>OX465381.1:12458897-13058897 GCA_950004255.1 Mesopsocus fuscifrons
GAAAAACAAATTACTGCGAAAGGACATTATGTTTAGCTTTCACTGGAGAACGAATTCCTCGAATTCCTTTGAATTATAATATGATTTCTAAGTAAGAATGACTATCCAGTGAATTTTGTCTACCTTATAGGTAATAAATAAAAATTGTTGTTGCAGTTACCATATTACGTAGAAGAAATGCAGATAACGGAGTTGGATCTGGGCCGGAGTGGCCCAGTGGTGCACAGGATATCTCAGCCTATTCTCGATGAGAGAGGCATTTGGTTCGATTTAGATCTGACTCATGAAGAAACCATGAAGGTTACCATTCAGACGAAACTCAACCTCCACAAGCTGCAGAAAGGAAAGGAGGAAGAAAATGAAGAGCCGGTTCCAACGGAGAAAACGTAAGCATGGTGGTCCTTCGAGCCTGATTCCTAAAATCAGGCTCGAAGGACCACTTGATAATTATTCTGTTTATTTTGTATTTTATATAACATATTTTATGTCAGAAAATGGATGAAATTCATTTAACGTGTGTCTGAATTCAAGTAGAAGTTTTTTCAAGTACATATTTTTTTGATGATTTGCTTTTAGGAAGAGTCCGTTGTTTGATAGTGAAGCTGAGGACTCGGCAGAATCTTCCAGCGAAGATGAATCCCGTCCGTCCTCTCCTCCGCCTGTCCATGATCCGTAAGTACCTCTGCCTCTCTTCAAGACCGAACATACATTCGCTATTTACGTTTTTTCTGCACACTTTATGAGAAAACTATTGAATATTCAAATGTTTTGAAATATAATATGTCTTCTTAACGGCCGAAATTAACAGGTGATTTTCGATCGGTTAATTTTTGACAATTATTTTGTGGAAAAACTCGATCGTAAAATCACAAAATAGCCTCATAATAATTTATGACGTTAAAAAGACATATTATATTTCAGAACATTTAAATATCCAGTAGTCTCATCGTAATTCATAATTCACCCTGTTGTTTATATTGACCTGTATTATACTGTCTTCTTTCAGGGAAACGCCTGTTAAAGCAAAGAGAAAACCAGGCGGATTTTTGCGAATGGTAGAAAACGTTGCACAATCTCGAGCTTTCCGCCATGTAAGTAACACTGTAACTGTACTGTACCTATTGGAGGCGTTATTCCCGCTCTCTTAATGAGCACCCCTTTACCGCCAACTTTCAATGGTATTCGTCTACTGCTAATTGAGTGCTGAATAGCTGTTGAGAGAACGAGAATGATCCCCTAGATTGCTCAGCGCAGGCAGTAATCCCTTTTTTATGAAATAAATTGCTCAGAAAAGACAGAATTTTTTTGTTTTTGTTTGAATCCCGCCATTTTGTTTTTTCAGGTGGCACAAACAAAAGTGGTGCAGAAGGTGATAGCGGGCGTCTCTCAGACGAAACTGAGACTGCAGGTTGAGGTGAAGGGCATTGTGGGTACCGTGGCTGTCAACTTTCCTCCTCCGCCCAGTGATCGTGTCTGGTGGGTACTTAAGAGGACGCTATACCTGACGGTGCATTTTTTTCCGCCCATAAGATTAACATTGCGAGCGGCAATTCATTTTCAAGGTTTACCCTTGGTTGGAAAGACACAAAATTTTGCCTGTACCTAGCCCTAACAATGTTCTAGGTCGTGTTCGAAGCAGATTTCCCAATTTCTCACTGGTTTCTTTTATTGCAACTGTTTTCCAAATGCTAGCATCGCATACCTCAAGAAAAGTGCTGTATCTCGAAAACCAGTAAAAAAAATGGGAAATCTGCTTCGAACACTCCCTAGAACATTGTTGGGGCTAGGTACAGGCAAAATTTTGTGTCTTTCCAACCAAGGGTAAACCTTGAAAATGAATCGCCGCTCGCAATGTTAATCTTATGGGCGGCAAAAAATGCACCGTCAGGTATAGCGGACCCTTAACGGCGGAAATACAAGTGCCACCATAAGGTCCATTCCTAACGCTAAAACCACTTCGTCGTTATCTCATCTTTAACTATCCGTTAACAAATCTGAAATAGGTAGGCCTGCTGAATGGTTTTGTTCACATCTTTCTTTCTTTTAACAGTGCTAATAAGTACTTTGACTTTTCAGGTATGGGTTTCGTGGGATGCCAAAAATCTGGTTAAAGGCGACTCCATTGCTCGGGGACTGGAACGTCTCTCATGTCAAAAACTGGATTGAAAAAAAGCTGATTCAGGAATTTCAGGTAAGAAATTTACTTACCTTCTCGTGAATACCGTACCTTTTTTGTCTTAAGACTGTTTTTTCTTTTGGGCACATTTACATTTTAGAACATTTAAATATCCAACGGTGTTCTCAGAAAAAGGAAGAAAAATCGTTCTGCTGCCACGTGTCTGTGTGAACCTAACCTATCCTACCTACTTACGGTTGATTTAGTTTTTGTATCTTTACTTATTTCCTATTGTCCAGATGCTCCTCGTACTTCCTAACATGCACTACGTCCTTATCCCCTGGGGCAGGCCTCCCCATCCCTCTCCCGGTAACCTCTCCCCAAGAACGGATTCCCAGGAGCCGTTTGATTCCCCTTTGGACCTTTCCTACTATCCCGACCTAAACTCCCTTCTGCAAGCCGGCTACGACGTCGAATCTCTACGAGCGAACCTAAATGAGGCGTTCGATAGAAAACCGACAAACCGAAGTCCCTCAAAAAGCGCTAAATATGTCCAGAAAGGAAGTGGAGGTTCTTCAAAAAGTACTAAAAAGCTAACAAAAGAAAGTAGGGTGTTTTCAAAAAGTACCAGAGATTTACCCAAAGCAAGCGGAGGCTCCAAAGAAAGTGCTACAGAAAAGAGTTCTTCAAAAAGTTCTAAAGATTTGCGGAAAATTTCCTTGACCGTCGAGGATTTAGCAGTGTTTTATAGAAGAAGAGGAAGCTCGGTTATTGCCGAAACCGAAGCTGAACCTGTAGCTGGGCCTTCGAAGGAACAACCTTCGAACTCCAAAAAGAAGCTGAGTCGCGGGCAGGAGAGCTTTAGTCTGTTGCCGGATTATTCCGAGTTCGAAGACGAAGAAGACGAGGGAGGATTTTTGGTTTTATTCCGTAGGAAAGGTTCATAATTTTTATTTTACGTTGGAAAAATAAATTTGTTTCAAAAAACATTTCCGTCGAAATTATGCTAAAACAAAAAGCGAAAATTATTATAATAATTGTTCTTCAGAGGTTTGCAAACGCCTTACAACACAGTTCTTGCCAACCATAATTATTAAGTACCAAAAAACAATTTATTACATTCTGTAAATATTCTTCTGATCTCGGAAGAACAACTGGAAATTAACAAAAAAAATGTAAAAGATGTCGTCCATTTCGCGCCGCGCTGCCGTTTTCAGATGGTTAGGGAACCCAGTGCATCTTGGGCCCCCGTATAAGCTCTACATCCCCGGCTTGAATTGACGTAGTCAGGAGACCCTATCTCTACTACAGTAGAATTAACGCGTAGGAAAGGGTGGAGGTAAGTAGAGGAATATTATCTCTTTGCCACGAACTTGCACCGTGGTGCACGCGGCCAAGTTAAAAACCAAAATATTTCTTTCCAGAAACTTCTCATCATCCCTAATATGGACGACTTGGTTCTACCTCTGAATCCTCCTTGAGGAGAATCTACCGCCCTATATTGTTTATCTGTGTTATCCACGCTTATTGCAAGGGAAAAAAATTGTTTATTTTTTATCCACCTTTACCTGCTTCCAATTCACTTGCCAATTTCTCTTGCAGCTTGCTGCCAAACTTGTTGTACAATTGTTGTATTTTTATTGCAGACAATGTTCTCAGTTATGTATTTTCGTATAGGTAGGTAGTGAACTAAAGTCCTTTTCTATATGAGTTATGAGCAAATTAAGCAGTAAAGTAAACATTTGGTTAAGGGTCCGCTATACCTGACGGTGCATTTTTTGCCGCCCATAAGATTAACATTGCGAGCGGCGATTCATTTTCAAGGTTTACCCTTGGTTGGAAAGACACAAAATTTTGCCTGTACCTAGCCCTACCAATGTTCTAGGGAGTGTTTGAAGCAAATTTCCCATTTTTTTACTGGTTTTCGAGATACAGCACTTTTCTTGAGGTATGCGATGCTAGCATTTGCAAAACAGTTGCAATAAAAGAAACCAGTGAGAAATTGGGAAATCTGCTTCGAACACTCCCTAGAACATTGTTAGGGCTAGGTACAGGCAAAATTTTGTGTCTTTCCAACCAAGGGTAAACCTTGAAAATGAATCGCCGCTCGCAATGTTAATCTTATGGGCGGCAAAAAATGCACCGTCAGGTATAGCGTCCTCTTAAGGATGTTGTAAAAATATTTACACAGTGCTGTTTGTTTGCGTTTCTAACGTCCATTCTGTGCCAGAACACATTCAGTAAAAAAACGACAACAAGCACCGTTGTGTAATAGGTTTTTTTTGTAGGTTTTATTATAGTACGGTTAATTTTATAATTTTTATTACACCTATGTTTAATTTATTAGGAATTGAGACATCATCCTACGTGATAGGGGGAACTGTTGGAATTGTACCGTCCTGAAAGGTTCTGTTAAAAAAAAAATCACTGAAATTAACAATTCTTATTTTTCGGATTTCTCTGATTTTTTGGGTAAGTCTGTTGACGCAGTTCTGACGTTTTTCCGAGAAAAATGCTGAATTTTTTTCTTCAGAAATATAATATTTCTTTTTAACGTCAGGCGTTTAATTTACTCGATTGTGAATATTTCCTGGCGTTAAAAAGACATATGCTTCGTGTAGATACCTGTACTGTACCTATCAGCCTTAACCAGGGTCTTGAGATTGGTAAAAGGGAGTCAACCTGAGAACAGAATCGTACCTGAGTGAGTGAAACTACGTCTCCCCGAAAAAAAATGAGGTAGTGACGTAGAAATGATTTAAGGAGTCTTGAAACTTGACAAATTTAAAATAAGTTCTTATATGTGAGATATCTCACTGAAGTCACCTCAGACTTTAAGGCGCCTCTACACACAAGACGCATCTTCAGTCAAAAGTTGTAAACACAGTGTTTACCTTATGGGCCTCAGTTTAACCAGCAGGTAACGTTGGAGCTAGAAATTTGACTTGTGTGTAGAGCCGCCTTTAGATATTTTAACTTCCAAAGAAGATTGTGATGATACGTGTCAAAATTTATATATTTCTTGTATGTTTATTGTATTTCATATTCTTGACATGACATATTTTGACTTTGTATAGTCAAAATCTACTTTTTCAATGTTTAACTTGTTATTTTAGTAAAATTTTCAGTGTTCGGAAGATCTTTGATTTAGCCTGGGTATTCTGAAAGATGCTTGAGACGAAATATTATGCATTTTTTTAAAATGTTTTTTCCGACCATTTTTTTAGGACACTGTTGGATATTTAAATAATCTGAAGTATAGTATGTCTTTTTAACGTCAGAAATAACTGGGTTACGACCAAGTGATTTTTGTCTACAATTACTCGATCACAACATAGTCAGTTAAGGGTCCGCTATACCTGACGGTGCATTTTTTGCCGCCCATAAGATTAACATTGGGAGCGGCGATTCATTTTCAAGGTTTACCCTTGGTTGGAAAGACACAAAATTTTGCCTGTACCTAGCCCTACCAATGTTCTAGGGAGTGTTCGAAGCAGATTTCCCATTTTTTTACTGGTTTTCGAGATACAGCACTTTTCTTGAGGTATGCGATGCTAGCATTTGCAAAACAGTTACAATAAAAGAAACCAGTGAGAAATTGGGAAATCTGCTTCGCACACTCCCTAGAACATTGTTAGGGCTAGGTACAGGCAAAATTTTGAGTCTTTCCAACCAAGGGTAAACCTTGAAAATGAATCGCCGCTCGCAATGTTAATCTTATGGGCGGCAAAAAATGCACCGTCAGGTATAGCGTCCTCTTAATTTCGGGCGAGAAATAGACATATTATGTTTCCGAACATTTAAATATTCAATAGTGTCTTCAAAAAATATATAAATATAAATCAATAGCAAATGTATATTTCGTCTAAAATATATTGATGGTTTTATGTATATTTTCTAAAAATATGTGTTGTAGTTATATTTCTAGACTGGATGCAACGAATCTAAAATTTTACCTGGAGGTTAAAGGCTTGCTGGACCCATCCATAGCAGGAGGTAACTGTTAGTTAAGTTAGTGATGGGCCTGTAGTAGGGAAGTTACTAGATAAATTAGTTCCGTTGTCTGACTTATCAGATAATTTACCCACTATAAACCTGAAAATTTTCAGTCCTACCAAACAGGTATCGCAACCTTTTTTTAAAAAAAATTGTCTGAGAAGGATGTTCCTTGTGACCTTGAGGGTCTGCAACGACCTTGATATCAAGGAGCTGCAACACTTGTAGCAAGCTTCTAATCACAATCACGTTATGAACAATCTATAGCTCTTTAAATGGATGATACGACCTTTTGGAAAAGTGGGGTAGCGCCGTTATTTCACTGAAGGAGTCAGTATTTAGAAAGTATTCTGCATGATCATCTCTTAGTTTGGGTTTAAGCTAGATTTTTAGGTTTTGTAAAGCACCTTTACCTATGGTACCTACCTACCTACCTACCTATTGTAGTTGTCAACGTTAGTCACTTTTAATGTCATTTTTAAATGTTTTGGAAATGTTTTATTTTATCTGACAATTACACCTACCTATTGTGATAAATACAGTTTTGTTAACTTCTCTACGAGTTTAGGAATAACCTCTGGCTCAGCCAATCAGAACCTGACCTTCACTTCACTGTGGAAAACTCAACAGAGGAGCGTGATTCTGACCAATTAACCCCCTTGTAAACAGAGGGCATGAAAGATGGGACCTTATACCCCACTATAGTCCTGCCAAGCATATTTTTCTAAGAAGACAAACCTGAGAAGGAAGCAACCATCGGTTCTTCTAGAATAAAAGGCTAAGGCTGAATTTCACCACTTTCCGATAGTGTCTATAACGAGAGGATTTAACGAACGGATTTACGATATCGTATGTTTAGCTTACGGCAAGTGCGATCGCAGAGAAACAAGTGCAAGCGCAACGCATTTGTCGTAAGCTAATCCTCTCGTTAAAAGACACTATAGGTATCGGAAAGTTGTGAAATTCAGCCTTAGAAGACGGCCATGGAGTGGATATAAGAGCATGGTAAGATAGGTCACCTTACAAAGTTAACCGGCTTTTTTTTGTAGGGGGTGTCTGTCTTCTTAGAATAATAGAGACAGATAGACAAGTCCGCGGCTAGCTTGGCAGGACTATAGGCGAATGATTTTTCAGAGTCTATCTGACTTCTTTCTTCTTTCTAGACAGATGTTAGTCACGTGAGGCTGATTGTCATAAAGATAACATAGCTCACGTAGTTTTTAGCAGTTTGCGATTTCCCGGTCACATTCTCGATAAGAAGTGACCTAATATGTTGGTGAAAGGCACCGACTTGTCACAGCTGCTGACGATCAGCTCGTCAATGACACTTCTGGGGGTCAAGTTTAGGTCAGAATGTTATATGGCTAGGTCAATCCTAATGTGTGAGACCATTGATGAACAAGCTCGAAGCGGAACTTGTGATGACGTCGAAGGAGGAAAAATTAAGCAAATAATCAGAATCACACCCAAACAGTCGAGTTTTCAACCATCAGGGTTGGGGGAGATTCATCTGAAAAAGTCTCAATAAGTTGGGGCTAGATCCTTGGTCTCTTCCTTCCCACTGCGGGCATCCCACACACTTCGAAATTGTTTACATGTAAGTTAAACATGGGTGTTTTGCGTTGCTAGGGAAATAAAATTCCAACGGGAATTTTTAAAACCAAATGTGGCACCCATGGTTAGTTTACAAGTTGAAAAAATTCTCGAATAATTAAAGCCAGGCTTAGAATCTGCAATACTGTTGGCGAAATTTAGAATTTTTTCGTGGAGTTTCAACCAAGGCAGAACCTTAAGGGCCACCATGCGTTCGCTATTTTTTTACGTTCCGATTTCAAGCTTTGTGAGAAAACTATTGGATATTTAAATATTCTGAAATATAATTTGTCTTTTTAACGTCATTACTCATGAGGCTTTGTTGTGATTTTACAGTCGAGTGATTTTTGTCACAAAAAAAAAACTGTCCAAAATTAACCGATCGTGAAATCACAACATAGCCTCATGAGTAATGACGTTAAGAAGACATATTATATTTCAGAATATTTAAATATCCAACAGTTTTCTCATAAAGTTTGAAATCGGAACGTAAAGCGATTGGATATTCAGAAAAATGGTTGGTCAAGGCTGTGGCCTTGAGCCTTGACCTAATACTCAGAGGGATATACGTATATGGATCAGATATCTGGTCTGGATTAGCCACTTTCGGATTAAAATGCCATGAGCTTCATCCAGGATTCTGAAAAGCTCCTTGTTTTCCTTTAATCTGACACACTTGGCGCTATATGCCAGTACAATGCTCCTATTGTCGTTGGTGGAGATATATAGGCTAGGTTATGCGACTATCGCCCGATGCTACTGTGTAGGTCTATTTACAATCTTTCTTGTATCAACTTCTTAATTTTTTTCTGTTACAGGCTTTGTCTCCTGGCCCGATAGTTTTCCCGAATGGTCTTTTGTACATACAGCAGTCTCTCTGTATAGACCATGGACTATAAACACACTCTCCTCTCTCTATAGCGACTAGCGAGCAAATTCTTGAACCTACTCCCTAAAGGTCGTTAGTGATGCACGAAAATTTCTTGTCTTGCTTTTGTTCTTGCATTTCTTGCATGCAAGAACAAGAACAAGAATTAATTTTAGCTGCAAGAACAAGAACATGAACTCTTGCAAGAGTTCCCGCAAGAGTCTTGCATAAACCCAGGCAGTTTTTTCCAAAGCTTCATTCATGGATTGCAGTCCATATTTCGTACGAAAAACTCTGCAGGCTGCGACGATAGATTGGCCGTTCGGTAGGCAAAAAACCACATTAGAACCGCAGAAAATTCCATGTACATGCAAGAAATTGCAAGAGTCTCGCAGCAAGAACAAGAACAAGAGCAAGAAATGATTTCTACTGTGAGAACAAGAACAATATAGGATTTTTATTGCAAGAACAAGAGCAAGAGTTGCTTTGCGAGAACAAGAAGTGCCGTTTCTTGTTCTTGTTCTTGCCTCGTGCATCACTAGATAGGCTTTGTCTCCTGACCGAACAGTTTTCCCAAATGCAGCGAGCAACTTTGTGTAGTCCCTTATAAGAGTCGTTATAAAGGAATGGAAATTTGAAGGAACTAACTGCTTCCTCAGTTTTCCATCGTATTATTCAATAACATACTATGACGACATAGGGTGTACTACACTCTTAAATCTCTCTCAATCTCAGTGGCTTCTGACGCCATTGTCATGTGAAACTGCAGACGCTATCATGAATGTAGTAAGCATGCACGTATAACATGGCTGCAGTCTCTCCTCCATGATTTACTACATAGAGATCACACTGACTCAACTTGTGACATAATTTTTGTGTACAACAGCAGAAGACAGTACCTAAGGTTCTGTAAATCACGCGGTATCATGCAGTTGGCGCCGAAACGAATGAAACCTAAGGAAGGTCACTCATTGAATTATGTAGGTATGTTACGTATAGGTACGGGTATACCATGCACCACACTAATGACTGCCAGATTGTAGATTTCAGAGGAAACCTGAGTTCGATCCCGCTCCTATCAAAATTTTTCCGATCGGGGTCATCTCTTATATCAGGGGAAATGTATATCGAGGCTGTGGTGGTTCGGAACCCACCTAAAACTGTAGGTCCCCATCGTTTCCCAACAAAATACCAAACTTCCTTCAAATTTCACTCCTCAAAATTTCTGCAGCAAAGTGAACGCAACAGTCCCTTACAAAACCCTCTCTGTAGCGAACAATTTCTTTATAGCAAGCAAATTTAAAGCGTCCCCCACCGTTCGTTATAGAGGGAGACCACGTGGGTTTTCCACTTTCCCACTGTGTAATCAGTTAGCCCTATCTTTCACGAAGAGGTCATATTTCGGCAACGTCAAAGAAATCTTAATGAAACAATATTTGCTCACGTTCGCCGACAATTAACAATGTTTAGCTTATCGCAAGCACGCGGTCGCGACCTCTTTGTTGTCGCATAGTAGAATTGTGACAGTTTATACTCCCTGTCCTTCACTCATTATGACGGGAAAGCGTAGAAAAACCCTAGTCGTCTTATGTGTCTTACCTACTCATATTGCCGTGGCCTAAGGCTGAATATTAGGTACATTCGCTATTTTTTTTTACGTTTGGACTTCAAACTTTGTGAGAAAACTATTGGATATTTAAATATTCTGAAATATAATGTGTCTTTTTAACGTCATTCATTACTCATGAGGCTATGTTGTGATTTCACGATCGGTCAATTTTGGACAATTTTTTTGGTGAAAAAAATCACTCGATCGTAAAATGACAACATAGCGTCATGAGTAAAGACGTTAGCTGCTGCTGAGGGTTGGGGGGGGGGGACAAGCCCAGCAACTAGACCGTTTCAAGAACTATCCATTGTGCTCAGCTGGCAGCACTACCAAATACCAGCTCCCCAGCCATCGTGTCAACGATGGGGACCTACAGTTTTAGGTGGGTTCCGAACCACCATCGCCGATATACATCAGAGGTGAATGCCGATCAGAAAAGCTTTTATACGATCGGGATTGAACCGGTTTGATCTGGTTCCGCAGCCACAAGGAAAATCAGAAACAAATTATTGACTATCTCTACAAACGCCTCCGACTGATCCCATGGTGAAAAGATTCCGATGAGTCATTCTTCAACGAACAATTTAACCATGAACCTGAACTCAAACACCGTGCGGTTTGCTTGTTTAGGTTCGGCTTTGGTTAGGTCAGTGGGTATAGCCGTGGCCATGACAGGAAAATATTCTTTCTACCTTTCTACCAACATGCATGCTGCCATAACGAAACTCAGAAATGATATATCTAAACAAAAATAAGGTAGATAGGTAATTCTTTAGATAACGTTGATTTTCTATAGGTCTGTAGATACCTACAAAGCTGCCTTTCACCAGTTAAATTTATCTTCCCGATAAAGTATATAGCTCAAAACTTTATCTTGCCGTTAAAAGTCCACTAGCTAACGTTATGATAATGGCGCTATCGGCAGGATGGTGAAAGGCATCAACTTATCGGGAAGATAACGCTATAGTGAACTTTTAGGGGTCACTATAAAAGACTTTAGCAACTGATAAAATCGACTGAGAAAACTGTTGTATATGATACGAAGTTAATTCTTTGGAATTTTGCAGTTCCTATGCAACTAAAATAAAGTTTGAATATTCTACTCTCGTGACCACGGCTATACGTAGGTATATCCTGGAGCCTACGTCAACTGTGCACACTTCGCAGACTCTCCAGAGGTTATTATCCGGAATCTGCATACTTCAGTACATATTTGGCGTCGGTCATAGATCATCTTCAAGTTTCTGAGACTGGATTAACAGGTAGGGATAACCGTGCTACGTTTCTGAAAGGAATGTTCTGAAATATAATATGTCTTTTTAACGTCCGAAATTAATTGGCTTTTATGAGCGTGTAATTTCGGACGTTAAGGGCCACCATTCTCTTTTTTTTTACGTTTGGACTTCAAAGTTTGTGAGAAAAGTATTGGATATTTAAATATTCTGAAATATAATATGTCTTTTTAACGTCATTACTCATGAGGCTATGTTGTGATTTTACGATCGAGTGATTTTGTCACCAAAAAAATTGTCCAAAATTAACCGATCGTGATATCACAACGTAGCCTTATGAGTAATGACGTTAAAAAGACATAATATTATATTTCAGAATATTTAAATATCCAATAGTTTTCTCACAAAGTTGGAAGTCCACCAATTCTACAGAGAAACTTCTGAGATTTTTTCTCATTCTTCTTCTGCTTCTAACTGATCTTCCCTTAAGTACCTACTTAGGCCTTGTCGCTACCTTTGTATAAGTTCCCCTGGCAGTTCGTCATCTGTTGATGACTTTATGAGAGCCGCGCACGTGGTTGAACTCGGTTGAGGTACGTTTGGAGTCCGCACATTCTGTCAGACTGTTATCAAAGCTGGTTATCAGGGACAGCAAGCTGCTTCTTTCACTAAGCGAGCAACCGCCAGACGTTCTAGGGAGTCGGAACCAACGGGGGTCACTACACAAAAAAGGTGAGAGTTTTTTTTTTAAACTAAAAGTTATTGTTCTGAAATATAAGTAATATAGGATAATTTATTATATTTATTCCATCTGATGAATTTCTGTCATACATGAAGTTAACATTGCAACCTGTGAGTTACTTTAAATTTTTTTTGATGAGTTAACCACTCTTTGGGAATCTTTTTGGGAATCATTGGAAATCTTTATGAAATCTCAGGGAATCTTGGAATTTTTTGGAGTGGTTCCCTTCGGCGTTCATCTTTCTATGAATATCGTTGAGAATCTTTGGAATCGTTATGGAATCTCAGTGGAATCTCAAGGAATCTCTGCAGTGGTTACCCCCTCGATTTTTTCCATTGGTTGGAGGAAGTCTGAATTTCGCTTACAGCTTTTGGATTTAGTTCTTCTGGAATTTTTTACAGGGTTGAAACATTGTCTCTAAATGAAATTCCAGTCGGAATAAACACTTTTTGGTAACGAATTTTCCAGAAAAGCTATATCCAGCCATAGTCTTGGCAATGGCAACGCAGATTTCCCAATTTTCCAGTAAGTACCTATAGTTTTTTCGAATTCAACAGTTTTGCAAATGCTAACTAATTTTCTTCAGCCACCATAGCCTCCGTTTCACTTGACATAAAAAATATATCAGAGGGAGAAACGCCGATCAGAATAACTTTTTAAAAGTTCGGGATCGAACCTTTTGTTCCTCTATAAAGTCGACCGACCTGCCTAGACCACTAGACTCTACGTATTGGTACTTCAGGTACTTCTTATGATAAAAATAGAGGCTCTAATTGATATGTTAATGCAATTGTCCATACAATAATTGACTATAAATTATTGGATATGCCTTATGACCTTTATGATGGTAGGTAGGTATACCTCAAACCTATAAGATCTACAAATCCAGCAGGTTGTATTATCTGATTTTGAAGCTAAGTTTAAGGGTCCGCTATACCTGACGATGCATTTTTTGCCGCCCATAAGATTAACATTGCAAGCGGCGATTCATTTTCAAGGTTTACCCTTGGTTGGAAAGACACAAAATTTTGCCTGTACCTAGCCCTAACATTGTTCTAGGTCGTTATAGAAGCAGATTTCCTATTTTTTTTTTTACTGGTTTTCGAGATACAGCACTTTTCTTGAGGTATGCGATGCTAGCATTTGCAAAACAGTTGCAATAAAAGAAACCAGTGAGAAATTGGGAAATCTGCTTCGAACACTCCCTAGAACATTGTTAGGGCTAGGTAGGTACAGGCAAAATTTTGTGTCTTTCCAACCAAGGGTAAACCTTGAAAATGAATCGTCGCTCGCAATGTTAATCTTATGGGCGGCAAAAAATGCACCGTCAGGTATACGGTCCTCTTAACCATTTCACTAAGACATCAAACAAATAGGTATATATTGACCAATAAGAGTCTTCTATGTTTAAGCGATCAATCGCTGGGATTGGCCAGCATATATTACAGTACCTACACGATAGATATTCATGCAACCTGTAGAATGCATACACCTTGCCTTAGCTATATTAATTACCTAGCTAGAGTAGGTTTACCTAGCCGTGCACAATAAGCACCTGCATGACTACTCATTTGTCGTGACGTCAGGCTTTTGGTATTTCAGGTATACGTAGGTATACCTTTTTAGATAAGTAAGGTATATATTTTGTGAAAGTTAGCACTGAAGCCAAATAAATATTTAGTGCGACATCCATGGTAGGTACCAACAAAAAATTACTGCTACCGGGGTTCGAACTCAGGACCGCAGTCGTCTTAGAATACTGTTATCCCACTAGGCCACAATTAAAATAATGAATCAGTTATCTATTTGACCTTTATTAGTGGCGAGAAAATAATAAGTAGATGGAACTGGATCGATGTGGTTGGATTTTCTATGGTTGAGTTCTTGAACCACAATGATGTCATTGAGTCTGGTGAATAATTTGTTTACATCTATTTTTCCACGTATTCTTAAGAGGACAATCCACTATGGAAATTATTGTGCATCTCTGTGGCCATGCGGTTAAGGGTCCGCTATACCTGACGGTGCATTTTTTGCCGCCCATAAGATTAACATTGCGAGCGGCGATTCATTTTCATGGTTTACCCTTGGTTGGAAAGACACAAAATTTTGCATGTACCTAGCCCTAACAATGTTATAGGGAGTGTTCGAAGCAGATTTCCCATTTTTTTTACTGGTTTTCGAGATACAGCACTTTTCTTGAGGTAGGTATGCGATGCTAGCATTTGCAAAACAGTTGCAATAAAAGAAACCAGTGAGAAATTGGGAAATCTGCTTCGAACACTCCCTAGAACATTGTTAGGGCCAGGTATAGGCAAAATTTTGTGTTTTTCCAACCAAGGGTAAACCTTGAAGATGAATCGCCGCTCGCAATGTTAATCTTATGGGCGGCAAAAAATGCACCGTCAGGTATAGCGGACCCTTAAGGGGACCGACTTGTGTCCCGAGAGCCTAGGTTCGAACTCCGGCGTAGGCAATTTTTTTCTGCTTACGACAGAGCTTACGACAGCTTCATACATAACTATTCGTACAGTAGTGTCTCTCTATAACGGCCGCCAGTGCCCAGAAAATGTAAATTTGCGTGCTTTAGGGATGGGTTTCAGAATGAGTCAGCAGGGTTTATCAAGGGACTGTAGCGTTTGTTCGTTATAGAGAGAACCTCATGATATAGGAGAGTAGGTAATATATATATTGATGAAATTAGTGACGCATATAGTTTCCCACTTATCTTGAAACTGGTTCTGGTCGGTTAACGTGGGAATTCCTACGTAGTTGGGCATCCCACTCATGCCAGTAGATATTCAATCATAGGTAAATACCTATCTATTTATAAAATAACTGAGTTACCTATACTTAAATGTTCTGAAATATAATATATATTTTTATAATCAGAAATTAACCGTCTGTGTTGAGATTTTACGATTTTTGTCATACTTAAGGGTGCGTCCCACCATGCCCAGTTAAAATTAAACTGGAGATTTACCATGTGAAATTTAACTTTTGAGTTAAATTGAACATAGTAAACATAGGACAAAATGTCAAGTTTAATTTTAACTAGGCATGGTGGGACGCACCCTAAAAGATATGTCCAAAATTAAAATGAGAAGATTATTCTGACGTTATAAGACATAGGATTATATTTCAGAATATTTAAAGATCCAACGATTCCCTTACTAGCCATACCTGTAGGTACCTGCTGGTATGCCCATGTCAATCCAAACCAGTCGCCAAAGGTCGAAACCAACGTCATAGCCAGTAAAAGTAGTGTAAAGATCCCTACAACCTCATTTTGAAGGTAGGTAGGGCAGTTATCATATACCTGAATAGGCACCTACATTTAATTTTAGTTTTCCTAAAACTATAAACAAGGTATAATTTATTGTTATATCCGTATCAATAAAAAATTTGGCACCAATCCACTATATAGGTATTAGAATAAAATAGCTTGGTGTACCTATTCCCGTCCTTTTTTAGTTGGCAGAATAATTTTTCCATCGTTCCCGATAGATTCCTTATAGAATAAATAAATAAAATATTTAGTTTTGGTCTAGACGCAATCGTGATTGTTAACATTTTTTTCTGCACATTTTATGAGGAAACTTATTGGATATTTAAATGTTCTGAAATATAATGTGTCTTTTTAACGGCCATAATTAACAGGGTGTATGGTGATTTTACGATCGGTTAATTTAGGAAATTTGTTTTGGACGAAAATCATTCGATCATAAAATCACCACATGGTCTATTAATTTCGATCGTTAAAAAGACATATTATATTTCAGAACATTTAAATATCCAATAGTTTCCTCATAAAGTCATAACTTGTTACTTTTCAAAGGTGCTGTTGGTTATACCTAAACTATAGAAAGTAGGTAGTATAGGTAATAGGTATAACAAGCAAATACATTTTTTGTTTACTTTAACTGTACCTATGCGAATGGGTATACCTAAATTTCTGCCAGTGACATTAGGTACTGTTGATATTCCTATCTATTTCACACTTATCAAGTCGTAAATACAAACACGGTACCTATACCTAGTGTAATTTCGCGGTTCAGTCAACAGGTACCATTACCTACTTGCCGCTTTCATTCGCCACATAAAGAAGGCCGTCTATATAGCCCTAGTCCCTATATAGGGACTTCTATAGTCCCTAGAGAAACGCTGACTCTCTATATAGAGAACAAATTTACATGGTTATAGCGGAGGGTTGGGGGGGACAAGCCCAGTAACTAGACCGTTTTCAAGAACTATCCATTGTGCTCAGCTGGCAGCACTACCAAATACCAGCTCCCCAGCCATCGAGTAAACGATGGGGACCTACAGTTTTAGGTTGATTCCGAACCACCACAGCCTCGATATACATTTCACTTGACATGCTGAACATATCAGAGGTGAATGTCGAGCAGAAAAACTTATTGGTAGGATCGGGATCGAACCGGTGTGACCCGGCTCTCACTGCTCCTCAAAAGTCGACCCTTTACTCCACTCGGCTATCGAGGCCGTCAAATTTACATGGTTATTTGGCGGTCGTTATAAAGAGTAATGTCTACAATTTTTCCTCCCATGACTAAGACAATGTCCTCTTGCAGAGATAGACGGAGGATTGCGGCGTTTTTGCGGTCAATTGGCGTTGATGGATCCGAATTGGAATTGATAAGTCGTCCAAGTGTTTCGTACAAACAACAGTATGAAAGCTACGGCGCTTAGTGTGAGTGAGCTCAAACTCACCAGCGATATGGACGGCCATAGTCTCAGCAACTACTCCGGAAAAATCGAACCGGATGCCATGATCCGGCTCAGCGGTCTCGGAAGCAACGATTTCACGTGTAAGTATTGACGAATCGAAAAACATGTAAACGTCGTTTAAAGTTCCTCCGAGGGGTTAACCACTCGTTGGGAATCCTCAGAAATCTTTATGGAATCTCAGTGGAATCTCAAGGAATCTCTGGAGTGGTTACCCCCTCGGGTTCCTCCCTTGAACTCCATGTGGTGCCCGAAAGATCACTAGCTAACGTTATGATAATGGCGCTATCTGCAGGATAGTGAAAGGCACCAACTTTTCTTTTTGGGAGGATAATGCTATTTTCCCCAATTTTTCTACTGTTGGGGCTAGTACCTATAGATCAACGTCACAGGGTGGCTTCCCCAGTCCCCTAAAGTCCCCTAAAAGTTCACCATGGCGATATCCTCCAGTTAAGAAAAGTTGGTGTATTTCACCATCCTGCCGATAGCGCCCTTATCTTGTCTGTGCAAAATCCCCCACGTCTGTTCAACGTCTCTTTTTGTACCTTTCAGTGCAGGAAGATGAGGAAGATGATACCATCAAACCTGGAACCTGCGTTCTTCAAGCGAGAAAATTCGGGAAATGGTTCAAGGAAAAAGTGAAGCGGAGTTGTACGGAGAAAATGCTATACCGCAGAATACCTATTTTGACCTGGTTGCCCAGGTACAACCGGCAGGACGCTGTTGGTGACCTCGTCGCCGGAGTCACTGTTGGCCTAACGGTCATTCCGCAGTCTTTGGCGTACTCTAACATTGCTGGCTTACCACCAGAGGTATAAAATTACAATTGTTGTCATTCTCTGTAACGAAAACACCTCTCTCTATAACGAGAAACCCCTGACTCACTTTATACCTCTCTATAACGAACTCTCTTTAAATTGAGAAAAATGAGTGAGGGTTTATCAAGAGACCGTTAATTTCAATCGTTATAGAGAGGTGTTCGTTATAGAGAGTGGCAGCTCAGTAGTATCAAAGAATAAGAGTAGTCTGAATTTTTATCTCTACCTATCTAAAATTTTCCAGCATTAAAGGTAAACAAAAGCGAACAGCTTTCCCCTTATCTGCAGTTAAAAGCTGGAGATACCTTTTATGGTACGTATATTAGGTAGATTAGACGTATTGGTTCTTTTATCACCTGAAACGACGAGAGAATAAGTGCCTTGATGAATCTTATCCTGGGCCTGGCCGTCACCGGCTGGGGGGAAACTTGACTCCCGGGCGTGATTCTGACGATAATGTTTTTCTGTTTTCAGTATGGACTATACGGGTCTTTTCTTGGAGCCATGATCTATATATTCTTAGGCAGCTGCAAAGATGTTCCGATGGGTCCAACAGCTATCGTGTCCCTATTAACATTCCAAGCTGTGAACGGTCTTGGCCCTGAATATGCAGTACTCTTATGTTTTACAAGTGGTATCATACAGCTGTTTATGGGGGTATTTGGTTTAGGTAAATATTTGAAAGTATATGAACTAGGTAGTTAAAAAATAATTGTAGCCCCACGTTGGGCGCCACTAAAACTAAAAATGAATATTTTGCAGGTTTTGTGATAGACTTCGTCAGCGGTCCGGTCTCGTCAGGATTTACGTCAGCAGTTGCTTTGATCATTGTGACGTCACAAGTGAAGGATGTGTTGGGCATAAAAGCTACTGGGTCCACTTTTATACAAATGTGGATCAGTTTGTTTCAAGAAATGTGGCAAACTCGTCTGTGGGACACTATTTTAGGTGTCATATGCATTATTGTTCTGCTAGTTATGAGGGTAAGTGGAAAATTAGGTTAGGTTATGTGAGTAGTCGTTCCTTTATTGACAATGCCCACTGTTCTTATGGCCAAGCAACTACAACATTTAAAAAATAGAAACTACCTATGTTATCACAAGTCGGGGACCTACAGTTTTAGGTGGGTTTTGAACCACCAGGCTGTTAATTTGTGTTAAAGCGAACTTTAAACTATTTTTCAGCTTGTCGCTAAGGTGGAAGTGGGGCCTAAGAACGATAAGACGATTCTTCAGCTGATTATCACGAAGACGCTTTGGTTGATCGGGACTTCGAGGAACGCACTCTTGGTGGTAGTTTGTGGTGCCCTGGGCTATTACTTCGTGGATGATGGTGCCCAAGATGAAGCTCCTTTTAAGGTAAATAAAGGGTCCGACAACGGCCACAATTCACTTTCTCGTATTTTAACCTTATTGCCAGGTTCAGGATTTTAGATCTAGTAAGACTACCTACATATTCAGAGTGGGTGTTTCAAAATAAAATGGGTAATTTTTAGGTGATTGGATATATTCCTGAAGGTTTACCGGAAGTAAAACCTCCTCCTTTTGGTTTCACTACCGGAAATACGACAGTCAGCTTCCCGGATATGATTTCAACACTGGGATCGAACTTGGTAGTACTTCCCTTGATCGCACTACTTGAAAACATAGCCATCTGCAAAGCATTCTGTAAGTCTATTCAGTTTTATTTTTGGAACTATGATATTTAATATTGTTCTGATATAGGATAATGTGTGAATTAAGGTTTTTTTTTTTTTTTTTTTTTTTTTTTTTTAGTGAAACGTCAACGTCAACATTGTGTATATATCCTAATCTACAGAGACGAGCTAAGCCGTCTGATGTCTGATCTTGGAATTTCCGTTGTTATCTGGGGAATATAATCCGTTTAGGGATATAAATTGTATAAATCCTGCGACCCCATTCTTAATCTAGAGATTTAAGCGCTTTAATTAGGTCTTCTTCTGATTAATCTCTTGTAAAGCAATTTAGGAAAACCTCGATTTTCTATAGTTGAACAGGTTGAACTTTGATGTTGCTAAAATAGCATAATCAGATTTTTGAAGGGGAAAGGGAGGAACATTTTACTAAATATGGTGTGGTGTATTTGAAAATTCTTGATTTTGCTTTTAAATTTCAGCTTCGGGGAAGCCTGTGGATGCCACGCAGGAGCTGATAGCCATGGGCGTCTGTAACATCGGAAACTCGTTCGTTCAGGCCTTCCCTGGCTCCGGCTCTCTTTCTAGGAGTGCGGTCAATGAGGCCAGTGGAGTTCGAACTCCTCTGGGAGGTCTCTATACTGGTAAGCCTCAAAATATTCTTATGCGTCCTGGAATGAGGGGTGGGAATGGCGGCCTGGAATGGCAACTCCGGGATGGCATGTATACCCACAGAAAAATTGCCATCCTTCCCCAGTAACGATACTTCCGGGGAGGCCGATTTTTTCGAGACGTCATAGATCTAATTTTCATAAAGTTCCATATTACTCAGTGACTTTCGAACCGCCTTAATAATTTCGTCAATTTCAGGGGTGCTGGTGATAGTGGCGCTTCTCTTCTTCACGCCCTACTTTTTCTACATTCCTAAAGCGGCCCTGGCTGCCATCATCATCGCTGCCGTCGTGTTCATGGTCGAAGTACGAGTCGTGAAGCCTATGTGGAGGACGAAAAGTAAGTTCACTTCTATTCACTTAGACTGAATGTAGAATAACTATAGGGTACCTTTACTGTCCTATTTTAATGGGGGACGATGGCGACCTACAGTTTTAGGTTGATTCCGATTCATCACATGTCATGAAATTTTGCGAGTTTAATTTTTTTTCCAGAGTCAGATCTAATTCCTGGGTTTGGGACTTTCATCGCTTGCCTCTTGCTGAAACTAGAACTCGGAATCACACTTGGAATTATTATACAAATCCTGTTCCTACTTCATCACGCCGCCAGACCAAAGATCCACATGCAAAAACTTAAGGTAACTTTTTATGCACCAAGCTTCAGAGTTAAAGTCTAGTTTAGTTCACTATAGCGATCTCCTCCCATAAAAGAAAAGTTGGTGGCTTTCACCATCCTGCCGATAGCGCACTTATCGTTAAGTTAGCTAGTGGACTTTTAACAGCAAGATAAAGTTATCGGCTACTTGTAGGAGGAGATAAATTTCCCAACTCTATCTTTTACCTTTATCGGCTTATCGACATAGGTTCTTCAGAAAATTGAAATTTAAAAACCAGAAGTATAACCAGACTATATTTTTTTCTTGATAGACCCACAGTGGTGTCAACTACCTCCGACTGACACCCGATAGATGTCTCATTTTCCCCTCTGTTGACTACGTGAGAAATATCGTAACCAAACACAGTATCAAGCAAGGAGTTCCTGTCGTTATTGACTGCTCGCACATCTATGGTGCTGACTTCACCGCCGCTAAGGTAAAAAAAAATACGATTTTGGGATATACCAGAAACCAAAATAACTTTTTTCCTCAAAAAATGGGGGGGAAAATCATTCTGCTGCCACGTGTTTTACAATATGTTTTTCATCTTAAGGTAATTGAAAGTTTGAGTCACGACTTCGTTCAGAGGAAGCAGCCGTTGTTTTTCTACAATTTGAAGGCAAGCGTGGTCTCCGTCTTTGAGGGACTGCAGCCGAAAGAGTTCGTTACCTTCTACGAACACGATGACCTTGACTCTTTGATACAAGGTAAATATTCCCCTACCTTATCTGTACCTTATCACTACCCTACCGTACCTTACCCAAATATTCTACCTGTAAATATTTTAGAATGAAATCCCTCAGTCGCTAATCCTCAGCATATACTTACCTTTATACCTATACCTACCTCAGCATACCTACTGTAGATAGGTACCTACATAGACATAGAAAAATGTAGGTACCTATTATATTTTATAAAAAAAGAGACATTCCACCGTTTCCTCAAAAAAATGTCACTAAAAACAGCATTAAAATAAATACCTACATTTTTCAAAAATTTTAGTGCAAGAAAGGTGCCTATTTATTTATGTAAATTTATTTTTCTTTACATTTACAGAAGCAAGAACGGGAGTGGTCTAACGAACAAAAATTGATCACGTACTTAAGTACCTACCTACTTATCAATGATTTTAAAATAGTATTTTTATATTTTAGACCGAATATGTACTTATAACTCCGTATACGCACGTATTTATTAAATAATTTATAAAAAGTGATATTTACCTACATGGACGTAATCTGGGGGGGGGGGCAAGGGGGCACGTGCCCCCCCTGAAATGTTTTAGGGGGGGCTCTGCCCCCCCTGAAATCTGTCTCCTCGGATGAAGTGAATTTGAAATAAAGGGTCCGACAATGGTCGCACTTGACTTTATCGCAATTTTTACGCCAGCGGCATCGAAAATTTTGATTTTTTTTTATGTCAATTATTTTTTTGGCCAGAATTTTACCTTCTTCTGAAAAATATTTTGCAACACGCTGGACAACAATTCTAGACACCTGTGTACCGAATTTCAAACATAATATCCGTCAAACAGTGATGTGTCATTCGACGCGCAAAGTACATATATTTCCTATTTTGCATGTCACGGTCTTAATTTTCACGTAATTGAAAATTTATTGAAAATGACCTCGAAGCATTTATCTGAGACCACTTTCACAAATTTTTAAGAAAATCCGTCGATTATAGCGTTGTTGCAAATGTGATCTAACCAATCACAAACGTGACTTCCATTTTTGGAAAATTTTCCTACGATAATGTCAATATTGGCCATAATTATTACGTTAGAAAATTTCGTTCGGTAAAACTTCAAACAAGGTTAAAGTACACCTCCCTACCAATTTCTATTGAAATCGGTTGAACAGTGCCACCGGAGTGATGACCAACACGTTTTGGCCAAAACCGTGCCAAGTTATTAGCCCACCTCCAAATGGTTGTAACTGACCTAAAAACATCTATTCAAAAACACTTTTACAAATTTTCAAGGTTCCAACTTGATATAGATTGCCTCCGGTCCTTCCTAACTGTCAAAAAACACGATTTTTTGCCTTTTTTTGACAATAGCAGGCGCAATTTTTGAGTTATCAAAATTTATCAAAAAACATGTCTACATTACGATTAGGTACCTACATACCGAATTTGAGCAAAATCGGATGAACCCTACCGACTATTGGCTTGCTTGAACCTTGCCCCCCCTGAAAAAAAATGAGATTACGCGCCTGTTTACCTACCCTGACTATGTAGATAACAATAGGTGCCTAAGTGTAGATTAAAACTTTTTATCGTACGTTTGACGGTATTATATTTATATTTAATTAAATTTGTAGTCCTTTTGGTGTATTTTCTCTATTGTACCTGCATAAAAATAATAAATAAATTATTATATTCTTTATTATGTAAAAAATAATATATATAAGCACTGCACTGTCGACCTAGCACTGCCTAGAAATATAGGCAAGGGGTAGGTAGGTACCTATACTTATAGTGTACTGTACTGTAATTTGTACATGCATGGGATCTATTTACAAAATACAATATTTTACTAAAAAAAAAGCTATCGAAGAAGAAAAAAATTGCACGAAATATTGCGGTGAAAAAACGATGTAGAAAGCTACCTACAGTTCATCCTACCACTATCATGCAATAACTGCGTCTCGGCACGGCTAGATGGACGTCGTCCTTGATGTAGTCCGAGTCCTGGGGTTCAAATTAGGTCTACGATGATTTCGGGCTAACGGAAGCAGTCACAGCCAGGTATTCTACGGAGGAAAAGCGAAAATCCTGTTATTATTTTTTAAAATAAAAATAGGTTTTTTTTAAAAAATAATAACTGTTTTTTAGGGATGTAAAAAACTGCTTAAAAGTTTTTTTGTACCTCTCAGCATATCGTTGAGCTGATGTTCGCTGTTGCTGTACCGAAATTGTTTGGGTTGGACCCCACGGAAAATTTCAACCAGGCTCGGCTTCAGGTTTACGAAGAGAATGGGCTGCTTTCTGGTCATAAAGTCGTCAATCAGAGACTTTATCCCCTAAAACACAAAAACAGGATCGAGAAAAGTAGTAAGTAGGTACTTAATATAGGGAATGAATAATGAAACCAACTTGGGAGAGAAACAAAGTTCTTGTCTTCTTAAATAACAGGCTAAGAAGAGGGTGCTAGTGTATAAGAGAAGCGTCTGATAGGGTCACCTTACGAAAAAACGACAGTTAGGTTTGTAAGATGGCCCAGTAACAACTGTTTGCTTATACATTCCATCAGTCTTCTTAGCCTGTTATTTAAGATGGCAAGAACAGTTTGTCTTGCTCAAGCAAAGTGTCTATCTTCTTATGATATTAGGTACAGTCAGGTCTGAGATGAAGTTATAGGTACACCGATAAACCTACAGAATATTATTCAGGTATTTTGAATTCGAAAAAAACTTACCCTTGCAGCGGTAAAATCCACACCCTGTATGTGTTTACAGTCAACAACAACAGGTACACTGCTGGAGCCTTGCTTAACCCCAGCCTTAGAAACTACGTTGCGCACATATTCAACTGATGGGAAGACCAGGCTTCTATCAGGGGTAATTCGAAGATATTCACAGCCAGATAAACTCTAGAAAAACAAAAATAGTTAATGAATGGAGTCTTTCAATTTAGATTGTACCTATAGTTACTGATTATATGTTATATTATATTTCAGAACATTTAAATATCCAATATTAGTTTCCTCATAAAGTGTGCAGAGAAAACGTAAACAAACACGACTGCGTAGACGCCCTTAACTCAGATGGTCCTACCGTCCTATATGTAGGACACTGAATTTAGGTAGTCTTAAGTCCGACAAAATTTTAGTCGTATTTTTTTAATAATTTTCACAGAGTGCATGCACTAAACCTTTCAAAGGCCATATTTAGTCAAAATTTCGCCACAACAGCTTTAATTCTGCCTCAGTAGCAATTTCCGCAATGTCCTACATATAGGACGGTAGGAACATGGGGTAGGTATAATAGAGCATAGTCTTTATTGCCGATAATGGTATATTGAAGCATTTTTATTCAATAGTGTGGAACGAAAGAAAACATTTGACGTGTATTCCAGTATCACATTTTAGGACACCTTGTCGTACATTTCTGGTGGCAGACACCACCCCTGGTTTGCTTTTCTTGAGGGTTGATCCAGTGCTCAAAGCCATCATGCCGTCTTACGCTTATGTATCTCCGTCTCCGTAGGTACTCTTTCACATATTTCCAGCCTTGGTAGGGCTCCGACCAAATGAAATACCCTTTTGGGGTTGCGCCCGACCAGAGTTTGAAACCAAACCGGATTGTTTTCCCCCTGATGAATTGCCTGCATCCGTGGCGTCCAAAGTCAGGTACCATAGTCTCGTCTCTCGTCTACGCTATGGTTGGTCTCAAGGGGGGCGAATTCTTAGAACCTTTTGTTCATAGCGTCGAACCTTCCGTATTTCTGCCTTCTTTTATTAGGACCTTCTTTTTCCAGCTAAACAGTGTCATCCGGCAGAATTTTTTCGTTTTCCTTCCAGCAAGGGAGAACCTTCGCCATATTTACCTTATTCTTCTTCTATCCACCGTGACCTGCAGTCTTTCCCTCTGCTTCTGATGCTAGTTCGGGCTCTTCATCATGCTGCAGTTCCAACTCCAAGTGGGCACGCTGTTGGCTCCCCGGCAAATTTTCGATTTCTGGGCTGTCTTCGGACGTCCATATATCCTCTGGGGCAGTATGGTGATATGGATCTCGTTAGTATAGTGGTGATTGGCAGGTCGTCATACTCCTTTATCATGGCCAGTGCTTCTTCAAGGGAGAACCCCCTAAAATGAGCATAAATATAATAAACTATTACAAGGGAATACATGCTTACTATTAAAAAAAAATTAAATAAAAAATGAAGTCCTAGTTCCTACTGTCCTATATGTAGGACAGTCGTAGGAAGGCCTAATGGAGGGGTAATTTTATAAATTTAGTGGAAATGACAACATATTTCTTCCATTCAAGTACCATTTCAGTAAGTAAGCAAGAGAAAATTAAAATTTTCAGCAAAAAAGTTGTTACACTTACCTCTCAAATCTTATAGGGTAGCCAGTCATGCTGGGCGGGCAGAAAAAGACGCACTGAGATGAGCACAAACAACCTGCTTTGTTGACACTTACAGAGATCACTGCCCCAACATCGCTGAGTGATGTAAACAAGATGCCAACAAGATAGGCTCAGGCACTGCGTAGTAATAAGCACTTTAGCAGCACTCTGCGCAGTGTCCTATATTTAGGACGGTAGGAACATAGGCTACTTATTTTTTTTACGTTTGTCGGACTATCTGGGTTTTAAAATACTTACATGCTCTTTTTCAACACGGACAGTAGGCCTAGCAGAAGCGTATAGAAGGAAAAGAACGTTGATGCTGATACCGATCACAATGCCCAACTCTAGCCGAATGAAAAGGCAGGAGACAAAGGTTGCAAAGGCTGGGATCAGGTCCATTTCTGAAAAATGAATAAGTATGGATGATTAATTAATTAATTAACCTGTCCTTATCCTAAGAAGATCGACACATTACTTGAGAAAGAAACAGTGTTCTTGTCTTCTTAAATAACAGGCTAAGAAGACTGATGTGGTGTATAAGCAAACAGTTGTTACTGGGCCATCTTACAAAGTTAACCTTCTTTTTTTTCGTATGGTGACCCTATCAGGCCCTTCCCTTATACCATAGGACCCTCTTCTTAGCCTTGTTATTTAAGAAGACAAGAACACTGTCTCTTTCTCAAACAATGTGCCTGTATTCTTAGGATAATAGAGACAGGTCTGCGCTAAAGTTGGTTCCACTTACAGTTAGATGACTAACTTGCAAATAACTTACTTTTTGTTTTCCACATTGGTTTGACGACGTGGAACTCCACCATAAAGACAACAGCAGCAATGATAACAGCGGCTAGTGATGCTTTGGGAATGAAGTAGAAGTATGGTGTGAAGAAGTGCAATGATAGAAGAACAATCACACCTAAAACAAAAATATTTGAAAAATTAATTTATCTAGGTACGGTACCTATTAAGAACGTTAGCGAAAAATTGCCGTAGACTGACTTCAAAATTATTTGGCTTTTGAACTACAGTTGTTATACTCCCTGTCTCATTTTAAACTCTCTCTATAGCGAACACTCTTTATAGCGAGAACATTGTAATGGCTCCTTGGCGGTCGTTATAGGGAGACACTACAGTGGGAGTTGAATACGACTGACCTGCCTCTAGTGGCAGAAAATGTAACTAACGGTAGAACGGTAACAGCAACGGCCAAACATGGAGAAATCCAATGAAAAAAATAAAAAAAAAGCATTTACGAATTTGTTCTGTGCCTCAGTGTTCTCAAAAAAGAGGGGAAGGTGTACATTTACATCATTTTCCTCATGGCAATCAAATTTTACTGAAGAAGTGGGTGCATATTTTGAAAATAGGCAAAACAGTAGGTATGGGAATGACGGTCTGCAGCCGGCATTTTGAAAGAGAGGATTATATTCTGCCAGGTATGTGTATATTTCAATAAAACTCACGCAGGTAAGTAGGCAGACACTTAGTTGTTCGTGATGATAAGAGTTACTTACAATTTTAAGAGCGCACACCAATATTTAAATGAAACTTCAATCCAAGGCACCTATAGTTATCTAATGGTACTACCCTATAATTTATGGCTTTGCTTGAGAGGACGTAGGAATAACGCTTTGTAAATGAAACGTAAGTTAGTACCTACCTAGGTTATGTGATTCGATACTTGCGACAAATGTATATACCGCCCTAATAGTTTTTGTTAATTGCATAATCGGTATGATGTCGTACAGACGTTATGGTTGCTTGCTGCTACTGTATTCATTTATTTCATTTACAGATTATTCAACAATTTTATAGAAATTTTTATTTCGTGAGGCATGTTTTTAATTTGTGTCGATCGTAAGCACAACCCGAAAACCTCCACTTCCACTTTGTTTTTTTTGTAACCCCACAAAGAACAATGTGGTTGGCTTCGATTATTTTTTCTCCTTCGCAGAAACTGCGGTTGTTTTCTGACGAAAACACTTTTAAAATATCACTCAATTTCAAATTGAACTCCGCCATATTGCAAAATGTCTAAAAAAAAGTCTAAAAATTCACTAAAAATCCAGAAAAATCTATCCTATATATCAGTGGTTCTCAAACTTTTTGGCTGGCGGAACCAAAATTAGTCGGGAATTCTTTCGTGGAACCTTAAACATTGGATCGTCGATTTCACAGGTTTTTAGGAAACAACAACAATACATTTTTCTATTTCAATTTTTCTAAACTAATAAACTAAACTAAAATTGTAGGCCCTGAAGCTCGGAGAAGGCTTCGCGGAACCCCGGCAAGGCATCGCGGAACCAAATGGTTCCGCGGAACACAGTTTGAGAACCACTGCTATATATGAACACAATTCATATGGCCACGCTACAATAGTTCTACTAACCGCCATATTGGATTTTGCGCGTGTGTAGCAGACGACGCTGTACCGTTAGTTCAACTCCGGATACGCCCTTACCAGTGTATATTCCTCCGAAGGTCGTCTGAACTCCGCTAGCATTATTGACAGCTCCTCGGGACAACGCACCAGAAACAGGCATAGAGCTGACAAAAGATGATGCTATGTTACAGAGACCGATAGCTAACATCTCTTGTGTCGCGTCGATAGGTTTCCCGTCAGCTAAAAACAAATTAAAAAGACGAATTAAAATAAATAAGTAAGAAGAGAGAAGAAAAAATAAGGAACTCTACGATGAAACCAACTTAAGCGCAGACCTGTCTATCTGACTCTATAATCCTAAGAAGACAGACATTTTGTTTGAGAAAGAAACAGTGTTCTTGTATTCTTAAATAACAGGCTAAGAAGAGGGTGTATAAGAGAAGGGTCTGATAGGGTCACCTTACGAAAAAAAGACGGTTAACTTTGTAAGATGGGCCAGTAACAACTGTTTGCTTATAGACCGCATCAGTCTTCTTAGCCTGTTATTTAAGAAGACAAGAACACTGTTTCTTTCTCAAGTAAAATGTCTGTCTTCTTAGGATAATAGAGACAGGTAGAGAAGTCATAGATGGATCAGCTATAACATGGGCAACAGAAATTTAACCGAGGGTTAAAAGTTAACCGAGTATGGTGCAATCTACCTCTACATACTAAAGTATACGGACACACTTACCGAATACTTTGGCCAGAGAAATATTTTCCAAAATAGCCAAAAGTGGAACAACCAGTACTGCTGAACCTAGGTTTGTCGCCATTTCTGGGAAAGTGTACGTTCTGTTGTTCACTGTGGCTTCAAAAGGCGGTGGGGAAAATTCAGGTAGCCCTCCTTTCACGGTACCTACAAAAAAAAAAGTTAAAAATGAAGGATTTTTTGAGGCAACTGTTGGATATGTTCTGAGGTACCTATATGTTAGTTGGCAAAATTTAAGTTAATTTCGGGCGTTAAAAGGGTATATTATATTTCAGAACATTTAAACATCCAAGGGTCCTCAATTGATGGTCGGATAAAATCATAAACAAACACGATTGTCGTCTTACCTGTCAAAATAAAAGGCTGAATGTTGTGTACTTCAAAAAGGTACGCCATGACAGCGCTGATGACCACTACCAGGATGTTCCTGGCGGTGGAAACAAACCACAGAATTTGAGATAGGAACTTCGGTGCAACCTTAATATCCTTAATTTTCTGAAAAAGAAAAATTTAATAGAATTTGGAAACATTAAAAAATTGTAAGTTGCCTGAAGGGGTGACCAAGGTGGGCATCAGAGTTGCTCATTCAGGTTTTGTGGAAACTATGATTCTATCGTAATTGTAGGTACCCAGTTGTAGGTACCCAATTGTAGGTACCCAATTGTAGGTACCCAATTGTAGGTACCCAATGGTAGGTACCCAATTATAGGTACCCAGTTGTAGGTACCCAGTTGTAGGTACCCAATTGTAGGTACCCAATTGTAGGTACCCAATGGTAGGTACCCAATTGTAGGTACCCAATTGTAAGTACCCAGTTGTAGGTACCCAATTGTAGGTACCCAGTTGTAGGTACCCAGTTGTAGGTACCCAATTGTAGGTACCCAGTAGTAGGTACCCAATTGTAGGTACCCAATTGTTGGTACCCAATTGTAGGTACCCAGTTGTAGGTAGGTACCCAATTGTTGGTATACCCAATTGTAGGTACTCAATTGTTGGTAGGCACTTGGTAGGTACTTACCCTTAGTATTAATAGGACGCCAATACAGACAATCCCCAACACAGTATCCCACAGCCTAGTTTCAGTAATATGATGAAAAATACTGTCCCAAATATCAAGAAACTTCCCCCCAGGTATGGGAAGACCAAGGACGTCCTTGATTTGGGAAGTCGCGATTATGATAGCCGCTGCTGACGTAAACCCAGCTGACACCGGCCCGGATACGAAATCTATCAGAAAACCTGAAAAAAATGGAAGAAAGTAGCTTAGGGATTTTTTTACCTAAAGTAAAAAATGTCGGCCCACCGGAGATCGAACTCACAAACTCCTGTTACTAGTCCGAATTTTAACAACTTACCTAATTGTAGAATGCCCATAAGGAGCTCAACACAGCCACTAAGAAAGCACAGAAGAACGGCGAATTCTGGGCCCAAGTCATGGAGGTTCTCTCTGGTGAGAATAGCAGCAATTGCTGTGGGGCCAATGGCGCTGTCCTTGCAGCTGCCAAAGATCGTGTAGATGAAGGAAGCCATGAAAGATGAGTAGAGACCATACTGAAACGAGACGAAGAAACACAAAAATGAGGTACCTAAGAACACAGTTCGTCAAAAAATTTCCTGCCAAGTAAGGTACCTAAAGTAAGCATGAAATCGTTGCCCAGAGCACTAAACTTGAAGTGGCACAATATTTTTTTTAAATTTTTAACTGACAACTGTCGGAATTTTTGGTCTCTTCAAAGTGAAGATTGTGAAGTAATTTATTTAATTATTTTCTAGGCACAGACCTGAGGAGGAAGCCCGGCCACATTGGCATAGGCAATGGCCTGTGGAATAACGGTAAGGCCGACTGTGAAGCCGGCCACCAGATCGGAAGCAGCGGCCTTCCCCGAATACTTGGGCAGCCAGCTCAGGATAGGTACTCTTCGGAAAAGCATTTTTTTGGTACAGGTCCGCCGGGCTCGCTCTCTCAGCCAGCGATGCGGTTGGTACTGTTTTTCGTTCTTCTCTGGCTTCCACGAGCTTCCCTTCCCGTCCATTAAGGATAGGGGAATACTGTTTGTTCCTGGAATCAAAAAAGGTTTTTCTTTTCTTTTTGACCCAACTTTGGTCAATCCTAGGCGAATATAAGGTATATACGAACGCCCTATAGACGAACGAAAATTTCTGTCATATTGGTCCTTACTCCCATTTGGCTGACCATGGGCACTTCCAATAATTAATTTCTACCGTTAAAAAAACCTTGCCTTATATAGTAACTTAACTACCTATATCCCCAGAGGTTAACCACTCGTTGGGAATCTCGTTGGGAATCATTGGAAATCTTTATGAAATCTCAGGGAATCTTGGAATTTTTTGGAGTGGTTACCCCTTCGGGGTTCATATTTCTATGATATCGTTGGGAATCTTTGGAAATCTTTATGGAATCCCAGTGGAATATCAAGGAATCTCTGGAGTGGTTACCCCACAAATAACAGAGATCGAAACATATCGGGGTTTTGACAGCCGGATGCAGCATTTTTTGCCAGAAAAAACTACCTAGCAATGACAGGTGTATTTATTTGTCTAGTGGAGCTAGACTATGGCTAATTTTCTATTCATTCATAGTCCAGGAAAGAGCAGCAATCTAGTATGGGGCGATGACCTTGATTGACCTTGAATGAGATACAGTCCGCCGCATATCCTGCCAGAAGGACAGAACTGACCAACAGACGATCCTATAGCCTCGCGGTCTGTCAATACAAAATAAAATCAGGCATCAATCGACTGATAGTAGGAATAGCGCTATTAGGTATAGGGTGATACTGGGTATAACCAAAAACCCCTGAAATAGGTACCTACTGCTATACAATATTGCAGTTTTTCTTTTTAGATACCGAGGAAAATTTCAAAAATTCTTGGCGGATTCCAAAACGAGTCAGACAGCTTGTTATAAGGAACCGTACCGTCTTCCCTTTTTATAGAGAGAGGTTTCGGTAACAGGGAGTATAACAACAGAACTGTATAGTTCTAACTTATACAGAGTAAGTTCAGTACCTACTTGTTTCATGGTACCCAAAAACCCCTTCAATAGGTACTGCTACAATAATGCAGTTTTTTTTAGGTTGAACCAGGGGCGTCATTTCAGTTTTTCTTGGGGGGGGGCAAGTAGTCACTATATATACTTAGGGTGCGTCCCACCATATTCGGTTAACGTTAAACCCCAGTTAAATTCCAATTATTAGTCGGTAAAAATTGACTTTAACTGGAGTTTAACGTTTAACCGTGAGAAAATCTAAAAAACAATCAGATTGCGAGCGAGCGAAGCGAGCGAGCCGAAAATTTCACTAATCTCTGTAAAATCTCCATATTTTGCAGGAAGAACTTTGAATTTACTAATTCTGTAGCTGTAGCTTATTTAGCATAGGTAATGGGTAATCCAGCACTGTTCGCAAGGAATTGACCCCGGTTTAACGTAATTTTTTGACTCCACCTAACGGCCATTCTACATGTAATCGACCGCCGTAGGTACACAATAGTCGGCAGAATTTTCCCTTCAAAATACCATCCATGGTCTCTACTGGATGTAACTCATGGTCATGGGTAGGTAGGTAAATCATCCTAATTATTTTTATTTTTTTTTTTTACGTTTTTCACTGAAAATGTAATTTTTTAATTCGTTCTTGGGGGGGGCAACAGCCTTCTTGGGGGGGGGGCAACAGCCCTCTTGGGGGGGTCAAGTGCCCCCCCCCCCCCCAAGAGGGCCAAATGACGCCCCTGAGGTACCTACAAGAGGAAATTTTCAAAAATTCTAGACGGGTTCCAGAACGAGTCAGAGAACTTTTTAAGGAACCGTGTATACCGTTTTCCCTCGTTATATAGAGAGGTTTCTGCATAACAACAGAATAGCTGTTCTAACCTATACAGATGAGTAGTTCAGTGTGACGTATGACCCTTCTGACAATTATCCTTTTTTGCGTATTCCATGGAGGAAGAAAAGGTATTCTTACTTTCGCATTTGGTATATCCTATCCAAGAGAAAGTGATCTACTGCTTTTGTTAAAAATTGTGGCAATCTACTTGTCCCGATAGCTCTATATAGGTATACAGGTAGGTACCTACCATTCACATGGTAAACGAACTCAATTGTATGTCGCAGACGTCGATAAATGAGGAGTAACTATAAGGGGGTCGCTTATCCTACCGATAGCGATCTAAAGTGAACTCCAACTTTACGCTATCAGCAAGCTCCCTTTTAAATAAAATACTTACTATATGACTTGATGATATCTCCATTGTTCTTATTACCGCAGCTGGCACACCGACAAGTCTGTCTTCTGACTTCGCACTGGGCACATACTCGTTCACACATTCGTTCACTACCAGCACTACAACTTGGGCACTTCACGTCACCGTTTAGCCGAACAATGAAGTCTGAGCGATTCACATCGTTTTCGTTCAAGTCACATGCTTCTGATGGTTCGGGGTCGACAGCTGGGTTATCGTAACCGGTTTCGGCGGTTGCTGAGTGAGCAGTTAGCGTGGTTTCACTCTCGCTCCGTTTTGTGAAGTCCATTCTTGGAGAGTGATCAGGGAAACATCTGAAAAAAAAAAAATGTTACATATTTTTTAATTTTTTTAGCCATTATTTGATGCGTTTTGGACGAGTTGAGTCAGTGGAGACGGATCTTAACGCTAAGTCCAACAATATGAAGAATCTATTGGATATTGAAATGTTCTGAAATATAGTATATCCTTTCAACGGTCGAAATAACTATAGGCTGTGTTGTGATTTTACGATCGGTTAATTTTGGACAATATTTGTATTGACAGAAATCACTCGATTGTAAAATCCGAGGTAAAATCACAACGTAGCCTGTTAATTTCGGTCGTTAAAAAGACATTTTATATTTCAGATCAGGCGAACAGATTGAGACATATGGAGGATCAGTCAGTGATAGGTACTCGTTAGGATTTTAAATTGAGCGATACCTACCTACTTCATTTGACTATCATTAGCATTTTCATCTTCTGGAGATGAGCGTTATCCAGTTCTGTAGAAAAAAAATAAAAATTTGCAAAATTGAAACGCCTCCAGAGTCCCCCCTGTCGGATATGCGGTATAACTCAGGGAGGAATTTCAGGTATCGCTACCCAAGCCTCCCCCTGTACCGCACACCAACAAGAGCTATCCAGAGACGCTGTCAATGTGTACTAAGCATTGCCACAGCACAGTTATATATACCGCGCTATTGCACTCAGACCGTGTCTTCAGTTATTCAAAAAATTATTCTCACCTTCAGTGACCAAAATTATAAAATATTTTTAACGAATTATGTTTGTTATATTATTTTACACAAACTCACGGATTTTTTTAAAAATATTCCAGTTTTCACAGCTGTTTGGGTAGGTTTTCGATACTCGTCCAGAACTGCCCGACATAATGGTTTGAGGCCTATACGGAGGTTCAGTTCGGGATATATAGACACCTACATAGGACTTGAAATATTTAGATCATTTAAATATCCAATAGTTTCCTGATGAAATGTGCAGAAAAAAACGTAAACAAACACGAATCCGTAGACGCCTCATGAAAATCCCTCTTCCCTCAATCGAGTGAGGCGAAACCGTAAATGTACAAAAGTCACTTAACGTATACCTTATATAGCAGATGAATTTATAATAGAGGTCAAAAGTGAAATTAAATTTGAAACAAATTCCTTCGGAGGCACACTATCAACTGATTTAAGAATACACTTTCTTCTCTACCTATATAGGACCTATGCGTACACATTCCTGCATGTATTGGTTGAAAATAGAAATATCGTCTTGTCAATAACAGTGATATTATGATAGTGACTCATCTAGGTATCTATAATCAAAGAGAGAATAAGACTATTTTTAAGGAAAAGATACTTAGAAAAAGGTTAGGTACCTACCTATTTGTACGAGCATGGGTTTATAGATAGGTACTTAGGTAGGTTGAAGGAGATCCTATTAACCTACTTTCGAAAATCCACTAAAACAAATAATCATGTGAGCTTATAGTTTTCATACAAAACGTTTCAGTGTCATGCATATTGTCATTTAGTGGGAAGACTCTCTCCTCGGTAATTACGAGGTCCAGGGTTCGAATCCCAAGACCAGCAATTTTTTTAACGCATGGCTGTCACACTAAGTCCATGGGCTGTAAACACCTATAAGGTTCGTGAGCCCTTAAATGAAAATAAATAAATAAAATTTATTAGCGCCAATGAGAGACCTGGGCAGGACCGAAATAAAAAAAAAATTGATAAAAGTTAAATATGGTACCTTAATTTGAAGGAGATCCTACTTCGAGTCCCCTCTAACTTCAACTGAACATCTTTGCAGCTAGGTACCAATAGTGACCTGCGGTAACGCTGTTTCACTTGGCTGCATTTGCGTTTTTACTATGCCAGTACCTACTCTCCAAGATCTATACATTAATTTCGTGGTCTCACTTCCTTCTGACCCGTGTAGGGTCTCAGTATGACGTCAAATAACGCAACCAATCGCAGGTCAAGCCCTCAGATACTTTGGTTCGTCTTAGACATCTGAGAACCTTTTTAATTTATAAAAAAAATATTATACCTTTAGAATATGTTGATCTTGGGTATCCGCCATGCAACATTTACTTTTTGCCGTTTTCATTGTATTCATCTTTGGTTCCACTATTGAGACTTATAGCCTTGAATAAAACTTGGGTTATTTTGAACGTTTGGCCTCTGGTTAGGCAGACTGCAGAGTTGAAGGATTTTTGCGTAACTTAATCTAGGATTACACAGGATGATTCGCTACAATGCTACAATGATCCCGGATGTGACAAATTTAGGGTCGCAAAATTAACGAAGGTTAAATCAACAGGGACATTATTATGTCACAACGTTTAACTTAATCCCTGATTATAGGTACAATAACTTTGAGAGCACAAAACTTTGTGGTTAAGTTTAAATTTTGTCCAAAGTTACTCGATCGCAAAATCACAACGTAGCCAGTCAATTTCTGAAGTCAAGAAGACATGGTGGTACTACCTATTGGATATTTAAATGTTCTGAAATATAATGTCTTTTTAACGGCCGAAATTAACAGGTTGTGTGGTGATTTTACAATCGAACAAATTTTCTGTTGACAAAAATCGTAAAATAACCACGTGGTCAGTTAATTTCGGACGTTAAAAAGACATTATTATATTTCAGAACATATAAATTTCCGACGGTTTCCTCATAAAATTTGCAGAAAAAACGTAAACAAATAGCGAATGGAAAATGAACCTAGTACCTTCTTAAAGGCATATTACAGGTATTCTGTACCTACAGTGACTACTGTTTCACAGGGGAGCGTGACGTTTCTTTCCCATTCACTATATAGTGCATTGTTGCAAAAAATAATTATTTGCACCTCATACCTAGATCCAGAACAATGATGTTTTGTTCGTCTGGTGTGCCTAGTTTGTTCGAAAGTATTACATATTATTCACTCAATTAAAATGCAATTTATTTAATGAGATTCAGGTTTATTGTGTAGACATACTTTTACTTTATAGGTTCATTCAATATTTATTTTCATTGGTAGGTGCAATTTTTCTGTAGTACCTAGCACATAGGTACCTATTTACTTTAAGAGAGACCATACAATAGTGTTTGTTTACGTTTTTTATTCACACTTTATGAGGAAGCTATTGGATATTTAAATGTTCTGAAATATAATATGTCTTTTTATGGTTATAAATTATGTTGTGATTTTAGGATCGAGTGATTTTTGTCAACAAAAAAATTGTCCGAAATTAACCGATCGTGAAATCACAACATAGACACATAATGTATGACGTTAAAAAGATATATTATATTTCAGAACATTTAAATATCCAATAGTTTCCTCATAAAGTGTGTATAAAAAAACGTAAACAAACACGATTGTGAGGTCGCTCTTAACATTTTTCTTGATACAATTTTTATTTATAGTATAAACGTACCAGAAAGTATTCCTGCCTGCTCCACAACCTCCATTCAACTGCGACGAAGCTGACAATTACTCGGCAAACTATCGAACTATTATTGCATAAATTACTTAGTAGGTAAAAAAAAAATCACTTTTTGTCATATTTGATGAAAATGGCGGCGAATATTGCAACAGCGACCTTGACTTTGACCGCTCCCCAATGACAATTTTTTTTATCAATCAAGAATGGGTGTAGTAAGTGATTTAAAAATTAATCATAGTCATTTTTAAGGCTCTATTACGCGTGGTATTAAACTGGGTTTAAGGGTCCGCTATACCTGACGGTGCATTTTTTGCCGCCCATAAGATTAACATTGCGAGCGGCGATTCATTTTTAAGGTTTACCCTTGGATGGAAAGACACAAAATTTTGCCTGTACCTAGCCCTAACAATGTTCTAGGGAGTGTTCGAAGCAGATTTCCCATTTTTTTTACTGGTTTTCGAGATACAGCACTTTTCTTGAGGTATGCGATGCTAGCATTTGCAAAACAGTTGCAATAAAAGAAACCAGTGAGAAATTGGGAAATCTGCTTCGAACACTCCCTACAACATTGTTAGGGCTAGGTACAGGCAAAATTTTGTGTCTTTCCAACCAAGGGTAAACCTTGAAAATGAATCGCCGCTCGCAATGTTAATCTTAGGGGCGGCAAAAATGCATCGTCAGGTATAGCGTCCCCTTAACAATTAAGGGTCTATTATAATTCTGCGATTAGTTGTCAACACGTTGTTATTCTGAATAGCCCTTTACGACCGATCATACGTTCACCATTTTTGTTTACGTTTTTTATGGACACTTTATGAGGAAAATATTGGATATTTAAATGTTCTGAAATATAATATGTCTTTTTAACGGCTGTGTTGTGATTATACGGTTGAGAGATCCAACAGTGTCCTCGAATATTGCGTTAACTTTTTCAGCTTATCAAAGTTTTCAGTATCGTGTGATATGGGCCTTAAGAAGTAATCTGTTGGTGCTACTGCTTCGAAACTAATTTTCTCGCTAGTCTAGTTCTAATGACAGTTTTTAGGTTCGTTGCAGATAATGCATTTTTATGGGTGTGATTCGATAGGCGCGGCTTCATTGTCGATTCGATATGGTGGAACCGTGAAGCGTGATAATGGTGCAGTGGAAAATATCCCTATACCTAACTTACTAGTAGTCCGAACCTAACCTAACCTAAACTAGAAATTTCCAAAGAGGAAAATTATTAAAGAGGAGTGCTAGTGGTCTAGTTATTTAAGGCTCTGCTGTAGCTGATGTCACCACGTACATAATAGTACACTATCCAACACATTTAACGAACAGATTAAGTACCTACATGTGCACAAAGGGTTAATATTAAAATGTCGTAATGAGTGGCAGAAATGCATCATTAGGTACGTTACAGCCTTAAGGGTCCTCTATACCTGACGATGCATTTTTCGCCGCCCATAAGATTAACATTGCGATAGCGGCGATTCATTTTCAAGGTTTACCCTTGGTTGGAAAGACACAAAATTTTGCCTGTACCTAGCTCTAACAATGTTCTAGGGAGTGTTCGAAGCAGATTTCCCATTTTTTTTTACTGGTTTTTGAGATACAGCACTTTTCTTGAGGTATGCGATGCTAGCATTTGCAAAACAGTTGCAATAAAAGAAACCAGTGAGAAATTGGGAAATCTGCTTCGAACACTCCCTAGAACATTGTTAGGGCTAGGTACAGGCAAGATTTTGTGTCTTTCCAACCAAGGGTAAACCTTGAAAATGAATCGCCGCTCGCAATGTTAATCTTATGGGCGGCAAAAAATGCACCGTCAGGTATAGCGTCCTCTTAATTACGGATAACTTGATTTTTCGAATAATGCGTTATTAGTGTCAAAATAAATTCCCATTCAGGTACGTTGACTACAGTTCCTAGATAGGTAAACAATGCCCCGGCATTACGTACCTAGGTGTACGAAACCATGGAATCATTTGGGAATCACGAGTCCTGGGAAGTTTTTGTTTTAATTTCTGTTATTATTGAGAGTAGGTACGTAGTTGTGCCTGGTTCTAACTTCAATGTCAACCCTTGTCACCCGCAATTATCACGGAACTCTAATGACTTTTTGCTTATGTGGGCAAAACGTAAAAATTCAGGCATAGGTGAGACAAAGCGTTGCGTAGTAAATTAGGTACGTGTAGGTACTTATCACACAGGTTCAATCCCGACCCTGTCATAGTTTTTCTGATTGACAATCATCGGAACCCACCTAAAACTGTAGGTCCCCATCGTTTTCTAATATCTACGATGACTGGGGGTTCTTGAAATGATCCCCTCGTCGCCTCTATTACACCGAATTGGGATAAGAACGACGTCAAAAAACTTCAGGAAAATTGCGACTCATCCATCAAAAAGCAGGCACGTGCAAGTACTCGAGCAATGACCCACCAAAATTTAAAATATCTACCTGTCTAAGGTACTGCCAAATAATTATTGATTGATGAGACTTGCAATTTGCAAATCATTCTTCATGGTAGGGGACTAGGGGAACATCCTTTCCTACCAATGTATAGGTAGGTACAAATACCTTGATGAAAATTGGAGAATCTTCACAGACAAGGATTTTTTTTTTTTTTAAACTAAATATTCTCCATTTTTCCCTTGGTTGGAGACATACCTAACCTTAAGAACGTTCCAGGAACGCATCTTGATAAATTCCCCCATTCGACATTGCCCCAACGTGGTCCATTATTGCCCTGGTCTCCCCTATTGCTATAATGATCAATGACCTAGCTGTACCTGGCACCTGATGGTATAGGTTAGGTCCATTGTGGAGCTGCGGCATTGTGTTCAGCCCACGCGAACTTATTGTCAGACTCTCGCTCAGATGCGTCTCAGACACTAATGAAGGGAAACATACCTAATGTCCCCCACCCCAAAAAGACTACCCCTATAATAGCACTATCCCCTAGTAACAAACGAGTTCCCCCTAGGTATACCTATAGATATGTGGGCTCCTATATAATTAGGGCTGTCTACCGATTTTTGTAGCATAAACTTCCATATTCCATAACAAGGGGGTTCATTAAATTCAGATTAATTTCAGGTATGATTATACTTATAGGTACTACTAACTACAGAAGTCTCTTTATAACGACCGTCAAGGAACCATGTAACTTTGCTCGCTATAGAGAGAGGTCGCTATAGAAAGATTTCGCTATAGAGAGAGGTCGCTATAGAGAGAGTTTAAGAATAATTCAGAGTTTGTCAAGGAACTCGTTATAGACGGTGAAATTGGGTAACTCAAAAATTATTTGTGATATTTAATTTCCAATCCTGCAATTCTTCTGGTTTTCCATTTTTCTCTTTACTCCCTCTTCTATATTACCATTGTTTCTGTGTTGTAGGTTTAGGTATGTACCTTACATTTTTATCGTGTTTTTCCTCCTTACTGCGGCCCTGTATAGCATTGAAATAATCAAGGTGGGCTGATGGATCCATGGACCAATCCATGTAGGTTTTTCTATAGGTGGGTACCTGAGGAATAGGTAGAGCTAGGTACAGTCAGCTTTAGTGCTAAGTCATGGTCCTCTTTCTCTAGGCGGGTCACTAGCAGGTCAGAAGATGTAGAAAACGTTGGCCTAGGTTCCATACTTCAGGTTTTTACCTCCATGGTGTCAATACACAATGGGGACCTACAGTTTTAGGTGGGTTCCAAAATACCATAAATTAATACCACAACCCCATCAATTTTCTATCGTTAAGGAAAATATACCTGGTACCTAAAGGTGCGATGAATTGTGCATGCCTATAGGCAGGGCCGGATTAACAATTTTTTCTAGGGTAAACCAATCTTCGTTTTGGCGCCCCCCCCCCCCCCTTCCCTCCTGCATTCAATACAAGCCTGCACCCTAACTTGGAAGGGTAGGTATATTGTTGAAGGAAAAGAGGTATTAAATTGGTTCCACTTACCTACCATCTATTCAGTCAATGCACTAAAGTTCGTCCTTTTTTCTTAAACGGAAAAACTCTTTTTTCTTGATTTGGAATGGGCGAATTTGAGAATAGCGCTGTCAAACGAAACTTTTTTACTTTCTCGCCCGTATGTAATACATGGGCTGAGAAAGTTATGTTATCGTGCGAAATTTCGATTTTGAGATTTTCATTGCAAAAGGCGTTTCAGAGGTCCTAGATACCAAAAAAATGATTTTTAGGTCATGTCCGTCCGACGTACGTACGTACGTACGTACGTCCGTCCGTTTGTCTGTAGCGCGGCTACAGGTCACACCAGTCAACCGATTTGGCTCAAATTTAGAATATAGATGTCTAAAATCAGTTCCGAGATACATTTTTAATATAATTTTGATTACTCAAAAATTGCGCCCACTATTGTCAAAAAAGTGTCAAAAAAAATTCAAAATCGTGTTTTTGTCTACTCAAGATGCATTTCACGGTACGGTAATAGAGTTAGAACCTTCAAATTTTGCAGTCGTGTTCCCAGATAGATGCTCCAGGATCATTTTTATTGTTTTGGAGATGGGCCGACAATTTGGGCCAAAATTGGCCCATACGTGAAAACCTTGGCCCCATGAACAGTATTAGCCGGAATTTCACAAAAATCCATAAAATTGTGCTTAATAACATTACTTAAAGGTCTGTCGAAGAAATATTCAATCATTTCAAAATTGCGGCCAATATAGGCAAAATAAAGTCAAAAATAGGAAAAAAAACTAGAATCTCGTTTTTGATTGGTCAAGACGGATTTGGCACTACAGTTATTAAGTTAGATCCTTGTAATTTCGCAATAGTGTTCCCAAATAGATGTTACAGGATCATTTTTATTCTTTTTGAGATGGGCCAAAAATTTGGGCCAATATTGGCATTATCGTAGGAAAAATTTTCCAAAATTGGAAATCACGTTTTTGATTGGTTAAACCACATTTGCAACGACACTAATCGACGGATTTTCTTGAAAATTGGTGAAAGTGGTCCCAGATAGATGCTTTAAAGGCGTTTTCAATAGATTTTCATTTACTTAAAATTTAAGACGGTGACATGCAAAATAGAAAACATATACCTTGCGCGTCGAACGACACTTCACTGTTTGACGGATATGTTTGAAATTCGGTATGCAGGTGCCTAAAAGTATCGCCCATTGTGAGGCAAAATACTTTTTAGAAAAAGTTAAAATTCTGACAATTATTCACGAAAAAAAAAATCAAATTTTCGATAAAAATGGCGAGAAAGTCAAGTGCGACCATTGTCGAACCCTTTATTTACTTTCTCGCCCGTATGTAATACATGGGCTGAGAAAGTTATGTTATCGTGCGAAATTTCGATTTTGAGATTTTCATTGCAAAAGGCGTTTCAGAGGTCCTAGATACCAAAAAAATGGTTTTTAGGTCATGTCCGTCCGACGTACGTACATACGTCCGTCCGTCCGTCCGTCCGTCCGTACGTTTGTCTGTAGCGCGGCTAGAGGTCACACCAGTCAACCGATTTGGCTCAAATTTGGAATATAGATGTCTAAAATCAGTTCCGAGATAAATTTTTAATATCAAATAAATTGCGCCCACTATTGTCAAAAACGTGTCAAAAAAAATTCAAAATCGTGTTTTTGTCTACTCAAGACGCATTTCACGGTACGGTAATAAAGTTAGAACCTTCAAATTTTGCAGTCGTGTTTCCAGATATGTGCTCCAGGATCATTTTTTATTGTTTTGGAGATGGGCCAATAATTTGGGCCAAAATTGGCCCATACGTGAAAATCTTGGCCCCATGAACAGTATTAGCCGGAATTTCACAAAAATCCATAAACTTGTGCTTAATAACATTACTTAAAGGTTTGTCGAAGAAATATTCAATCAATTCAAAATTGCGGCCAATATAGGCAAAATAAAGTCAAAAATAGGAAAAAAACTAGAATCTCGTTTTTGATTGGTCAAGACGGATTTGGCACTACAGTTATTAAGTTAGATCCTTGTAATTTCGCTATAGTGTTTCCAAATAGATGCTACAGGATCATTTTTATTCTTTTTGAGATGGGCCAAAAATTTGGGCCAATATTGGCATTATCGTAGGAAAAATTTTCCAAAAATGGAAATCACGTTTTTGATTGGTTAAGACGGATTTGCAACAACCCTAATCGACAGATTTCCTTCAAAATTGGTGAAAGTGGTCTCAGATAGATGCTTCAAGGGCGTTTTCAATAGGTTTTCATTTACTTAAAATTTAAGACGGTGACATGCAAAATAGAAAACATATACTTTGCGCGTCGAGCGACACTTCACTGTTTGACGGATATGTTTGAAATTCGGTATGCAGGTGCCTAAAAGTATCGTCCAGTGTGAGGCAAAATACTTTTTAGAAAAAGTTAAAATTCTGACAATTATTCACGTAAAAAAAAAAAAATCAAATTTTCGATAAAAACTGCGAGAAAGTCAAGTGCGACCATTGTCGAACCCTTTATTGTGAATTCACTTTCGATCGAGAGAAGCGCTAGCCCCGACAGTTTGGCTTCCCCCAGTGCAGTTCGCAAATGATTCTTTATTCGCGTTAACACCGAAAAGCTCCTTTCCGCTGAGCAGTTCGCCACTGGCAGTGATTTGTAAATTCGAAGTAAAATCTCCACGTTCGGGTACACATCTTCGAAGCTCCCCATCTTCATCCATGACAAGAAGTTGTTGACATTACTTGGTTTTGTCCACTATTCCACAAGCGCGGGAAAAGTTTTAAGTGCTTGATTATTCCGCAGAATTATAAACAACGAAATATAATTAATTTCAAGAAATCACAATTATTTTATTTATTTTTACCTTCACATGGCGCCCCTGCGACCAAAATAGGGTGTCCATGCACACACCTGGTCATATGGCTAATCCGGCCCTGCCTATAGGCAAGGTCATAGGTAGTCTCGTGTAAGCTCATGCGAGTTAAAAGTCACGTCCTGCTTATCTGAATAATAATCTCCAGTTATCTTTACCGTTATCTCGATTAGTTCATTGTTTATGAATTTACAATGCACGCGAGAAAAAGTTTATAATCAGAAAAAAAATTATAATTTTTTAGAGATATTTTTTTTAAGTGCGTGAATTGGCCGAAGACAAAACGGAGTGGGCCGAAGCCATCATCCCCGGACTTAAACCCTGACCTCACAAGACATTTCCCTAACTACCCTCGTTAATATCGAATTATCCAATTACTGCTTTTGAGACCTTGATTTTTTTTTCCGCGAAGACTTGCCTTTATTGTATAGGTATACCTACCTACTAAAAACGATAAAATCATAGAACTCCATTGTTCAGGTTCAGCTTAAAAAATGTGGGAAATTTCCAATTATATGGTAAGGTGCGTACCTAAGTTAAGTATACATTCCCATGTAAAATGCTTTCCGATACAAACAGTTTTTTCCTTTTTTATGGGTTGGATGAAAATTTTACTGACTCCAGGATTCGAACCCAGGTCTCTCTGGAAACAGTTCAGACTGAGAGACACTCAGACAAACAATTGGATGAATCGTAATAGTCACAATAATACCTAACCAATATACCTTGTCTGACTCATATTATTATGATTTTCCACTGTTACTGATACATGCATAACCTGCTCGTCATTATACAAGTATGTACAGAGAAGATATACCTACCTAGGTTTGACCGCAATATGTCAATATTTGTAAATGACACCGCTGTCTATACCTTCCGTTTAAATTAACTGTAGGCTAACACATGACACCAATCAATAAAGGAATGACATCCAATATTTACTAAGATAGTGTGATGCTTTTGTTCTCTCACTCGTAACGTTAACATTGTGATGAACTGTTTCGCATAGGTAACTCTCTATAACGACTGTTAAGAAACAATGTATAAACTTGCTCGCTATAAAGAGAGTAACATTCGTTATAGAGAGGTTTTTGTACCCCTGTTCCCTCATACCTACCAATTAATTTTGGATTTTTCCATTAAGGCTATCAGCAGGACTGTTCTCAGCCTAATCTATAGGCGCAGCAAAGCCTGATCAGGTACAACAGGTACCTATTCTGCTGACCTTGCAATTGTACAGGAATGTTAATGCAGTCATATAATAGGGAATATAGCTATTTCTGCCGATTATGTCAATCGTATACTTCCGAAACTTAACTACCTTCTGCACGAAGCTTAAAAAACTTCAAGTTCGATGGGGACCTACAGTTTTAAGTGGCTGATACACATAAGAAGAGGGTGCTAGTGTATAAGAGAAGGGTCTGATAGGGTCACCTTACGAAAAAAATACGGTTAACTTTGTAAGATGGCCCAGTAACAACTGTTTGCTTATACACTGCATCAGTCTTCTTAGCCTGTTATTTAAGAAGACAAGAACACTGTTTCTTTCCCTAACGAAGTGTCTGTCTTCTTAGGACACTAGAGACAGAAGTCTGAGCTCAAGTTGGTTTGGGTATAGGCTAGTTATTTTTCTTCGCGATTTTGCGTGTATACTTATGGATACCTGAATACCTAACCTGCAAGTTAAACAACCTGCCTATCTGACAGGAATGTGCCTAATCTCAGGACTCCGACTTGTAAGGTACTGACACTCGTGCCTGTTTTATACCATTAAGAATTCCCCTGGTGGCTTGGCAAGTCCAAATCCAGTTCGATTTTAAATAAATCGATCAAGTGTATAGAAAGTGGCGTGGAAGAGGCGCCAGGCGTCTTGCGTCACTTAATGACGCGCTATCAGTTGGCTCTCGCGCAAAAATTTACGTTCTCGTCAGGTACGCTTTTTATTGCCAGGTATAAGGAAAAACTGGTGGTCCAGAACCCACCATTTGACTCTGAAGGGAGTTTATACATACACTTTATGAGGATACTATTGGATATTTTTTAATGTTCTGAAGTATAATTATGTCTTTTTCACGTCATAAATTAACAGGCTGTGTGGCGATTTTTTGGTCGGTTAAATATTGAACAAATTTTTTGTTGAGAAAAATCACTCGATCGGAAACACAACTTTCGAGCGTGATTTTGCCAAGTTTTTAATAATTATTGGTTGTAACTGCAATAGGTACTTATATTCAAATTATAGGTTACCTATGTAGATAAAATTATAACGAAATAGTTTTGCAATGAATGGCGAGATACATTCGTTAATAGTAGTTATTTATACAGGTTGGATTAACCGGCAGGTATGTACGGTACCTATACAGACCTGGAAGTCTGCAAATACCCATGACCATAACCAACATATAAGACATCACGAGTTTCTCCTGGAACCTGGCGATAAATTGTCCAGTGCCTAGTAAGTACCTGCTGTAAGTACCTATTGGCTACTTTTGGTCAGCATGAGAACAATTCTTAGTGCGTGTCTATACGTGGGTGGACAAGATTATGCGACCTATTTACTAGCAGTAAACTTATTTTTGTAACCTGCTGTTAAGAGGACGCTATACCTGACGATACATTTTTTGCCGCCCATAAGATTAACATTGCGAGCGGCGATTCATTTTCAAGGTTTACCCTTGGTTGGAAAGGCACAAAATTTTGCCTATACCTAGCCCTAACAATGTTCTAGGGAGTGTTCGAAGCAGATTTCCCAATTTCTCACTGGTTTCTTTTATTGGAACTGTTTTGCAAATGCTAGCATCGCATACCTCAAGAAAAGTGCTGTATCTCGAAAACCAGTGAGAAATTGGGAAATCTGCTTCGAACACTCCCTAGAACATTGTTAGGGCTAGGTACAGGCAAAATTTTGTGTCTTTCCAACCAAGGGTAAACCTTGAAAATGAATCCCCGCTCGCAATGTTAATCTTATGGGCGGCAAAAAATGCACCGTCAGGTATAGAGGACCCTTAAAGTCCAGTAAGTAACGTTATGATAAGGGCGCTATCAGCAGGAGGATAAGGCACTATATAGTAGGCTTTAGGAAAACAGGTACGTACCTCTAATAATATTCACCATAGCCGGCTGGTACCAGCGAAGATTGGTATCCTATCTATACCGCAAGTGAAAATATATGCAAATTAAATTCAATATTAATATTTTTTGCTTGATCAATAATTAATAACGATTGAAACGGTATATTTATAGCTGCGAACTTGACCTAGAGACCGTATTTATGCCGGATTTATAAAAAATAACGAAAAATTCCTGAAAAAGACTCAGCTCGGAAAACATTTCGGAATTTCGGACAATTTTTTTATCGACAAACACTCGATCGTAAAATCACGATATAGCCAGTTAATTTCTGACGTTAAAAGTGTTTATTATATTTCAGAACATTTAAATATCCAACAGCGTCCTAATAAAACTAGAAATTGTGTTGGCTGATAATGTAGACATTGTTTTTGTTTACTTTCCCATCCAAGTAGGTAGGCAAATAATTGTAGCTGTAAAGTGACAGTCGGAACAGCTGTTGTTGGTACCTATAAGCAAGAATACCTAACATAGGTATCTATAGTAGGTATAGGTATACTTAAGTCCCCTTATTCTCGTACCTAATTGAATTGACCCCTATATATATTAGGTACCTACACACCTTATATTAAATAACAAGTGAAATAAAATTTCATATCTAGGATCCTATTGGATAAAAAAATGTTCTGAAATATAATATCTCTTTTTAACGTCCGAACTTACGATCGAGTCATTTTTATTACCAAAAATCACAACAGCCAGTTAAATTTGAGACTTTAAAAAACACATCCTATACTTCAGAATATTTCAATATCCAACAGCGTCCTCAAAAAATTACAAAAAAATAGTACGTAGGTTTATATTCCATCTAAACGTCTGTATAGCTGTTAATCTTACCTTTAAGAATAATCCAACGGTTATCATAGGTCGCAGACTATTATTTGTGGTTCACAGTAGGTACGTAAGCCTGTAGGTACACTAGGCAAGAATTGGCACAGGCAACTGATCAATGGTCGCTATACTACCAGGTACAGGGAATCGTGCCAAAACCAACCAAGTCTCACTTTAGAACTGAAATATGCTATGTTCAATTATACGTCGATTTAAGGAATTAAGGCTGAATTTCACCACCTCACGATAGTGCCTTTTAACGTTCGAATAGCTATCGATTCGAAAAAGCAGACATCCTCTCGTTAGGTTTTGTTGTGTCAACAGAATTCACCTGCTTTGTTTACGTCAAATTTATTTCAACAGTTTCAATCTAAAAGTGGAAATAAACGTGAAAACCCCCTATTTTTTCGGAGAAAGAAGTTAAAATGTTGATTAGACTACATTAGACTACACTAAATGAGTCGCAGGTATGAAAATTATCGTTTTCACTAACGCACGGAAAATCCACTCGAAAGCTAACGAAACGGTAACGGTGCATGGTGAAAGCGGTTAACATTTTTTTACCGATACGATAGCGCTATCGTGTACACGATAGTCTTTACGTTAAGGTGGTGAAATCCTGCCTAAGTAGATAAAATGTTTTCATTGATATTTTTATATAAGTGGTGTGCCTGGAGGGAAAACCATCAGGTTTGTTTGTTTACCGTTAACCCGAGGGGTTAACCACTCCAGGAATCTCGTTGGGAATCTCAGGCAATCATTGGACGGAAATCTTTATGAAATCTCAAGGAATCTTGGAAATTTCTGGAGTAGTTAACCCTTTGGAGTTCATCTTTCCATGAATCTCGTTAAGAGTCTCAGGAAATCTTTGGAAATCTTCATACAATCTCTGGAGTGGTTACCCCCTCGATGATACCTATATAATTGTCAGTAGGAACTATCCAAAATTACTCAATCGATATTCACGTTAAAAGAAATATTATAGTTCAGAATCAATAACTATCTTTTCCTTTATTTCCACCATCTCGTCTCTCTCATCACGTTTTTAACAGCGCTGCGGTGCGGCTAAATGGGCGGGCCTCTTGTTTCTCTTACCAGAGTGGAGGGTATTTCCCCTCACGTATACATGTTCATGCGCTACAGTGGCCTCAAGCATATGTAAAAAAAAATATTGATTCAGGGAAAAATCCCTTTATGTCAATACGCATGGGAATTGTCCGCTAGAAATAGAAATGTAGAAGCGTGCTAAACCAGGTTACGCACCTTTGGGAAAGCCCCGATACCTACTTGTCCTGCACATGATATGATATGTACCTATTCATACGAGGCATAATTTATCCAGACTAGTTTGTTGTCTAGCCAGCAGCGATATATAATATAGGTACATCTAAATACGTATAATGAGATTTCAATCTGCCCTTATAAACGGCAAATAACAAGCCTGAAAATTGCAGCGATTACCATATTTTATTTTCAAAAATTTTGTATTAGGTTCTCGACCACAATCAAGAATCTGACGTGGTAGCAGATCGATTTTTTCTTGGGACACTGTTGGATATTTCAATGTCCTAATAAAACATTTTTAGCTAATTTTTTTTTTTTTTTTTTTTTTGACAAAAACCACTCGATCGTAAAATTACAACACAGCCAGGTTATTTCTGACGTATAGAAGATTATTATATATCAGAACATGTAAACGTCAAACAGTTTCCTGGGTTATTGTGTGGTGACCCTTAACGTCTGAAAAAAAAAAAAAAAAAAAAAAAAAAAATCAGTATTAAATGTTGGGAGGAAAAAATGGATAAACTGGGGCTAACCTAACCTAACCTAACCTAACTATGGAAATTTTTTCGCAGTATAAAATTGGCCCGGTTTCATCATCCGTCGCGGGATTCCCACGCAGGTCTCGAGAAATAATTGACGCATCTGTCGCATACCTAGATTGCGGTGGGCCACAAACCTAAGTCAACAGTTTATGTGGTAGGTAATGGAAACAACAAAGAATCAGGTATAAACAACTATAAATATATTACACTCAGGTTTCAGTCTGTACGGTGTGATATAACCGCGGAAGAACCCGAAAGAGGAATTTTTTGGGACCAGGTGTCCGGGCTTCTTTGTACCTACTTACCTAGTGCTGTCGCCAAAAAAAAATCTGACTTGGATTTCTTGTGTGAAAAATTCCTGTCCGTAATTTAAGGTTACTATAACAGCATCGAGGGGTTAACCACTCGTTATGGGAATCTCGCTGGGAATCATTGGAAATCTTTATGAAATCTCAGGGAATCTTGGAATTTTTTGGAGTGGTTACCCCTTCGGGGTTTATCTTTCTATGAATACCTATCGTTGGGAACCTCTGGAAATCTTTATGGAATCTCGGTGGAATCTCAAGGAATCTCTGGAGTGGTTACCCCCTCGAACTGCATTTACTGAATATACCTTACTACAAAGTACCTATAGGTAAAACAATACAGAGTTGCAAGCACAGAGGTTGCAAGTAAGGTGATTTTGGTAAACAGTACCTATAAGTAAAATATTTATATAGGTACCTAGGTAGTTACATAGGTCCTATATTATTGCAAGAAATTTTGAGACTTTTTAATTTTTAAATATATCCTTTTTGGGTGCAGTGTCATTTTTTGAAAAGAATACCCCATTCAGTTTTACTCTGCGATTCCTCTGAACCATAATACGAAGAAGGTATAGGTACCTACCTACCTATACTAGGGTGCAAGGGATAAGGAAACGCCTCAGGCGACGATCCAGCAAGTGGCAGGGTGACCAAAGTGTACCGCAATGTAATAGGAATAACCGGTGGTGACGTCACCAGCCTACACTGGGGTGGAGTTGTTTTGGTCACCCTGCCACTTGCTGGCTCGTCGCCTGAGGCGTTTCCTTATCCCTTGCACCCTAGTATAGATAGGTGGTTGATTGGTAGATATACCTAATATCAGTATATTGTCTGGGGTCTGAAATGCCTATGAAGATTCATTTTTTTCAGAATTATTTTAGTCTGCGGATTTACATCTATAAGACTGATCTAGAGCCAGAGCTGTCTTATGATTCTCCACGCGGCTATAGAAGGACGAGGACCTACACCTACATTAACATGAGTATACTTCTTTTTACAGTCTAGTACTTTAACAGTGCATAAACAAATAATTGTGCATAAGCGTTGAAACTTAATTTCAGCCAATGGCCAATTTGGCAATCATTTCTTGGCGACGGTTGCAATGACCTATATGAAGTTCCTGTGACGATTTCCTGATAAAGACCAGCCAACACGTAAAGTTGGTCGTTATAAAGAGAATTCACTATAGAGAGGTATTAAAAAAAAATCAGAAGGAAGTAGGAGTTTTCAAGGAAATGTAGGAAAATTGTTTTTTTGAAAATGTCCTATATAGCTCCATAGAAATAAATAATAGCGTTGCTACAATCAGAAATAAATAAATTTTATTTTTTCGGCCCCCAAAAATACATTTTTCAATGAAAACCTCAAAATTACTTTCCCGACCAGAACACTTCAAGTCATACGAGAAAGTGAAAAGACCATTACTATCGTTGCCCGCCAAATAGCACCACATCCGGTCTTCACTAGGTATGCCCATTGCATTTATATTTTTTGCCAGGTATAGGACAGTTGTTAGAGGACAAGGACTGTCATGTCGAAGGTCCCGTGCGGTAACAGACACCTTGGTACCTTGATGACTACCTCAATACTTAGGTACTGGCGGCACTTCTGCTACCGAACTTGCCAGGTGTAGCTGTCAGGTACCTCCTTGCTGAAGATTGTCAAAGTAGGACTTCTGAGAATGTAAGTACTAATACATAGGTACATATCTACATATCTATTATCTATCAGATATATAACATATCATTATCTATCAGAGATTTGCTGCACTGTATGTGTATAGCTGTAATCATTATTATTATTATTTTTTTTTTGACATGTAGGTAATCTCTCTATAAGGAACAACCATTATGGTTCATTGACAAAGCTTCACAGTTGGCACATTTTAAAGCTCTCTCTATAGCGACGAAATTGCCAGAGTACCTACAGTTTTTCCTATACTTCTACCCAGTACCAGGAGGCAATGATAGTGCTGAAAAAAATTTTATAGTGACTGGAATTTGAACTCGGTTTCAACAGCTTACAAGCCGGATGCTTTGTCCCAAAAGATACTTTACCTATAGGTGCATTTGGCACTCTCTATACCGAAAACCTCTCTTTAACGAGCAACACTGCGGTCTCTCGACAAAGTCTATTCTCATCAGTACCTCTGTTCTATTCTTATTCTAGGTATAGGTATGTATTTTTTTTCTTCCATACAGTTGTGACCCTTTGTCTCCTTATTATATAGGCTACCATAAACACAACAAGTTTTCGTCACTTAAGGGGCACCATACATTAGCTATTTTTTACGTTCGGACCTCAAACTTTGTGAGAAAACTATTGGATATTTATTCTGAAATATAATATGTCTCTTTCACGTCATTACTCATGAGGCTATGTTGTTGTAATTTTACGATTGAGTGATTTCTGTCACTGTTGAGGCGTTTTACTTTTAATAAGAACACTGTGGACTTTTCTATTTTAGTTTTAATAGGCAGGACATTTCTTACTAGTACAGGTGAACAACAACAACGGCGTAATGGCGGGTTCTTTCTTGCACTATACATTTTTAGAAAAACCGAGATACAAAATTCAATTATCATTATTATTATTATCCTTAATTATAAATTAATATATCTAAAATCAAACCTTTGTTTTATTATAATTCACTTTAATATTCAGGATCTTGGAATTATGTATTGTAATTCCCGCTTTAATTCAACAGCCTCTCCTAATTCCAATATCCAGAATATTACATATTAAGTAAGTAGGTACATTAGAAAACCAACTTGAGAGAAAAAAACCCTTACATTTTACATACAACGTCACGAAATTTTTTGAACTTATTGGCTAGCAAAGGTTTCGTAAATACATCAGCAATTTGATTCTCAGAAGCACAGTGTTCTAGCTCAAACACTCTTTCATTAAATTTTTCTACAATAAAATAGTAGCGTACATCAATGTGCTTGCTGCGCATATTAAACTTTCCAGTCTTAATCAGAGCCATAGCACTAGTATTGTCAACTTTGAGGACAACTCTCAGTTTACTGCCGATCATTTCTTCAATCAAACTTTTTAGGTAAAGAACCTCTTTAATACTTTCTGCAGCTGCAATAAACTCAGCCTCTGTGGAGGAGAGAGCAACAATAGGTTGTCTGCGAGAGCACCACGCAATCGGACCGCTATTAAGAAAACAAACATACCCAGTAGTGCTACGACGGGATTCTGAATCCCCAGCATAATCACTGTCACTATAAACGGTCAGAGTATCAATATTACCGTTTGCTTTATACAAGACGCCGAGATCAGACGTCGACTTTAGGTACCGCAAAGTACGTTTTACATTAGTTACATCATTAGGGTTTGGACTTTCAGTGGATCGAGCTTCTACGTTCACTGCTAAGCTTATATCGGGGCGAGTTTTCGTACTTACATTAAACTTCCAATGGCTTCCCGGTACGGGAACTTGATGTCATTACACATCTCATTTTTACTATTACTCTTATTGCTCGGAGCAGGAACGATAGGCGTGTCCACTGCCTTAGCGTCAGTCATGTTAAATCTATTGATCACATCTTTACAATAATTGGTTTGGCTTAAATGAAGACCACTTTCATCACGAGACAACTCCATTCCAATGAAGTTTTTCACTTTTGTATCAACAGTGATTTCGAACATTTTCTTAAGCTTTTCCAAGACATCACACAGATCGTCTTCATTTTCACCAACCAATATTCCGTCATCTACATAGATGGCCAAGTACACGGTTTTTGCTTCATTTTTAAACATACAAGGATCTGACTTTAACGGCTTCAGGCCCAATTTTTCAAGTGACTTTTTCAAAGTTTGATTCCACATAAGTGGCGCTTTCTTGAGACCGTACAAACTCTTAGTCAACTTACAAATCATACCACTTTTCTCTTTAAAACCTTCTGGAATGTGCATGAACACATCTTCATCTAATCTACCATTCAAGAAGGCGGTTTTTACATCGAACGTTTTTACAACAAAATTTTTAGCGGCAGTCACAGCCAACAGAACACGCAAGGATGTCATGTTCACTACAGGACTATACGTTTCTCGGTAATCTATACCAGACTCTTGTTGGAATCCTCTCACAACCAAACGTGCCTTGTACACTCCATTTTCCTTCACTTTGAAGACCCATTTACTGCTAAGTATTTTACGCCCACTGGCTTCTTTTACTGGCACATACTCCCAAGTTTGGTTGAGAGAAAGAGACCTTTTCTCTTCATCGATGGCTTTTAGCCACTTATTTTTCTCATCACACGACACAGCATCACTAAACGTCAACATTACAGAACTTTGACCAAGTACTTCAGTGAGATTCATATGATAATCATCATAGACGTCAGGTTGTCTAATCTGATGACGAGGCCTGAGCTGGTACGGCACCTCCAACTGCTCATCACCCCCATCCTCACCATCAGACTCATCACCTGTACTGTGTTCATCTACTTGAGGCTGAGCCGGAGACACATCAACATCATCTCTGTCATCCACACCGTCGTCTGACTCAAGCTCAAGTTGAACAACAGAATCATTTTTACGAATGTCACGAGAGACATCTCCAAATTTTACATCACGTGATATGATCACTTTTCTTTTTACACTGTCCCACAAACGAAAACCATTGTGTGCGTAACCAACAAATTTCAATTTTTCGGATCGTTCATCGAGCTTTTTAGTATATCTCAAATTTTTCGCAAAGGCGTCACAGCCAAACAACTTTAGTTTACTTAAATCTGGTCTCACTTTGGTCCACAGTTGAATGGGTGTGACGTCGCACGAGACAGTAGGACTTCTATTTGTGACGTAACAGGACACTCTGAGTGCTTCGCCCCACATACATTTTTCAAGACCTGAGTCAAAAATAAGAGCCCTCATTTTTTCACACAAGGTACGATTTAATCTTTCTGCTTTTGAGTTCATCTGAGGACTATACGGAGCAGTGGTATCTACAGTGATACCCTTGTTTTTACACCAATCACGAATCGGTAAATACTCAGTGCCATTGTCACACTTAATGGTACACACTTTTGACTGCTTTTGATTCTCAACTCTAGTTACAAAACTTTTTACGATTTCTGGCACTTCAGACTTATTACTCATAAGATAGACTTCACAATAGTGAGTGTAATCGTCCAGAAAAGTGATGAAATAACGCTTTCCATCATACGTTTCTGTTTCAATGGGGCCGCACACATCTGTATGTATTATCTGAAGCTCTCTAGTAGCTTTAGGCAATTCACCACTAAACGGGCTCCTCGCATGTTTCGCTTTGACGCAAACTTCGCAAAGAAACTCATCATCTTTTGGTAACTCAGATTCTTTTACACCATCTGCCATTTTTACTAACTTTTTTAAATTTTTAATGCCCAAGTGGCCCATTTTTCGATGCAAAATTTGTGCGTCTCGCACGAGCAAAGCATGTTCAGGCTCAAGTTTTACATTACCAATATCAACAGTAAACAAACCATTCTGCGTTTTACGACCTGTTAAAACAGTCTCACCATTTTTACTTATAGTTACACCATCATTTGTAAACAGAACAGAACCACCGTTCTCAGTTACTCGACCCACCGATATAAGATTAGCAGTTAACTTAGGTACGAAAGCGACTTGATTGAGCCTGCATTTCTCAGCACAGACCGTGCCAATAGCTTCACCTTCCATCTTCAGGTTGTTTGCAACCGTGAAAGGAGTAGTCTTAGGCGTGGCATTTTTCAGAAATTCAACGCTATTCGTCATGTGAAAGCTCGCTCCACTGTCCACAGTCCAACCAGTATGAGAATCTGAAAAACAATCATTGTTTGTTAGAAACACGTTATTGTTATTACTTTTACTGTTGTTACCATTGTTGTTACCTCTGTTGCGAAAGAAACAGTCTTTCTCCAGATGGTTGGTCTTTTTACAAATATTGCAAGGCTTTTTGTAACCATTGTTACTATTACTGTTATTGTTATTTTTACTTTTACGGGTACAGTTTCGTGCAATGTGCCCAAAGCCAGAACAGGCATGGCACTTATAGTTTTTATATTTATTACTACCTGCTAGAAAAGAAACGTTACTCTCCTTATTAGGTTCGGTTTCTTTCAGCTTGGCTTCCTCAGACAGCAACCGGGCACTCAGGTTGGCTATCGTCCTTTCAGCAACATCAGTGGATTCCCAAGCCGTCGAAAAATGTCTGTATTTGTCTGGCAGCTCACTCAGGATCTTGGCTACGACCATGGAATCGCTCACGTTCTCCTTTAGGGCTGTCAATCTGAAGGCGATGTTTTGAAGTTCGGCTATGTTTTCTGCGACGCTTCTACTTTCATCGAACTTGAACTGGTACAGTTTAGTAAGAAGATTGCACTTCTGCTGATCGGTATCACGTTCAAAGATAGTCTTTAGCTTCACATACATTTCACAGGAATTTGCACACGACATCAAGTGCACAAGCAGGTTCTTGTCTATAGTTGTCACGAGATGTTTTTGAACTTTTGCGTCTTGCTTTTTCCATTCTGCTATTTTCTTTTCATCGGTTTCGGGGCACTTTTGCATTCCATCAGCAATGGCATACAGCCCAGAACTTTTAAGAAAGATGTCGATTTGGAATTTCCAAATTTGGTACGACTCTGCATCTTTCAACTTTTCTATGCCTGCCTCCTCCTGCCTGTCTGACATCTTAGGGGGTTTTTACGATTTTACTCACAGTTTTTACTGCCACAGAGGTCTTGATTGGCGAACCACGTTCTGCTACCACTGTTGAGGCGTTTTACTTTTAATAAGAACACTGTGGACTTTTCTATTTTAGTTTTAATAGGCAGGGCATTTCTTACTAGTACAGGTGAACAACAACAACGGCGTAATGGCGGGTTCCTTCTTGCACTATACATTTTTAGAAAAACCGAGATACAAAATTCAATTATCATTATTATTATTATCCTTAATTATAAATTAATATATCTAAAATCAAACCTTTGTTTTATTATAATTCACTTTAATATTCAGGATCTTGGAATTATGTATTGTAATTCCCGCTTTAATTCAACAGTCACCAAAAAAATTGTCCGAAATTAACGGATCGCGAAATCACAACATAGCCTCATGAGCAATGACGTTAAAAAGACATATTATATTTCAGAGTATTTAAATATCCAATAGTTCTCTCACAAAGTTTCAAGTCCATACGTAAAAAATTAGCCAGACGTACAAAGAACTATCAGCAAAAAACGCACATACTTTCTCGTATTCAACAACAATGTGTTAGATTTCACATAGTTCTATCACATTTGTGGTAGGAGATAGTGTTTGTTGTATATAGAGCTAGTGGGGGTCCAGACGAGTTATCGTTCAGTTATCGGTAGTCACCTAGTCTGGATCGGGACTCCCGTTCGGTCGGTCACTGTGTTCAAGTTTTTTGTATGAAGAGAAGTGTTGCGTAATAAAAACGCACGTGTTAAGGTTAACGTAGTAAGGTAAGGTACCTTACTTTATTTGACAAATATACTTATGCTTGAAATTCGGTACGCAGGTGCCTAAAATTATTTTACAGTGTAAAAAAATCTTAAAATCTTTAAGAAATATTTTGAAGTTGTAGCCGGAGGCCAAGTGCGACCATCGTCAGACCCTTTTTTTATTTTTTGATACCGTATATGACGTCACAGCTGTCAGGATGCGACAATGGTTGACAGATGACAGAATGGAAACTGATAATTCCAATTTTTTACTATCTAAATCTTACATGATGAAGCTATTGAAGCTATATACGCGGAAGTGAGCACGCAAACTGCGTGCCTGATTAGTTTCACTGAAGCTTATCGAGTGAGGTACGCACCTCTTAGGAATTATCTCTCTTTTCTTGGATACAAAGCTTCTTTCTGTAGTTGAATGAGAATGGTATAAGTATTGTACTTGTACGTATATGGTAGTGGAGTTTTAGCTTCAGTTTCTATACAAAGTTCAAGAAGAGAGTACCTATACCTTGGAAACAGGTAAGGAACCTATACTTAGGGTGCGTCCCACCATGCCCAGTTTAAATTAAACTGGAAATTTACCATGTTAAATTTAACTTTCAAGTTAAATTTAACATGGTAAACATAGGACAAAATATTATCCAGTTTAATTTTAACTGGGCATGGTGGGACACACCCTTAGAAATTAAGTAGAAAATATACCAACCAACCACTATGAGTTCGGTTGAAGCCGAACAGGAGTTGGCCGAAACCGAAAATATTGCTATTGTGGGGACTCGAACCCAGGCCTCTAATAAGTAATCAAGTTGGACCCCTTGATCTTTCGGCCACTTCTGACACCAAGATAAGTATCATGTCCTCGATTTCACTTTTGACAAACGCAGAAAGTGGTTAAGTACCTAATTATTCAGGTGTCCCCTTCACAATGACTACTAATTACTTCGTTGATTGCGAACGTTGTCATTTGATTAAGTTTGTATACATTACTCAAACTTTTTCTTTGCTAGGAAAGTTACAATAAATAAGTCTAAAAAAAAATTGTATTAAGAGGACGCTATACCTGACGATGCATTTTTGGCCGCCCATAAGATTAACATTGCGAGCGGCGATTCATTTTCAAGGTTTACCCTTGGTTGGAAAGACACAAAATTTTGCCTGTACCTAGCCCTAACAATGTTCTAGGGAGTGTTCGAAGCAGATTTCCCATTTTTTTTACTGGTTTTCGAGATACAGCACTTTTCTTGAGGTATGCGATGCTAGCATTTGCAAAACAATTGCAATAAAAGAAACCAGCGAGAAATTCGGTTTCCAATTCATTAAGTACCTAGTCAGTTAATCAAAAATTAATTCATGGAAATTAGTTGATTGATTGATTGTCAGAAAATGTAATCTTGTATAGATACCTATACAGAAGAAAATAACTGGATCTTGAATTGAGGTTTCTTCCTTTTTTGTTGCAGAACCAAACCTAACGGATGGTATATAAGAACTACAGTAAAACATGACCGGAAATAGTACTAAAGATGCCACCAACGGCGACGGTGAGTCTGTTTCTTTTGGAAGTAACATAACTGCACGGGAGCTTATCACTCTTATCTAGCAGAGGGTTGAGGGGGACAAGCCCAGCAACTAGACCGTTTTCAAGAACTATCCATTGTGCTCAGCTGGCAGCACTACCAAATACCAGCTCCCCAGCCATCGAGTAAACGATGGGGACCTACAGTTTTAGGTGGGTTCCGAACCACCACAGCCTTGATATACATTTCACTTGACATGCTGAACATATCAGAGGTGAATGCCGAGCAGAAAAACTTTTGGTAGGATCGGGATCGAACCGGTGTGACCCGGCTCTCACTGCTCCTCAAAAGTCGACCATTTAGTCCACTCGGCTATCGAGACCTATTATCACTCTTATCACTAGATGAAGATTATTTGCTGGTCCCCACCAAAGCTATCGCAACCAAAGTCGAACTGTGTCAAGGATTTTATATACAAACAACACTGTTTACCTTTCGTGATTTTTGAACTAGGTAAGAGAGTAAGACACCACGTAATTAAAATTAACTCTCACTTAAGACCGAACACATACATTCTCTATTTTTCTATGTTTTTCTGCACACGAAGTAAATCCTCTAAAGTTTAGAGTCTAAACCTTTCGACAGCACTTGCGGTAAGCTAAACACAATTTGCTAAAGTTCGCTATAGGTTTACTTTGTTAAATCCCTATCTCGCACATAGAATAACCTTCCTCTGGCCCTGGTTCTATGATCAAGGCACGTAATACAGTAATTAGGTATTACTGTAGGCATTACTGTTGAGCAGTCGCTTTATATTTCAAGGCTAGTAAGGTACCTACCATACCTGAGGCAGTAGAAAGGTTTAATATACTTACTGTGGTTAGTAGACAAAGGTATAGGAACAAAAACAGTGCTTTCAACCCCGAAAAATGACTATCAATACTATCATACAACTGGATTTTGGTAAGTTTACAGGACATGGGAGAGATCACTGTTCTGAAATATAATATGTCTTTTTAACCGTCTGTGATGTGATTTTACGATCAAGTGACTTTTGTCCGAAATTAACCGATTGCTATACAACCACCGCGGTGTTAATTTTGGCCGCTAAAAAGACATATTATATTTCAGAACATTGAAATATTCAATATCACCCTTAAGTGGACGACATCCATAGCTGGGGGACTTAGGACGTTGCTACGCTTTTAGTTTTGGAGGAAATTCCACGAAAAAAATTACATAAATTTAAGAAAATGTATAGCTAGTTCATTTTGCTGGTAAAATTGTGAAATTCATCCCCCTTGAGAAGTTAGGGGGTGAAAAGTAGATTTTTTTCTCTTAGAAATCTTGCTGCTCCCAGAATTTTACGAATCTTGATACGATTCGTGGAGTACGTGTGTATAAAGTTGATTTGGTGTGAAACTTGTCGCCAACATAAAAGAAACCCTGATGCCATTGACGCAGGGGTGGTTTACACCCTCCCAGGTATTACGGCCTCTACAGCCTAAGCATTTATCCTTACGAGGGTGAAAAAAACGATTTTAATTTGCCAAAAGATATTGTAATGGAATGTGGTAGTTACTTAAATTATAAATGTACGCCAAAATATTTTTAAAAAATATTCAAATTCGCTTCGGAAATTGCAACGGCTCGTCAACATGGATATATGCCGTTCTAACTCTAAGCGGTTGGAGCGTTCAGTACCCTTCAGCGAGTGGCAGCGGGAGGTTATGCTAATCTACCGCGCAAAGCGTTACGCGCCGCGTGCCGTATTCTGATATTTATTTTTGTTGTTTAGTGACAATTTTTGTGTAAAGTGTGTTAGTGTAATAGTGTTCTACTGTGCGAGATGGGCCGGGCTTCTAGACGAGGCCGCAGTAACAAGAAACTTGGTTCCAATATACGGTAAGGGAAAAAAAGCGGTTCATTGCTAGCAGGTAAGTAGGTTACCTACCAACCTACAGTGTCTGTGATAGGTTAGGTTCAAAATGTTGTAGTATGCATTTGCTATACCAGCTCCTATGGGCACCTTGACCTATAATGAGAGCTGGATACAGGTTATCCTGGCTCCTGGGTACATTGCCACTCGTGGTGTTTTTGGACAAAAAAGCTGGTGCATACACCCATGGGCGTAAAAAAAAGCCTTGGCCTTTAGCTAAGAAGGTTGAAAATGATGGGTTTTCTTTCCGTACAGAAAACTGAACCGACAAAGAAGGAAACAAGCTAGGGGTGAACAAGGAAACCACTCAGTCGACTCACCATTACGTGAGTATATTGTATATCATACCTACCTACCTACATTACATATTATACACCTATCTACCGAACGTAGGTAACTCAAGAAAGAAAGAAAAAGAAGGTAGGTAGGTACCTACCTAAGTGCCTGCCTACATATAAGGAGGGTGTAGGTACCAACTGAAACAAAGGAAAATCCTGTGGTGACTACCTACTCTGATTTTGTTTTTGACAGCACTGTTATCCTAATCCTATAGGTAGTGAGCACTGTCATCCTAATCCTATAGGTAGGTAGTTGCTTATCAAGTTATCAAAAAGCGAAACCTGCAGATGTAATTCATAATTCCCATTTCGATACTCTGCAGCGGGACCTGCCTCCACTCTGACGCATGATGACACAGATGATCAGCAACAGTCCGAAGAAATAGAAATTTCTTTCCCGGTCGGCCCACAGGTTGTGTCATTTCGTGTTCCTGCTAACTTCAGTTACCTACTACTCTTCAATGAAAAGGGAAGTGAGGTCATAAATCAGTTCAGGATCATCCTAAAACTGGTCTGTTATTATGGTATATGGTACCTGTACCTGTATCTTCTCTTTCCCCAGAGGAGACAGAGAAGCAATCGAAAGGCGCACGAGGGGGCAGGCACAAAATAGCTTTTGGTTGAAGGAAAGGGCCAAGAGACTGACTGCCAGTAACTTCGGGGTTATTTTGAAGGCAAGAAGGGCAGACAAATCGAAAATGGCAAAAAGGATACTCACTGTCACTGACCTGTCCAAGAATGCAGCTATAGCATGGGGTAAGGAGCACGAAGAAGAGGCGAGAAAGGACTTCGCTCGGGAGTGGGACGTCGATGTATTACCTTCTGGTCTGTGGGTCAGTGAAGACCATCCTTGCTTAGCAGCCAGTCCCGGTAAATGACATTTCTAAAGCACTTCTTAGGAATGTAATAATTTGGAGACGTCCTATCAAGAGATATTACATTAATTTAACCTGAACCCCATCGGAATGTTTGTTTTAGACGGCCTTGTGTGGGACTCCTTGCTTGAAATAAAGTGCCCCTACACCGCAAGGGACACACCTTCGCTGAGTGCTGCCATAAGCGCGCCACTGGTTAGGAAGGTTAGCATACCTTTTATTTATAAAATAAATGCACTTTCTTGTAGTCTGTCCCATGAGTATATGTAGGTACACGGTGAACCATTTGAAGTGTAACCAGGCAATACTTACTTAATTTTGTTGTTTTCTTATGATTTTTTCGTATCCTCATTATCAGCTATTGAGTAAAGGTTACTGAACACAAAACCACTGACGTTATTCGACATGCCCCCCTTTTGCCCAAATTATCGCCGTCAGTATGACCCAAAACGCGTTACACGTGGCACGGATAAGGGTAGTGAAGCGCAGGAATGGCTGGCTGCTAATGTGCCCCGGCCCCGGTGCCCCATTTCATTTCTGCCGACCTCTCACCCCCGTACTCCCCCGACACAAACCCTCTGGACTTTTCTATATGGAGCATGATAAAAGCGAAGATTTGCACTACAAGGCGTGCCACCTTCAAAAGCCTGAAAGAAAGTCTCATCCGAGAACGGGCCCAAGATCCCTCAAAACCACATCCGTGCCGCTTGTTTTTGGGACCGACTGACGGCTATAATTAGGGCAAAAGGAGGGCATGTGGAATAACGTCAGTGTCTTTGTGTTCAGTTAGCTTTAGGTATGTACTCAGTAGCTGATAATGAGGATACGAAAAAATCATAAAAAAACAACAAAATTATGTAAGTTTTCTTTAGATGTAGAGACAGAAACATTTTGAACAGAGAGAAGCACGTCTGCTGATGCTATTTATTTTGTATTTAAATTTCCAGATAAAATACCTTGAAATTCGGAATGGAGAGGTGACACTCCGAAAAAAGGATAATTATTATCATCAGATTCAAGGGCAGTTGTTTGCCACAAACAAAAATTTGTGCTACATGTATGTGTGGACCGAAAACTGGGCGGTCACAATACCGGTGCCACGAGACCCTCTATGGGAAGAAAATGTAAAGACACTACAAGGGTACGTCGCTTTTTTCACATTTCCTACAGTGTTTTCAAATTGCAAATTAGGCCTTACTGAAAATACTAAAAAAATTCTTTTTTTTCCTTTCAGATTTTATATGGAGCACATGCTGCACCATTTGGCTGCTACATAATTAGGTACATTACTAGTTCCTACTCCGAAGTTACATGGGCGAGTGAAAAGTGTTTATAGGGGGATGTAAACCTGAGACTCTTTGTCGTGATGTAGTGTTGTATTTTTGCATGAAAAGGAGTAATAAGCCCACAGGAGCGGTTTTAAACAGTCAACTACCAGTCTACATGTTTTTTTGACAGATCGCGAAAACACAACAATACCTCACGTGAAATATTTTTTTGTAACGTTCGGACTAAAGCAGTATGATTTTATCGCCACATTTAGTAGAAAAGCTTGATAAATGTTTGTAATATTTACCGCTGCCATGTTACATGTTGACAATTTTTATTTCACTTACGGAAGTGGGTAATTGCAACACCATTTCTCTACTTTTTCTCCTGTAAAAGCTAAACATAGTGTCCTACTTTCACTCGTTCGTTTCGCGTTCAAATAGCATACTATGTTTAGCTTTTACAGTAGACACAACCAATACGATATTGCAATTACCAGTCTCCGGCGGTACTAATATGTTAACATTAGTTTTGTCGAATATTTACTTCCGCACAGTGGTTTTGGTGGAGTTCGTCGAGAATGTATATACAGCCTTAAATATATACCTGTGTATACCTCACCGACCAACACTTCAATTGAATGTATGGTTGGAGCAAGGGTACCGTTTATTTTCGGACACCAGTTCCTAGGGAGCACGCTCGTTTGCAACCTATTTGCATGGGAGCAAAAAAAAAATGTTCTAAAGAACTGGCATTCGAAAAGGGAAGGTACTCGTGCTCCAACATACCACCAGTTATCACTTTGGCCTACCTAAGAATCAGTACACTAACTTCGACGGTTGTTCATAAACCCATACGCTGGGGCTGGTTTTTCTGATACTTTGGCCTTTCTTGGCCTTCTCTTCCATGCTGCTGGTGGTATAGCCTTATAAAATGTTTGTTTGCTATGCCGGACAAACAATAAATTATCTTGCATGTGTGGCAGACACTCCTTACTTTGAAGTGCGATATTCGGGAGTTCAGCAAAATAGGCTATAACTACACAAAATGAAAATGAGGTCATCTGTGGTCATCAATGAAGCCGTCGCGCGTTAGTGGACTCACCCTGCGCGCGAAATAAAATCAACACACCCATTTATTTAGGTATGTAAGTACCTATGTAGGTACATAACTTGGACCAGACCTGTGCCCAACCCAGCTAGGAGGGCTTGAGTTCCCTCTGGCCATGCCACTGGCGATTATAGTTAGGTAGGTACCTACATATGTGTTGTGAAAGTGAAGTGTAAAGTTTTATGACAGGGTAGATGTATCAACCTGAGCGCATACTCTCGTGACCCTGCCTATACATATTACGCATGCAGTGAGGGCAGCTGCCCCTCCCTGGCGGTGGGATATAGGCAAGAGGTTCAGTGAGTTTTGGTAATGAATCATGTCAGGAAAAACCAAGCTCCCCCCTGAATGAAAATCTGACTACGCCCGTGGTCAGCTCCCCCCCCCCCCCCCCCCCCCCGACTGGTCACCCTTCCCCCCCCCCCCTCCACTGCCACATTCCCCTTCCCACTGCCCCACTTTTTACTTTCTCGCTCGTATGTAATACATGGGCTGAGAAAGTTATGTTATCGTGCGAAATTTTGATTTTGAGATTTTCATTGCAAAAGGCGTTTCAGAGGTCCTAGATCACAAAAAAGTGGTTTTTAGGTCATGTCCGTCCGACGTACGTACGGGTTTGTGTTTGTCACTAGCGCGGGTAGAGGTCACACCAATCAACCGATTTGGCTGAAATTTGGAATATGTGTGTCTAAAATCAGTTCCGAGATACATTTTTAATATAATTTCCATAACTCAAAAATCACGCCCACCATTGTCAAAAAAGTGTCAAAAAAAAAAATTAAAAATCGTGTTTTTGATTACTCGGAACGCTTTTGGCGGTACATTTATCAAGTTAGAACATTCAAGTGTGGCAGTTGTGTTCCCGGATAGATGTTTCAGGTCAATTTTTTTTTTTTTTTTTTAGATGGGCCGAAAATTTGGGCCCAAATTGGCCCATACGTGAAAACCTTGGCCCCGGGAACAGTATTCGCCGGAATTTCTCAAAAATCGATAATCTTGTGCTAAATAACATTACTTAAATATTTGTCGAAGAACTTTTCAGTCGATTCAAAATTGCGGCCGATATAGGTCAGATAATGTCAAAAAGTGGAAAAAACGAAAATCGCGTTTTTGATTGGTCGGAACGGATTTGACAGTACACTAACGGAGCGATAATCTTGAAAATTGGTAAAAGTGATCTCAGATAGATGTTTAAGACTCACTTTCAACAGAATTTTGATTTTCCAAAAATTACGGTCGTTATAAATAAAAGAATAAACATGTAGTTTGCCCGTAAGCTGAAACTTCACCGTTCAATGGATATGCTTGAAATTCGGTATGCATATGCGTAATATTATTGCCTAGGGGTGTGCAAAATATCTTTGTGAGCAAATCACAATTGTGGCCAAAAAAAAAACAATTACATTTTTCGTTTTTCAGTAGCGCAAAAAATGCGAGAAAGTCAAGTGCGACCATTGTCGGACCCTTTATTTCAAGGGTGGTGTCGTGGTTGAAACCTTCTCAAGCCCCCAACTTCCATAGCTATCTTCGCGCCATAAAGACTGAACAGGCAGAAGTTGAAATAATAATCATAATGAACAGACAGCGAATGCTGACGAGGCAATCAACTATCACGCCAGCTGCTTCGTATGTAGGCACCCACCAGGCTCGCTAGGTAGACAGAATTGCATACTTAGCATATGCGTATAAGTTAAACATTGGATGGACTCCACGCAACAACGCACTAACTAGCCACAAATTAGTTGGGGAGATGGGATGTCGTCCACTTAAGACAAACTTTAACCACTCGTTGGGGATCTCGTTGGGAATCATTGGAAATCTTTATGAAATCTCAGGGAATCTTGGAATTTTTTGTTGTGGTTACCCCTTATTCGGGGTTCATCATTGTATGAATATCAGTGGGAATCTTTGGAAATCCTTAGTGGAATCTCAAGGAATCTCTATAATTTTGACTTTTTTTTTATAGACGTTAGGACTCCAAACAACCGAGCATCAACCCATGACAGCTGCGGAGGGTCCCTCCAAATGGCAAAAAAGGCAGCTACCAAAGCCTTCCGCAGCATCTGGACCCGAAAGACTTTAGAGACAAGGCTGCCAATTGTAAAATGGCTACCGGCCTACACGTGGTCAACCCTCGTCAGCGATTGTCTGGCCGGACTGACGGTTGGCCTCACTGCTATACCACAGGGCATTGCTTACGCCGTAGTAGCTGGCCTTGAACCTCAGGTAATGCTGACCACTTGTTGTCAAAGGAACGAGTTAATGGCCACAATGGCCGCCGGGTGGTTACTACCGCCTTCGGAAGAGCTCGGGGTGGCTCAGGTTTTTGCCAGCGTTTCATTGGCTACACTGCAGCACGAAGGGGAACTGCTACCTGGAAGGGGAACTTTTCTTGGAATGTCTCCCTTCAATCCCCTTGGTTCCTGGCTGGCTGAAGCTATGAACAACTCAGGATCTAGTCCCAAAAAGTCGAGATTTTTTCCTTGATAGTGAATCTTCACCGGGTGGGGGAAAAACGGACTGTCTGGAGTGATTCTGACCATTTCGCGTCCTTGTACCTATAGACTACCTATAGAGGTTATTATAGGCCTTCACTCTAGGGCCATGATTGTTTTCCCCAACCCCATCGCTTCCTTGCTCATCTTTTGTTATCTCTATTATACTATATCGCTATAGCAACTTTGACATTATATCAAAGAAGGCAGTGACCGTTAGCCATAGTGATAAATTTGATTGTTCTATCACAGGCTATTGTAAATAAAGGTGATAACCTTGAATTTCATAACTATAGTATAAGTAACCTACACGAAAAGTTTCTTTAAATTTTTCTATACACCTTATAACTTTCTTTCTGCACATTTTATGGGGATACTACTTATTGGATATTTAAATGTTCTGAGAAATAATAAACATTTAAATATCCAGTAGGTGGGTAGGTACCTAGTATCCTGAGAACTTGTTCAGAAAAAAACACAAACAAACGCGTAGACGCCCTTAACCGATTTCCTTGTTTTGTATGTTTCAGTATGGACTATACTCTGGATTCATGGGGTGTTTTGTATATTTGTTCCTCGGGAGTACCAAAGACGTGACAATAGGGCCTACAGCAATAATGGCGTTGATGACTCAGGACCCTGTCAGTACTTACAACAGCGATGCAGCTGTTCTGCTGTGCTTCATAAGCGGCTGTGTTATTTTCTTGTTAGGAGTTCTACACTTAGGTAAGTCGGTATCTACGTATGGTACTTAATAGGGGTTGGCAAACCAAAAGAATCATAACTTGAGTTTTAGGGGTGGTATTTAGTAACCTAACCTAACCTAACCTAACCTAACCTAACCTAACCTAACCTAACCTAACCTAACCTAACCTAACCTAACCTAACCTAACCTAACCTAACCTAACCTAACCTAACCTAACCTAACCTAACCTAACCTAACCTAACCTAACCTAACCTAGCCTAACCTAACCTAACCTAACATAACCTAACCTAACCTAACCTAACCTGTCAAGGTCAGGTCAAGGTCAAGTAGGGGTTGGCAAACCAAAAAATCATAACTTGAGTTTTAGGGGTGGTATTTAGTTTTTTCTTTTTGAAGCGGATTTTCCTTAATATTACCTACAACTTTTGTCTGGAAAAGTTTTTCGTCCGAAGTACCGTTTAGGCAGGGGGTGGGGGTTGAATTTTCAAAACGTGATAACTTACTAATTTGGTGAAACATTGAGTTCGTTCTTTTTTTTTTGAGTGTTTTTACAACTTTTGGCTGAACAAGTTTTTAGTGAAATCTTTTTCATTTTTATGTGGGGGGGTGAAATTTCAAAACGCAATATCTCCGTTGCTATCAGAGGGAATGGACCGGGGTCAACAAATAGGATTTTTTTATTTTTCAGGTTTTCTCGTTGACTTCATCTCAATACCTGTGGTGGTAGGCTTCACGACAGCGTCTGCCATCACAATAGCCTGCTCTCAGCTGAAACCTCTTTTAGGCATAAAGGGGAAAAGTAACGAATTTCTGCAAACCTGGATCGAAGTTGTGGAAAAAATTGGTGAAACGAGGTACCAAGACCTGTGCCTGGGCCTCATCACCATTATAGCTCTGATTTTTGTCAAGGTGCGTTACAAAGGAACTGGCAATACGAATACCAATTTTTTTTTTTTTTGGAAATTTTCACGTTTGTTAGATGTTTAAAAAAAAATTTATTTCAGGTACTGAATGATAAAGTTCAGGCACGATTTCGGAATAGGACAAATGTTACTGGAGGGGTGAAGGTTTTGATCGAAGGACTGCGGATTTTCAATTTGGCCCGGAACGCTATTGTCGTAATAGTCGGAACTGCTCTCGCGTACATTTTTTCTCTATCTGGGTCTGAGCCCTTTCTTCTCACTGGTAAGTATGGAGGAGGTCGTTCACATCACAAGCCCACAAAGACACTCTCTATAACGATAACCTCTGTATAACGAGCCTATCTTGTCACTTGACATACTCTATCTCCACAATATTTTATACCTACATCTATTTTCCTACTTTTTTTGGACTCATATTGGAACTCTCTCTATAGCGAGCTCTCCTTATAGCGAGGAAATGAACCCTTGACTGTCGTTAAGAAAGACTACCCACAGTAATCTAAGATTATTCTTCTCTGCCTTCCTACTTTTACTTCCGAAAAATTTGTACATAAACTGGCTATGTTTTGGGTAGGTACCTTGTCTCAAATTTTTTTCTATTTTCAGGCCAAATAACCGCAGGGATGCCTCCTTTCGAGCCTCCCCCTTTTAGTACCGTCCATGATAACGTCACTATTTCGTTCACTGAAATAACAAACTCCATGGGAACCAGCGTTATATCGCTACCCCTCATTGCGGTACTAGAGAGCATTGCTATCGCTAAAGCGTTCGGTAAGAAAACAAAGTTATTTCCTATAAAAATATTCTGACATATAATTTGTCTTTTTAACGGCCGAAATTAACAAGCTAAATGTTCTAAATGAGAGTGATTTTGGTCAATAAAAAATTTGTTCGAAATGAACCAACCCTAGAATCACCACACAGCCTGTGAATTTCAGCCGATAAAAAGACATATTTATTATATTTCAGAACATTTAATTATACAAAAGTTTTCTCATAAATTGTGCAGAAAAAACATAAAAAAATAGCGGTGCTGTACAGGTACCAGTAAGGGTAAAAGTGGGGGTTTTGTGCATGGCACCAGCCTCATCCCTTAAATTAAGGTGTGAAGGGTCAGTTTCATCCCCAACCTCTGACGTCACCATAACCTGGCGTACCTCATTAGATATTTTCTCAGATAAAATAATATTTTTTGGACGATCTTTCTTTCAGCCAAAGGAAAAAGTCTCGACGCAACGCAAGAAATGTTGGCACTAGGGGTGTCCAACATTTTAGGGTCTTTCGTACGATCTATGCCAACAACAGGGTCTTTCACACGTACAGCAGTTAATCACGCTTCGGGGGTGCGCACACCCCTTGGTGGCATCTTCACCGGTGCTCTGGTGCTGGCTGCCCTCAGTTTGACTTCGACTTTTTATTTCATCCCTAAGGCAACCCTTGCGGCAGTTATCATTGCTGCTATGTTCTATATGGTGGAATACCAGGAAGTTCAAGTTATTTGGAGAACTAATAGTAAGTGGGTATTGCAACACCATTTCTCTACTTTCCTCCTGTAAAAGCTAAACATAGTGTCCTACTTTACTCGTTCGTTTTGCGTTCGAATAACCCACTATGTTTAGCTTTTAGAGGAGACACAACCAATGACGGTATTGCAATTACCAGTCTCCGGCAGTACTAATACATTAGTTTAGTCGATTATTTTTTCACACAGTGGTCTTGATGGAGTTCGTCGAGAATTTCTTTACGTATGGTCACTTCTATTTCATTACGTGATCTATCGTACCTATTACTAAAACGAAAACCAAATTTATAGGTACCTATTATTTATATATATATTTTATTTTCTCTTTTAGAATTAGACATCATTCCTCTATTCACAACAATAATCGGATGTCTCTTCCTTGGTTTGGACAATGGAATATTATTGGGAATCGTCATCAACCTCCTATATGTACTTTATAACGTCGCGAGACCAAGAATGACCAAAGAAGAACAAAAGGTACCGATAGAACTAAACTGTCAAAATCGATAGGGAGAAGAAATGCGGGTAGTCTCTGGTTCGATCCCAGTCATGGCCAAAACTTTTTTTGTTGTTTTAGATTTCGGACCAGGAAGTTCTTCTAGTTCGTCCAGAGCAAAGTCTGATCTATCCCTCTGCAGAATATGTTCGTGAAACAATCATGAAATCATGCAGAGATTGGAATAAAGAAAAAGAATCACTGCTTGTGATCGACGGTAGAAACGTTCATTCTATCGATACTACTGTGGCCAAAAACATTAGAACGCTCACTGAGGACCTGAGTCTTATAGACCAAGATGTGGTACGTACCTTTTTAAGGGCTTCTATGCAGTCGTATTTGTTTCCGTAGGTACCTATATTTTTGCACATTCAATGTTCTGAAATATAATATGTATTTTTTACGGCCGAAATTAAGAGGACGCTATACCTGACGATGCATTTTTTGCCGCCCATAAGATTAACATTGCGAGCAGCGATTCATTTTCAAGGTTTACCCTTGGTTGGAAAGACACAAAAATTTGCCTGTACCTAGCCCTAACAATGTTCTAGGGAGTGTTCGAAGCAGAATTCCCAATTTCTCACTGGTTTCTTTTATTGCAACTGTTTTGCAAATGCTAGCATCGCATACCTCAAGAAAAGTGCTGTATCTCGAAAACCAGTAAAAAAAAATGGGAAATCTGCTTCGAACACTCCCCAGAACATTGTTAGGGCTAGGTACAGGCAAATTTTTGTGTCTTTCCAACCAAGGGTAAACCTTGAAAATGAATCGCCGCTAACAATGTTAATCTTATGGGCGGCAAAAAATGCACCGTCAGGTATAGCGGACCCTTAACAGCCTATTTTGTGATTTTACGTTAGAGTGATTTATTTAAACAAAAAATCTGACCGAAGTTAACCGATCGTTAAATCACAACATATCCTGTTTATTTCTGAAGTTAAAAAGACTTTTTATATTTCAGAACATTTAAATATTCAATAGTTTTCTCATAAAGTGTGCAGAAGAAATGTAAACAAATAACGATTTTTTTGTATAGATACCTACTTACCACTGGTGACAAGGTATTATCTCCAATAGAGGAGTATAAAAACTGTATATGCAATATTTTCTTACGTGTAAACTAACTATCTAAACATGACTTTGCAGGGGTACAGTCAATGAAGACATGGCGTAGAATTGAGGGAACCTAATAGTACATGCTTAGCAAGGGGGGGCTAAGCCCCCCAGAAACCGTTTAGCCACCCCCAGGATTTTTCTGAACCTACACATAACGTCACATAAAGCCATGCCTACCCCCCCAGGTGAGGAGGTCTGGGGGGCTTAGCCCCCCCCTCCCAGGTTTTTGGTCCTGCTACGCCCATGCCTAATAGGAACTTCAAAGCGATGAAGTAGAAACCAAAATTTGTTCCAGAAGTCTTCCCCCTTTGTATACAGATATAAGGGTTGAAAATTTTCGCATGGATAGGAAATGTTTTACTGCGGAAAAGTACCTAGTTGTTACTTACCAATATTTTCCCTTTTTATTTCAGGTATTCTGGAAATGGAGAGACAGCCCTCGAAGAGCCTGCTTAGGGTTAGATAGTGAACTAGGAAAATATTTTAGCGAAGAAGAAACAGTGGGGAAACTAATAGCAGAAAAGAAAATCAAAAAATAAAACTTTTTATAAATCTCCTTTTTGTACGGAAACTCTGAAATATAATGCGCCTTTTTAACATCAGAAAAAAATTATTTGATAATTGAGTGACTTTGAGAGAACTATGACAAAACCATCTAGACTGAAACTAGGCGGTTAGTCGTCAAAAAATTATTAAATAGACACAAGTAGGTTTACCTATACCTAGGTAGATATTGTATCAACCTCATCCAAGGGCCGTATTTATTACTATATTTTATTTATTGTTTTTGAGCAAATTATATAATGTATTTTTTAATCATTATACTGGCTTGAATTTTGAATACTGAATAATATTAACTATAAAGCTATGATAGGTAGGTACTATATTTGACTAGAAAAAAAACAATACGAATTAAGTGGGGCTTGTGTCTAACCTAATCTAACTAGGGATTAGGTCCTAACCTCCGGATAAGGATAAGTCTTATATAAAATCTCGAGTCAGTCATCGAGTGGAACGTGACCAGTGCGTTCCAAATAGGGATCGTGATTTCCACATGGGGTCGTGCAATACCAACTCTGCCTTAGATACGCGATACCTGTGCCTAGAACTTCTCTTCTGCTACTGTATCGGTAGCAAAAAGGATCATAACCATACCTAGCCTGTGAGGAAACTATTGGATAATAAGTTCTGAAATAGTATATGTCTTTGTCATAAATTAAGAGGCTATGTTTTGATTTCACGATCATAAGGTGCAGAAAAGACGCGATATGGTCAGAATCACGCCCGAAAGTCGAGTTTTCCTCCAGCCAGTGAAGGCCAGATACCCCATAGCCAATCTGACCGGACTCCGACAGACTAGCAAACACCAAAAAAAAAAAAAAATAATACATCTGTTATCCAATTTTTAAAGTACTTATCTTCAAAGCAACTGGACATACCTCGTTCTTCCTTAGCAGCTTCTGGAACCAGGTAGGTCTCTGCTGGAGATGTGGAGAAGTCAGGTTCTTTGGCAGTACCTGATTAGCCCGTTTCCACTTTCTTCGGTGCGGCCGTCAGTCGCAGGTACGTGCAGTTCTAACAACAACGCTTGTCCATGTGCCGCTAAATATTCGACTTTGGAATTACCTACCTACTAAACAACAGACAAAATGGTGAGTCTACTTAAGTAGGAGCCTATTTTATTATAGAAGGTTCTACCTATATGTATATACCTGAGTGTCAGTTAACGCCGAACATGAAAAGGCCGTAGGTACATAGAACGATCTCCTTAGGCTCAGCCTTATCATGATAAGGAAATAGGTCAGAGGACTCAGAGGGTTGAAAGCGATACTTCCGTCTTTCCAGTGAAGGGAAATTTTTTTTTGAAACGAAGCATTGTTCACAATTGTCGAAGGAGCCAATGAATGGCCACTTTGAAGGGAGGCATTCCGAGAAAAGTTCCCCTTCCAGGTAGCAGTTCCCCTTCGTGCTGCAGTGGACAGTGCAGTGTAGCCAATGAAACGCTGGCAAAAACCAGAGCCACCTCGAGCTCTTTCTTATTTTAATATTTAATTTCTTACGGATAATATATTTAATTCAAAGTATCAGAGTGTAAGAAGGCCCATAAGTTGGAAAAGTTCATAGTTCCTATATAAGCCTCTTGTTTTAAGGGCAATCGAAAACTGAATCTGATCGTTAGATCTCACATTTATCTAACACGAATGATTGGTATCTATATCAGGAGGTATCTAAAAAATTCAGGTATACCAACCAACTTCATAGCCTTATCAAATTGGGGTAAAAGTATCCGATACGCCTGACTGACTTCTCTTCTGTCTATCTGTTGTCCTGACCGAATCCAACCAAGAGAACGTGCCAAGACCGAGTCGTAACACTCAGCTGAAAGTGGGAGTTATCTGGAGCACGAGAACACGAATGTGTGGTTGCGGGAATACACCCTAAGTGAATTATTATTTTTTTGGCAATTTGTGGTCAACGTTATGAGAAATCTGCACTTTCAGAAAAATCATAGCACACTATAGCCTGGAATGGGCTAGATTACATACCATATAAATTTCTCCATATAAATTCATTTTATTTTCGGACACCTAAGGAGGTTTCTGACACAAAATATTGGAGGGGCATAAAAGGACAAAATGGAACATAGAAAAATAAAACAACTAAAATATTAAGGCACCTAAGGGTTTTATCTTATGGTATGTTTAGCTTATGACAATAGCAACCGCACTATAGTGAACTTTAAGATGTGGCGAAATCCGCCCTAAACCTCTTATTTTACCCATCAGTTAAATATACTGCCTGTCCACTAAAGCGAAGTTTATCTTGTCGCAGAACTACTTAAGACAGTTTCGTCACCAGTTAGGGCAATATTCATGGATAAAAAAGTTTTGATTACCCTTAATTCGAACCTAAGTCCTCTTGATTTGTGTATGCCCTGTCCAGCTATGTCCCTTCATTCTTGGACGCTTCGTGTGAGGCCACCTTTAGAACCATAGTAAAACCACGGTAATCTGTAGCAGGGGAAAGAGTCTGTGTACCTGGACGTGTACTACAACTAGGGAATAAGTACCTACTTTTGCCGGGAGGCATGAAATGCAGGCGCAATTAGGTGAAGGCTGAGTACTATGTCTTGGGCACCTTTTACTGTCGCTTATCAATTAGTAGTATGACGTAGGGGAAATTGGGTAAAAATTGGCTAAAGGTTCAAAAGGCAAAAAAGCTACAGAAAATTCTCTTAGGCTGGATTTAGCTAATTTCGGAATGGAATGTACCCGAATTTTTTTCTGTAAGTTAAACAAGGTTGCCATGGGTTGCAAGGGAAACAAAATTCCGACTCTATTTTTTACCCTAGCAACCTTGTTTAACTTACAGAAAAAAATTCGGGTAAGTTCCATTCCGAAATTAGCTAAATCCAGCCTTACAACCGAGATTCGAACTCAGGACCTGAGTCATGTATTTTCCCACTCGACTTCATTGTTTATATATTTACGTTTAGAAAGCCATATTTACACCATAGGTATATGAATGTAGCAGAACTAGGCCCCCTGAATCTGGAGCTCCTAATTCATATAGAGAGTGGGTTCGGGTTCATGTTCAGTTTCCCAAGAGAGAAGTCTGTGTAGGTGAAGAGGTTTGACCCCTGTCTCACTTGTCCCAACTCCTCCTACTCTCCACAATACCAATGCTTCCCATATTAATGTTAATCACTCATTTCTTACCTATAGAAGAAGTAGGGGTGGGTGGGACTAGTCGAGCCACTACACGGTATAATATACTGAACGTTCCTACCTATATAGGTGAATATCAATCAGAAAAATAATTTGATAGGATAGGGATCGAACCTGTGACTCGGCAGATTGGAAAGAGTTGTTGAGTCAGAAATTAGGGCGACTTGTGCACAATTTGGTAAGGTGTTCCATCAGTATTCTATAAGGTAGCTAGACCTGCATTAGTATTCTTCAAAGAACGTGACATAGAGTCGTGCAGTGAAACAGCCTGACTGAAGAAAGTCTGAAAGTGACAAAGTCGATAAGTAACTGTGTTCTGAAATATAATATGTCTTTTTAACGGCCGAAATTTTCAGGCTGTGATGTCATTTTTTGATTGGTTAATTTCGGCCGTTAAAAAGAAATATTATATTCCAGAACACCCCCCCCCCCCCCAAAACATACGCAGGTTTCAAAAGAAACGAAGGTCAATATATGGGGTAACAACATTATAAAATTCTATAGACACAAGTACAAAGCTGAAAACTTAAAAATCCCTTTCGGCAGCCCCGAAAGGCGTAGGTAGATTTCGAAGATTACTTCCATCCACTAAAAGCAGTCTAAAATAATTTAGAATGACGGTTAAGAAGATTTTTAGTTGACCCAAATTCATTCTCTACAATGACAACGGAGGAATTGAGTTTTGAAATTTCACCCCCCCCCCCCCCCCCTGACAGAAAATGAAAGTGATTTTACAAAAAACTTTTTCAGACAATAGTTGTAGATATTATTAATAGAAACTCATAGAAAAAAAAATAAACTCAATATCTCACCAAATAAGTGAGTTATGACGTTTTGAAAATTCAACCCCCCACCCCCTGCCTAAACGGTGCGTCGGACGAAAACCTTTTTCAGACAAAAGTTGTAGGTAATATTGAGGCAAATGCATTACGAAAACAAAAGAACTCAATAACACCCCTAGAACACAAGTTATAAATATTTTTGTGTGCAAAACCCTGTTTTTACACCCTTATTCAACCATTAAGGGTGGGATCAAAAAACGTTAAAAGAAAAAGTTGTAGGTAATACTGTTAGACGACCCTCAGAGAAAACTACGTTTCATTAGTTGCAAAATTAAGGGAGTTATGGCCAAAAAGCCAGATTTCGAAAAAGTCCCCCCATTTCCCCCCCCTTCGTCCGATTTCACCGAGATTTTAGACCCTAATATTTTATTAAATAGTCAAAACCAATTATTTTTCAAAAATACGGCTCCTAGCGTGTTCACAAGGAAGTGAAAATGATAGATATTTAGATATATATATATATATAAACTTTTGAACTGATGGTGGTTTTGGGATCCGGGGGTCATAAAAAGAAGAACTGTGAAGAAATTTTTCAAAAGTGAGACTACTGGTACGACTACAATAGGTAGATTTTTCTTCAAAATCTACCTAAAAGAAAACATCATCTATAAGTGTTCGAGACTATAGGAAACGAAGTTGGTATTTCGACACTTTATTCTCTCGTATCGTTTGTTTTTAGTTGGTGACCTCGGCCAAGTCGATGGTATGAGCCTATTCGTCCAGAAGGGCTTCAGGCCTGCCGAGAGTACTTAGGAGAAGTTGCGTAATTTCTCTCGCCATAGGGCCAGCGAGCCTTACTTCTAAACCTTACTGAACTATATCGTATTAGTTTACCACAGACTGCGAAAAAAAAATTACCTATGCCTGATTTTGCCAACTGTGTTTATGTAGGTAGTTACTGCCCTAGATATTTCAGATTTTTTTTCAGGCGTTTCTCAGACGTTTCTTCCATGGTTTCTCTCCACAGTTTTTTGTTTGAAAGTTGTAGGTAATTTGGTAGGTAGAATAGGTCAGGTTTTCTTTATACCATCGACCTGTATACGAGATCAATGATAGGCGTCGTCGGTAGGTATACCTTTAATAATTGTTCTAATATATGTATTTAAAAAAAATGTTCTGAAATATAATACTTATGTCTTTTTAACGGCCGAAATTAACAGGCTGTATTGTGATTCCGTGATTGGTTTTTGGACGAATTTTTCTTGTTGAAAAAAATCATTCGATCGTAAAATCGTAAAGTTATTTTGTGATCTTAACAATGTATATATTTATATTTCAGAACATATAAATATCCAATAGTTTCCTCATTAAGTGTGCAGAAAAACGTAAAAAATAACGAATGGATTTTTATATTATGATGTTCGAACTTATTCATTATAATGATTATTTTTAAGTTTAAATGAATGATTAATTAGTTGCAATTTGCGTAAGGTCAACTAGTTAACAGCTGTCCATTAGTAGTTGGATGACTTTATCTGCAAATATTTAAATGCAAATCACTCAAATTTTAGCGGCACCTAACCCTGAGCTGTCTTAAATGTCAATCTTATCAAACCGTGGCTCTAATTTAGAGACTAGGAAGTGATTTCAGGAATTATCATCACGATTTTCGGCGGGACAGAATTTATTTTATTTCTCAAAAAGGCACCTAAGTATTTTCACTCTTGGATTGTTCTAAAATAAAGGGTTCGACAATGGTCGCACTTGACTTTCTCGCAATTTTTATCGAAAATTTGATTTTTTTTTTTACGTGAATAATTGTCAGAATTTTAACTTTTTCTAAAAAGTATTTTGCCTCACACTGGAAGATACTTTTAGTCACCTGCATACCGAATTTCAAACATATCCGTCAAACAGTGAAGTGTCGTTCGACGCGCAAAGTATATGTTTTCTATTTTGCATGTCACCGTCTTAATTTTTAAGTAAATGAAAATCTATTGAACATGCCCTTGAAGCATCTATCTGAGACCACTTTCACCAATTTTGAAGGAAATCTGTCGATTAGAGTTGTTGCAAATCCGTCTTAACCAATCAAAAACGAGATTTCCATTTTTTGAAAATTTTTCCTACGATAATGCCAGTATTATACAGTAATTTTTGGCAAAAAGAATAAAAATGATCCTGTAGCATCTACTTGGGAACAGTATTGCGAAATTACAAGGATCTAACTTAATAACTGTAGTGCCAAATCCGTCTTGACCAATCAAAAACGAGATTCTAGTTTTTTTTCCTATTTTTGACTTTATTTTGCCTATATTGGCCGCAATTTTGAATTGATTGAATATTTCTTCAACAAACCTTTAAGCAATGTTATTTAGCACAAGTTTATGGATTTTTGTGAAATTCCGGCTAATACTGTTAATGGGGCCAAGATTTTCACGTATGGGCCAATTTTGGCCCATATTTTTGGCCCATCTCCAAAACAATGAAAATGATCCTGGAGCATCTATCTGGGAACACGACTGCAAAATTTGAAGGTTCTGACTTAATTACCGTACCGTGAAATGCGTCTTGAGTAGACAAAAACACGATTTTGAATTTTTTTTGACACTTTTTTGACAATAGTGGGCGCAATTTTTGAGTAATCAAAATTAAATTAAAAATGTATCTCGGAACTGATTTTAGACATCTATATTCCAAATTTGAGCCAAATCGGTTGACTGGTGTGACCTCTAGCCGCGCTACAGACAAACGGACGGACGGACGGACGGACGTACGTACGTACGTACGTACGTACGTACGTCGGACGGACATGACCTAAAAACCATTTTTTTGGTATCTAGGACATCTGAAACGCCTTTTGCAATGAAAATCTCAAAATCGAAATTTCGCACGATAACATAACTTTCTCAGCCCATGTATTACATACGGGCGAGAAAGTAAAAAACCAGGGTTCCCAAAATTATTTTTTGTTCAGAACAAGAAGTAGACTTAAGAAGAAGGGGTCACAATGATCTAAAAGAGATTAGCAACTTTTGTGTAGTCTATCCACCCCTGGATATCACTGACGTCACTCCCATCCAAAAGAGAGATGGAAAAAATATTCACAGAGCTCTGGATTCGATCCTGGCTAGCAAAGAAAGAGGGACAACTGTTATGACTTTCTTCTTCATTTGACAAAGACGGAAGTAACAGCAATTACAGAACCGTGAAACGTTTTCACGATTGCCCACTACCTAAGATACCTACGTTTACTACTCTATGGCTTCTATTCAGGTACAGTGTAGCCAGGCAATAGAGATCCCAAAAGGATATTTTTGGAGAATATATCAACGATATCTGAAATATAATATGGATATCTTCTTAACGTTTATAATGTCTACAGTATTATTGTCTCCTAAAAGTTCACTTTAGCGTTATCCTCTCTTTCACAGTCCTGCCAATATAGCGCCTTTATGTTAACGCTAGCTAAAGGTACACTTAACAGCCAGATTTGTTTTGAGATTTGTCACAGTGTTATATAATTTTTCTATCGTTACCTACTACAAAATGCGACTCGGCGCAGTACCTATGGTCTCTCCTTAACAACGAAGCACTTGCTCGCTATAGGGAAGGTTTCGTTCGTTATAGAGGGGTTTCTTACCTCTGTCTAGATATTCGTATCGGGACTATAGCCCTGCAACCTGAAGCTCTTTGCGAAACCAGAGAAGCTGCAAGGTTTTACTATAGTCGCCTGGGAATAAAATTGTTTTACAATACCTTATTCACCTTCAATATTCCTGAATATGGCGCTGATTCAAGGTCCTTACCCATTAAGCTTTCCCAGGACTTTATCCCTTGGTTATCTAGAGAGCTGCGTGTTAAAGAAGTCAGTGGCAGAGCACTGACGTTAAAAAAAAAGAGGACGCAAAGTCTAGTCCCAACTTAGTGAATTTTTTTTGGGTGAATCTCCACCGGCTGAGGGAAAACTCTGAACAAAAAATAATTTTGGCAACCCTAGGTTTTTTGGGAACAGTGGGTGTCGGTACTCCCATCCAAGACTACTATAGTAGCGTTCAGTGGCTGACCTACTGAGAGTTAGGTACGTACCTACCTAACCGGCCACGTGGGAACAGTGAAAGGTAAATGTGAGAAATACCTGACAATACCTGGTAGGTACTTGTCCTGTAACTATACCTACCAGCCATGCAACCAGTCATGCACCGTGATAATGCCAATTTGATTATCTATGGAATATGCATTTATCTATACCTATAGGTGGTGTCAGTACCTTGAAATATGTTTTCACTATAGGTAATTTTTACACTGAATTTTCGGGTGGAATTTAACACGTACTTATTTTTAATACCTATAGGTAATACCTAATACCTCGGTCAATGATCTTTTATATAGTCCATAGTCCAGACAGTGTCGAAACTGCTGTACCTATAATATAGGTAGTTGTGACAGCTACCTGATATGCCTTAAGTCGAAAGAATGGTATACCTAAGGCTATGTCCTGGGGGTATAGGGCTAAACTAAGTAAGTGTCCTACTGTTATTCGTCAATCATTAATCATTACAAAATCCTACGGAGACATTGTCGGACTGATTTCCTATACGCTTCCAAATTAAAAATGGTTACCTATTCACTGCATGGAACCTTAAGGTGGGTGCACACCCCGTGACGTCATACGGCCTTGAACTTTCCGTTAAAGGATACAAATTTAACGTGACAGTTTTTCCAGTCACCTAAAAACTTATTCGGCCGTTAAAATGAATTACTATATTTCAGAACATTTTTTATATCCAATAGTTTCCTCATAAATGTAAACAAATAGCGGATAGGTCAAAGAACACCTTTTTTTTTTAGAGTACCTTACGACCTTACGCGTACCTGTGCGTACCTACGTAGGTACGTATGCTTCCACTAGTTAAGACTGGAGGAATGACTGTAGTGTTGCTAGTCAGGCAGTGAAAGCAACTTAGAGAAATCCAGGTATCAAGGTACGCCGCATTTAATCACCGACTACGTTTTATCTTATTAATAGTTCCTAAGACGGGAAATGCTACGTATGAGTGGGTGCATATTAAGTCACTATTGCTTGCCAGTTTTACACATTTTCTTTAAAATTATCTTGACCAAATTATAGTTAGTGATGTAACCGTTAACGTGCCGCTAGCTATATTTACGAGTATAAGGTCGAAGGTTAAGAAGGAGCTACGTGATACCTAAGGTGTCAAATATGTCTGGAATTTAATTTATTAAATCAATACTAGGTTTCAGGGGAAGAAAATTCAGGTTGAAAATGGCTGAATATACATTCGCTATTTTTTTACGTTCCGATTTCAATCTTTGTGAGAAAACTATTGGATATTTAAATATTCTGAAATATAATATGTCTTCTTAACGTCATTACTCATGAGGCTATGTTGTGATTTCACGATCGGTTAATTTTGGACAATTTTTTTTTGTGACAAAAATCACTCAATCGTAAAATCACAACATAGCCTCATGAGTATTCACGTTAAGAAGACATATTATATTTCAGAATATTTAAATATCCAATAGTTTTCTCGCAAAGTTTGAAATCGGAACGTAAAAAAATAGCGAATGTATGGTGGCGCTTAATTTTCAGCATTTTCTTTGTTATCTGCTGTCGAGTGTTCCCCCAGCCAATTGCTCAGGTTAAAACTAACCTGAAAATAAATCTCGACGCACCAAGGCTAGATCTTCGGTCCTCTATCTCTCTTTCTCTGTGACACAATGCAATTTTAATTTGTCACAGTTTTTTATGAAATGTTATGTCCATGCACCAGAAAGATATTTAGTCAAAACAATGCACCTAAGAGAGGTAGGTAGGTATAGGTAGTTAGATGCAGCGACCTAGATTTCGAGCAAACTAAGGATGTCGAAACTACATAGGTACATAGGTAGGATACGCAGTACGGATGCTTTATCGCCATGTAGGTATTCTAAACGTCCATTAGTGATTAATAGCGGCCATATTGGTTGCTTCATATACTTTACACATATTGTGCCTTGTATGAACTATCTGACCAATAGGAGTTAAACCCAACTGTCTCTAGACACTTTGATTGAGAAAAAAACATTGTTCTTGTCTTCTTAAATAACCTGCTAAGAAGAGGGTCCTATAGCGTATAAGAGAAGGGTCCGACGGTTAACTTTGTAAGATGGCCCTATTACAACTGTATTGGCTTATACACTCCATCAGTCTTCTTAGCCTGTTATTAAGGAGACAACAACACTGTTTCTTTCTCAGACAAAGTGTCTGTCTATATAGCAACCGTCAAGGATCATGTTCGCTATAGAGAGGGGTTCGGGTTTATCCATGGTCATCGTTCGTTATAGAGAGGTTTTCGGTATAGAGAGTGCCATGGACTACTTGGCTCCAGACCATCAAATCGATGCCAATATACACTGTAAGAAGAAGGGGTCAGCATTGATATTAGTACCGTAACGATAGTATGAATGCCAACTTAGAACTCGGTATAGGTTCATTCTCTAGAGTTCGTTTCACCCGGAACGCCCCAATTACATACAAATCACCCACTTTGGGCAATTCTCAGGTGGCTTGGCTCCGGATAAGGTGTTCAAAGAAAGATAACATCGCACGCTCTGAATTATAACTACCTACTTCTTTTATTTGGAATAATCCGGAAATAGGTATACAAACATTATCTTACGTGAGTGATATTTACCTGGAATGACCCAAAAAACAATAATTGACCTGGGTCATTCTCCGAGAATCCAGCTTTACTTTTGGTTTCCACAATCAGCCATCACCTCTCTTTAAAGTATAACATTTCACTGGGAACGACCCAAAAATATAATTTCAAAGAAATCGCTCATATTGGGTCATTCTCAGACAAATCAAAAATACAGTGCCATAGCGCTTGTCAGTAGGTACCTACCTGTGTTAAGGTTGATATAAAATACGCTAACCTAAAAGTTAATAAAATAAAAGAACATGCTTAATTTAGTTGCAAGTGTTGCAGCAGACCACAAGCCAGACAAGGTATCCGATATAGGCAGTGTGCTTTAAAAATAGGAAGAATTTTTTTTAGATCAGTTCAACCGCAGGTTCTCCTAAAAGACAACGCCGCAATCGGTGTATTGACGAGCTGCAAGCGTTCAAGGTGAACCTGAACGGGTCTAGGTACAGTAGGTAATATGGCATAAGGAACACCAATGGGTGTCCAGCAGGTCCGGTGCCGTTTTTGCACAAAAACGACCACACCCTGTTCCCAGACCTGTGACGTCATCTAGGAAGTTAACTGCTCTACCTACACAATGAATTTAGTTCACTAGTTCGTAGTTAAGCATTTTCTTTTAATCAGGTCACAGGTGAAAGGGTTAATTTTTTACCCGAAATTCGATATGCAGTATAGACTGGGGAAGAAACGAATTAATAGCCACAATGGTCGCCGGGTGGTTACCACCACCTTCGGAAGAGCTCGGGGTGGCTCGGGTTTTTGCCAGCGTTTCATTGGCTACACTGCACTGTCCACTGCAGCACGAAGGGGAACTGCTACCTGGAAGGGGAACTTTTCTCGGAATGCCTCCCTTCAAAGGTACCTCTGTACAGCCGGTCTTAATCTAGCTGCCGAGTTGGCAACTGCCATATTGTGCCAAGTTTTCAACGGTTGACCTTTTTCTTGATGCGCCAAGAAGTGGCGTATCTACTAGACCGAGCAGGAACGTCTGGAGCTGGAGAGAAATAGGTCACTGGATAAAAATAAAAGGAAACCTTTGTGATGCATGGTAACGTACCTTCAGGTAGAGGTGTAGAATGTCAAAGATAAACTGCACCGAATGCTAAACTCTCCTCAACTGTGAAGTTGGCGTCGGGGTTAGATACCTGAACTTGGTTGAGACAATAGACAATGCCGATTGTTGACGTTTTTTTGATGTCTGCTGGATATTTAGTTGTTCTGAAATATAATGTCAGTATTTTACGATGGAATAATATTTACAGAACAAATAAATATCCAACAGTTTTCTCATGACATGACAGAATTCTAACGACACCCTCTATAACGAAAATCTCACTATAGCGAACTCTCTTTATAGCGAGCAACATGCCCCTTGTCAGTCGTTTACGAGAGAGGCCAGACAGGTACTCCACACTCTCCACAGGATATGGTTCTCCTCTGTGGTTTTGTAAATTTGGCACGAATTATGGCTTATTTATACACTGATTTGAACCTACATATTTGGCAAGTAGAAAGGACATAATATGATACGAAAATTATATATCTATCTGGGTCACTATACACTCAAGGCTGTGCTATACAAACGCGCTGGTGGAGCCGTCAAAAAAAGAACTCCGTCTATGCAGCCGCACCAAAGCCGTCTAGCTATGAACACGACATTACGTCTGAAAATATAAGAAAATTTTTTATATGATCGGGATTGAACCCGGCAGTATTCCTCTAAAGAAAACCACCTGATTTTCCAACTTTCAAACTTTTACACTCAGGTATCTATAAATCGTGGTTTGACAAGAAGAGGGCAGTAGGTAACGCATTGATGTCTAAGTATGGACAGACAAGTGCGTGAATATTACGTAAACTCAATACTTATTTACGAAGTAGGGTCAACCGGGGCTATTCGGGACAGGGGGCAATAATATAAATACTTATTATAGAAACTACTGGGTTAAAAAGACACTCAGTACCTATACAAGACACCATAGTAATTTTTGGAAATGTTTTTATTGTCAAAACTAAGGAAAAATGGCTGTCTAGGTCAACATAAATTAATTAATTTTTATGTTGCCCCTTGAGGTCATTTCGCCCCTAGTTACCCTAAGTTTGTATACACACGCTTACGCATGTAACTGGTATAGGTACCTACAACCAGGCCCCAAACATTCAAACATTGTTATACGTACCTGCGTCAACTTTCTTCAGGCTGCCTACTACATATTTATAAAATTGCCTAATCATACCTTATGCAGGAGACTAATGAATACATCTAATTAGAGAAGAGTTATCCATCTGGCTGGCAGCACTAACAAATACCACGATGGGGACTTACAGTTTTAGGTGTGTTCCGAACCACCTATCAGAAAAACCAAGGGGTTAGCCACTCGTTGGGAATATCGTTGGGAATCATTATAAATCTTTATGAAATCTCAGGGAATCTCTGGAGTGCATGGTTACCCCCTCGAGAAAAACTTTTTTGATGGGATCGGGATCGAACCGGCGTTTTCGGCTAAAAATTTGGTGTGGAGCTGTTAAATTGGAACGCCATATAAAACCTGAGTGACCGGAGTCTGGTAGGTAGGCCGCTGGACCGTGTGCACCTTTAGGTAGGTATCTAATGAGAAGACTGGCCTTGCGAAAACGACCTTGGTTGGCTTGTGCGAGTGACCACAGGAGGCTATTATCTCTGGGTTAACTGTTCGTTAGGTACTCTATAGACAACCTAACAGTAGTTATATCTAGGGGATAAGAAAATTCTAAGTATGCGGAAACACAGGGGAAATTCGAGACCTAGACTATAGTGAACACTATAGCCCTATCCTATCGTTAGGGGCTTTCACCATCCTGACTATAGCGCCCTTATCTTATAGTTAGCTTTCGAGTGGATTATCCGTGCGTTAGCAATAGCGATAAATTTCATATACCATTTGGGTGCGAAACGGGCAGGGATTGTTGTCTACCCAACAATTAATACCTTTCTCCGAAAAATTAGTGAGTCTTCCACGTTCAATTTCCATTTTTAACTTGAAAATGTTGAAACATACACCTAAACAAAGTTGACGGTTGCCTAGTCAACGGAATTCTCGTGCCACGACAAATACCTACCACCAATCACATCCCAAGTTATCATCAAGTATAGAGCTGAAAGTACAAGAATCCATAAACAAAAAAAACGTTAAATATTATTGTGAAAGCCATTTTTAGTGTTTATAGTGAACGTTTAACGATAGGATAAGTTTTGCGGCCACTTTAACGATAAGATAACAATTCTATCGTTATAGGAGGCACTACAGTGAGTTCGTGAAATTCAGCCTTAGTATCTTATAAGTTTTTATTTCAATAAGCAAACATAAACAAACATTACGTCCCTCATGTCCTGTTAAGCGCCCTTCCCATTTCTTTTATAAACAAACAAAAAACCTGAAGTGATTACCTACTACTCCATTTAACACCCACAATACTCTTTAATTACCCACAAAAATTACAATGCGGAAAGAAATTAAGACTGCTCTAGATTTCTTTGTCTATGACCTCCTATATAACTTACCGGCCTTGTGAGTTTTGCAGCTTAATATCACGGAAGTTGAGTGTAAAGTGCCTGATTTAAGGCTGCGCTTCAGCTGGCGGCGGTGCATTTCTTTTCGTTGAAGAAACTCTGAATTTCGCCCAGACGTAGCCTTGGTAGTGGGAATCTAGATTAAACTAAAAAAAATGTATGGGTAGCAGAAATGCACCATCAGGTACAGCATAACCTTAAAACCACGGAAGTTTCGGCGCAAAGTACCTGACTGTCTGTACTTAATGTACCTCAGTATGTGCATGGTGTCTAACCTCTATCACGTACGTAGGTACCTAATAGGTCGCGAACTTACCAAATGCAGTTGTGGGTATTGGTTAGGTATAGTACCTGTTGAAACCACTTCCGCAGTACGTAAGTTTAAGAGGACGCTATACCTGACGGTGCATTTTTTGCCGCCCATAAGATTAACATTGCGAGCGGCGATTCATTTTCAAGGTTTACCCTTGGTTGGAAAGACACAAAATTTTTCCTGTACCTAGCCCGAACAATGTTCTAGGGAGTGTTCGAAGCAGATTTCCCAATTTCTCACTGGTTTCTTTTATTGCAACTGTTTTGCAAATGCTAGCATCGCATACCTCAAGAAAAGTGCTGTATCTCGAAAACCAGTAAAAAAAATGGGAAATCTGCTTCGAACACGACCTAGAACATTGTTAGGGCTAGGTACAGGCAAAATTTTGTGTCTTTCCAACCAAGGGTAAACCTTGAAAATGAATCGCCGCACGCAATGTTAATCTTATGGGCGGCAACAAAAGCACCGTCAGGTATAGCGGACCCTTAATTAAGTCGATGACTGAGGATAATGTTGAATACTTATTTCTTCTGGAATATAATAATCTTTTTATGGTCAAAAATTATTGTAGAAGTGGGTACCTACCTACCTATATAATTATTTTCACTAAATTTCTTTCCCCATATTTAACAGTCGCAATTTACCTTATCAAGTAACTGGGTAATGGGTATAGGTACCTACCTAAGTCTAGGCACACTTATAGGTACCTACTTATATATTAATTATTAAACATTGTAAAGTCCTATAATAGATAAAATACCATGTAATACACCTATCACCTATAGTTACCTACAAAGATATTTCAAGGCTACTTTCTGACACGCCCTTGCAAAAAAAAGCGCAAAAGTTGCACAGCCTTGTTAGGTCGTTTGAGTCTCGCCCAGAATTCGCGAACTTAGCGTGGGAGGAGAGCCTGAATCAAATTGGGAGGATACAGGTATTCGCCGGTAGATTTATTATCAATTATTCGACTATTATTAGGTATTGTTACGCCCTAAAGACGAGCTAACCGGCAGATTAGGCGGTCGGTGACCCTGACCCTGCAATTAAGGGTCTACATTAACGCTATACGTACGTCAAGAGTCTTTAAGAACCCTCAAGGGTCCCTCGCTACAAAGAAAATTTGCTACAGAGAGTGTGATATTATGGAGAGAGAGGTTCGTTATAAAGAGGTATTCGTTATAGAGAGGCTGGCGCAGTGGCCGACCAAATAAGGCGTCCCTACTTTCGTACCTAAGCTGCAGAGACCAGGTTCAAATTTGAGCCGTTTCTTTGGCATAAATTTTTAATACCATACCTGCAGCTGTGTTTCAATCCTTTACAAGCCTCGAAGTGTAATAACTAGGTTAGAGGCACACCTCGGTTCGATCCTGATCCAAACAAACCTTTTTCTGATCGGCATTCAGCTCATGAAGCTGGTATTTGGTAGTGCTGCCAGCTGAGCACGATGGATAATTCTTGAAAAGGTCTGGTTACTTTTTCTTAGTCCCCTACCCCTCTACCTACAATCCTTTCTCAAAGAATTATTCCATGCGTGAGGTAACCGTGAGGTGCAAAAGAATATTCTACCATTGAAAGTGAACGTCATGAGCCAGGTAGTCGTGCCTGAAACGACTGCGAATGTTGACTTGAAGGTTTCTCTGCGAAAGTGAAGACTACGAACAAAGATGCTACTGGTCCAGATCTAATCGCTCGAGTATTTATCTAGCAGTTACCTCAATGAACTACTGTGAACGAAGATGAGGTATGGCATACCTAAAGGATTAAAGAAGAAGAAGGAGTGGGTACCTGTACCTAAAACTGTAGGTCTCCATCGTGCAATAACACGATAGCTTGTATTGGTAGTGCTACCAGCAGTGAATTCTTGAATTGGTCTAGAACCTGAGCCAAGTAGGCTATACCTATGCCGCATCCTGATTAGGACAAAGTGAAAAGGATCATAACCAAAGTACCTACTTAACTTCAGGTATAGCAACCTACCTGTAGGTTCCACTTGAGGTGCAGCCCGATATAGTCTGTCAATATTACTTCACCAGAAGGTTGGATACCCTGGATATCCATTCCATAATGTAAAATAACGGGAAAGTTACCTGGAGAATAGGAAAAAGATCAAGGCAGGTTCAGGTACTTCAGGTCTATGAGCACTTCTGGATAGAATTTTTGTTACCTAACTCCAAGAGATTCCATAGACAAAATTTCAGCAAAAATTTTCTTGTCTTTCTACTATAATCTTTCTGATTTTTCTACTAAGCCACAGGTTCAATGAACTTAAAGATTGTTTACCTATGCATACCTCCATACCTGGCTTTTACCGCTGACCACTGGACTGCAGAATTGTTCCATCTGACTTCCCACAACTGGCATTTCCCTATATACCTGTTGGTACAAGTTACATCATAAGAAGTAGGTATAGGTACGTCGTGCCTTGGAAAATGCCGCAGTAGAGTTTAACTTTATGCCCTATGATCTATGCCCTGTAGACCTTCTATTTCCCTGATATAGGTATAGTTACAGGTTAAATAATAAAGTAGGTAGGTACCTATGACCTATAATAGGTCATGAGAAAATCTATGTCACTTGTACCTTCTTGCAAAAATAATAATAAATCTGGGATTTCTAAAAAAAAATTTTGTCAGGAACTGTATTCGAACATGAGTCCTCCGCCTTAATTCTTACCTAGCATATTTCTTCCTTGGCCAACACCTGCCCGTAGATTATGAAGGAGAAGACCTAATGCGTCTATTGAGGCTATCATAGATCGATTATTAACCGTCAAATTAACTAGAGAGTTATCTAACAGTTGGTTAGGTAAGCGAGCGCGGTCAACGGTAATCTGCCCTATAGACAAGTGACCGCTTAATGCACTTGTTCTTCAGTAAGTACAAGGTATAAAAATATAAGTACATACATACCTAAAGAACAAGGGCAATCCTTGTTCTTGTATTAGAAATAATTCGTTCTGTTCTTGTTAACGGCGTCTACTATTGGATAATATTGGATATTTAAATGTTCTGAAATATAATATGTCTTTTAAGCGGCCGAAATTAACAGGCTGTCTGTCGTACTAATTTTTTGTTGACAAAAAACACTGGATCGTTTAAAAGTCATATTATATTTCAGAACATTCGCCCGAAGACAATAAAAATTTTTTCACACTTTCTCAAGGTTGTTGCTATTGTGCCTTGGTAGGTACCAGGTAGGTAGGTAGTGTACATACCTGAGGGGACGGATACATTGACCAATATCGCACCGGATTCGGGCTCCGCCGGACCTCACGCATGTTGTAGCGCAATGCCTGAGATATTGTGAAAACTTTCTTGCGCCATGGGGCCCAAAATTAATTGAAGGTGCATAGACATCTAGTTCAAATCGAATAATCAGTATCTGCATAGAATAGTGAGTAGATATGTATTTCTCAATCAGAAATCGGTACTAAAAAGTCAAGGGGTTAAGGGCCACCATACCTTCGCTATTTTTTTACGTTCCAATTTCAAACTTTGTGAGAAAACTATTGGATATAAATATTCTGAAATATAAGGTCCAATTGTAAGTGTCCAAAATTAACCATCGTGAAATCACAACATAGTCTCATGAGTAGGTAATGACTAATGACGTTAAAAAGACACATTATATTTCAGAATAATTAAATATCCAGTAGTTTTCTCACAAAATAGCGAATGTATATTCCAGCAGTGCCAGTTTCCTATCAGCACTTCTTTTCAAAATCCAAGATGGCGGAGCCAAAAAACTTTCGCACACGAAGGGGACCTACAGTTTTAGGAAGGTCTTGAAGTACCACAGCCTCGATATATTCCACTTGACATTGTGAAAGGAGAGAAAACCGATCAGAAAAATTCTGGTAGGATCGGGATTGAACCTGGGTGTTAGTGTCTCTCTAAAGAGAACCTTATAGACCACTCAGCTACCGAGGCTGTTGACGGTACTTAGGGCAATGGTCACTGCAGTCATGGTTGGCATTTTCCGTCAGTTGTGACCTTTCAGGCGTGGAAATGACTGGAGCCAAGGAAAACTTGTCCTACCTGATGATTCCCTGCACAGGTCCCAGCTCCTTACTCCTAGACCTGTTTTTTTGCGCAGACGGTAGACTGTGCAGTTTGTCACTAAATATAGACTTCAATATTTCATGATTATTTTACTGGATATATAAGAGTGAAATTTTAATAGAACTCTTGAACAAGGACCTATGGGAAAAAATGTTCCAAAGTTTTGTGGGAGGATGTGGCTCCGTATCTGTACCTTTATCTCTATCTTTATCTGTATCTTTGTGCTGATCTTTATTTAACAATTTGTCTTTTTATTGTTTCAGTTACTCCCAAGGTGGAGCAGTGAAATACTCGTCAGCTGTCTAGTTTTAGTTCTTCTAGCACAAATCACAGATTCCGCAACAGGTAAGGAAATTTTCTAAATAGGTACCTACCTACCTATTTGGAGGTTAAAATCTGGTTATTTTGTAAATAGGTACCTACATACTTACCTATCTGGAGGTTAAAATCTGGTTATTTTATGAATAGGTACATACCTATCTGGAGGTCAAAATCTGGTTATTTTCTAAATAGGTACATACCTATCTGGAGGTTAAAATCTGGTTATTTTCTAAATAGGTACATACCTATCTGGAGGTTAAAATCTGGTTATTTTCTAAATAGGTACATACCTACATGCCTATCTGGAGGTTAAAATCTGGTTATTCTCTAAATAGGTAGGTACATACCTATCGGGAGGTTAAAATCAGGTTGTCTAATTTAACTCACCTTAAGGAAGCCTTTTTATGAAAACTGTAACTAAAATTTGATTTCTTAATTTCAAATTCCCATTTTCCCTTCGGGGATGTTTTCCAAAGCTTACGTCACAATAGGTGTGACTGTTTACGGTTTTAGCTGTGACATCTAGAGTCGTGATGCGAACTCACTGCCTGGTATTGGGCCATTGTGGGACTTTCTCACGGTCGTGACAATTTAAGTGACATCGGCTGTGAAGAAACGAGACAAATACACAAGCCTATAGATCGTGACTACACAGTAGCACTTAAGATTTCGGTTGGTTAAGTGATATAATACTGAAGTGTGAAGAAGGTCGCCCATCTAGCATGGGGTAGGACCACTCGTTATAGAGAGGATTTCGTTAAGGGTCCGCTATACCTGACGGTGCATTTTTTGCCGCCCATAAGATTAACATTGCGAGCGGTGATTCATTTTCAAGGTTGGAAAGACACAAAATTTTGCCTGTACCTAGCCCTAACAATGTTCTAGGGAGTGTTCGAAGCAGATTTCCCATTTTTTTACTTGTTTTCGAGATACAGCACTTTTCTTGAGGTATGCGATGCTAGCATTTGCAAAACAGTTGCAATAAAAGAAACCAGTGAGAAATTGGGAAATCTGTTTCGAACACTCCCTAGAACATTGTTAGGGCTAGGTACAGGCAAAATTTTGTGTCTTTCCAACCAAGGGTAAACCTTGAAAATGAATCGCTGCTCGCAATGTTAATCTTATGGGCGGCAAAAAATGCATCGTCAGGTATAGCGTCCTCTTAAGTGACTTTTGTACATTACGGTTTCGCCCCACTCGATTGAGGGAAGACCGTCGATTTTCATGAGGCGTCTACGGATTCGTGTTTGTTTACGGGTTTTTCTACACATTTCATTGGATATTTAAATGATCTAAATATTTGAAGTTCTAGTTATACCTACCTAACTATCCCTAACTGACCCTCCATAGGCCTCCTTAGACCTTACAACATTATATCGGGCAGTTCTGGACCAGTATCGAAAACCTACCCAAACAGCTGTGAAAACTGGAATATTTTTTAAAAAATCCGTGAGTTTGTGTAAAATAATATAACAAACATAATTCGTTAAAAATATTTTATAATTTTGGTCACTGAAGGTGGGAATAATTTTTTGAATAACTGAAGACACGGTCTGAGTGCAATAGCGCGGTATATATAACTGTGCTGTGACAATGCTTAGTACACATTGACAGCGTCTCTGGATAGCTCTTGTTGGTGTGCGGTACAGGGGGAGGCTTGGGTAGCGATACCTGAAATTCCTCCCTGAGTTATACCGCATTTCCGACAGGGGGGACTCTGGAGGCGTTTCAATTTTGCAAATTTTTATGTTTTTTTTTTCTACAGAACTGGATAAATCTCATCTCCAGAAGATGAAAATGCTAATGATAATCAAATGAAGGTATCGCTCAATTTAAAATCCTAACGAGTAGGTTGATCCTCCATTATTGATTGATCCTCCATTATGTCACAAACTGTTCGCCTGATCTGAAATATAAAATGTCTTTTTAACGACCGAAATTAACAGGCTACGTTGTGATTTTACCTCCGATTTTACAATCGAGTGATTTCTGTCAACACAAATATTGTCCAAAATTAACCGATCGTAAAATCACAACACAGCCTAGTTATTTCGACCGTTAAAAGGATATATTATATTTCAGAACATTTCAATATCCAATAGATTCTTCATATTGTTGGACGCAGCGTTAAGAGGACGCTATACCTGACAATGCATTTTTTGCCGCCCATAAGATTAACATTGCGAGCGGCGATTCATTTTCAAGGTTTACCCTTGGTTGGAAAGACACAAAATTTTGCCTGTACCTAGCCCTAACAATGTTCTAGGGAGTGTTCGAAGCAGATTTCCTATTTTTTTTTACTGGTTTTCTAGATACAGCACTTTTCTTGAGGTATGCGATGCTAGCATTTGCAAAACAGTTGCAATAAAAGAAACCAGTGAGAAATTGGGAAATCTGCTTCGAACACTCCCTAGAACATTGTTAGGGCTAGGTACAGCAAAATTTTGTGTCTTTCCAACCAAGGGTAAACCTTGAAAATGAATCGCCGCTCGCAATGTTAATCTTATGGGCGGCTAAAAATGCACCGTCAGGTATAGCGTCCTCTTAATTGGAGAGTGACAACTGTTTTATTTTTTCAGGCACGAGAAGAAGGTTACGTCGGCCATCATCATCTTCTACTAGTTCCGCTAAGAAAGGCGACCAAGAGGTGTCCGCAAGCGTAAATAGGTTCAAGATAAAAAGTAAGGCTGCAGCCGCCAACTCGATCGTCACGAGGAAGTCCAGTGATAGCAAAGATGAACAAGACTACAAGGTAAATATTGTCGAAGGATCGAATTAATGGCCACAATGGCCACTGTGGAGTTACCACCACCGCCTTCGGAAGAGCTCGGGGTGGCTCTGGCTTTTGCCAGCCTCACTGGCTTCACTGCACTGTCCACGGAGGCTGTGGTGGTTCGGAACTCACCTAAAACTGTAGGTCCCCATCGTGCTGAGGTAGTCCCCACCCTTTGACTGCCAACTATAGGTACCTATATATATAACGGCCTCGATAGCCGAGTGGACTAAATGGTCGACCTTTCAGGAGCAGTGAGAGCCGGGTCACACCGGTTCGATCCCGATCCTACCAAAAAGTTTTTCTGCTCGGCATTCACCTCTGATATGTTCAGCATGTCAAGTGAAATGTATATCGAGGCTGTGGTGGTTCGGAACCCACCTAAAACTGTAGGTCCCCATCGTTTACTCGATGGCTGGGGAGCTGGTATTTGGTAGTGCTGCCAGCTGAGCACAATGGATAGTTCTTGAAAACGGTCTAGTTGCTGGGCTTGTCCCCCCCAACCCTCAGATAGATAGTATAGGTACCTATATACCTACCTAATTTTAATTTTCCGTCACCAGGTTGTCTGCTACTACACGAATTGGGCCCAGTATAGGCCCAAGCACGCTAAGTTTGTACCTGAGGATATCCAGCCTGACCTATGCACGCATGTTATCTTCGCTTTCGGCTGGCTCAAGAAGAACAAGCTGTCTTCTTATGAGTCCAACGACGAGACCAAGGATGGCAAAACAGGCCTGTACGAACGTATCATGACACTTAAGAAGGCGAATCCTAAGTTGAAGATCCTTCTTGCTATCGGTAAGATAAGTTCCCACTAGCCCACTAGCTAAAGATAAGATAAGGGCGCTATCGACAGGATGATGAAAGGCACCAACTTCTCTCTTCTATAGAGGATAACGCTATATAGTGAACTTTTAGGACTTTAGGATATTCACCCTAATACCGTTGAGGTAAAGCCATCACAAAAATTCAAATATACCAAGCTAAGTAGAGAGATTTGGAGGAAAATTTTTCCAAAAATGGAAATCACGTTTTTGATTGGTTAAGACGGATTTGCAACAACCCTAATTGACAGATTTCCTTCAAAATTGGTGAAAGTGGTCTCAGATAAATGCTTCAAGGGCCTTTTCAATAGATTTTCATTTACTTAAAAATTAAGACGGTGATATGCAAAATAGAAAACATATACTTTGCGCGTCGAACGACACTTCACTGTTTGACGGAAATGTTTGAAATTCGGTATGCAGGTGCCTAAAAGTATCGTCCAGTGTGAGGCAGATTACCTTTTAGAAAAAGTTAAAATTCTGACAATTATTCACGTAAAAAAAAAAATCAAATTTTCGATAAAAATTGCGAGAAAGTCAAGTGCGACCATTGTCGAACCCTTTATTTTTTCATGATTTAAGTAGCTTGTTTACGGGAAAAACCGCTTGTCGAAAATTTTTGAGATATATTGCTTTGTGATTGTCTCTATATTTCTTTTTCTTTTTTTAGGTGGATGGTCCTTCGGGACACAGAAGTTCAAGGACATGTCCTCCAACCGATACACGAGACAGACTTTCATCTACAGCGCCATCCCCTTCCTGCGGGACCGCGGTTTCGATGGCCTTGACCTGGATTGGGAGTACCCTAAGGGTGGAGACGACAAGAAGAACTTTGTCCTACTTCTTAAGGGTACGTTCAACGTGCACACACAAAAAAAGGGACCCTGAATTATTGTTGGATCAGTCCTTATCAGTCCTTAAATACCTGCGAATTCATGATTAGGCTATCAACTAACACACAAGTTTAAATTGCATAATCAGTTTTTATACTCATCGGTAGATATGTTTATGGGAGGAAAAAATTCTAAAAATTGCAAATATGATAATGTCTTCAAAATTCTTCAAAATTAGTAATTTTTTTTCTAACCAAATTTAGAACTGAAGGAAGCGTTCGAAGCTGAATCTCAAGAAGTGAAGAAAGCTCGTCTACTGCTTACTGCTGCGGTACCTGTTGGGCCTGACAATGTCAAGTCTGGTTACGACGTTCCTGCTGTTGCCAGGTATGTTTAAAAGTGTCGTAGGTCTGTAGGTCAAAAGATTTATTTATTTACTTTTAATATCCTGGTCTGAGAGGTCCAGGTTCAAATCCTAGTGTGAGGAAAGTTTTCACATTCCAAAAAGTTGTTTACGTTCTTGGTGCACACTTTATGAGGAAACTATTGGATATTTAAATGTTCTGAAATATAATATGTGTTTGTTGTGACTTTCGGCCTTGAGCCAAAAAAAAAATCATTCTTTCTTTTTCAGTTACCTTGACTTCATCAACTTGATGGCATATGATTTCCACGGAAAATGGGAAAGGGAGACTGGCCACAATGCTCCCCTTCATTCGCCGTCTTCCGACAGCGAATGGCGTAAGCAGCTCAGTGTCGAAAACGCAGCGAATATGTGGGTCCGTTTGGGAGCCCCGAAAGAAAAGCTTATTATTGGAATGCCTACTTATGGACGATCCTTCACTCTGGCGAACCCTAAAGTCTACAAAGTCAACAGCCCGGCAAGTGGGGGCGGAAAAGCTGGAGAATATACCAAGGAGGGCGGATTCCTCGCCTATTATGAGGTCTGTTATATAAGTAGTGTCCCCGAAAAGTAGACTAAAGCGCTATCCTTCTGATAAGAGTATCCACCCTATCTATAACGAACGGAACCCTCTCTATAACGACTGCTCACAAGAGTCCATTGATAAATCCTCTCTATAGAAAACTCTCTCTATAGCGTTCCAATTTCCATGTTCCCTTGATAGTCGTGACCGAGGGGTTAACAACTCCAGGAATCTTGTTGGGAATCTCGTTCGAAATCTCACGAAATCTTTATGGAATATCAGGAAATCTTGGAAATTTCTGGAGTGGTTATCTCCTTGGGGTTGATGTCACCAAGAATCTCGTAGGGAATCTTAGGAAATCGTCATGGAATCTCAGGAAATCTCTGGAGTGGTTACCCTCTTGGTCGTGACAGTTAAAGTATTTTAAGCAATTGAAATTTTCAGATCTGTGAAATGCTTCAAAAAGGAGCTGTGTACATCTACGATGAAGAAATGCAGGTGCCGTACCTGATCGATGGCGACCAGTGGGTCGGTTTTGACGATGAAAGGTCCATCAGGCACAAGATGAAGTGGCTGAAGAGCAATGGGTTTGGAGGAGCTATGGTATGGACTGTTGACATGGATGACTTCACGGGCAAAATCTGCGGTGGTGACGTCAAGTACCCCCTTATCGGGGCTATGAGGTAATTTCATCCTCTATCTATAAGGTCTTACTTGATAGGTATGTACCTAAACACACACGATTAGGTGAATATGCAGAAGAATATGCAGGTGTATATGCACAGGAATATGCAGAAGAATATCCAGGTGTATATGCACAAGAATATGCAGAAGAATATGCAGGTGTATATGCACAAGAATATGCAGAATAATATGCACAATATTATGCAGGTGTATATGCAAAATAATATGCAGGTGTATATGCACATGAAATATGCAATTGTATATGCACATGAATATGCAATTTCCAATAAAAAATCTATATAAGACTGAGGAGGTCACCACAACCACAATTTTCTTTTAGGGAGGAGCTCTTGGGAATTCCTCGTGAGAACAACGCGAAAGACATTGATTGGAGCAAGGTCGCCAATACCATCATAGAAGAAGAGCCTGAAAAGCCAGAACCCATTGCGATCGCAGTGTCTGAACTTCTCAGCAAACACAAGAAACCGACAAAGACGAAAATCATTCAGAATGTCGCCGTCAACAAGAATGGTAAGAAGAAAATTCTAAGAATATATTTTCCCAGTTCCTAAAGTCTACTATAGCGTCCCCTAAAAGTTGACTATAGTGTTATCCTCCCGATAAGAAAAGTTGGTGCCTTTCACCATCCTGCCGATTGCGCCCTTATCATAACGTTGGCTACCGGACTTTCAAGTTGGATACCTATACACCGAACATTTTATTCTGGTTTATTTTTATAGAGCGAGATCCTCAGGTACTCTGCTACATCACCAGCTGGTCCCAGAAAAGGCCAGGTGCCGGAAAATTCACTCCTGAAGACATCGATGCCAGTCTTTGTACGCACGTCATCTACGCCTTCGCCACACTCAAGAGCCACAAGCTGGCCGAAACCGATAAAAAAGACGCTGAAATGTACGAAAGGGTTGTTGCTCTAAGGGAGAAGAACCCCAACCTAAAGGTAAGAATTTGGTTTTTTGAGGTTTTTTCAGCCAGTGGTACCTATTCCCAGAAGACCAACTGCTGACCAACTTGACTGATTATAAGATTGCTGACTGAGACGACTCTTGTGACTTTTTCAGATTCTTCTTGCGATTGGAGGCTGGGCGTTCGGATCAACCCCCTTCAAAGAACTTACTTCCAATACTTTCCGCATGAACCAGTTCGTCTATGAAGCCATCGAATTTCTAAGGGAGTACAAATTCAACGGACTTGACGTCGACTGGGAATACCCCAGGTACGTTTTCTCGCTTTAAGGAGGGTTTGAAAATATGCCAGAGTTTTCTCGTTATAGAGAGATTGTCGCAATAGAGCGACAACCTCATCTAACTTCTCAGTGTTACCTTTTCAATATTTTTAACGCCTACGAGATCATGATTATGCAGTGTGAACTAAAATTGACAATACCATTTTCAGAGGAGCCGATGACCGTGGAGCCTATGTCAATCTTCTGAAGGAACTCCGTCTTGCCTTCGAAGGAGAAGCCAAGAGTTCGAGTCTACCTAGGTTGCTTCTTTCTGCCGCGGTTCCTGCCAGCTTTGAAGCCATTGCCGCTGGGTAAGGTCCCACCTGTCATGAACCTCTGTATACAATTTAGTCAGAATGGCACCTGAAAGTCGAGTTTTCCTTCTGCTGGTGAATCCCTGGTGCCCACTGTAAATTAACCTGAAAAAATTTCGGCAACTCGGGACTAGACTTCTTGCTCTTACTCAGTTCGAAAAAATTATCTGACGCAGGTACGATGTGCCTGAAGTATCTAAATACCTGGACTTCATCAACGTTATGACCTACGACTTCCATGGCCAATGGGAGAGGCAGGTGGGACACAACTCCCCTCTGCATCCTCTTGAGAGCGCTACAAGCTATCAGAAGAAACTTACAGTGGTAAGTAAAAGATACCTAAAAACTTAATTTTAAATAAAAAAGTATTAAGTAAGAATGATTCTTCTTAAATCTTTTCCTATCTGATTGCTAATTTCAGGATTACAGCGCTAGGGAATGGGTGAAGCAGGGAGCTCCTAAGGAGAAGCTCATGATCGGGATGCCAACCTACGGAAGGTCCTTCACCTTGGTCAACGAAAGCCAGTTTGATATTGGCGCCCCTGCTTCTGGAGGTGGCACCCCTGGAAAGTACACTGGAGAAGCTGGATTCATGGGATACTATGAGGTTCGTAAAAAAAAAAAAAAAAAAGAAAAAAGAAAGAAAGAAAGAAAGAAAGACAAGTCATTGTTAGTAGTGATTTGATTGCTAACCCAGATTAGACATAATGTACTTAATTACTTTAATTGTCACTAGGTGTGTGATTTCCTACAACAAGACAACACCACCCTTGTTTGGGACAACGAACAACAAGTTCCATTTGCCTACCGCGGTGACCAGTGGGTGGGTTTCGACGACGAAAGAAGTTTGAAGACGAAGGTAAAATCCAAGAACTAGAAGTTAACCTATTGCTCTTTCTAGCCACCGACGATGGTATATACCTGAACGTAATTCACCCGGTTTATTGATAATTAAAAAAAATAATAATAATAAACTTCTGACACCACTTTGTCAAGAGGTGAAACGAATAATTTCATTTAAAAAGAAGTTATTCGTTATAAAGGCATTTAAGGCTTCACTTTATGCCTACTCAGTGAAACTTAATTTTATTTCACCAGATGTCTTGGCTGAAGGAAGGAGGATTCGGAGGAATCATGGTTTGGTCTGTCGATATGGACGACTTCAGGGGGCAGTGCGGTACTGGGAAGTACCCGCTCATGAAGGCTCTTCGCGCAGAACTTGACGGCTACTCTGTTAAACTTGAGTACGATGGTCCGTACGAAAGCTCCAACCCTAACGGACAGTACACGACGAAGGACCGTAAGTTGAAACACATTTTTTGTTTTCTATGTGGCATAATTTAATTTTTGAAGGCGAAAAAGAGTCCAAATAAAAAGTGAAATCCAGGCTAAACAACATTTGTTTTTTCAGCAACTGCGGTAGTCTGCGAAGAAGAAGACGGCCACATAAGCTACCACAAAGATCTTGCGGACTGCAGGATGTACTACATGTGTGAAGGAGAACGTAAACACCACATGCCTTGTCCTGCGAACTTAGTCTTCAATCCTAACCAGAACGTCTGCGATTGGCCTGAAAATGTTGAGGGTTGTATGGAGCATACTGCTGCACCTCCCCCTAGCAGGAGGTAGAGGAGTAAAGAGAAAAGACAGTTATAGGAAAAGAGGGGAATAAAAAATTTGGGGGAAAGGAGAATGGATAAAGTGATCCTCGAAGGGACAGGAAGGAAATTAGGTAGACTAAAGAAATAGAGAATAGTGAGAAAGAGAATAGATAAGAAGACTAAAATGTTGAGTTAAATAATACTGAATGAATGTATTATTTTCAGTGTAACACCATATTCTGTAATATAAGGCTCGAAACACATGTTATGAATTTTAAGGTCCGAATAAAAAAACAGAGAAAAAAACCTTGGAGGTATGCCCCAGGAATTTTCCCGCCAATTTCACTGAACAAAACAATGTCCCTATAAATGTAGGTACGGAAGAAACTAATGCCAGAAATTTTTAGAGGGGGTGGAGGGGTCAATTGGTTAATTCATTTATAATTTTAAGCACAACATTGTAGTGCTTAGGCCCGAAAAAGAATCACTGCAAGAGTCTAAGATTTTCTGAGAAACTGCTGTCAGGTTCCAATAAATTTACCTAAACCAGAATTTCGGGTTTTTTTCGAATTCTTGATTTTGTTAGAAGTGATTGTGGTTGTACCTAACTGGCAACATACAACGGCCATTCTTTCGAGTTGGTATACCTGAAGGTATCGGTAACCCTCCATCCCTGAGTTGCCATTCCATCCTTTGCATTTCCGGACGCATTGTATGTGGTTGGACGTTGCTGGAAAAGCCAAAAGCTGTGAAAAGCTTCCCTTCGTTTTAATTTATTAGTCTATTGTTTAAATAATAGCCAGAAAAAAACAGAAAACAACAAAAACAAGATTTTAATTGCTCTATAAGTTAATACCTTATATCTATTATTTATGGCAGTATCCACGAGAAAGGGACTGTTAAAAGGTGGATATGCACGAGTGCTCCAAATGGATCGTCCTCCAACATAAAATTTCCAAAATATCCAGAACAATCCCACCTCCCCCGCTCCATTTGTTCAGTGACTCCAAATAACCATTCCGATTGGATCGTTTGGAGCGTTCTTGTAATTCCACCACCTGCCGTCACAAAGCTGCTTCTTGACACTCTTTATAACGAATGAAAACCTCTTTATAACAACCCAAAAGTTAATTTAAAAAATGCCCAGAAAAAACGTCAACAAATAGCATTATGTGGGCAGGTTAGAATCCCAACTACACAATACGTCATATTAGTATTTTTATATACGTGTAGGTATTTTTTTACGCTTTACCTTCACTGCCATTTATTTGCCAATGTGTGTTTTTTTTTTTGAACTTAAAAAATTTTTAGGTCCCTTCCGTGATTTTCCTTTTTTAAGGTCTGTCGCAATTCCTTTTAGATCGAACTGTACCTTTTTAGATGTGTATTTTGTATAGAAGGTACATAGTTACATCTTTTGTGTAAATAATTAGTGTAAGAATAAAGAAAAATTGAGGAGATGCAGTTTCATATTTTTTCTACACCTCACTCTTTTTTTTCAAGAAAAAAAGGTTTTCAAAATTATTTTTCGTACCTGGGATTTTCCCCCAAGGTCAGGTACTATCCTACAGTTAAATTGGTTTATTCGTCAAAATTAGAACAGTCAGGTAATCGGTAATAGATCGATAATGGTTGGTACAGTTCGGATAATGACTCGAGCTCATCTTGGTATTACTGATACTAGGTACAGGTACGTACCTAGGATCATCTTCCCACAATTTGAAGTAATCGAGGGTAACAGTAAAATCATTACAAGGTCTTTTTAAATGATCTGGATGATTCTTAGTAGGTATACCTACCTGATACCAGGGGACCTACAGTTTAAGGTGGGTTCCGAACTACCACTGTGAAAGCAATAATTCGGCTGCAACGTAAGGAAGCACGGAACGGCCTCGATAGCCGAGTGGACTAAATGGTCGACTTTTGAGGAGCAGTGAGAGCCGGGTCACACCGGTTCGATCCCGATCCTACCAAAAAGTTTTTCTGCTCGGCATTCACCTCTGATATGGTCAGCATGTCAAGTGAAATATAATATCGAGGCTGTGGTGGTTCGGAACCCACCTAAAACTGTAAGTCCCCATCGTTTACACGATGGCTGGGGAGCTGGTATTTGGTAGTGCTGCCAGCTGAGCACAATGGATAGTTCTTGAAAACGGTCTAGTTGCTGGGCTTGTCCCCCCCAACCCTCTGCTAACTAAAAACTAAAAGGAAGCACGGAAGAAAAAATAGAAACCCACCTGAGACTGTTATATACCAATCAGGTTCCACATATCCAAATGTCAACAGTATGCAACCAAATAACCTTGTACCTACCGAGTGAGAGGAAGGTGGGTGATTCTCCAGCGGACCGATACCGCATACCAGGCAACAAATCATCGTTATGGGAGACTCCAGCGGAAGAGAATACCTACCTGCTCCAGAGCTGGAGTCTGGTATGTCCAGTGTTGTTCGCGAGGTGGCTCAGTGCGCACGTGTACGCATGCCATTCATGCGTCAGTTCGATCCCGCGTTGTTTTATTTGGTTGTTCTTGTGAATGGTTATTGTGATTTTGTGGATTGCTGGTCTATAGGATTATGTTCAATTTCGGAAAGCTAATGGGTAAGATGGTGCTTCTGTGTAGGTATCTACCTATGCACCTGTGAATTTTAAGGGGGCTTGAAAGGCAACCGATTAAGGGAGCAGTACCTATATGGTTGAGGGATGAGAGAAAGGACAAATCTTAAAATAAACCAAGGTCCAAAAATACATAAAGGTATAGCGCCTTAAGGGGGACCACTCAGTCCCGTTTGTTCATTTTTTTTTTTACAGTTTTTTGAGGACGCTGTTGCGTATTTAAATGTTCTGTTTAAGGGTCCGCTATACCTGACGATGCATTTTTTGCCATCCATAAGATTAACATTGCGAGCGGCGATTCATTTTCACGGTTTACCCATGGTTGGAAAGACACAAAATTTTGCCTGTACCTAGCCCTAACAAAGTTCTAGGTCGTGTTTGAAGCAGATTTCCCATTTACTGGTTTTCGAGATACAGCACTTTTCTTGAGGTATGCGATGCTAGCATTTGCAAAACAGTTGCAATAAACGAAACCAGTGAGAAATTGGGAAATCTGCTTCGAACACTCCCTAGAACATTGTTAGGGCTAGGTACAGGCAAAATTTTGTGTCTTTCCAACCAAGGGTAAACCTTGAAAATGAATCACCGCTCGCAATGTTAATCTTATGGGCGGCAAAAAATGCATCGTCAGGTATAGCGTCCTCTTAACGTCCGAAATTAGCTGATCGTAGAATCACAAAATTAAAAGATATATTATATTTTCAGAACATTAAAATATCCAACCGTGGCATTAAAAAATGGTCAAAAAAAATATCATAAGAAACGATTATTTTCCTTCTCAAAAGTCGGAAGTTAGATCCATTTTTTTCGGACGAAGGACCTAGGTACACCTATTTCTTCAACATCTTATTCAAGATACCACATTAACATACCACATAGGTACCATATTAATTTCTACATGGTTGACCCTTGACCCCAGCCGATGTAAAGCTGATCAAGGCTTCCTTTCAATTCACGGCTACCCATTGTGAAGCTTGTTGACTTTCTTTCTGCCCATTTTACCAGGAAACTGTTCGATATTAATTAGTTCTGAAATATAACTTGTCTTTTTAAAGTCAGAGGGTAAGGGTTAAGCTATGATCTAACGAACAAGTGTAAAAAAAACCCCATCGTATATTACCTATGGGTATTTCGAAGACATATTATATTTTAGATCATAAATATATAAATTTCTTATAGAAAACATGCCATATTGTATCTATAACAATTTGTTTTAGGTAGTCACGCTTAAACCCCATATAGTAGAAAACTTCTCACGTTACCATAGCAATTTTATCGGTTAGTTTATCTACGTTTATCTCCCCGTTATCTTAAACGACCGCCTATTTGTCTTCGTAATACAACTCAATATTTGGACAGAGAAAGTAATCGTGTAGCACGGTGGTAACCGACATTTCCTACCATGATGACGAGCCTCAGTTCGATTCGCTACACTCCATTAGCTATACTCTTAGCATTCACTTAAGGCTTTGCATTACCTGACGGTGCATTTTTTGCCGCCCATAAGATTAACATTGCGAGCGGCGATTCATTTTCAAGGTTTACCCTTGGTTGGAAAGACACAAAATTTTGCCTGTACCTAGCCCTAACAATGTTCTAGGGAGTGTTCGAAGCAGATTTCCCAATTTCTCACTGGTTTCTTTTATTGCAACTGTTTTGCAAATGCTAGCATCGCATACCTCAAGAAAAGTGCTGTATCTCGAAAACCAGTAAAAATAATGGGAAATCTGCTTCAAACACTCCCTAGAACATTGTTAGGGCTAGGTACAGGCAAAATTTTGTGTCTTTCCGACCAAGGGTAAACCTTGAAAATGAATCGCCGCTCGCAATGTTAATCTTAAAAAAAACTATCAGTTTCGTCCAGATGTAGGCTTAGTAATGTTTTAAGCCAAGGGGATAACCACTCCAGGAATCTCGTTGGGAATAATTGGAAATCTTTATGAAATCTCAGGGAATCTTGGAATTTTTTTTGGAGTGGTTACTCCTTCGGGGTTCATCTTTCTATGAATATTGTTGGGGATCTTTGGAAATCTTTATGGAATCTCAGGGAATCTCAAGGAATCTCAGGAGTGGGTACCCCCTAGTCTTAAGCAGATTCCCTGCTTTCCCAGTAGTTTCCGAGATCTAGATTTAGTTATTCTAGAAATTTTTTACCAAAATATGTTTACTTGTAAATTAAACATGGGTGCCACATTGGCTCTATGAATTCTAGTTGGAATTTTAAATCCCTAGCAATGCATGGCAACCATGTTGACCTTACAGGTGGGTAAAAAAAATTCCAGAGTTTAAGAATATCAGAGAGAAATGCATCATCAGGGATAGCACAGCCTTAACTTCGACACGTTTCGGCGATTTCTATGAGTGTACCTGTCGCATCTTTTAACGCGTAATGACTTTTGTTTGGTGTTTTATCTTATTTTAGGTTTTTTAATGGAAAAACATAGTGTTTTCGCTTTCCCTGGTGTTTTTAAGTCATTAGGTTTGAGTCCGGGCTTCGGTCTGATTGTTTAAATTTGCTACGCACTTTTTCTTCAAACGAATAACCTTCATTATATCATTATAGCTGAAACCGATCAACCGAGAATTCAGGTATAGGTAGGCACCTACCAGGCCTAAACAATGCAAAGGTAGATTATTTTTTGTGTTATTATTTAAAGGGGCTAGCAAGACTCGCTCTTCTTGCTACTTCTATATTTCAGATAAAGATATTTTAGGAAGCAGGTAGCAAGTATCATGTGAATTTGCATGACCCTAAAAAAATGAACAGTTTTTATCTGAATCTCCTAACGTGGTACGACCCATAAGAAGAGTCAAAATAGTCACGAATCTACACACTGTATACCTAGGTATAACAAGGCCAGGTACAAAGTCGTGACCCAGTCATACTTCAGCCAAAACTAGGTTTTATTTTCGATTGACGTACCTGACTATGTTTTTTTCGTGACCCCTCTACTGACAAGTGTTGAAAAATTAATATTCCGATTATAATAATGTAAATATACGGAGATAATGGTGCGGAGGTCCTTCTTAAGGCTTTGCAACAGCTGATGATGCTTTTGTGTCACCCACATATAGCATTGAAAGCGGAGAATAATTGTTTCCCCAATTTCCCAGGATAGTTTTCGAAATCTTCCACATTTTCCTAAAAATAAAAATAAAAAATAATAAAATGACCCAATATTACCAACCTAACTAACCTAAATACCTAGTTAAGGTAACTAAACAGACATATCAACAACCAATAATTACGGTAATATAGGTTAGAACGAAGAAAGACTCCTTTTAAAGACTGCAGTCGTAGAACAAATACCTTAAAATCTGGGTCAAACTCAAGACCTAAGAATTAGCGCAAAATGTTGATAGACAAGTTCAAAGTATCCTGGGAACGGGACTAGGAAGAAACAGGTAGCGTACCTGTAGAGCATGTAATAGACCTACAGTAGATATGGATCATCCGGTCACCTTGAGGTCACCACCGGGTCACTCGTTTGGTCACCCGACCAGTGACACGTCCGGAACAAGTTCCCGAAACAACAAGAGAAATTTGACGAACAATAAAACACGAAATGACTTTTTAAGGTTTCACTTTTTTTTTTTTTTTTAATAACGCGCGACGTTCAGAGAACATATGCGCCGATGAGTTGTTTTGTTAGAAGTTTCTGGCCGAAGCCGAAAAAGAAGTGGCCGAAGCCGAATACGAGTGGGCCGAAGCCAGTTTAAGATGGGCCGAAGCCAATACATCCATGTCGGAAGCGGAAAATTTTTCCGTTCCGCCGGGATTCGAACCCGGACCTCTCAGGACACAAAGCGGACCCCTTGACCACTCGGCCACTGAGAGGCACGTTTCACTTCTTTATTTGTATTTTTAAGGCTGAATATATACATTCGCCATTGGATATTTAAATATTCTGAAATATAATATGTCTTTTAAACGATCGGTTAATTTTGGACAATTTTTTTGGTGACGAAAATCACTCGTACGGAAAATCACAACATAGCCTCATGAGTAATGACGTTAAAAAGACCTATTATATTTCAGAATATTTAAATATCCAATAGTTTTCTCACAAAGTTTGAAGTCCGAAACGTAAAAAATAGCGAATATATATTCAGCCTTAAGATAAAGAAGTTACTTATTTGAAGAAAAATTGGCCCTATAGTGCGACCACGTTTAAGTACTTGATACTTTTCAAAATCGCACTTTGAATGAGAAAGAAACAATTGCGTCGTGTCTTCTTAGGATCTAAAAATAAATAGGCTAGAGGTTTTAAGTGGCCCGAATATACTTATACATATTAGGCATTATAGAATGAGATTTTGAAAAATATCAAGTAAAGTTGCTGGACATTAGTAAACAAGAGGCTGATTTGGTCACCAGGAAAAAATCTCGTCAACTTGGGAATAGATCCCTTATGGTCAGGGCCCCTGCGGCGCTGCTAGATAGACTGGAACCTTAAAACTCCAGGGAACCCCATCGCACATCAAACCACGAAGTAATGTAGGTTTCTAACTCACGATACCTGGGTAAAGTAGGAAGAAATTAGTGTCTCGCTATAATATGGGAAGTATTTAGGTACGTACCTATTCTGGTACCCATGTCTAGTCGTGCGGTCTTTAAGGCATTAAGCGATGAATGTGCATACTCATATGGTCGCCAAAGTTAATTGACCGTGTCCTCGTCGACGTCTTCCCATAGACATAGCGGCATGTTTTGTCAGTTGCTAAGGGACCTTTTTATCGACAAAAATTATGTCTTGCTTTAGAAACTGTAATCTCTATAACGACGGTGGAGGAACGCTACAAAAAAGGCTCGCTATAGAGAGGGTTACATTTATTGTGGATATAGGATTTGTCAACCGCTTATTTTCAGACGTTCAAAAGTCATTTTATATTTCAGAACATTTAGATATTCCTCATAAAACCTGGACGTGACCGAACTATAGGATAAATACTTAAATGTTATGAAATATAATAGGTATGTCTTTTTATGGCCGAAATTAGCAGGCTGTGCTGTGATTTTGATTTCACGATCAAGTGATTTTTGTCAATAAAAAAATTGTCCGAAATTAAGGGTCCGCGCTATACCTGACGGTGCATTTTTTGCCGCCCATAAGATTAACATTGCGAGCGGCGATTCATTTTCAAGGCTTACCCTTGGTTGGAAAGACACAAAATTTTGCCTGTACCTAAAAAAAAATGGGAAATCTGCTTCGAACACTCCCTAGAACATTGTTAGGGCTAGGTACAGGCAAAATTTTGTGTCTTTCCAACCAAGGGTAAACCTTGAAAATGAATCGCCGCTCGCAATGTTAATCTTATGGGCGGCAAAAAATGCACCGTCAGGTATAGCGGACCCTTAAAGGACAAAACAAAACACAAATCTATGTTCTGAAAATGATGACCACATTGTCTGAGACCACTAATAGTTCTTTTGAACTTTGATCCCCGAAACGGTTCGTCTGAACTGGGAGTGAACTTGTGAGAGAGTGCCCTTGATGTTTGATGACCGATCCCGTTCAGTACCATGCGAGTTTTTGCAGAAGCGACTGAAATGACATACCTAGCTTGTCATACACACGGAGCGCCAAAACAGGTTTACCCATTTGTAGACTGGTACCGCTGCACATGGCTGAAGGTGCTGTACCTGCAGGGTAGTGCACCTTAGGCATCCGGGTACATTTTCTTTTAGTGAAAAGATGCCTTTTGGGGCAAAGCACGACTGTCAACAGTGAAGGCAACAGACGCTTACCGGCGGCCATGTTGCGCACCAATTTGAAGGTCGCCATATTGGTCCTTTTGTAATCTCGCGCCAATTTCGAGCACCAATACGCAAGTGTGTAAGTGGGAATAGCATCATCTATACCTAGTCAAGTTGGTTTGGGAGTTGGACGGATTTGACCCTTTGACCTCCTCCTATGCTATCATCATGTGATGGCTTGCCAAGCTTTTCGCTGCTACGAAGTTGCTATGAACTGTCACCCACAGTGTTATATAGTTTATAAAGTATCCGTCGGGAGCTAGTTTCGTCGCTATACCTATGTCGGAAGCGCGGGAAGACTGTTTTTATTGGTTGTTTGTAGAATTGTTATTGCTGTTGTCAGCTATGTTTGGTACGGAAAAGATATTTTGGAAAATTACGGTGAAGTAAGACCAAATAGGGACGTTTTATTCATGATTTGGAACAATATAGTTTCTATGCCCCGAAGCATAGGGCATAACATTTGGCCGAAGCCGAATCTGAAGCCAGAAGTGAGAACCTTGCTTACGCCGGGATTCGAAACAACAACAAGAAACAACGAAACTCCTTTATCAGAAACCCATAGTGAAATGTTCGTTAACAACATAGGTAGGTACCTCTAAAACAGACAAAATAAAGCCAGAAGGTGTAGAATACCCTATAAGCGGATAATATAGATAGTATCGAATATTTCGAAGGCTCGAACATGGGTACCTGACCAGTGGCCATACCTGATTATAGTGATTAAAGCATTGCCGCGGCTAGTTGAGCAAGGTCTACCACTGATCGTCGGATCGGTGTGAGGTACGTTATCGCCTTGTGGCATAACTGTGCATCCTTCACCCTAAACGCATGATCAATCTTTTGATTATGGCTTCAATTGGGAAAGTCTTCTACCAACTTGGCTGCAGCCTGTGCCATAGACATTAAAAGGGAGGTTTAGCAAAAAAGTGAAACTTATGACTTATGACAAAATTGGTGTCAGAATTTTTTTTTTTTTTATGAATTTTTGCAGTGGTGTGGTTACTCTCTAACAACGCTATCTATAACGAAACCATCTCTATAAGCTAAGTTCTCTCTATAGCGAGCATTTAAAAGATACCTACCTACAGTACAGTAACTTCCAAACTGTCGGGAGGGGAGGTCCAGGATAAAATTGAGTTCTTTGACTCATTTTGAAACCCTCTCTATAGCGAACTCTCTTTATAGTGAGCATATATTTACTTGGTCCCTTAACGGACGTTATAGAGAGATATTACTGTACATAGTGTACATATTTCTGTGGTGAGAGGTATTTATTATCTTTTCGTTATCTATAGCCTTGCCTAGTCCGACAGGTTGTATCGGGACATACAAGCAATATGACATCTACCTAGATACCTATCTCTATATAAAGCAAGGTACCGGCACACAATGGCACAGGTGACCTAAAGACCTGCTCGCGTCTATCCGCGTCAACTGGTCCCACACAGGACTATAATTAAGCGACAGATAACATCTAAACAAACGGATCTGCAGAGGTCATCGGTAAAAAAAACTCCCAAAGAAAGAGGTGGTTTCGTGACAGTCGAATTTTCTCCCTGCCGGTGAAGGAAAAAAATCTGGACAAGCCGGGAGTAGATATCCTATAGGCCCTCTTATACTTCAGCTACTATTAATAGGATGCTAACTGGGAGTCTGGAAGTTAGAAGGACGAGTGAATAATCCCCCGGTTATAACATTTTCTACGACATGTTAAGGGCGTCTACGCAGTCGTGTTTGTTTACGTTTTTTCGGCACATTTTATGTGGATACAAAGGATGTTTAAATGTTCTGAAATATAATTTGTCTTTTAAGTGGCCGAAATTAACAGGCTAAGTATGTTGTGATTTTACGATGGAGTGATTTTTGTCAACACTACTGCGTAGACGCAAAAGACAATAAACAGCAGAGAAAGGAAGGTATCTCTCCAGTTAAGACTGCTGGAAATTATACCTACTTTCTCATTAAATTGCTCCCAAATCTCTGGAGAAAAATAGAGTGAGAGTGTGAGTGCCGTGAGAGGATGGGCCTAAAAGTGCGGCTCCCTTTCCCAGTGACTTTCGCACACCCTTAAACCCATTTCACTCAACGTCAAATACATTCATTCTTCGTAAGTGGTTTATCAGTTTAAAGATGAACTTTGACCGTATTCAGCGCTAGAGCCAAACTAATTGAGGCCGTACCTTTAACCTACCTTCAGGTGAGGAGGTCGCATTGATGGCTGAGAAAGATTGACACGGTAACTGTACAAGTCGTTAGCCTGTGCCATCATCACTACTCAGCTTGGCGCCTTTTTCAAACAACGAAATTACTTTTACTGTAAAAATAGTCATTATCACGTTGAGTGGCAAGTGACTAATGATTATTTCGGCTACTTTGATGATTGATGAGGCGTTGTTATAATTATTAGGTATTATCGGCTTCTTCACAATGACTTTAAGGGCGTTTACGCAGTCGCGTGTTTGTTTACGTTTTTTTCTGCACATTTCAAAAGGACACTTTTGGATATTTATATATTCTGAAATATAATAAGTAGGTCGTTTTTACGGAAGGCTGTGTTGTAATTTTACGATCGGTTAATTTCGGACAAATATTTTGTTGACAATGTAATGTAACCTAGGTATGTTCGGAGGCTTCGATAGCCGAGTGGACTAAATGGTCGACTTTTGAGGAGCAGAGAGAGCCGGGTCACACCGGTTCGATCCCGATCCTACCAAAAAGTTTTTCTGCTCGGCATTCACCTCTGATATGTTCAGCATGTCAAGTAAAATGTATATTGAGGCTGTGGTGGTTCGGAACCCACCTAAAACTGTAGGTCCCCATCGTTTACTCGATGGCTGGGGAGCTGGTATTTGGTAGTGCTGCCAGCTGAGCACAATGGATAGTTCTTGAAAACGGTCTAGTTGCTGGGCTTGTCCCCCCCAACCCTGTGCTAACTAGGTATGCTCGGTCTTACGAAATAAAGATTTTTATAAAATTCAGCATGTAGTAAAAGTAAAAGTATAGAATAGTTCTCGTATAAGTTATTTTTTCCAATCTCCAATATATCAGTGGATTTTATAATTTACAAACTGATTGACTGTGGCAGTTAAAAAACTAATGAAGAGTTATCTACCGCGTAGATTCCTCAGATAGGCTTAGAAGTGCAGTAACGCGGCGCATCGTGGGGGGCAGCCCCCCTAGGTGCCCTGCATTGCAACCTTGTTTTGAATCTGTAAGAAGTGGTCCTCTAAATAACTTCTAACGGTTCTACCGAGTGATTTGTTCAAGTTAAAAAGTATCAGAGCATTTTATTTTTAATGTTCTCTAAAATTAATTTTAAAATTCCTCTTACAATTACAAAATCATTTCATAATGCTTACAGACGCAATTTTTTTTTTTCAAATTGTTTTTTTGAAAATAACTACCACCTACCTACCTACTTATGTACCTTGTATACGATATAAATGGCCAAATAAGGCTTGGCGGTTAAAATAGTCTCTCTCTATAGCGACTGTCTGGGAGCCATTTAGGAAGATCTGCTCACTATGAAGAAAAAAGTCAGGGTTTGTCAAGGGATCGTTCGTTATAAGGAGGGTTTATAGAGGGTGTCGTTATGGAGACATTATGTGGGTCTCTCTCTGATGAAACATGAAACTGTCTTTTATGTTTTCCTGGTCACCAAGAGACCTTTGCATGACATTTGCGTGATAACCGAGACCTGAAGTCACCAATAACCTGACTATATAATACTGCGAGACGAGTGCCATAAGGAAAATAGTTGTAAGGTAGTTAAGGCTGAATATGCATTCCCTATTTTTTTTACCTTTGGACTTTAAACTTTGTGATAAAACTATTGGATATTTTCTGAAATATAATATGTCTTTTTAACGTCATTACTCATGAGGATTTGTTGTGATTTCACGATCGGTTAATTTTGGACAATTTTTTTTTGTGACAAAAATCACTCGATCGTAAAATTACTACACAGCCTCATGAGTAATGACGTTAAACATAGTCAACGTTAGACATATTATAATTCAGGATATTTAAATATCCAATAGTTTTCACACAAAGTTTGAAGTCCAAACGTGTACACAATCCGCTCACAAAACCAACTCTTCAAAACTACAAAAACTACGTGCCAAAAGAAATGAATTAAACAAACCATTAATGGTCCACCGGTTTCAAACGCTCTCATTGGATCGCACAAAAAACCAAGACTGTCATTGGCTGAACGTAACCATGCTTGACCTATGGCAGGTCGAAAAGAGGAGCCGTCTGACTTGATTGGCAGCTCAGGTACGTTACAAATAATGGAGCTAGCGCCCATCGTGCCTAACGGTCCCTCAAATCATTGATTATTAATTGGGAAAGTTGAAATTATAATCTACGTACCTATAGGTAGGTATAATGTCAGGTTCGCAGAATAAAGTAAATACGAGCCTTTCAATTCGTGCCGGTAAAGAAATTGGTATATAAGAAAGTCATGGTTAATAGAAAAGGTAGTGTCCAACATAGGGAAAATGTAATAGGTAGGTACTATAGAAGGAACGAATTAATGGCCACAATGGCCACCGGGTAGTAACCATCAGCTCGGGGTGTGAGTGAGGGGTTAACCACTCGTTGGGAATCTCCTTGGGAATCATTGGGAATCTTTATGAAATTTCAGGGAATCTTGGAATTTTTTGGAGTGGTTACCCCTTCGGAGTTCATCTTTCTATGAATCTCGTTGAGAATCTTTAGAAATCTTTATGGAATCCCAGTGGAATCTCAAGAAATCTCTGGAGTGGTTACCTCCTCGTCGGTGTGGCTCGGGTTTTTGTCAGCGTTTCATTGGCTACACTGCACTGTCCACTGCAGCACGAAGGGGAACTGCTACCTGGAAGGGGAACTTTTCTCGGAATGCCTCCCTTCAAACTGGCCATTCATTGCTACACTACATTCTATACAATTACCACCTAAAATATCTATACAGAAGAATATAAACTACTCACTCTCGATAACGATACTCTGTCGCAAACTCACTTTATAGCGACGAAATTAATATAGTCGTTATAGAGAGACTACTTCCCTCTTAATTCAAATTTTCACTCTTATAAACCCGGTCGTGTTCAAATATACATGTAGGCAAATTTGCTACCTCCCTTCGTTTGAACAGTCCTCTGATTTTATGTGTTCGTCTATATAACGCTCTCCCGGTTGAAATCAAACCTGAAGAAAGTTTAACAATATTTTAAAAAATTGCTAAAATCGTATTTACTTGAAAATGTTTCTTATAGTTTAGAGGAATTTCTCAATTTGTAATTTAACTGGACAACCAGGGGTTTTATACTTTAGTTCCACCTATTTTGGGCGGGACAAGGTCAACAAAACGTAAAAAATAAAGGGTCCGACAACAGTCGCACTTAACTTTCTCGCCCAGAATGATTTTTTTTTTTTTTTTTTTGGGTTTTTTGAGATCTTTTTGCGGGCGTAATTTTTAAGCAATCGGAAATCGGTTGAAAATGACCCACGAGCATCTATCTGAGATCACTCATACCAAATCTCACGTCTTTCATTTTATTACTGTAGTCCCAAATGCGTTCCGACCATTCAAAAACGTGGTTTCTCATTCTCAACTCATTTTCGAAATTTTGCACGAAAACAATACTTTCTCGCCATATATGGCTAGCGAGAAAGTAAATAAAGGGTCCGACAACAGTCGCACTTAACTTTCTCGCCCAGAATGATTTTTTTTTAGTCCCAAATGCGTTCCGACCATTCAAAAACGTGGTTTCTCATTCTCAACTCATTTTCGACACTTTTTTGACAAAAACGGCCGTAATTTTGAAGATAACAAAATTCTGTTCGACAGATGTTTAAGTTACATGGTTCAACACAAATTTACCAAATTTCATGACAATCGGTCAATAAATGTGAACGGCGCCGAAACGATCGAACTTTGGTACAGAACGGCCGTAATTTTCAACCAATTCAATTTTAGTTGAAAATGACCTCGAAACATCTATTTGTCAACACACATACCAATTTTCAGTGTTATAGATTGAAAAGTGTACCGTCGGCGCTTGTCTAACTAACCAAAAACACGATTTTTCAATTATTTTGGCGGTTTTTTGACAATAGCGGCCGCAATTTTTGACCAATCAAAAAATCCTTAAAAATGTGTCTCGGCAGTGATTTTAGACAGGTCCATACCAAATTTCATCAAAATCGGATGGACGGTATAGGCGCTAGAGCACTGCACGGACTGACGGACTGACGGACGGACGGACGGACAGACTTTTTCCAGAAACCACTTTTTTGGACTCAGGGGACCCCCAGGATCATGGGAAACCCAAAATCTCAATTTCGAAATTTTGCACGAAAACAATACTTTCTCGCCATATATGGCTAGCGAGAAAGTAAAAACTGTAGGTATATGAATCATGTGAAGAATATTGACTAACCCATGTTACGTGTTCCCAAGGTAGCATTATTTATTTGACATGTAAGAGCATTTATGATTTCTCTCCAACTGGTCGTATCTTCCTAGATGGATAGTGCCCAGCTTCCGCTACGTAACACCTATTAATCCAGCTACCTTGCTCATGATTAGATCAGTAGGACTGCCTCTTCTTTGGACTAAAATAAAAAACCTGTGTGGAAATTTAGGTTAAGGGTCCGCTATACCTGACGGTGCATTTTTTGCCGCCCATAAGATTAACATTGCGAGCGGCGATTCATTTTCAAGGTTTACCCTTGGTTGGAAAGACACAAAATTTTGCCTGTACCTAGCCCTAACAATGTTCTAGGGAGTGTTCGAAGCAGATTTCCCATTTTTTTACTGGTTTTCGAGATATAGCACTTTTCTTGAGGTATGCGATGCTAGCATTTGCAAAACAGTTGCAATAAAAGAAACCAGTGAGAAATTGGGAAATCTGCTTCGAACACTCCCTAGAACATTGTTAGGGCTAGGTACAGGCAAAATATTGTGTCTTTCCAACCAAGGGTAAACCTTTAAAATGAATCGCCGCTCGCAATGTTAATCTTATGGACGGCAAAAAATGCACCGTCAGATATAGCGTCCTCAGACATTTCTTCCAAAGGTCAGAATCACTACCGACAGTCGATTTTTCCCCCAGCCGGTTCTGTTTGTTGACTCCGACATATCTTCAATAATTCAAGACAGATCACAGAACAGTAGAAAATATTCACTATGTCAAACCACTCTTTCGCCTAATGTAATATTGTACTGAGCAGCCGTTTGACAGCAGTGATCTATTGTTGTACTACGGCGAAAGCGATAGATACCTATATACCTAGGTACAGCCTATCCCGTACCTCATGCACTTACGATGCTAAGACCACCATGGAGTGACCGCTCACCGAAGAAAATATATATTATTTCCATTGTGTAGATTTTTTTGTTGTCATGCAATATGGATTTTTAGCGGAGAAGAGTATGAATAAATGGATAGTGTGTGCCACATATAAATTCCAATATAACGGGTCGAGGTCTTTCTGATTTTAAAATCGAGTAATTTTCGTCCCAAACAAATTTGTCCAAAACTACTCGAACGTAAAATCACAACATAGCTAGTTAATTTTGGACATTAAAAAGACATATTATATTTCAGAACATTTTAATATATCCAAAATAAATATCCTAAATAAAACGTATATTTCTTTAAAATATCAGATCTATAAGAGTATTACACGATTTACCAACTATATAGTAACTAACTGAGAAATAAACAGTCACGATTAAACGTTACGTATATCTATTATCTATTATCTACGTATCTATTATCTCTATTTTAATGTGGCTATACAGCCTTAAGAGGACGCTATACCTGACGATGCATTTTTTGCCGGCCATAAGGTTAACATTGCGAGCGGCGATTCATTTTCAAGGTTTACCCTTGGTTGGAAAGACACAAAATTTTGCCTGTACCTAGCCCTAACCAATGTTCTAGGTCTTGTTCGAAGCAGATTTCCCAATTTCTCACTGGTTTCTTTTATTGCAACAGTTTTGCAAATGCTATATAGCATCGCATACCTCAAGAAAAGTGCTGTATCTCGAAAACTAGTAAAAAAATGGGAAATCTTTTTTTTTTTTTTTTTTTTTTTTTTTTTTTTTACGTTTTGTTGACCTTGTCCCACCAAAAATAGGTGGAACTAAAGTATAAAACGCCTGGTTGTCCAGTTAAATTACAAATTTAGAAATTCCTCTAAACTATAAAAAACATTTTCAAGTAAATATGATTTTAGCAATTTTTTAAAAATCGTTAAACTTTCTTCAGATTTAATTTCAACCGGGAGAGCGTTATATAGACGAACACCTAAAATCGGAGGACTGTTCAAACGAAGGGAGGTAGCAAATTTGCCTACATGTATATTTGAACACGACCGAGTTTTATAAGAGTGAAAGTTTGAATTAAGAGGGAAGTGTTCTGGGTGTTCGCGAACAAATAATAATACCTGATAAATGAAAACACAAGGAGCAGGGAGAATAGAGAATTTCTGAAAAAGTGACCTGCAAGAAGTACGCGGTGGCACTTTAGCCATGATTCTTATGCATCTCTTTTGAATTTTTAAAATTGGCTCAATATTCTGTTTGACACCTCCCCAGAAAAGTATTCCGTAACTTAGAATTGAATGAAAGTAGGCAAAGTAAGTGATGCGTGCGATATACGGAGAACACGAGTTACAAATTATTCTTTGAGTAAAACAAACAGAAGCGAGTTTAGACCGAAGGTTTTGCGAATGCTGATGCCAATTTAGGTGTTCATCTAGCTGGACACCTAAAAATCGTGAAGACGTCTCAAAAGCAATGTCATTGTTGTTTAATTGAAGAAGGGGCCGAATTCGACTTCCTCGTAATGAAAAATTAATTGCATGTGTTTTTTGCACATTTACAGACATTTTATTATGATTAAAGTAAGCCACGAGGTTATCTAGACTTTCTTGAGCAATCTGTTGAAGGTCTGAAAAATTTGTATGGTGGAAAATTGCATTCGAATCGTCGGCATATAGAACAGCTTTTGCGAAAAGAGGATTCATGACGGTAGGTAAATCATTAATGTAAATTAAAAAGAGAAGTGGACCAAGAATACTACCTTGTGGAACACCGATTTTGATAGGTTTGAGGGAAGATAAAGTTTGGACAAGGGTATTTGAGGTTTTATCCAGTGTAGTGACTTCAACAGATTGCTGTCGATTTTTCAAATAAGAGCGAAACCAATTTAATGCCGTTCCCCTAACGCCAATGGAGAAAAGTTTCATAAGTAAAATATCGTGATCAACAGTATCAAAAGCTTTAGAAAGATCTAACAGAACTCCGGTGACATACTCTCCTTGATCTAGTGCAGAAATAATAGTTTCAGTAAAGTCTAAAATAGCTGACTCAGTGTTACGATCCGGTAAAAAGCCATGTTGATTTGAATTTATTATGTTATATTTTGTGACATAGAAAATCAGCTGCCTGTAAATTATTGATTCGTAAATTTTGGATAGCGCCGGTAAGATTGAAATTGGTCGATAATTAATAACATTGCTAGCTGCACCTTTACCTTTGTAAATGGGAACTACTCTGGCTATTTTCAATTCGTCTGGAAAAAGTCCGTGCTCAAAAGAAAAGTTTATCAAATTTTTTAGAACGGGAGCGAGTTCTGAAGCGCACTGTTTTAAAATTTTCACGGAAATTCCAGCAAGGTCAGGTGTTAGCTTATTTTTCAATTCCTTAATTATTTTACATACTTCCGATTCTGTGGTTAGCTCAAGAGTAAAAGAGTATGCTACACGGTTAATTATTTGAGGGGCGGGGCCTACTGGAAGTTGTGAAACAAGCGAAGCAGCAATGGACGTAAAGTAGTTATTGACATGTTCAGATAAAAGTAATTCATTTGGAAAAGGTTGGCCATTGTCTTGAAGAATTTTTGTAATTTTGGCTAAGGGTGGTGTGATTTGACAAGTCTCACTGCGAACAATTTGCCATATTGCTTTTGAACACGATCTAGACCATTGTTAGGGCTAGGTACGGGCAAAATTTTGTGTCTTTCCAACCAAGGTAAACCTTGAAAATGAATCGCCGCTCGCAATGTTAATCTTGTAGGTGGCAAAAAATGCATCGTCAGGTATTGCTATGTCCTAAGCTTGATGATTCGGAATTTACTTAACTTTATAAACAACAAAAATTTCGCAGAAGTTTAAACATAGTTATAATTTTCTTTGTTCCAGACTGAATAAATGGGGAATATAAACAGCGATCTTCAGAATCCAGGGGACGCAAGTCTTCTTCTGCTTCTAGTCAGATACTGGAGCGGGCTTCTAGATGCTGCTGACAACCTCAGCACTATTTCCAAATCCAGGAAACTGTTGAGGACACCATCCCTCAGCAGTGTAGGCACCCAGGACAGCAAAGCTTCGCGGAAGCTGAAGAGAAGTCGCCCTGTGGCAACCATAAGAAGAACTGAAATTATTGAAGAAGACTTCGACTGGCAGAACAAGACGAAAGATGAACTTCAAGCCTTAAAAGGGTCGGTACCATGGAAGGAGTTTGAAAATGGGGAATGGGGAAAAGTCAAGTCCCCAAAAATGCGAAGAAGATTTCGAAAAAGACGAAAAAAGACTAACAATGTTTCAAATGAAATGTGGACGTTAAGCGAAAGAAGTTATAAAGGGGATGATGAATCGACGTATGGAACGTCGTCCGAGAAAATGTTTTGGAAGACGTCCAAACTTAGTATGCCTGATTTTAACTCGGGAAACCACATGTTATGGCGCGCTTTTAAGGACTTGGAGGTTCAAGCCCAAAATGGAACAAACTTTTTTGGGGGTCCTGATTTGCTCAATGTTACTGAAAGTTCCGAGGTAAAAGTGATTGGAAATATTGAAACTATGGGGAGAAAAACAAGACTTTCAAGGTGGAATTTTCTGCGGCAACCCGGTTCGAACCCTATTCGACCTCGTGAAACTTCTTTCCGGAATCGAAAACCGACGGTTCGGAGGACGGTCGCAACTTCGGGGTTGATACGTAGAAGTTCGGTTAGAGGCAGCCGAAGAGGTCGCCACCTTTCGGTACCTGGGAAGGGGTGGGTGCTTTTCAAGAACAGAAGAACTAGCTGGGAGTCGAGGAGCAGGGACATCGAAGAAGAGCCCGAGGAGGAGGAAGAGGATGAAGACTGTTCTTGCTGTTCCTGTGAGAGATGTACCGGGCGAGAAAGAAGGTAGGTGAAAAAAACAATAGGTTCCACAGCAGGCGGTTATGTAGGTACAGATCGAAAAATAGCACACACATTGAGTTAGTACCTTTGCGATCGGGACCTACAGTTTTTCACCCCTGAAACTATCAGAAAATTTTTGATAGGATCGGGATCGAACCTTTGTCCCTCTATAGCCCGCAAGGGGAAATATATCTCGCAGCCATGGATTTTAATTTATGTAAGGTTAGATGTCTCGTATACCTTGTATGGAAGGTGCACATCATACGTGTTGGTTGGGTACCTGCGGCTATTCGTCGGTGAAAGACGCTCCCCGAAGGTCATTGGTCAAAGACTGAGGCAACTTTTCCCATATGTTGTCATAAAGTTATGGCCAGGTTCCAGGTTCTTGCGTAGGTGGTAGGTACTTTTTTTTTGCCGCAAAAAGAACGATACTTTTACTTCCTCCATTTGTTATTTACACTTTGAACTAAGAGTAGTTTGGGCAGTTTTTGCTGAACTACTTACTGGTTTGATGTATTTTCAGTAGGTAAGTATCTACAGTTCTTACCGAGGGGGTACCTACCCACTCCAGAGATTCATTGAGATTCTCCGAAATTCCATAAAGATTTCCAAAGATTCCCAACGATATTCATAGAAAGATGAACCCCGAACATTCCAACATTCTAAACCACTCTCTATAGTGTACTCTCTCTATAACGACCAAATTTTCTAACAACACTTACCGGAAGAAGCTATAACCGTTCTCTAACTGGTCTGGTGAAATAATCCTGATATAATTTGTATATGCTATTGTCAATGCAATTGTACATAACTGCACCAAAGTTGCATAATCAAATTATTGCAGACGTTAGTAGTCTCATACACATAATTTTTACCTCCTGATATTCTTATGCCCTAATTTAAAAACTCCTGGCTAAAACCGCTACGGCCTCATTGGGACCATCCGTCCTTTCTTCTAATAAAATCTTGACACGTCCTACTCATTCTGTTCTCCCAATATTTCAATTTACAATCACGCAACAATACCCTCAGTTTTGGCGACGAGTGTGTTAGAGCGAGCCAGCTGAGCCAGAATGGAGGATATTTCCGACACATATTTTCTGAAGAGGACTGACTGTGTTAACAATAATTATAGTGCAGATCCAGGGGGGGGGGGGGGGGGGGGATCCAGGGGTCCCAGGGGGGGGAGGATCAGGGGTCGTGACCCCCCCCCCCCCCCCCCCCCCCCCCCCAATCAAATAATAAAATAAAATAAAACAACGAAAATTAAACTTCCAATAAGAATTTCGGCTCTGGATGGCAATGTGGAATAGAAGAGTGTTGCATTTGGAAGAGAGGTTTTTAAGGTTGTTCACAAAGTGAGGTTCTGTTGCCATTACACCACCTGTAAGAATTGACTTTATGAGGGTGAGCCTAGTAACTAAGCAAACCTTTCTCACCCCCAGTATCTACTAGCGCCCTAAATAACCAACGCCCAAATTCTTATATTGACTATGACCCCTCCAGGCCCCCGGACTAAAAATCCTATTTTAGCTAGATACCACTAAATTTTGATTTTTTAATGCAGATCACAGAAATTTGCTATTTTTCTGTTTCTCTTTTTACAAGGATGGATTTCCGAAAGAAGCGGTGTCAGTGGTCAGTGTTCCAACCCACTTCCTACCTTCTGTACCTGCTTTTGCAACGTGCCTATTTTCTTCTCGCTCGCTTCACACACAAGTTTCTTCTGTAATTTTAATGAAATTAAAGCTCTTCGTGGAACAAAAAAAATACATTGTCGCAGTAAAAAAATGGTCAATGCAGGTTTATGAGAATAGATAGGTAGTCATCAATCAATTAATAGTTAGTCATCATTTATACACTTATACTTAGTTACCTATATTTACGAGAGTAGCACCGTAATCTTCATTGTTGGAGTTAAAAAATTTAATGAAGAAGCATCCCAATACAAGGTCCTAGACCTCAAGGGGAGCAAAATATTTGTAAAATAAAAAAAAAAAAAAAAAAAAAACATTTCCAACAGTAGAATTTTCTCGTTAGAATCCACAAAGTATAGAAAAGTGCTAAGAGGATATTTTAGTCCCCCCCCCCCCCCCCCCCCCCCCATCCTTGCAACGCAACAGTGACATTTGGTGCATCCTGGCGGTGATGATTTCAGCCCCCCCCCCCCCCCTTGGGGGATTACAGTGGTGGTTCGCCTCCTCCGGATTTATAAAATTCTGCGGGCCTAAACCCCTCCAAAATTATCTCCTCTATAAGCCATTGATAGTGTCCCCTAAAAGTTCACTATGCCGCTATCATCCAGAAAAAAAAAATGTTGCTTTTTCCTTTAATCCTACCGATAAGAGGGCCTTTAAAGGCAAGGTTTTCGGCCACTTTATTGGGTTGCCACCAGTTGAGTTTAACGCGAGGTTTAACGATTAGTTAAATTTTAAAACCTAGTTTAACTTTCCCCCTTAGGGCTTCGCAGAGGATCTTCAGGGACTCAGGGGCTCCAGACACGAGTTCCAAAAATTTAATTGCACTCCAGAACAAATAAGTATACAAAAGGGCTCAGGGCTCCCATAAGCTGCCCGTCCACTGGCCAGACGTGACGTGACGTAATCTAATAAAAGAATAGCTAATTACCTTGAATACCTACGCCTGTGGATTGAATGAATACAGCTATGTACACTAAAGCAAGTGTAGTAGCATAATCAAAATTTTGCAGGCAAATATTGACTATAATACCTCCTGGCTGTCCTGTGGCCCTGCTATAGAAACGGCCCGCAATTTGTCGATCGTCGCGTTCTTGTGGCCTTTCCCAGCCACAAACCTAAATTTTATTTTGGACCTTCTTCTGCTCTTATGCCCTGGTACCTGTTCTGTCTTCCGTCGATGATCATGCGGTCATGCGCATGTCGTCTATAAAAAAAAAATAACAAAAATAATCACCAAATAAATAACCATTTTTTTGGCTGTTGGATATATATACAAGTTCTGAAATATAATGTGTCTTTTTTAACGACAGAAAGTAACTTGTGATTTTATCGAGTGGGTGTAAACAAAAACACGATTGTTGGATAGTGATTTGACATTTTCCTCGAGTGGAGCCGCGCCTTACAGCAGTGTTTATTTAGTTTGCCATGATTGGCAATGAGTTATGGCATAAATACCTCTTCTAGCTATGTTAGCCTGATATTCACACCGTCGATGGTCGATGAACGCGCACTCTTTTCAGTAGAACCTGACGTGGCAACAGAATAATTTTTTAGTTCCCATTTTTTGAGCTTACTTTTGAAGTTCTGAAATTTAATACGTCTTTTTAACGTCGAAAATTAACTGGCTATGTTGTTATTTTACCGAGGGGGTAACCACTTCAGAGATTTGTTGAGATTCCACTAAGATTCCATAAAGATTTCCAAAGATTCCCAACGATATTCATAGAAAGATGAACCCCGAAGGGGTAACCACTCCAAAATATTCCAAGATTCCCTGAGATTTCATAAAGATTCCCAATTATTCCCAACGAGATTCCTAACGAGTGGTTAACCCCTCGGATTTTACGATCGAGCTACAAAAAATTTGTCCAACAGAACAGGATAGTGTGGTGTCCCTTAAAATACCACAGTATCAAATAATTAATAGGTACAGGTACCTAAATTGGGTACCTCTTGCAGTTTCTGTATACCTGATTTTAATGGTACAAATTTGTGGCACAATGGAATAGACTCAACAGGTGGTAGGTACCATGCCAGGAACATTGCTCTGAAATATAATATGTCTTTTTAACGACCGAAATTAACAGGCTATGTTGTGATTCTACGATCGAGTAATTTTTTATTGCCAAAAATCACTCGATCGTAAAATTTTAGACGTTAAAAAGACATATTATATTCCGTCTTAACAATCAACGACTTTTTTAACGCAACTTATATTCCAGAACCTGGTGCTTGGCTCGGAATTATTCTGTGAATTTTCTCCACCGGTATTATGCCACTAGTTGGTTCTGTAGCACCAGGGTTACATAAGCATAGGAGGTATACAAGACGGAAAAATAATCCTTGTACCTGTTTTCTTTAGTTCCACACCTGTCCACCAGGCTATCTTGTCTTGAGCCTGAGACCCCTCTCACGGCCACTTCCATTGACCGTACCTTGCAAACATTTCTAATTTCTAAATTAAACCCGACCTTTTTCAGCAATTTTTCTTGTTAAATAATTTTTTCATTCGATCAACTATTATATTAATAAATATTTTATACCGTAAAATTATTATAAACAGAGAAAAATGGTAAATTTAGTGTTGAAGTCTCAACCGAAGAAAATTATGAAATTTTTGGCGCAGTGCTGATAAGTGAAATTTCAGTTATTTCAGATTATTTTGTTGAAATAACAGCTAGACGTTATGTTGCCCTAATGAAAGCTGTAGGATTGAAAGCTTGAAAGCTGCAGAAGTTTCAACTGCGACAGAGCTCCTATTTTGATGTTGGTTAGTAGGCCCTTAAAAATTACTGTTTTTGAACCCCGACAGTGCTTTACTGTCATGGACAAAAAGTAAAATAAAATAACTCAAAAATATTGCGAGTTTTCTACTCCCTGCAAGAATGTAGTTAGTTTCACAATACTGTTGAATGGTAGTTTACATAATCATATTATTGTAGGGGCAACCTGGTTATTGTTCAGGATTGTTGCAGGATGCTTCTTCCCAATTTTTGAGGATACTGTTGGATATTTAAATGTTCTGAAATATAGTATGCCTAGCAGATTTCCCATTTTTTTACTGGTTTTCGAGATACAGCACTTTTCTTGAGGTATGCGATGCTAGCATTTGCAAAACAGTTGCAATAAAAGAAACCAGTGAGAAATTGGGAAATCTGCTTCGAACACTCCCTAGAACATTGTTAGGGCTAGGTACAGGCAAAATTTAGTGTCTTTCCAACCAAGGGTAAACCTTGAAAATGAATCGCCGCTCGGAATGTTAATCTTATGGGCGGCAAAAAATGCACCGTCAGGTATAGCGGACCCTTAAAAACGTCAACAAACTGCATTGTGTCGACAGGGATCCCACAGAGAAGAGCTCGTAAGTCAGTGTGTGTTCCTCCTAATCGTACCTGGATCATCCGGTATGTATGACAGGAGGAGGTAGATCCAGGTTCAGTAGGTTTCGTAGGTTCGGTAGGTTCGTGTTCGCTTTCATTGCTTCTCTTCCTATTTCAGGTATCAGGGTTTCATAGCAATAGAAGGTGACGCGTACCTGAACAGGTGTACAAGGTACAGGAATCTCGTAGGGAATCATTAGGAAATCTTTATGAAATCTCAGGGAATCTTCAAATTTTTTGGAGTGGTTACCCCTTCGAGGTTCATCAGGTTCTCATCTTTCTATGAATATCGTTGGGAATCATTGGAAATCTTTTTGGAATCTCAAGGAATCTCTGGAGTGGTTTCCCCCCTCATCTAGAGGCTACCAAGATGAGCAATTATTAGTCTGGCAGTCTAGTTTATAACACTGTTGACTTATAGTGAAGCAGGAAGGGCTTATGCAGGAATCCTGCCGCAGGGTCTAGCCCTGATGTACCGAGATTTTTTCTGCCCCACCCTGGCTTTCACTGGCAGGGGGAAAACTCGATTGTTGGGCGTGATTCAAACCAAATCACCCCCTAGTGTACAAAGGTCGCGGAAGGTGGCACCTTGTACCTTGTACCTATCCCAAGGGCTCTTCTGAGGCTCGTTTATTGTCTGTCTACAAGACACCAAATTGGCCGCAACGGTGAGCATAATGTACCAAGAAGTGCGTCTCTTATCGGGCGAACATGTACCTAGGAGGTACCTGGTGCACCAGAACACCTCTGGAGAACTGGAGGATCCAAAATGGCGACGGTTCCAGTAGAGCCCCATGGACACCACGCGCATGCCTACACTCCCGCTCCAGACCCATTCCGATACCTGGACTACCAACAAATCAGAACCTGAGCAGGTACATTTTGGACCTGGAGAAAATCTCCAGTGCCCCCTCCCCATTTGATAAATCCAGGTTTAATACTGCGCTTATGAAGCCTGGAAATCGAGCAGGTGGCTCGCCAAAGGGTTTTTTATCGCTCTGTGGTGTCTTAATGTAACAAGACACGTTTTAGGTTGGTTTTTCGTTGTGTAGGATGATTTTTCGGGTTTGTTTCTAAAGGGGGGACATGGTTCACTTGTCTCTGGCTGGTAGGGGACCATCTTATCAAAACAGGTAGGATCGTCTTTGCGTTATAAGAAAACACGAGGGAGGTGTACCTGCAAGTGTAGCTAGGACACATTCTGAAATACAGTGCAGAGACCTTCATTCCTGGCATTCCTGCAATTCTGCATTGGTTTCAAAATCGAGGACTCCGGCCGTGGTCTATTACTAGACTCGCACGACTAAGGTCCTAAGTTCGAGTCCCGGTAGCAGCAATTTTGTGTTGGTAGCATGGACGTCACACCAAAATTCATTTGGTTTCGGCCAATAATCAGTTTGTTTCATTGACTTCTGGGCCTTCGGGCAAAGGGCTGTACCACCAAGGTGCCCCGGTGCCAGGATCCTTCTTCGGAACTTCTCACCGATTGAAAGGTTCATCACAAAAAATTAATTCCAGCATTTCTCCCTATAAAACCATCGTAGCACCATTAGTGGTCCACAATTGGACAGTTGTGATCAGGAGCACACAACATACAAGAGGTAAACAACATAGTAATTCCCATTGAAGAAACACGCGCATGAATGAAAACACCCTAACGAAACGAAATTTAAACACAAAGTCAGTCTTCTTAGGCTTAAAAAAATTCCCCATTACTATGACTTTAATAGAAGAAAGATTTGAAGCATAGAATGTCCCACTTTACCTAGTCATCTTAAATTTTACAACTGTTCCAGAACGAAACTAGCCTACGAATATTCATAGAAAATTAGCATTGTCATTGAAAAAGTACTTATTCTCATTCAATTTAAAAATTTCTGCGTGGTCATTATGTTCATACTATAAGAAAACCAATTTTTTAAAGTTAATCTTAGTTTAACAAGGGTTCTTCTTAAGGGTTGGCTGGTGCGGGTGGTTAGGTTCGCGGTATAACAATGGAGAGGGCCGCAGGTTGAGCCTCCGTAGCGCAGGTGAATGCTATTTACCTACTGTTGTTATGTTTGCTTGATGGCTAAGGTACTTTCAGGTACTGGCGCTGGTGCCTTCTGTACCTATCGGGGTACCGAAGGCAACCACGAAGGTACCGATCGTACCTGGGGATTTTTTTTTGGCGCGGACTTGGATCTTTACTATCTTTAGCTCATTTTAACAGCCAGGTGGCCTCTCTGATTTTTTTCTTTCTCCATATTATTTATTAGTGAGCCTTTCTTGGATTATTTGTCTTCGTACCTAACTGCCTGGTACCTGTTAGGTACATAGGGTAGGTACATAGATACTTTAGGTACGCATATTTACACAGGCTTGCTTTAGGTTCAAAATTTCAAAAGTAAGATTAGTTTTGAATGTTTATTTCCACTCGTTCTTCTATATTACCTATCATAGGTACATAATTATTTTCAGATACTACCATGCCATAAAATTTCGGTACATGGTAGGTACATGGTAGGCACCTATAGGTACGTAGGTATGGTGTCACAAACACAAACGCTCAAATAAAAAATTATATTGATAGAATTTTATAACCACTGTACGATATTATATCCTCATGAAATAACCACGCTAAGTTAAGTGAAAAAACGTAATAAAAACAAAAAAACTTAAAAAACAAACTTAAAATTTTCTCCACAAAAAACGCGTGAAATTCTAGTTCAAGTTCCTGCCAACTGCAGCGCTAGTGTCATCTGTTATTGTTTCCCCGCGCGTTGCTATGGTAACCTAACATGGCCGCCATAGTTGTCGGAGTCGGACGTCGGACCTGTGCCTGAAAAGTCAGTGCTCTGGTTGTTGGCACGTCGGGTAGTTTGTCTGTTTGTCACAGTGTTTAAGTTGTTTTCGTTGGTTTGTTTGGATACTTTGGATTATGCCGCGTCCTTTTTGGTAAGTTTTTCTTGAGAACCTGCAGCACTATTATGGATCTCGTATCACGCGAAACACGCCTTTTTTACACGCAGATATCACGAAAAATTGATTTTGCGATTACGAATCGGTTTTTGGCGGTAGGCTATCGCCCTTTTATCACGAAAAACTACCGCCACCTCTGCTAGGTGGCGGTAGGAAGCGGTCACAAGGTTTTGGAGTGTGAAAAATGCTATTGTGTGTTTTATTTTTATATTTTGCATGCTAAAAAAAAGAATTTACAATTTCAAAACTTCAAATACACGCTCTTTGGTTTGTTTTGTTTACTTTCCAGTTATGGTTAAAATGAAATTAAAAATGATATTTTAATGTTTTGTACTCAATAAATTAAATAATATTACATTTTAAACTGTTTTTGAAGTTAAAACTCTGAAGATTATGAGTTATTGAAGATTTGCGACGATTTTAAGTGAGCCAAACAAAAGACTGTCGGAAAACGCGGCGGTAGCTACCGCCGGCGGCTTAGTTATCACGAAAAGATCCATAATCGCAGTTTTGAGATGCCCGCGGTATCTAAATGGCGTGTTTTGCGTGAAAGCGCAGTTATCACGATTTTTAGTACACGATCCGTAATAGTGCTGCAGGTCAGGTTAGGACTTATTTTGGTCAAATTATGTTAGTTTATAGGTACCTGTTTGCCTCATCATCGGGGGGATAGGTCATTATGTTTGAATCCATGTAAATTTGAGGTTGGGTTCCGGGCATTCCGGGCAAGGGGACAACCGAAATACTGATTATGACCGTGACCAGTCCTCGGTTGGACGGCACCTGGTTCTAAATCAGTTAGCAATGTTAAGGTCGTGCTACAGGAGACGATGCATTTCTCTGCCACCCATAACATAGGTACTGCTGGAGATTCTCCAAAATTCAGGAAAGTAACGACACAGATTTCCCAATTTCTAATGTGATTTTTTTTCGACTTCAGCAATAGAGGAAATGCCAGTGCTTAAGGGCCACCATACATTCTCGACGAACTCCGCCAAAACCACTGTGCGAAAGTAAATATTCGACAAAAGTAATGTTTACATTTTAGTACCACCGGAGACTGGTAATTGCAATATCGTATCGGTTGTGTCTACTCTAAAAGCTAAACATAGTGTGCTATTTGAACGCGAAACGAACGAGTGAAAGTAGGACACTATGTTTAGCTTTTACAGGAGAAAAAGTAGAGAAATGGTGTTGCAATTACGAACTTCCGTAAGTGAAATAAAAATTGTCAACATGTAACATGGCGGCGGTAAATATTACAAACATTTATCAAGCTTTTCTACTAAATGTGACGATAAAATCATACTGTTTTAATCCGAAACGTTACAAAAAAATATTTCGCGTGAGGTAGTGTTGTGTTTTCGCGATCTGTCAAAAAAACATGTGGACTGGTAGTTGACTGTTTAAAATCGCTCCTGTGGGCTTATTACTCCATTTCATGCAAAAATACAACACTACCTCACGACAAAGAGTCTCAGGTTTACATCCCCCTTTAAACACTTTTCACTCGCCCTGTAACTTCGGAGTAGGGCTTGAAGTACGTAGCATTGCGAACCAAATGGGTGTATTTCCCCTTAAGACTTACTCGCTATTTGTTTACGTTTTTTGTACACAAATATTGGCTATTTAAATGTCTTTTTAACGGCTAAGTATGTTGTGACTTTATAGAATCAATATCCAATGGTAGGTACCTACCTACCTATCTCATAAAATGTGCAGAAAAAAATGTAAACAGAGTAGACGCCCTTAAATTTAATTATGGATGAGTCCACATGAGTCCCCTATTTTGAAGAATACCTGCCGACCTCTAGGTCGTGCTAATGTGGAGAATCACTATCTTGCCGTTAAATAAATGCAGTGACTAGTTGTACCTTGGTCTGTTAATTGCACTACCTAGCGCCTGAAGAAGGTACATAGCAGATGGGATGACTCCTAGACAGCTCCGAGTACCTCCTCCAGATATCTAGTGGATACCTATTCAGATGTACCGTAGACCTTTCTCTGGCTGATGTTTGCCGTCATTCGATGGACAGATGTGCGAAGACTGTCTTCATTGTCCGGTCAGTAGGAAATAATCATCCGCTTTTTAGTCATGAATATTTTTACGATGATTTTTAATCATTGAGAATGGAACAGATTTTATAGGGATTTTTTCGCCCATTTGTTTGCCTTATACATATTTCTTCTGGGATCGTCTTTAGATTCTAGTGTGCCTATAACGATACCTCTCTATAACGAGAAAATTTTCACGGGTCAATATGGAGAGGGACTGCTGCTCCAAATGGATATCTCAACCTTATCTAAGTCGTTGATCCGATATATTATGAATTTTACGTGCTGGGTCATAAACAATTTAACCTTGACCAAAGTGAAACGAAGTGAAGCATTAGCATTCCACTGTACGCTTCATTAAAAACAAAATGTGCGCGAAATCGAGGTATGGAAGCCACTAGACAGGTTCGGTTCGAAGTTGTCCTGAAGAACGTTTACTAGGTCCCGCTACAGTTCTTCGCTTCAACAGATACCTGGCCCGAAGAGATTATGACAGGTAGGTATATAGTAGACCTGAGACCACTCGTACCTGACTCTTGAGGTTATAAAAGAACCGCTACGGTAAAATGGACAGGGACCCGTGGGCAAAATTTTATTTTTCTCGCTTAAATGTCTTTTCCCTGAGTAAACTATCGAATATTTATCTGTTCTGAAATATAATACTGTTCTCTCTATAACGACCGTGCTCGCTATAGAGAGGGTTTTCAAATGAGTCAAAAGAAAAAAAGGTTTGGTGTTACCAGGATTCGAACCTCAGCTGTGCGAGTGTTCGTACGAACAGTTTCGAATTTGATTGGTTCATTCATGGTACGTCCTCCCAATGAACTCTAACGAACAGTAGTGTGAACACGAACAATTGAACAAGTGTGGGAACATCTTTTTCATTGTTCTTTCTTATGGGAACCTGCAGGCTTATGTATTGAAGAGAGCAGGGCACCAACCTAAAGGCTCGTAGGTACAGGTGCGTAGTTTGTGCCCAAACCAACTTTAGCTCAAACTTGTCTGTCTCTATTATCCTAAGAAGACAGACACTTTGTTTGAGAAAGAAACAGTGTTCTTGTCTTCTTAATAACAGGGTAAGAAGACCGATGGAGTGTATAAGCAAACAGTTGTTACTGGCCCATCTTACAAAGTTAACCGTATTTTTTTTTCGTAAGGTGACCCTATCAGACCCTTCTCTTATTCACTAGCACCCTCTTCTTAGCGTGTTATTTAAGACCATTTCGAGAATTATCCATCGTGCTCAGCTGGCAACTCTACCAAATATCATCGTGTTAGTACACGATAGGGACCTACAGTTTTAGGTGGGTTCCAAATCACCACAGCCTTGATATACATTTCATACTGAACATATCAGAGGTGAATACTGGTCAGAAAAAGTTTTGGTAGGTTCGGATCGAACCTGTGTGTCTTAGTGTTCCTTTAAGAGGACGCTATACCTGACGATGCATTTTTTGCCACCCATAAGATTAACATTGCGAGCGGCGATTCTTTTTCAAGGTTTACCCTTGGTTGGAAAGACACAAAATTTTGCCTGTACCTAGCCCTAACAATGTTCTAGGGAGTGTTCGAAGCAGATTTCCCAATTTCTCACTGGTCTCTTTTATTGCAACTGTTTTGCAAATGCTAGCATCGCATACCTACCTCAAGAAAAGTGCTGTATCTCGAAAACCAGCGAGAAATCGGGAAATCTGCTTCAAACACTCCCTAGAACATTGTTAGGGCTAGGTACAGGCAAAAGTTTGTGTCTTTCCAACCAAGGGTAAACCTTGAAAATGAATCGCCGCTCGCAATGTTAATCTTATGGGCGGCAAAAGATGCACCGTCAGGTATAGCGGACCATCGATACACTTGGCTATCAAGGCTGTTTTTATAGAGGGGGTAACCACTCTAGAGATTCTACTGAGATTCCATAAAGATTTCCAAAGATTCCCAACTATATTCATAAAAGATGAACCCCGAAGGGGTAGGTAACCACTCCAAAAAATTCCAAGATTCCCTGAGATTTCATGAAGATTTCCAATGATTCCCAACGAGTGGTTTACCCTCGGTTTTAATAATTTTATTGTAAGTACCCACTCCAGAAAACCTAGTGCTCTTGAACCATTCTTCAACTGTACAATAGGTTTATAGATCTATGATTCCCACAGCAGGGCAAAGTACCGTACACATGTTTTGCTGGTACCTGTACTTCTTTGTTTAATAAAGGTACTAACACATACCTAGTTCACGTACTTTGTACTATTACGGCTTTTACCGAGAAAACGGAAAAAGTATTGGTTGGTAAACACAGGCTTATGTGTTTTCACTGAAGTGTGCATGGGTATATAGGCACTAAACACGCAATCAGTAAAGAAAACGTGGGGAATAAGATTGTAGGTACGTACCTACGTACGCACAATAGGAACCATAGAAACTTGCTATAGGCCCAGGCATAGCTGGTTTTTACAATCTTTATTTTTTGGTGCACTAGAAATATTTTTGAAATTAGATGGGTACCTGTAATACCTATTGGTCACGTCTTTGGTATTCCCGAGGAACAACTATACAAAACAGCCCATAGATCCAGATTATAGTCCCTATACTGAAACATTCAAAACAAGGAAGTCGGACGCTATACCTGACGATGCATTTTTTGCCGCCCATAAGATTAACATTGGGAGCGGCGATTCGTTTTCAGGGTTTACCCTTGGTTGGAAAGACACAAAATTTTGCCCTAACAATGTTCTAGGGAGTGTTCGAAGCAGATTTCCCAATTTCTCACTGGTTTCTTTTATTGCAACTGTTTTGCAAATGCTAGCATCGCATACCTCAAGAAAAGTGCTGTATCTCGAAAACCAGTAAAAAAAATGGGAAATCTGCTTCAAACACTCCCTAGAACATTGTTAGGGCTAGGAACAGGCAAAGTTTTGTGTAGGTATATGTGGCGTATGGTGACGTTGTTATTCATAGCGGGATCCGGATGATTTTCTTCTCCTGATTTGATGGGGAGATGAATAGGCAGTTACGAGCATCAGTGAGAGAGCAGCTCGTATGGAGCATATGATTGCCGTACTTTCTCCAGTGGGAATTACTAAGCTATAGACTAGGGCAAAACCACGCACGCGCCTCCGCACGTGCGACCACGTGACCAGGCGCCACCCAATAATTATAGAAAAACTCCGATAATTTTTAATTTATTTTTAAGACCGAACAAACATCCGTTATTTTTTTTACGATTTTTCTGCACAGTTTATGAGGAAACTTTTCGATATTTAAATGTTCTGAAATATAATATAATGTCTTTTTAATGTCATAAATTAAGGGCCACTATTTTTTTACGTTCGATTTCAAACTTCGTGGGAAAGCTATTGGATATTTAAATATTCTAAAATATAATACATCATTACTCACGAGGCTATATGTTGCGATTTTACGATCGAGTAATTTTTTTCACAAAACAAATTGTCCAAAATTAATCGATCGTGAAAAATCACAACATAGCCTCATGAGTAATGATGTTAAAATGACATATTATATTTCAGAATATTTAAATATCTAATAGTTTTCTCACAAAGTTTGAAGTCCAAACGTAAAAAATAGCAAATGTATGGTGGCATTTAAAAATAGTCGAAAAAAAACATAAACAAACAGTATTGTGTGGTTAACCTTAAAGAATGTTCTCAACATGGAAAGTGTCTCAATGTTCTCCAAAGACGGTTTCACTTGAAGAGTTAGGATAATACATGAAAATTAAAATAAAAACTCTAATTTCCTTCCTTCCGCACCAAAACGACGAAGAAGTTTTGCTATAAACAAAAGGTGAACACAGTAATTTGAGTTATCTTGCACCTGTATCGGGAGTAGGTACTGGGCCTACCTGTATTTTGTGCCACCTCAACCGAATCTGTGTAGGTACCTAGAAAGAATCCTCAGGCGTACAATTGGTGGCTTATTTGATGTACTACTACCGAATTAGACTAGAGAGAAGGCTCTACAGGTAGGCAAGGTATATACATTGTACAGGTTACCTAAGTTGTGATTTTGTGTTTGAAATGACCCAAGACGATCTATGTGAGATCACTCTCACCCACTCTCATGACTCGTGACTGTCACTCACTACCAAAAACACGATTTTTGAATTGTGGATTTTTGGCAATAGCGGCCGCAATTTTTGGCCAATCAAAAATTCCTTGAAACTGTGTCTCGGCCGTGATTTTAGACAGGTCCATACCAAATTTCATCAAAATCGGATGCACGGTAAAGGCCCTAGAGCAGAGGACGTACTGACGGACGGACAGACTTTTTCCAGGAACCACTTTTTGGACTCAGGGAACCCCCAGGATCATGGGAAACCCAAAACCTCAATTTCGAAATTTGCACGAAAACAATACTTTCTTGCCATAAGGCTAGCGAGGAAGTAAAAAAACATAAACAAATTGCTTAAGAGGACGCTATACCTGACGATGCATTTTTTGCCGCCCATAAGATTAACATTGCGAGCGGCGATTCATTTTCAAGGTTTACCCTTGGTTGGAAAGGCATAAAATTTTGCCTGTACCTAGCCCTAACAATGTTCTAGGGAGTGTTCGAAGCAGATTTCCCAATTTCTCACTGGTTTCTTTTATTGCAACTGTTTTGCAAATGCTAGCATCGCATACCTCAAGAAAAGTGCTGTATCTCGAAAACCAGTAAAAAAAATGGGAAATCTGCTTCGAACAATCCCTAGAACATTGTTAGGGCTAGGTACAGGCAAAATTTTGTGTCTTTCCAACCAAGGGTAAACCTTGAAAATGAATCGCCGCTCGCAATGTTAATCTTATGGGCGGCAAAAAATGCACCGTCAGGTATAGCGGACCCTTAAAATTACATACAGATGATTGTCCCAGTTGAAGTCATTCACGGATATATGAATACATGAAATGACATCTTTTGTGTCGCTTGCATGTCATTTCACACAAAGTCATACGTAATCTCATCCTCAAACACAGCTAAAGAAATTGAAGAAAGTCCAACGAACATGATAACGTTCTTTTCTTCTTTGTATTCACCCTTACACTTTCTACTGTACACTTGAGAACATTTACTGGTCCGCACACAATAGTGTACAAGTTCACATAGAGAGTTACATTAGTGTTGACTGATATTATGTTCATTACTAAGAGTTCTTATGTCGGAGAAATGTGCTGTAAGCGGGACCCGGGTCACACAGGTTCGACCCCGACCGTATCAATTTTTTTTCTGTTGGTATTCACCTCTGATATATTGAGCGTGTCAAGTGAAATGTATATTGAAGCTGTGGTGATTAGGTTATGTCCTTAGGAGGGCGCTAGTGTATAAGAGAAGTGTCTAATAGGGTCACCTTACGAAAAAATAGACGGTTAAGGGGACGCTATACCTGACGATGCATTTTTTGCCGCCCATAAGATTAACATTGCGAGCGGCGATTCATTTTCAAGGTTTACCCTTGGTTGGAAAGACACAAAATTTTGCCTGTACCTAGCCCTAACAATGTTCTAGGGAGTGTTCGAAGCAGATTTCCCATTTTTTTTACTGGTTTTCGAGATACAGCACTTTTCTTGAGGTATGCGATGCTAGCATTTGCAAAACAGTTGCAATCAAAGAAACCAGTGAGAAATTGGGAAATCTGCTTCGAACACTCCCTAGAACATTGTTAAGGCTAGGTACAGGCAAACTTTTGTGTCTTTCCAACCAAGGGTAAACCTTGAAAATGAATCGCCGCTCGCAATGTTAATCTTATGGGCGGCAAAAAATGCACCGTCTGTTTGCTTATACACTCCATCAGTCTTCTTAGCCTGCTATTTAAGAAGACAAGAACACTGTTTCTTTCTCAAACAATGTGTCTATCTTCTTAGGATAATAGAGACAGGTCTGTTATAAAGTTGGCTCATCATAGCTAGGTACAACGTACCTCCTTCAGATTGTGGTCAGAGCCCCGAATGTGACGAATCGAATGGAATACCTTGCGGAATGCCATAGTCATAAAAATCCCCGTTAGCTATTGTACCTCTTAGAGCCATGCTTCATCCTATAATAGCGTTTGGTTCAGTTTCTGTCGTCCGTAAGGGAAACATTGCGAGAAACTCTGAATTTCAGGATTTTTTTCCTCAAAAGTGTTTACATGTAAGTTGTCATGCGTTGCTAGGGAAATAAAATTCCAACTGGAATTTTTAGAGCCAACGTGGTACCCATGTTTAATATACAAGTAAACACTTTTTAGTACAAAAATTCCAAAATAACTAAACTCTACCTTAGCAGCGTTCCTGAGATGTCTCTATAGACAGATCCGTTGACAGAAATGCACCATCAAGGAATGCATAGCCTTAAGTTATGATGTTAGAAATCTGAAATGGCATTTCAGCAGGGGTGCTTCATGCAAATCATGCAAACTCTTCCTTTCTCAGTTCATGCTTTCCTTCTATTTGTAGAGCACGCTTTAGATTTGTCAGATGCGGTAGTGTTCATGCTCTCACTTCCATTGGAATGATTGTACTTCTCTGACAGAATTTGTTCAGATTCGTAAATAACCTCCAGAAAATGTAGGTACGTCTTCAGTGCCGGAAATTGGTAATTCAAACACTGTGAAGTAACCAAAAGTCATTTTAATAAATTTTTGTTTACTATATGTTCTTCTATAATGTTTTTATTGCAATAAGGAGGTTAATTTCTATGATAATATGAGAAAAAGTGCCTTGCTGTGGTTAACACCACTGCTCCCATATCGCCTTAACAGCGCTGGAATCATCCCTAAGAAAAAATTCGACCTCAAACCCTTTTGGCCAAAAACAGAGAACCCTTTTACGAAGACCATGAAAAACTGACGATTCATTGTAAAGTAAACAATGAAAATTTCTCAAGTTAGGTTAACCTTGAGTTTAAGGTACCCATACAGGTACCTAGTGCCTCTTCAACTCAGCAAATAAAAGACCCAAGTGTGCTCAGACAGACTAGCAAATATCCGTGTTCCAGGACTTAAGGGTCCGCTATACCTGACGATGCATTTTTTGCCGCCCATAAGATTAACATTGCGAGCGGCGATTCATTTTCAAGGTTTACCCTTGGTTGGAAAGACACAAAATTTTGCCTGTACCTAGCCCTAACAATGTTCTAGGGAGTGTTCGAAGCAGATTTCCCATTTTTTTTACTGTTTTCGAGATATAGCACTTTTCTTGAGGTACTTATGCGATGCTAGCATTTGCAAAACAGTTGCAATAAAAGAAACCAGTGAGAAATTGGGAAATCTGCTTCGAACACTCCCTGGAACATTGTTAAGGCTAGGTACAGGCAAAATTTTGTGTCTTTCCAACCAAGGGTAAACCTTGAAAATGAATCGCCGCTCGCAATGTTAATCTTATGGGCGGCAAAAAATACATCGTCAGGTATAGCGTCCTCTTAAGACCGACCACACAATCGTGTTTGTTTACGTTTTTTTATGCACACTTTATGAGGAAACGATTGGAAATTTAAATATAATATGTACATTGACTTTTGTCAACAAAATTTTTTTCTGACGTTAAAAAGACATACTATATTTCAGAACATTTAACAGCCTTCGGTGTTGATCGGTTAAAAATCCGTGTAGGCTATAAAATCTCAGGTTTCAGTGAAACCGGATGTAGAAAAAACCTACGTTGACTGATGGATTAGATAGATGTGATTTTAAGATGAGTGGATAACTGTACCTGGGAGCATCTTCTGGACCTTCACCTTCAAAGTGGGTAGTTGATAATTCAGGTTTGCCATATGCCAGATCATAAGATTAGCTAGGCGCGGCTTGATTTAGCGGTTTCTACAGTAATTGCCCCTGCTTCGTTTTTATTCATTTGGAGGTTCAGGTTCAATAGTCGCTGGGTACCTAAAGCCTATATTTCACTTTTTTTTAATTATTTGAATTATTTTCTCTATAGCGACCGGCAAGGATCAATCACGGTTTAGTCTTGATTGTGACAAAATTACCCCTTGGGCTATCTATAGGGTGTCCCCTTTGATAACTTCTACCATTGATTCAGGTACACTGGTTTCACTAGCCAAATAAACCTATGTTTATCTATACCATGGGAATAATGATATCGGCAGTATACCTGATTTTGTAAAGGTGGAGATAGAATAGATAGATAGATAGAAAAGTAGTTCTGAGGTTTTTTTTTACTACTGTAGCTTCTGACCAATGTACACAAGACCACCCTAGTGGAATATATTTTTTTTTTCGGGCGTCCTGTTTGGGCTTACCACCAGAGGTGCCTGGCCGAAGCCGAAGAAGAGTTGTTTGAAGCTGAAGACAGTGGTAAAAAAATTCCGGAGTGACTAAACCCTGCCTAAAACATGTTTGTAGCAGTTTTCTCAAGTCAGAAAAAAATATTATTCGTCAGGTTTCTTCTTTGCATATCGTTACATTTTTTTTAAATAAAACGGTGAGCATACCTTCGGCCTTTTCAGCATGCATATTCGGCGATTTCAATGCAAATGACACAGAAGTAACGAGGTTTGGAGTGGGATGCAGAGTCGTGAGCTGCTCAGTCGAGAAAATGCGTTATGCCCGTTATATGAATTGCCCATGGAATTATGGGGGAACCTGGATTTACATTTGTCGTGCATTTCTTTCATTACGAATGTACAATTTTACCTAAGGCTGAATATACATTCCCAATTTTTTTACGTTTGGACTTGGATATTTAAATATTCTGAAATATAATATGTCTTTTTGGGGACAAAAATCACTCGATCGTAAAAGCACATCATAGCCTCATGATTAATGACGTTAAAAAGACATATTATATTTCAGAATATTTAAATATCCAATAGTTTTCTCCCAAAGTTTGAAGTCCAAACGTAAAAAAATAGTGAATTCAGGTGTTTGAAATTTCTTCATGATCTTTTACTGTATGTCTCTGGCTGGACTATACGATTCCAATATAATCCAAGAACTGTATCCTTCATTACCAATTCTCATACGGTTCTTTCAGAACTCTTTCTGAGACCATGACTTTGTAAATAATACAGAAAGTATACTGCTTCCTTTTCTATGTTCCTAGGTATGGATCGTTATTGTACATGAGTAAGCATTACCCAATATGCCAACGAACTCTCAAGATACATTACTCTATGCGCAATTCGACTTCATGTAGTCCGGACAACGGCAAGAATATAAATCATGTAAACGTCATGAGAAAAATCTCATGAAGTAGCGGCGAGATGTCGGAATATTGAGGGGTTAATGATTAATTAATTATATGAAGTGTGTTATAATTGTTACACTTCACTTTCTTTAATGTTGTGGAAGAATTTTTGGTGCCTAATTTTTTAGGTTCACTATTGTAGTTCCCTATACCATTCAGGCTGGATTTCACCACTTTATAGTGTACACTATAGCGTTATCCTATCGTTAAGAAAATTTAGCGGTCCACCATCCTGACGATAGCACCCTTATCTTATCGTTAGCTTTCGAGTGATTTATCCGTGCGTTAGCAATAACCATAAGGTAACAATTCGATCGTTAGGAGGCACTGAGGGGTTAACCTCTCCAGGAATCTCCTTGGGAATCTCGTTGAGAATCTTTGGCAATCATTGGAAATCTTTATGAATTCTCAGAGAATCTTGGACATTTCTGGAGTAGTTAACCCTTCGGGGTGACTCTTTCCACGAATTTTGTTGAGAATCTCAAGAAATCTTTCAAAATCTTCATGCAATCCCAAGCAATCTCTGGAGTGGTTACCCCCTCGGGAGGCACTATAGTGAGGTGGTGAAATTCAGCCTAAGATGAAGTTAGTAAATTTGTCTTGCCAATAAAAGTCCTCTATAGCTAACGTTATGATAAGGACGCTGTCGGCAGGGTGGTGAAAGTCATTTTCTTAGGATAACGCTATAGTGAACTTTTATGGGGCAAAGTAGACTTTAGAAATCCACTTGTAATGATTATTATGTGCCAAATTTAACAATCGGTTTCATGGAACCTCTAGGTCCCTTTAGAGCTATGGGAGACTTGTGATCCTTTGGAATTAGGTACCTATTTTCTCGCCTTGATAATGAGAAAGTAAAAACATAGGTACCTAACGAACTGGGCCAACCTAATTGCCAATTTATTTATTTCATCTGTTTTGGCGGTGGGTTCTCTGTTAAGAGGACGCTATACCTGACGATGCATTTTTTGCCGCCCATAAGATTAACATTGCGAGCGGCGATTCATTTTCAAGGTTTACCCTTGGTTGGAAAGACACAAAATTTTGCCTGTACCTAGCCCTAACAATGTTCTAGGGAGTGTTCGAAGCAGATTTCCCAATTTCTCACTGGTTTCTTTTATTGCAACTGTTTTGCAAATGCTAGCATCGCATACCTCAAGAAAAGTGCTGTATCTCGAAAACCAGTAAAAAAAAATGGGAAATCTGCTTCAAACACTCCCTATAGAACATTGTTAGGGCTAGGTACAGGCAAAATTTTGTGTCTTTCCAACCAAGGGTAAACCTTGAAAATGAATCGCCGCTCGCAATGTTAATCTTATGGGCGGCAAAAAATGCACCGTCAGGTATAGCGGACCCTTAATTGGGAAATCGTTTTTCATTATATTTCAGAACATACAATAATACCATCAGTTTTCTCGAAAAACTGGTAGAAAAAACCATTATTTTGTCAATATTGGACAGCCTGAAATTGATTTCCACTTATATTGGTGAAAAATGTGTCCACTTTGATTCTGGAGAAATCAGGGACACTCCCCGAAGTCAATAAAGTGACAAACCTCAAATAAAAAGTGATACCTTACTTTCTACAGGGAATGTACCTACGTATCACACCTAATTATCACGTAGGAGGTATTAACTGACCACAATCAGTGTTCACTGACCATGGTGGTAAATGACCTACTAGTAGTTTCACAGCTGTGGTGGTGGCCACAACGGAAGTTGTACTTAGCAAATAGGAGGAAAACGTGTGATACTTATCACGGAAGGTGATATTTTTTTTGTCGCAAGTGCTAAGTGACCGCATGCACTTTTTCTAGAGAAAAACATTCTAGAGAAGGTCGTGCCATTGCCAAACCGGCCAAACTTTCAATCGGTCACAGATGACCGATGTCTTTTCTCTGTTGACGGTCGTTTTGTTCTGGCAGTGATGTTGTTTCCCGGGATTTTTTTTTGCGGAAATTTCCCGAGAAATATTCTGAGAAAATTTTTCCGGAAAATATTTTGGACATTTTCTCGGAAAATTATTTTGGGCATTATCTCGGAAAATTATTTTGGGCGTTATCTCGGAAAATTATTTTGGACATTTTCTCGGAAAATTATTTTGGACATTTCTCGGAATTTTTTTGGACATTTTCTTGGAAAATTATTTTGGACATTTTCTCGGAAAATTATTTTCCCAGAACATGTTTTGGCACATTTTCCCGAAAAGGACTTTGGCTAATTTTCTCAAAAAATTTGGTCGGAAGATACCTATTCTGGAAATTAAAATACTAACTTTGTCAGAAAGTTTTTGATCTTGTAACCACAACATTTAAACCAGTTTCTACGTTAAGAAGACATGTTATATTTCAGAAGAAAAAATATCGTACAATTTCACCATGGCTATTAAAAATGTGAAAAAACAATGTTGTGTCGACAACCTTAATAGAGCAAGTAATACAAGGGAACTACAAGGATACCTAATATCCGGTTGCCGTAGCAACGACCGCATTCATCAATAACAAACTGACTAGGTCTCTATATACGTATAGGTATATGTGTAGCTGTGCCTACCTATGGTACCAGGTCTATAGTATAACGGTGCCTTGATTACTCTGTAACGCCTTTTCAAGATCTAGAAATGGGTATAGGTATACGATGGGAAGAACGCACATATGTAGGACCTGAAGTGGTTGAGCGCTCAAGGGGTCCGACTGGTGGCCAGAGAAGCCTGAGTTGGATTCGATTGTGCAAACGCGCCGCCGTTTTTGGTTGCATGGAGTAGCGATCTTTCACACCATAATGAATAGTCGGTATGTATGTTGGCTGTCTCCAGTGTTCGGTACCTGAGGTACAGTAACCTCAGGTACGCAGCGACGAGTGTGACGATACCTATAATTACAGAAAGAACGAAAGTGGTAATTTATAATGGTAATGATAGCAATAGCCAGTGTCACCATTAGTTTCTTCTATGGCTTGGGAGTGATTGAAGTATGAGGTCGGTGCTTCGTCAACCTGGCGACACTTTTTGCATGTTGTCGCAACTTTCACGATCATTTTCTTCCGATTTTACTTTTTTGTGATTGCACCTTACAAAAAGTTGTGTTCTAGTGTGTTCCTTATGTGAGAGAACAGTAACAATACGATAAGGTATAGTCTCTCTCTATAGGAGCCGCCAGGGCACCATGTTAAGGGTCCGCTATACCTGACGGTGCATTTTTTGCCGTCCATAAGATTGACATTGCGAGCGGCGATTCATTTTCAAGGTTTACCCTTGGTTGGAAGGACACAAAATTTTGCCTGTACCTAGCCCTTACAATGTTCTAGGGAGTGTTTGAAGCAGATTTCCCATTTTTTTACGGGTTATCGAGATACAGCACTTTTCTTGAGGTATGCGATGCTAGCATTTGCAAAACAGTTGCAATAAAAGAAACCAGTGTCGCCGTCCTCTTAATTTGTTCGCTACAATGAGAGTTCGCGAGAAGGCCTCAAAATGAGTCAGGGTTTGTTAAATCTTTGATGTAAATAAGCTATAGTAATGATAAATACATAGGAGATTAGTGATTATTATTCAGTACTTAGTGCCTTTCTATAACGACCAAGAAGGGACCATGCAAATTTTGCTCGCTATAGAAAGAGCTCGCTATAGAGAGTGTTCGCTATAGAGAGAGAGAGAGCTCAGTATAGAGAGTTCAAAGAGATTTTCGTTATAGAGAGGGTCAATACAGAGAACGACAACAGGATATTTTTCTTTGATATTCATATGGGCTATCCGTGAGTACCAGTCAATAATGAACACAGATGAAAATTCGGTGTGACATCCATGCTACAAAAAAAAAAAAAAAATCCTGCTGCCGGGATTCGAAACCAGAATCTCAATCTGGTTTTCCCTCTAGACCGCACTTTATTTTATTATATGGTGTGAAGAAATTCATAGTTGCACAATTTTGTTGTTTACCCGATGTTCCCGTTAAGAATACACATTGTTATCTATCGGATTAGGTTAGGTAACTTAATTACATTTAACTAACAATAGAATCGACAGTAGTCTATATCTTACATAGGTACGAGGTACGTTCCTAGGAAATGAATACCTACGAGGTAGACCAGAAATTTCTTCCTCGTTCTTCATTTATTGTTATACAAACCTCAGACACGAAGCTATAGGAAGTAGGGATTCATAAAAGTCTTGATAGATCTGTGGTCGAGACCAGCGGTCCTCAAACTTTTTTCACCACCCTCGTATCAGGCCAACAAGATTATTTTTTTGGATATTTAATTGTTCTAAAATATTATATGTCAGAAATTTGCTCGATCGTAAAATTTAGTTATATGTATCTACCTATAGTTTCTGACGAAAAAAAGGCACATTATATTTAAGAACATACAAATATCTAACAGTTACCTAACTAATGGGAAGAAAGAATTTAATGGACAGTCTTAACAGTCACTTAACGGCCACCATACATTCTCGACGAACTCCGCCAAAACCACTGTGCGAAAGTAAATATTCGACAAAACTAATGTTTACAAATTAGTACAACCGGAGACTGGTAATTGCGCAATATCGTATTGATTGTGTCTACTCTAAAAGCTAAACATAGTGTGCTATTTGAACGCGAAACGAACGAGTAAAAGTAGGACACTATGTTTAGCTTTTACAGGAGAAAAGTAGAGAAATGCTGTTGAAATTACCCACTTCCGTAAGTGACGATAAAATCATACATTTTTTAGTCCGAAAATTTTCAAAAAAATATTCCGCATGAGGTAGTGTTGTGTTTTCGCGATCTGTCAAAAAAACATGTGGACTGGTAGTTGACTGTTTAAAATCGCTCCTGTGGGCTTATTACTCCATTTCATGCAAAAATACAACACTACCTCACGATAAAGAGTCTCAGGTTTACATCCCCCTATAAACACTTTTCACTCTCCCTGTAACTTCGGAGTAGGGCTTGAAGTACTTAGCATTGCGAACCAAGTACGTGTAGTCGAAAATAGCGAATGTATATTCAGCCTTAAAACAGTCACATTGTCACTGTTACATTTCCTATATATTTAAGAGTACTGTCAAACATCGGGCTAATTTGGCTGTTTACAAAGGATGACTAGTATTTTATATTCAGAAAATATATAAACCTTACATTTGACATTATGTTATGTTGTCGCGAAATCTTGCATAACTTAATCTTGACACGTTTGCGACACGTTTTAAGGTCGTATCGTTTGATCGCGATTCTACCGCAACGAAAGACGTGACCGAACTTTTAATTTGAATTCGTTCCTTACTCCCTTTTAACATTTAGTACAAGATTAAAAATTGGTTACTTTGTGTTTGTTCTCACAGCTTAACATCAAATGGGAATAGTGACTTTGATATGAAATTAAATCATATTAAGGGGAAATACACCCATTTGGTTCGCAATGCTACGTACTTCAAGCCCTACTCCGAAGTTACAGGGCGAGTGAAAAGTGTTTATAGGGGGATGTACACCTGAGACTCTTTGTCGTGAGGTAGTGTTGTATTTTTGCATGAAATGGAGTAATAAGCCCACAGGAGCGATTTTAAACAGTCAACTACCAGTCCACATGTTTTTTTGACAGATCGCGAAAACACAACACTACCTCACGCGAAATATTTTTTTGTAACGTTTCGGATTAAAACAGTATGATTTTATCGTCACATTTAGTAGAAAAGCTTGATAAATGTTTGTAATATTTACCGCCGCCATGTTACATGTTGACAATTTTTATTTCACTTACGGAAGTTCGTAATTGCAACACAATTTCTCTACTTTTTCTCCTGTAAAAGCTAAACATAGTGTCCTACTTTCACTCGTTCGTTTCGCGTTCAAATAGCACACTATGTTTAGCTTTTAGAGTAGACACAACCGATACGATATTGCAATTACCAGTCTCCGGTGGTACTAAAATGTAAACATTACTTTTGTCGAATATTTACTTTCGCACAGTGGTTTTGGCGGAGTTCGTCGAGAATGTATGGTGGCCCTTAAGGGGATGTTTGTTTATGTTCATCTGAACCAAAACGCAGCACTTTGTCTCATATTATCATCGAAACTAACATCCTTATTGCAATAAAAACAGTGTACTTACTTAGTCAATTCTTTTAAGAACAAAAAGTAAGCAAAAATTCATTAAAATGACTTTTGGTTACTCCACAGTGTTTGCGCCACCAAACAGACTCCACATTTTGGATCAGTGGGTTTGTTGATGTTTGGTAATCCAAACACTGTGAAGTAACCAAAAGTCATTTTAATGAATTTTTGCTTACTTTATGTTCTTAAAAGAATTGACTAAGTAAGTACACTGTTTTTATTACGATAAGGAGGTTAGTTTCGATGATAATATGAGAAAAAGTGCTGCGTTTTGGTTCAGTTGAACGTAAATAATCACCAGTCCCATTTGATGTTAATGCGGCGTTCGAAGTTTTAATTGTAGAGAAAATCCTGTCAACGTCTTATCTCTAAGAGGAATACGACCAGGTATATAGGTACATTTTCAGTTCAGGTTGGTTAGGTCCGTCTTTTTAACAGATGGACTATCAGGCAATGATAAACAACTCATTAGCCGTTCAAGGGAAAGAAGAAATGTATAATTGACAGGTCCGGTATTTAGCCTTTGGAACAAATAATAAGACCAGATATCCATTCGGCTTCAATGGGAAGTTTTTCAGGTTTGATGGGAAAACTGGATTTTTAGGTACCGTTTCTTTTTAGGATCTTTTGGGTCTGGTAATTCAAATAGTAGAGCAGACTTCAGAAAGCTTTCGAGGGCAGTGCGACAGGGCATTGATCTTCGAAGCAAGAAGTTGCAAGATCGAGTCCCAACTGCATGAACAAATTTTTTTTTGGGTGAATGTTTGCCCGTCGCTGGGCCTTTCCAGCTTTGGTGGGTACCTGGCGTTCACCGGCTGGGGGAAAACTCGATTATTGGGCGTGATTCTAACCAATTCGCCTTAGATGGGACCTCACTAAACCGTGGTTCTCCTATCCTCCTGATAAAATAGCCGAGAAGTCCATTTGCAAAGTTTCAGCTAAGCGCGCTATCGGTAGTATTATGAAGGCACCGACTTGCCTTATCGGGAGGATAACGCTATAGTGAACTTTTAGGGAACACTATAGTACACTTTAGCAACTGTTAAAATGCTCCCTTAGTTTATTCTTCTCTTTATTTATAAGGGCAAGATTAACAAAAATATTTGAAAGAGGAATACCTTATTTGTAATTTTTTTTTATCCATCTGGGACTATCTGGGACTAATCATGGTATATACTTTCTATAACGAGAAACTCCCTATAACGAACAAATGTTGTAGTCCTTGACCAATCTGAAACCTTCTCTCTATAGCGAGGAAATTTAGATGGCCCTTGACAGTCGTAGAGAGAGACCGTATATGATAAGTTCTCAGACAATAGGAATAGTTCCATATCGGCTTGAGCTAGGTACCTGGTACCTGAATTGGCCAATTACTGGCCGGCCAAATGCTCAATCGAATTATTATCTCAGCCTCACGTTTGCGAGAATAGTACAGAAATGAAAAGTGTCTTAACTATGTTTGGACCAACGGCAAAGCCAGATAATCACGGCCAATTTCGTGTGGGACTTTCTCTGATCTTTGCCCGAAATTGGCCAGTCGGAGGCCTCTGGTACCGATTACAGTTGGGCCAAAAGCATGGACAACTACTGGAAAATATTAGAAGCAGTCGTGGGTAAAACTAGGAAACGAATTCTGCCTGCAAGCTATTTTGGAAGTTTTATTTACATTTCACTGCTTCCGCATGATTAAGAGGACGCTATACCTGACGATGCATTTTTTGCCGCCCATAAGATTAACATTGCGAGCGGCGATTCGTTTTCAGGGTTTACCCTTGGTTGGAAAGACACAAAATTTTGCCTGTACCTAGCCCTAACAATGTTCTAGGTCGTGTTCGAAGCAGATTTCCCAATTTCTCACTGGTTTCTTTTATTGCAACTGTTTTGCAAATGCTAGCATCGCATACCTCAAGAAAAGTGCTGTATCTCGAAAACCAGTAAAAAATTGGGAAATCTGCTTCGAACACAACCTAGAACATTGTTAGGGTTAGGTACAGGCAAAATTTTGTATCTTTCCAACCAAGGGTAAACCTTGAAAATGAATCGCCGCTCGCAATGTTAATCTTATGGGCGGCAAAGAATGCATCGTCAGGTATAGCGGACCCTTAAGGGTGGATTGCACAGTTTCTTAAAGTACACTATAGTGCGATTGAAGTTGTCATAAAATCAATCTGGTCGATAGGAGACACTATAGCATACTTTAGGGTGCTTTAGGGAAGTTGTGAAATCCAGCCTTAGATTTAAATTTCCACCCAATCTTATTCTATACACGCTTCTGGAAACAAACTGAATAGCAGACTGTTCTAGATCTAGGTGATTCTCTTTAGGGGTTCGATCCCCGAACTTACCAAAGTTTTTCTGATCGGCATTCACCTCTATATACTTAATATATTCAGGTGCCTCTCAGTGGCCGAGCGGTCAAGGGGTCCGCTTTGTGTCCTGAGAGGTCCGGGTTCGAATCCCGGTGGAACGGATAAATTTTCCGCTTCCGACATGGATGTATTGGCTTCGGCCCACTACTAAACTGGCTTCGACCCACTCAAATTCGGCTTCGGCCACTTCATCTTCGGCTTCGGCCAAAAACATCTAATAAAACCAAATAATCGGCACATATGTTCTCTGAACGTCGCGCGTTAAAAAAAAAAAAAAAAAATCAGGGTCTTAAATTAAATATATGTATACTTCAGATTGAATGATTATTTAGGCTGGACCTAACTGCCGAATAAAATGTCACTTTTATTAGAACCTAAAACAGGTTATTGTCCCCAGTCGTGTCTTTTTCATTGTGTGACCCAGGTACAGGCATCTAGGTATACTTTCTTCGTCACCCATCCATCCTCATTGGTTGACTGTCCCACTTCTGTCCTTCAGTTGTTCTTAGGATAATAATGGGTGGCTATTTGAGTCTGTTTCAGCAGTTATAACAACAATGTAAGCACTCTTGTATTTTGACTAGGAAAATAGGTCCCTCCAAATTTTTTGGGCAGTTTTTAATTTGATCGTAAAATTATCACTACTGTAGTCTCTCTGTAGCGACCACTCGCTATAGAGAGGTTTCAAAACTTCTGACGTTAAAAAAAGTCATATTATATTCCAGAATAAATAAATACCCATCAGCCTACTTCTTCGTCTCCTTGTCATCTTGTTCAGGTCAAATGGTTGACCCTGGACTGGTCCTCAATCTCCAGTTTGACCTATCAGCAGGTCAACGTCGTTCTTATCAATTCGACCTGGCTTCTAGAAAAACCAATGACAGTTCGTGATTGATTACTGAGAAAGTAGGAACCTCATCACCTTGTAAATAGTGGAGTTAGGTATAGGGGTCACAGCCTCGGTTGTGGTCCAAAAAACTATTACAAGAATTATCCATCGTGCTCAGCTGGCAGTAGTGATGCACGATGCAAGAACAAGAACAAGAAACGGCATTTCTTGTTCTTGTTCTTGCAAAGCGACTCTTGCTCTTGTTCTTGCAGTAAAAATCCTATCTTGTTCTTGTTCTTGCAGTAGAAATAATTTCTTGCTCTTATTCTTGCTGCGAGACTCTTGCAATTTCTTGCATACACATGGAATTTTCTGCTGCTAAAATGTGGTTTTTTGCCTGCCGAGCAGCCATTTCAAGAGCAATCTATCGTCGCATAGTCTGCAGAGTTTTTCGTACAAAATATGGACTGCAATCCATGAATGAAGCTTTGGAAAAAAACTGCTTGGATTTATGCAAGACTCTTGCGAGAACTCTTGCAAGAGTTCTTGTTCTTGCAAGTCACTTCTTGTTCTTGTTGCCAAAATCGACTCTTGTTCTTGTTCTTGTTCTTGCATTTCTTGTTCTTGCTTGCATGAGATGCAAGAACAAAAGCAAGACAAGAAATTTTCGTGCATCACTAGCTGGCAGCGTTACCGGCTCCGTGAAAAGGGACCTACAGATTTAGGTGGGTTCTGAACCACCACAGCCAATCAGAAAAATTTTGATAGGATTGGGATCGAACCTGGCTCACAGAGTTCCCCTAAAGTGTACGTTAGCTGGAGGCTGACAGATTAGTATGCCTGAACCAGAGCTACTATCATCCGGTCAGTGCCTATTACGGAGTGTAACTTACTAATCCTCAGATTAACATTCTGAACACGGACGCAGTAAACCTAGGTATATCGACCTTTCCACAATAGGTGCCTAACCTACGGTTTACGCAGGAATTCCGGATTTTATGGCATTTTTCTTTTGTCGGGTTCACTTGTTTGTGTCTGTCCATTTATGTCTATGTTATTTGCTGGGCAGGACGCATATAATTGCTGTTTCCAACAGTTTATAAACATCTTTTTAACGGCCGAAATTATCAGGCAATGTTGTGATTTTACGATTGGTTAATTTCGGACAAATTTTTTGTTAACAAAAGGTTAAAGGTCCGCTATACCTGACGGTGCATTTTTTGCCGCCCATAAGATTAACATTGCGAGCGGCGATTCATTTTCAAGGTTTACCCTTGGTTGGAAAGACAAAAAATTTTGCCTGTACCTAGCCCTAACAACGTTCTATAGGGAGTGTTCGAAGCAGATTTCCCATTTTTTTTACTGGTTTTCGAGATACAGCACTTTTCTTGAGGTATGCGATGCTAGCATTTGCAAAACAGTTGCAATAAAAGAAACCAGTGAGAAATTGGGAAATCTGCTTCGAACACTCCCTAGAACATTGTTAGGGCTAGGTACAGGCAAAATTTTGTGTCTTTCCAACCAAGGGTAAACCTTGAAAATGAATCGCCGCTCGCAATGTTAATCTTATGGGCGGCAAAAAATGCATCGTCAGGTATAGCGTCCTCTTAATTTCGACCGTTAAAAAGACGTGTTATATTTCAGATTATTTTCAACTTTATTTATTTATACTGATTTCTTTTTCTTTTTCAGAGAAGGCATGGCGCCCAATACCGAGGACTCCCTCAGTGGAGGCTGGAGGAATGAACTTCCTAATAAAGTAAGTTGTATAATATTACATTTTAGCGAGGGGGTAACCACTCCAGAGATTCCTTGAGATTCCACTAAGATTCCATAAACATTTCCAAAGATTCCCTACGATATTCATAGAAAGATGAAACACGAAGGGGTAACCACTCCAAAAAATTCCAAGATTCCCTGAGATTTCATAAAGATTTCCAATGATTCCCAACGAGTGGTTAACCCCTCGCATTTTAGTTATGTATACGATGCAAGAACAAGAACAAGGAATGAATTTGTTTTCTTCTCTACAACGAGAACCCCTCTCTATAACGAACGAGCGCTACGGTCTCTTGACAAACCCTCCATAATGTTTTTTACACCTCTCTATAACGAAATACAGTGCAACCTCGATATAACAAATCGGAGGGGAACAAGAAAATATTCGTAATATCAAGTAATTCGTTGAACTGAGGTTTGTTATGTTGAGGTTAGATTGGTCTAAAATTCGTTATAAAGAGGTAAAAGAATAGTTATATAGGTGGTTAGGTGGTTCTTTGGTTATATAGTAGCTTAATCTCAATTTTGTTCATTGATTAGAAAAAAAGTCATTGATAGTTGTCTGTTTACCACCGGTATGAGTTATGACATCCAAAGCGCAATCTAATTTCGTGATGGATTTCACTACATCGTCACTCAAACCTCCCTTTTTGAGGTATGAATACTTTTTCTTGATAGTTAAAAATTCGTTATAAAGAGGTTGTACGCAAAGAATGTTCGCAATGTAAAGGTATATTTTATATTGACTCTTATGGACAATTCAAGGGGATTACGAAGAATTTGTTAAATTGAGGAAGTCGTTATATTGAGGTACGTTATGTTAAGGTTGCACTGTAAATAGATATACTCTCTCTCTGTTACGACAAAAAATCTGGCAAATGTCTCACAACTGGTATTACAGACTTTTTTAAATAGAAAAACCGGTCTCACTTTGGAAAACCTCTTTATAGCGAACTCTCTCTATAGCGACCAATCCCTTATAAAGAGACACTTCTAATACGTTTTTAAGATGACAACAGTCATTAGCATCAGTCGCTAGATAACGCTGAGAGAACGTAAAGAGAGCCGATGAACTAAAATAATTAAATATTTTCTAAGAAATTGTTCTGGTTGGACGGTTAAAATGACCTGTTATTACCGCTAAAATATCGCCTGCCTTAAGCGTTTATTCTATAAAAAGCAAAACACCTTAATATCTAACTTCCATCGCTAAAACTAATACTTTAGTTCTCTGGCCTGTTTTCATAGCTTCAGGCATGCACGCAAAAGTTAGTTAGCGTTTTTTATGTAGAAAGTGAACGCATCTTTGGTGTAGACAAACTATCCTAATGATAACTACTAACTGCTTAGTCATTATTATTGTATGTAGTGTCTCTCTATAACGACCGAGAAGGGACCTTGCAAATTTGCTCGCTATAGAGAGAGCTCGATATAGAGAGAACTCGCTATAGAGATATTTCGCTATAGAGAGAGGTCACTATAGATAGTGTTCGCTATAGAGAGAGGTCGCTATAGAGAGATAGCTTGCTACAGAGATGGTTTCAGAGAGGTTTTGGTAGTTTAGGTTAGGTATTAGGTCATCAGTGGCTCCTATAGCTCTCTAAAAGCTAAACATAGTATACTCTTCGCAGCCATGTTTTTTTTTGTGCGTATAATATTATACTTAGCTTACGAAAACCACCACTCCTGGTATGTACCTGGTAACTTCGAAGGGATAGCGACACTCTTACCTGTGATGAAAACTTCGGCAGCTGTCGAGAAAAAAACGTAAATTTTTTTTAAAAATATTGCTTCCACCTGGAATCGAACCTAGACCTCTCAGGTTGTGACTCGGACCCCTTGACATATTTTATTTTGAAACCTGACCGTTACAAATTAATTCGATTTGGCCCTGTCATTAAATAATTCATTCTTTAGACCTGCATGAGAGAAATTCGGATCATCATTGGAGTGATGTAACTCCCTAGGTGTCCATTTCCCGGACTAAACGTACCTTAAAGAATTGAACCTGAAGTAGAGCATGGTCAGAATGGGGACTACAATTAGAACTAAAACGAATCCCCCCCTGTGGTGTTTCTGGAACTGTAAAGCCCGTCTCACACGGGCGTGAAAAACCCAGGTAAATGGTACCTACTCAACAAAACAACAGCATTATAAGTAAGAACCAATCGCAGACCAATAGACCTGAGAATTGTACCTCGTTTTGGAAGGCCTTAAGAACCTATCAGTGGTGAATCATGTAACTATGAAGGGAAAGTAGACTTTTATTGGGATTTTTTTAGAGTTTTGAAGAATTTCGTCCACCTAGCCGTGCTGCGGGATCGAGGGCGTCTACGCAGTCATGTTTGTTTACGTTTTTTCTACACAGTTTAAGAGAAAAATATATCGGATATTTAAACTTTCTGAAATATAACATGTCTTTTAAACGGTTAGGTAAGTTATGTTGTGATTTTTGTCCACAAAAAATTTGTCCGAACATTGGTCTGTTAATTTATGACGTTAAAAAGACATATTATATTTCAGAATATTTAAATATCCAATAGTATCCTCATAAAGTGTGCAGAAAAAACGTAAACAAACTCGACTGCGTAGCCGCCCTTAAAATTTTCTATGTAGTAGATACTGTAGTAAAATAAATCTGTTCGATAGGAGACACTAAAGTGTACTTTAGGGTAGTGGTGCAATTCACCCTTATTCGTCTAAACTAGATCACTCTTGCAACCTCCTTTTGTACCCATACCTATGGTTGTATACAGGTACCGCAACATTCCATCTGGTTATTAACTTCTTTCGATCATATAGGTATACCGGATATTTTATAATTGTACTTCCTCTGGACTAGTTTCTTATTCTTTGATGATAAACTGGGCTAGATTAGTTACAAGAGGTGTGGGTGGGGACCTACAGTTTTAGGTGGGTTCTGAACTTCAATATGCATGTCACTGAATATGTCAGAAGGCCTCAATAGCCGAGTGGACTAAATGGTCGACTTTTGAGGAGCAGTGAGAGCCGGGTCACACCGGTTCGATCCCGATCCTACCAAAAAGTTTTTCTGCTCAGCATTCACCTCTGATATGTTCAGCATGTCAAGTGAAATGTATATCGAGGCTGTGGTGGTTCGGAACCCACCTAAAACTGTAGGTCCCCGTCGTTTACTCGATGGCTGGGGAGCTGGTATTTGGTAGTGCTGCCAGCTGAGCACAATGGATAGTTCTTGAAAACGGTCTAGATGCTGGGCTTGTCCCCTCCAACCCTCAGCTAACTAACTAATGTCAGAGGTCTGAAAAAACTTTGATAGTTTCGGGATCGAACCGGTGTTCGATAACAACCTAGACCAAATGCGGAAACTCACATGATATTTGAATATGAAAATAGGCTCTTTGACACGCATGTACGTAGGTGCCTACATTACTGTAGGTGTAACTCCAGTATATGCAAATTGCATGGACTTAGAGATGCGTACAATGGGATGTAACAGAGTTAGGTGAATGACTTCCTTATATCCTCGTGAGAAAATAATAAGTTCTCACGTCTGTCAAAAATTATGCCATAAAGATAACGGTTTTATGCTACTGGGAATATTCAAAAAGACGCGACCCTACTTTTGGCAAAAGTCGAATCATAAAAAAACACAGAGGTTCCAAAATTATTTTTTGTTCAGAACAAGAAGTAGACTTAAGAAGAAGGGGTCACAATGATCTAAAAGAGTTTAGCAACGATAATTCACATTTATGTAGTCTATCCCCCCCTGTAAATCAAATCCCCCCCCCCCAAATTTTTTGATTCGGAACTTGCACAAATTGGGCCGCGCCTAAGTGTGAAGTAGGTATAATGTAGGTGCAGGGTGGTCGCTCTCTGACGTAAATCAGCGTTACACTCTGACGTCAGACAAGATAGCCATTAGAATCCATATAGACTTTGGCTTGAAACTATCAACTAGGGAAGAGAGATACTTGTCTTTCAAATTAAAGAACTTAATTGCTCAAGATCCACTCTCTATAACGAACACCACTGTATAACGAGCGAGCGCTACTGTCCCTAGAGAAACCCTCTCTATAGCGAACTCTCTTTATAGTGAACAAATTTACATGGTCCCTTCAAGGAACGTTATAGACAGAGTCTACTGCTTGGTTTGGTGCCCAACCGTTGCCCAAAAAGCTACAAATTTTTTATTTTTTTATTTCTTTCAGGAACCTCAAAGACCTCCGGTTTACAACCCCGAGGACTACGCCCTTTCGCTCAAAAAATGGGGGCGTAAAGGAAACAATGGCCTCCACTTACCCCTCAGCGTGACCCAAAGCACGGCCTCGTTGGACAGCTTGACCAGCGTAGGGTCCAAAAACCAGAAAGTGCCCCTCAGCACCAAATCCTCCGTCAGCAGCGGCGGGAAAGGGAAAGAAAATGCGGGGGGCAGGGAGCTTCGAACTCCGGTCATGTTGCAACCCCCCTCAACGGGGGAAATGAGCCTACGCCAATTTGCAAGTGTCACAGAATTGCTCGCGAAATTGAAGACCGATCTGCAGCTGGCTTTTCCAAGGTATTTATTTATTTATTATTATTATTTATTTGGGCAGGGCAGTAGGTATACCAATCGTTTTCTTTTATACTATACCTATTTCATTTTGTTTCAACGTAGTTTTTTTTTTAAATAAAATTTTATGATGTTGGTGATGGGGAAATTTTTGTCTCAACCGGGGATTGAACCTGACACGAAAAAACCTACCACCAATCATATCCCAAGGTATTACCAAGTATGGAGCTGGATGTACAATAGAATCCATAAACAACACAAAACGTTAAATATTATTGTGAAAGCCATTTTTTGTTTTATAGTGAACCTTTAACGGTAGGATAAGTTTTGCGGCTACTTTAACGATAAGATAACAATTCGAACGTTAGGAGGCGCTATAGTGAGGTGGTGAAATTCAGCCCTAGTCCCTATAGTGTTCTGGTCTATCTCTAGGAGAACCTGTACTTTATTACAACTAAACAATTTTCTACGTATAAAATGTAATCAAGGACCAAAAGCAATAAAACGGCAGTATACCTAGAACGAAAGTAACCATTCAGCCGGAGCATAATATCACCCATGTTTAGCTTGTGAGAATGGCATGTCTCTGATTGATGCCGACATCCAGTTGTATCCATTAGTCATTTCATTACTTTGTGGTGGAATACTTTAGATGAGCTGCACCTGTACCTACACTTTCTTCTGCTTTTCTGCTCTCTGTAGATCGTCTTTATACCTGGTGTAGATTAAGGGTCCGCTTAACCTGGCGATGCATTTTTTGCCGCCCATAAGATTAACATTGCGAGCGGCGATTCATTTTCAAGGTTTACCCTTGGTTGGAAAGACACAAAGTTTTGCCTGTACCTAGCCCTAACAATGTTGTAGGTCGTCATCGAAGCAGGTTTCCCAATTTCTCACTGGTTTCTTTTTTTGCAACTGTTTTGCAAATGCTAGCATCGCATACCTCAATTTTTTAAGGGGAAAAGTGCTGTATCTCGAAAACCAGTCAAAAATTGGGAAATCTGCTTCGATCACAACCTAGAACATTGTTAGGGCTAGGTATAGGCAAAATTTTGTATCTTTCCAACCAAGGGTAAACCTTGAAAATGAATCGCCGCTCGCAATGTTAATCTTATGGGCGGCAAAAAATGCATCATCAGAATTTTTTTGACTTTTCCGAAAGTGATTTCCATCAAAAAATATCTTTATGTATCAGTGTTTCAAATTTTTTTCTACCTAAACTGTTGTCTGCATGGGATCTTCGTAAATCGCAACTTTTCTTCACACTCGCTTCGCTCGATTTGAACAATTTTCCCCAAATAATTCGTTTTGCTGTAGGTTTCTTATACCCCTACCTTGCACCTGTATTATAAGAGTTACAGCTCTACTGTATACCATTCTTACATGTACCTAGGAAAAGTTAAGAGGATTAGGAGTACCTACACCTGCACCCACACTCAAACTTCCGTCAAATTAAGGGGCAAACAAGCGTAGCGAAATCACTGAACCGTCTCTCAGGTTGCAGGTGCGTCTCGATACGGTCTGATAGCAGCTACGGTCGTTATACCTAACTTTAAGTAGGTACCTACAGTACCTGTCTACCTATTAGTACCAGCACTATCTTGGATGTGAGATACGTTAACTGCCACTTAGTTGAAATCAGAAAAGGCCCTAAAGGGTTGATTTCTCCAGTCTGATTTTTTTGACTATAAGATTGTATAAACCTTCCAAGCTATATTTAGCTTATAGCTTCATTATTGTTCACCTTAGGGGATGTGCTACTATACTGAGACAAGGAGCTCTCTCCTAAGGTAAACATAGGCGAACGAGACTTTGCAGAATCAGCTATTTTGGGAGAAGGAACTTGGCAAGAGTTTCAGCTCTTTTTCCGCTTTTTCAAACTCCAACCGACGTTTTCCTGGTTCTAGTTTTGTACAAGAGTTCGTCGGGGACCCAGTAGACGGTGTGACTCTTCTTCTGGAACTTCTGAGAGCTGTCCAGCTTTCTCAAGCGCAACAGCAACAACGATGTCCTCCTCAGGTTCGTACCTAAACCACAATTATTATGAAGGTGTTATGTTGTCGCCTAGAAGCTGGAAAATTAGGTATACGCTCTCTCAAAGAGTGGTCTCAACTTGCGGGGTACTCTTGAGAAGTTCGGAACAAGAGCATGTTCTTACTCTGTCACCTTTCTTCTGTTCTCAGGTACAAAGGCGAGCTCTCCTAGACGAGCACTCGTGCCTGATTTGTCTTCAGCACTGTCTTCGCTGTACCGACGCAGGCCGGAGACTTGCGGCGTCTCCTGCGGGACTCTTCACCCTCGCTGTCTGTATAATGAGCAATGTCACCAAGTCCCGTGTCCTGGCACTAGAGGTACGTACCTGACCAAAGTAACAGCTTCACCCCAAAGTTGGTTGGTTCGGAGATCCATTTCCAACGACTCCAACGAGATATTCCTATATAGGAATGCAGTATAATACAAACACCTTGCGCACAGTCCCTGTTAACAAAAGGACCCAACCCTTTTCCAGTTGCTGACGAAAGCGTGCGAGCCTCCAGCGAACGGTCACGGAGCGGTATCAGATGCACTGTCGACGCTTCGCCTGCGGTTTGGGGAACCGGTGCGGTTCCGGTTCCTTGTAGGCATGCTGAACAGCGCGGGAGCAGTGGAGTTGCTGACTGCGGGCATGCGGTTCATCAACTCCTTCTTGGAGACAGCTCCGAGTGTGCAACAGAGGGTCTACATACAGGCGGAACTTGAGCAAGCGGGATTCTTGGCGGACACATTACGGAAGGTTGGTATCTTGAAAATAGAGGAGACAACTCTGAGCCTTGTGGGACACCTAGTGATAATTAAAAACAAATAATAAACATTAGCTCAGCACTAAGGTATTTTTTTAAATAATAAAAATAATTTTTATCATAACATATCAAGTACTTACGATGGAAATTTTTCTAGATGAAGAAATTAATGCCTCACCGACTCTATCAAAAGCTTCTGAAAAATCAGAAAAAATCACCTTCAACTATTTTTTAATTTTATTTTTTTCTAGACACTGCCTTCCCACTCTGAGGCAGTAAAGACAGAGATCAATCGTTACGAAACGAACTTCATTGATGTGGCGAGCCTCCAAAGGCAGTCGCATGAAGTGGCGACACTTCGAGACAAAGTTCAACTTCTCGAAAAAAGGATTCAGGTAAGATTGAGATGACGAAGTATAACAAGAGCTATCTAGTTAGATAACAATTCAATGAAAATTTGATACCTAATGCCAATTGAAGCACTATATAAATATGACAGCTCTTCTCGAATCTTCCAGATTCTGCAGGAAGAAAAAGGAGTGCTGCGTTCTCTGGAACAATGCCTCAAAGAGAGGTGCTGTGAACTGGAAGAAGAGGTCAGCACTAAAACATCGACGACGCTGCTGACGGCTCGTATCAAACCCTACAGCACAGACAAGGGGGAGTCTACCCCTGCCGAGGACGAGGGCATCAGCAGTTCCGAACAGGAGTTGTCGCAAGATGAAGAACCGAGGCGGCTACCTCCTCCAGAGCCCAAGAAACCTCCTAGACGGTGAGTTTTTGGACTATAGTGACGTACGATACAAGAACAAGAATAAGAAATGACATTACTTGTCCTGGAACATTCTAGACTTTAATTGCCACCCTGTGTCCAGTATCGGTCAACAGGCCGATATGGATCTTGCACAAATAATTCCTTGACTCCAATTTTGAAGTAAGTGAATGATTGCAGGGCTCCGGAGCAGCCTCTGAAACCGCCCCGCAACATAATAGTAGAGAGCAGCGTCGACGATGGCCGAGAGTTTAAAGCAAAAGAGCCAGAAGACGAGACAACGATAGAAGAGGTTATAGAAGAACTACAGAACATTGCCAATGGGGCAGATTCTAGATCGTACCTGAAGCCTGACACCAAAGATTTTCAAGAAAGAACTCGTACATTTACAAAGAAAATCGAAAAAATCGAAATCAACGAATCAGAAATAGTACCTGCGATTATTTTGCCTCAACCTCCAAGACGTGCGAAAAGTCTCGTTCACATCTTCCTGTCGGGAAGGGAGTGCGATGACGGGAAACACGAATTTTTTGACGAAGACACAGATTCGGACTCTTCGGACTCTTTGCTGACGCGCGAACCGCGCCGGAAAGACTGTCCGTTCCGACAAAGTTTGAGATCGGCTGGAAGTTGCAATAATCTGGATTCGCAGAAACCCCAGACCGCTGCGCAACAACGAGTTGAAAATTGGCGGGAAAAAGCTCTGGAAAAGAGGGTAAGTGATCGGCAACGGCAGGTGAAGCCACCGTACCAAGAGCGGAATATCGACGAAGAAACCGAGAAACGTAAGAATGTGGTTCCGCCTCCGCCACCTTTCTTGGAAAGGCTGGTGGATTGTACAGAGCAAAAGCCCAACGCTCGCAACCAGAGTCCGTTCGTGCGAAGAACACAACGGTTTGTCCCTGTACCTGTGAAAAGAAGTCAAACCTTCCACACGCAAGACACGAGGATCAGCGAAGTCAAGCCGAAACCGAAAATGGGAGTCAGCGGGTTAGATATGAAGCGAGACAACGGAAAATATCAAAATACTGACGCCAGGAACAGGTACAGCAAAAAAATTAAAGACAAAGCAGACGCCCAACGTAGAGGAAGCCTCGACGAGCTTCAGTTCGCCGTGGAAAATGACATGTCCCGGAATACCAACCGGTCCTTAAGTTTGGAGAGGGTGGACATCGGGTTGGACTCCTTCGTTGACATCACAGTGGACGACGCCAAGAAGTCGAAGATTGATGCCAGGAATATTGGGCCGAGGACACGAAGAAGTTTGGCCGAGAGTAGTTTATTCACACCCCCTCAGCCTAAGCAGCGAACATCCCTAGCTCGGCAGCATTCGGGCTCTTCCACCCCCCTCACCCTTCCAGTGGAGATAATGCCTCCAGCAACCCGGGCACCCCCTGACGGCTCCAGCAGTCCATTAGACTACGAACCATCCTCCCGGAAAACCTCCAAATCAGATGACAGCCCCATTTACGCAACCCCCAACAAACCTTCGAAGCTTCAAAAGTTTTTCGGGAACCCCAAATTTGAAAACAGCGCAGGGGAAGCAAACCAAAAATACTTTGAAAGTAATTATGCTTGCCTAGAAAGGGGGCAACCTGCGCCCCGGAGTGTGGTGAAGGCACTCTTGCAGCCCCACCCCCAGAAACCAGCAGTACCTAACTTTTATTTGGGGACCTATCAACCCCGTCCCAACCCCCCGGCTCCCCCGGCGAACCCGCCCCCGTCTCTTTCATCGTTTGCGCCCCCGTTTTTAATGAAACGGGGTGCGGCAAACGCTGGGATGTATACAGGAAGTAGGGAGAACCTATGCAGCCCCACCCCGACCGAAACATCGAACGGAAGCGGCCGCCTGTCTGGCAGTTCTCGAACTACAGCGAGACTAAGTGACTCACTATCAGGCCTTTACTAAGTTAGCAACACTCTTTTGTTTTCTTAATAAGCGCTCATAGTAATGACACAATACCGTATGAGCTCATATTTTGTAAACAATAGTTATTGAGATTTGAAACAACTACATCCTTCCAATGTAAACTGTTAAGACCCGTGAGAAAAATGTATCCAGTGACATCTAGCTTAATTCTAGACAAAGCCAATGGATAACAGCTGTCCTGTATAAAATTTAGAACTTTACTACTTGCAGGTTACAAACCTGAGACACATCAAGCAAAAGAGGTGTGCCCAGTTAGGTTTTTTTTAAACATAAGAAACCTTCCATTAGATAGTTGTTTTTTTAATGTTATTCGGTCTCAGTTAAGTGCAATATATTACACAAACAATGGAATAGTATCTAAGCGTATTTTGTAGAATAAAAATATAAACGTTTTTAGACAAAAGAATAATAATTGTTGGTCAATAAAATATACATAGATCAAGAAATACTGAGTAGTCAAATAATGCCATGAGATTCCATTGAGACTCAATAAATGGGTCAAATCGTAATGAACTCGTTCGTAAGTCAAGTATACGGAAAAAAACATGGCTGCGAATAGAGCCCTATGTTTAGCTTATAGAGTAGTATAAGAGGCTCTAATGGTCGTGCAAACACCTCATAGAAATGAATACTGGACAGTGAAAATAATGCCATGCGTTTCGAAACTAAAAATACTGATTTTCACGTTAAAAAATTCAAGAATGAATTAAAATTACAGTCCCAGCGCATAGAGTATATACCACACCGCACAGTATACTATAGTGTCTCCTAACGAACAGATTGCTCTTACGTATGTTTAGCTTATGACAAGTGCCCTCCCATCTGCTCGATAGGAGACACTATAGTGGACTTTAAGAAGTGGCGACATCTACCTACAACAGTATCTATACCAACTGAAAATTATTTCAAGGAATGTACAAGAGCAATCAAATCCACATTACTCTTGGATTTTGGACACCCATTGGAAACCCCAGGGTTTCCAAAATTATTTTTTGTTCAGAACAAGAAGTAGACTTAAGAGGACGCTATACCTGACGATGCATTTTTTGCCGCCCATAAGATTAACATTGCGAGCGGCGATTCATTTTCAAGGTTTACCCTTGGTTGGAAAGACACAAAATTTTGCCTGTACCTAGCCCTAACAATGTTCTAGGGAGTGTTCGAAGCAGATTTCCCAATTTCTCACTGGTTTCTTTTATTGCAACTGTTTTGCAAATGCTAGCATCGCATACCTCAAGAAAAGTGCTGTATCTCGAAAACCAGTAAAAAAAAATGGGAAATCTGCTTCGAACACTCCCTAGAACATTGTTAGGGCTAGGTACAGGCAAAATTTTGTGTCTTTCCAACCAAGGGTAAACCTTGAAAATGAATTGCCGCTCGCAATGTTAATCTTATGGGCGGCAAAAAATGCATCGTCAGGTATAGCGTCCTCTTAAGAAGAAGGGGTGACAATGATCTATACTTATAGGTGCACTATAGGTGAGAATTACTTTTCATGTGTCATAGAAACAGGATAGTGACCCGTTTTTAGTCTAAATGCGGTCACAAGAGATTCATAAGTTGAGACCCGTCCGCGTTCTCTTCTGCAACACTTAGGTCATACGTCTCTGGCGAAGTCGTCTTCTTAGCTTGCGAGGAAGACAGAAGGTAGTCGAGTTCTTCCAGACTACAGACGTGGACAAATTCGTCCATTACAGCTCCTTTGAAGACGGTGACAACCGCCGCGCACGGCTGGAAGAAATAGATCGCTTGTTTTCGTTTGTTGAAGTCGTCAATAAGAGCTGCGATGCCCTGCAATGGAACAACAAACAAAAACATTAGGTTGAACTGTATAGGAAGGTCCTGGCTTCAAATCCGGGTAGCTACAGATTTTCTACTGGGAGCATGGCTGTCAGTAACCATCAGTGGTTTTTATGCTGAAATAACATCTAAGATAATCCATTTTAAAACAAAACTTTCCCTGTAGGAAACTTTTTTCGATATGGTCAGCTTATTTCGAACAGAAAATTTAAATATCCAACAGTTTCCTCATAAAATGGGAATGAAACTCATTCTGCTGCCACGTGTTACACAACTGTGTATTTCGCCTTTAAAATGTGGTAAACTGTCGGTACACACCTTGGCCGCGGTGAAATCGGCACCCAGGACATATCTGCAGTCTAGAATAACAGGGAGAGAGCTATAGCCCTGCTTCACAGCAGCCCGCACAACACTTGCCCTGATGAAGTCTACAGCGGGAAAGTAGAGACTATTGCTGGGGGTAACCATCAGGTACTCCGAACCTGAACTCGTCTGAAAACCAACGTCCACATAAATTATGTTAATTTCAGCAGTTAAAAGGATATATTATATTTCAGAACATTTAAACAGCCACTAGTATCCTCATAAAACGTAAACAAAAATTACTGCGTAGAAGCCCTCAAGAGGACCTGACGATGCATTTTTTGCCGCCCATAAGATTAACATTGCGAGCGGCGATTCATTTTCAAAGTTTACCCTTGGTTGGAAAGACACAAAATTTTGCCTGTACCTAGCCCTAACAATGTTCTAGGGAGCGTTCGAAGCAGATTTCCCAATTTCTCACTGGTTTCTTTTATTGCAACTGTTTTGCAAATGCTAGCATCGCATACCTCAAGAAAAGTGCTGTATCTCGAAAACCAGTAAAAAAATGGAAAATCTGCTTCGAACACTCCCTAGAACATTGTTAGGACTAGGTACAGGCAAAAGTTTGTGTCTTTCAACCAAGGGTAAACCTTGAAAATGAATCGCCGCTCGCAATGTTAATCTTATGGGCGGCAAAAAATGCACCGTCAGGTATAGCGGACCCTTAAAAGACTTACGGAAGCTTTTTCGATCCTTAAAGAAGGCCTTGCGGAGGGATAGAGAAGGATAATGATGTTGATCGCAACTCCCACCAATATCCCGTATTCTACTCCAATGAGGAGACACAGGACAAACGTCACTACGGTGGGGATCAAATCCTTTCTGCTAGACTTCCACATAGGCTTCACGACCTGTAAATAAAATTAAAATACAGTAGGCTTATTTATATAGTTATTGTTCTTTCTATAGGCCAAGGCCTAGTGGGGTGCTGGATTCCACATTTCGAGAAACTGGTCTCCAGTGAAAGCTAAACATAGTGTCCTATTCATTTGTTTTTCGTTCGAATAGCACACTATGTTTAGCTTCTAGAGAAGCCACGGCCATTGGCGGTCGTGCAATCACCAATGTTATCCAGTTCCGTACTTTAACCTACCTATAACTGAAAGTCTTACCTCATACTCGATCATGAAGATGACGGCGCAGATAATGACCGCAGACAGGGAAGCTTTTGGAATGAAGAAGAAATAAGGGGTCAGAGTCGACAGCGCCAGAAGAATTATCACACCTGAAAATATAAAGGAAATAAGAAGGAATTCGTTTTCCAGTGGAAGCTAAACATAGCGTCCTATTCGCAGTCTATTGCTACCTAGTTCGAACAGCACACTATGTTTAGCTTTTGAAGCAGCCACGTCCATTGGCGGTCTTACATTACCTGTGTATACGCCCCCCATAGGCGTACGGACACCGCTCGCATGATTGACAGCACTGCGGGAGAATGACCCAGTGATGGGCATGGATGACGCAAATGACCCCACCAGGTTACACAGTCCTAGCGTCAAAAGCTCTTGTGTAGCGTCTATGGCGTCACCGGCCGCTGAAAACGCGAAACAGGTACAGTTTTGGGTAATCCGAGGCACCAAATAACCTCCTATTAGGCTGCCGGTTGGTACTGGGTAGGTAGGAACAACCTCGAATTTTTTTGAACTAAAATATCTTTGCCAATCTACAGTTGACTCGTTTTGAACTCTCTCTATAGCGAACAAATTTTCAAGGCCCCTTAACGGTCGCTATAGAGAGAGACTACTGTACGTTATCAATAACACAGACTTACCAAAAGCTTTGGCGATGGCGACATTTCCCAATACTGCAATAACAGGTACGAGCAAAATGGCAGAACCCATCATGTTACACATTTCAGTAAAGCTGTAGGAAGTTTCCCCAACTGTTGTGTTGAAAGGCGGGGGCTGGAATTCCGGAAGACCTGACTTTACCGGACCTAAAGGAAAATCAAGGTAACAAATTAAGGTCGACTACACGTACTTGGTTCGCAATTCTACGTACTTCAAGCCCTACTCCGAAGTTACAGGGCGAGTGAAAAGTGTTTATAGGGGGATGTAAACCTGAGACTCTTTGTCGTGAGGTAGTGTTGTATTTTTGCATGAAATGGAGTAATAAGCCCACAGAGCGATTTTAAACAGTCAACTACCAGTTCACATGTTATTTTGACAGATCGCGAAAACACAACACTACCTCATGCGGAATATTTTTTTGAAAATTTTTGGACTAAAAAATGTATGATTTTATCGTCACATTTAGTAGAAAAGCTTGATAAATGTTTGTACTATTTACCGTAGCCATGTTACATTTTGGCAATTTTTATATCACTTACGGAAGTGGGTAATTTCAACAGCATTTCTTTATTTTTCTCCTGTAAAAGCTAAACATAGTGTCCTACTTTCACTCGTTCGTTTCGCGTTCAAATAGCACACTATGTTTAGCTTTTAGAATAGACGATATTGCAATTACCAGTCTCCGGCTGTACTAATATGTAAACATTAGTTTTGTCGAATATTTACTTTCGCACAGTGGTTTTGTTGGAGTTCGTCGAGAATGTATATACAGCCTTAAGGGAACATCCCCAGGGTGTTGTTTGTTTATGTTTACTTGAACCAAAACGCAGCACTTTTTCTCATATTATCATCGAAACTAACCTCCATTTTGCAATAAAAACAGTGTACCTACTTCGTCAATTATTTTAAGAACATAAAGTAAGCAAAAATTCATTAAAATGACTTTTGGTTACTTCACAGTGTTTGCACAACACCAATAAACATTGGCGGCGGAAGACTACTTTCCTGGGGGGTGCACGTGCCCTTTAGATTTTTTTTCGGGAGAGGGTTGAATACTTGTTCCTATCACCTTATAGTAAATTTACTCCTATATCGTTATGAAGGCTTTTTTATAGTTACTTTTTTTTAACATTTTGAGGGGTACACAGTCAACTCCTGGGGGGTGCACCCCCCTTCCGCCGCCAATGCCAATAAACCCACTGATCCAAAATGTGGAACTCAATGCTCACCTACCTGTTAGAAGGAATGTAGGATCAGGCTGTTCAGGATCATACAGACAATAACACAGAAGAGAGCAGAAGACAACTATGAGGGCGTTTCTCGCAGTAGAGATAAGCCATATCAGTTTTTTGACAGCTCTCTGTCTCGGAGTCGGCTTGACGTCTTTTCCGAATATTTGAACATCTTTGGCTTTCTAAAAATAGAAAAATCAGTTACCAAAAATACTGAAAAATAATGGCCCAGCAACAGAATTATCCATCGTGCTCAGCTGGCAGCACTACCAAATAGGTACCAACTCTCCAGTTTTAGTGTGATATAGATATACACTTGACATAAAAAACATATCAGCGGTGAATGCCGAGTAAACTTTTTGTAGGATCGGGATCGAACCGGTGTGACCCGGCTCTCTACCAAATAGACCACTCGACTATCTAGGTTGTCCCACACACCCTTTCTTACCCTTAGAAGTAGAAGTATCACAATACAGAGGGTACCAAGCAGTGTGTCATTTAGCCTCGTTTCATGTATATGATTGGCCACTTTGAAGACTGTATCAATGAACCCTGACGAAGTGAATTTTAGCCCAAGCAGACCTTTGAGCTGACTCACTGCTATAATCACTGAAGTTGCTGACGTGAAGCCCACCGTCACAGGAATTGAGATGAAGTCAATCAGAACGCCTGAAAATAAATAAATAAACAAAATAAAAAACACCATAATATGTTTAAATATTCTGAAATATAATATGTCTTTTTAACTCATGAGGCTATGTTGTGATTTCACGATTAATTTTGGACAATTTTTTTGGTTACAAAAATCACTCGCTCGTAAAATCACAACATAGCCTCATGATGAGTAATGACGTTAAAAAGACATACCTACTATATTTCTGAATATTTAAATATCCAATAGTTTTCTCACAAAGTTTGAAGTTCGAACGTACAAACAAGCGAATGTATATTCAGCCTTACGGGCGTCTACGTTTACGTTTTTTTTGTTTACGTTTTTCTGCACACTTTCTAAGGTAACTATTGGATATCAACATGCACGGCAGTGCATGCAGCCAAGTTTTAAAGAAAAAGAAAGCGCGACAAAGCCTCGAGCACTGCCAGCATGTTATACAGGAACCAGAGTTGTGCACTTTTCGTGCCTCTCTACAGGAGGCAAGGGGGCGTGGCTCGAACAGTGGGTACCCTTCTCCTGTAGTAGGGTCCCACGGGACCTCCAAAATTAAATTTCAAATTTCTACGTCCAACCGTACCTGAGCAGTGACATCCCAAACTTAGCTGTTTTTGAGGGTCACTCACTGACTGACTGACTCACTCACTCACTCACTCACTCACTCACTCACCTATACAAATTATAAGCATGTTCCAGCGGTACGATAGAGCTGAAACTCGGCACACTTGTAGGTACCATCCCCAAAACACCCAGAAAAATCGCAAACCCGAAGTACCTACAGTATTATAGGTTCAGGTTCGATTCAAAGTTCCCATACTAACTTATGGCAGATATTTACAAAACAAATACTGCCTCCTGCTTCTTGTCCTTCCAGGTAATTTGTGTAGATTCGCCAGGCAACTTACTTTCAGGTACGAGTAGGTAAATTTCAGGTACGGGATAATAATTTGTGTAGATTTAACAGGGAACTGGTTTTCAGGTACTGGGAGGTTCTTTCCAGGTATGGCAAGGTATTTTGACTCCATTCGACAGTCAACTTGTTTTCAGGTACGATTAGGTACATTTCAGGTATGGGAAGGTAATTTGTGGAGATTCGACAGGGAACTCATTTTCAGGTACGAGTAGGTACTTTTCAGGTATTTCAGGTATGAGATTGGTAATTTGTGTATGGTTGACAGGGAACTGGTTTTCAGGTACTGGTAGGTACTTTCCAGGTATGGCAAGAAAACTTGAGTCCATTCGACAGCCAATTGATGTTTTACCTACTGGTAGAAACTATTGAACCACCTCACAAAAATTATATGATATCCGACCAAAAACACTCCGTGTAAAAAACGCAGCCAAGTTTATAACCCTCCAAAAATTAGCCTAACTCAACAGCCCTTAAAAGGGTTTGATATAAAAAATGTTGGCCAAGTTCTCCACATTCCCGCTATCACTCAGCCCCCAAAATTAGTGATATCACTTATTACAGGCCAAGTCTTTGGCGCGAATCACAAGGATGTTGGCGACATAGTTTGTCATATACCTGCTTTCCAATACCCCCGGACCGCAGCCCCCATCCAACCTTAGTCTGTGTCTATGACCGGCTGTGACGCTTACGTGATTTGCGCCAAGGACTTGGCCCTGTAATAAGTGATATCACTAATTTTGGGGGCTGAGTGATAGCGGGAATGTGGAGAACTTGGCCAACATTTTTTATATCAAACCCTTTTAAGGGCTGTTGAGTTAGGCTAATTTTTGGAGGGTTATAAACTTGGCTGCGTTTTTTACACGGAGTGTTTTTGGTCGGATTTAAAATGTTCTGAAATATAATTTGACTTTTTAACTGGCTGATAAACGTAAAAGAACAGCAAATGTATATTCCGCCTTGACTCAGGTAGATTTAAGCAGTCAGTACGGAGCTGGATGTATAAGAATAAAAAAAAACTTGCAACTATACTTACCTAATCTAAGAACACTCATGATGATTTGTACACAGCCAGATAAAAAACAGAGGAGGACAGCAAAGTCAGCATTACGGTCAACAACCTGCTGATACGTCATGAGCGACATAAGAGCGGTGGGGCCGATGGTGATGTCTTTAATGCTTCCAAACAGCGAGTACACGAAGCATCCCATGAACGCGCTGTACAGTCCGTACTGAAAACAAACAAGCAATTAAGAGGACGCTGCATTTTTTGCCACCCATAACATTAACATTGCGAGCGGCGATTCATTTTCAAGGTTTACCCTTGGTTGGAAAGACACAAAATTTTGCCTGTACCTAGCCCTAACAATGTTCTAGGGAGTGTTCGAAGCAGATTTCCCAATTTCTCACTGGTTTCTTTTATTGCAACTGTTTTGCAAATGCTAGCATCGCATACCTCAAGAAAAGTGCTGTATCTCGAAAACCAGTAAAAAAAAATGGGAAATCTGCTTCGAACACTCCCTAGAAAATTGTTAGGGCTAGGTACAGGCAAAATTTTGTGTCATTCCAACCGAGGGTAAACCTTGAAAATGAATCGCCGCTCGCAATGTTAATCTTATGGGCGGCAAAAAATGCACCGTCAGGTATAGCGGACCCTTAAGCAATTAAGCAATAGTCTTGGATGGGAAGAACAACACCTATTGTGCTCGAAAAAATTACAGGGCTTCCAAAATTATTTTTTGTTCGGAGCAAGGACTTGACTGAATTGGCTACTTGCTTAAATTTTTTTTCGACCATTTTTTGAAGACATTGTTGGACATTTAAATGTTCCGAAATATGATATTATGTCTGTGAAATTCACTCTTAAGGCTGAATATACATTCGCTATTTTTTACGTTCGGACTTCAAACTTTGTGAGAAAACTATTGGATATGTAAATATTCCGAAATATAATATGTCTTTTTAACATCACTACTCATGAGGCTATGTTTAAATTTTTGTCACAAAAAAAAATGTCCAAAATTAACCGATCGTAAAATCACAACATAGCCTCATGAGTAATGACGTTAAAAAGACGTATTATATTTCAGAATATTTAAAAATCCAATAGCTTTCTCACAAAGTTTGAAGTCCAAACGTAAAAAATAGCGAATGTATGGTGGCCATCTGTCTACAGCGACATTCTCTGGAAGGAGTGAACGCATGACAAACCCTCTTTGAATTTGAATATACATGGTCCCTTAACGGTCACTATAGAGAGACACTACAGTATTTTACCTGAGGTTCTAGACCAGCTAGAGCGGCATATGCCAACCCCTGTGGCATGACCGTCAGTCCAACAGTGACTCCAGCAATCATATCCGAAACCAGCTTCTCCCCGTTGTATTCCGGCAGCCATTGTAAAATAGGAAGTCGCTTCTTGACCAGCCTCTTAAGCATTTGGACTCTCTTCTTCCGCACAGGGCTGCTTCTTGGCCCCTCTTCCATTGTGGCTTCAGGGGAAAACTTTTAAGGCGTCATTTTTTCAAAAAATCTGAAAATATAATATTACGTTTATGTTATGTTTTTTTGGTGACAATATTAGCCAACTAATTTGACGTCACAAACAAATCAAACAAAAGTTATACTAATGGCTTACGTAAGCGATAAATAGCCGAAAAAATACAAAATTGATATTAATGATAGATTTCACCAGAACAGTTTAATGACAAGATATAAATTTTGCTAGCATACGTTTAGCTTACGGCAGAGTTTATAGGTTGGTGTACCTCTTCCCGTAAGCTAAGTATAGAAGTCATTTCTTTATAAATTTAACTGACCGTTAAACTGGTCTGGTGAGATCCACGCAGTCTGACAAACTCAAGGAGTATCTATCTATCTTATAGATAAGATATAGATGAGATACATTATCATTGAATAAACCTGTATGACTATCTGTTCAAGTTTTCAAGTCCTACCTACTCCAGTTCCCACACTAGAGGAAGATAAATGGAAAATACAACTGTCACGGTCTGCGAAATAAAGGAAGTGTGGAGTCAGAATAATCATAACAGCGGAAATCATCTCAATTTCATTCAAATTTTCCGGTAGTTACACGAAGATTCAAGGCTGATACTATAATTTTTTAGAATAAACGGAGGAAACAGATCTATCGGTACCTATTTTGAGTTTCAAAATACGGTCCTTGGGTATCAGAAATAGAGCTATAACTAGGGTATCAGCCCTCAAATTGGGCTATCCACCCGACAATGGGCTGAGAAAGAAGAAATGGTATTTGGCCGATAATCCAGGTACCCAGGTGTAGGTAGGTACCTGACGACATCTTTACTAAAGGCACAGACTAAAGGTAAGAATACCCTATCCGCCAGTTAGGATAGATGTCATGGAACAGCCATGATAAGCTCTCATACAAGTTCATTCGTAAATTCGCCATTAATTTACGTTTTATCCGCTCACTTTATGAGGAAACTACAGGATGTTTAAATGTTCTGAAATATAATATGACTTTTTAACGTCATAATTTAACAGGCTATGTGATTTTATTATCAATTTTTTGTTGATCGTAAAATCTGTTACTTTGGGACGTTGAAAATATAAGTATGATGCATTTCAGAAAATTTAAATATTCAAAAAAAAATTGTCACGAAAAAAAAACACAGTATAAATTTTTGGCAAGGGGCGCCAAAAATTGGAACAATACCTGAGATGACCCACGACCATGCAGACATTTTTCAAAAAGCAAATTAACGTACCTTTAAAACTAGGTCACGGCTAATCGAAATAATTGCGGCTAACCAATTTTTAGTGGTTGCACCAACACACAAAAGACGAATTGGCGGTAATACACAAAGATGATAGAATAATCGCTCGGAGGAAAAGCTAGTAGCCGACTGGCTATAGCTTAGCTCACGTTCGTACGAGCTACTATACGAGCCAAATGCACCAATCAGAGCCAAGGACGTAACCCTTTCAACCAATAGCGTGCTGGAATTCGGCGCCCCAGGCTGGAGTTTGTTGTTTTTTGCGGTTGTCTGGTTTAACATTCTTTTCAATGTGGGAGTTTGGTATGTATAGTGGTCTTGACGGTTGTTTTTCGAGGTACACAGGTTCAATCCCAACCATATCAAAAAATTTTCTGACCGACATTCACCTCTGATATGTTCAGCGTGTCAAGTGAAATGTATATCGAGGCTGTGGTGGTTCGGAACCCACCTAAAACTGTAGGTCTCCAATAGTTTCCTCAAAAAGTGTGCAGAAAAAACGTAAACAAACACCACTGCGTAGACGTCCTTAACTCACGAGCTTCGTCATTTTGTAAACAAAGACTGGAATCAAAAGATGGTAACTACCTTTACCTTTATAAAAGAAATCCGAGCTTTTACTTGCTACGCACGGGTGCACTCGAGGCCCGAGACCTACGTTGATACCTGTAGGTACCTTCACAGAGCGTAGGTACCTTCCAATGCCAAATTTTAGTGTTCTCTGGACCGAACACAAAAGACCCAGCGTCTGCTGCGAGCTGACCTACATAAGACACCTATCCAGAACCTGAAGGTCACGTCAAAAACAATACTCAAAACATACACATCGAATTCAGGCCAAAGCACGGAGTGCCATACGAATTTTAGGTCATTGTTTACGTTTTTTCCGACTATTTTTCGAGGATATTGTTGGATATTTTAATGTTCTGAAATATAATATCTTTTTAACGTCAGTAATTAACTGTCTATCGAGGGGGTAACTACTCCAGAGATTCCTTGAGATTCCATAAAGATTTTCAAAGATTCATAGAAAGATGAACCCTGAAGGGGTAACCACTCCAAAAAAAATTCCAAGATTTCCTGAGATTTCCAATGATTTCCAACGAGATTCCTGGAGTGGTTCCTCGCTGTCTATGTCGAGATTACGATCGAGTTATTATTGTTAGTAAAAAAAAAATTGGTCCAAAATCGCTCGATCGTAAAATCAAGACATCGTCAGACGTTAAAGACATACTATATTTCAGAACTTTTAAATATCTAACAGTGTCCAAAAATATATATCGGGGAAATTGTCGATATTTCCCATTTTCCCTACTACGAGGAATCATGAAGGATCAAGGCTATACGAGATCTGTCTAGTCTAGTTCCAACTAGAAGTACAAGAAGGACAACAGAAACAGGTGGTTCTTATTTGCTAAGATCAAAGATAGGTGTCCCTGTGTAGGTACTTCAATAACAACTGAATGACCTGAATAAAAACATGCACAATCGATATAGCTGCTAAGCATATTTTCCTCGTAGCTCTAGCGTCATTTCGTCTAGAAAAGAACCTCGATACCACCAACGTTGGTACTGTAGGTTCCTGGAGGTGTATTCCCTTTCTCGAACGCCAGCAAACCCACTCAACTAACACCTTCAAAATTTATTGTAAGAAGATAAGGCACGCCATGATGCAATATACGGAGAACAGTTCTTCTTACAATAAATTTTGAAGGTGTTGAGTGGGTTTGCTGGCGTTCGAGAAAGGGAATACACCTGCAGGTTCAGAGTCTTCCAGAGATATTGGAAAATAGCCAGAGGGGGGGATTTCAGGTGGGCAACACGGCAGATTTCTTAGCGAGAGAGCTTGGAAATTTAGCTCAGCCTTAAAAAACCCATGGCTTGCTGTGCGCTGCCTCACAAAGCTACTACTTAGGTTTTCGGCTTCAGCCTAGACTAATAAAACTTTTTTAAATAAATTTATAACTACAGAATTTAGTAGTTGCTAATGTCATTCTAAGTTGGATTTTCCAGTGTTGGCTCACGACGAATAAAAGTAAATTCATGCAAAAATTCAAAATAATGACCTTGGAAATACACCTAACTGGCATTAGGAATGGCCTAGACGGGTCTGGAGCACCTATATTTAACTTACCACCAAGCCAAGCTTCTCAAGCTCATCCATAAATCCATCGTGTTTTTCATATCTTTATGGAAAACCTAACACGCAAATACAATTAAATCAGAAGAGTCATTTTAAGCGGGCTTGGGAGAGGTGCTGTTTATTTAAGGGTCCGCTATACCTGACGGTGCATTTTTTGCCACCCATAAGATTAACATTGCGAGCGGCGTTTCATTTTCAAGGTCTACCCTTGGTTGGAAAGACACAAAATTTGCCTGTACCTAGCCCTAACAATGTTCTAGGGAGTGTTCGAAGCAGAATTCCCAATTTCTCACTTGAGGTATGCGATGCTAGCATTTGCAAAACAGTTGCAATAAAAGAAACCAGTGAGAAATTGGGAAATCTGCTTCGAACACTCCCTAGAACATTGTTAGGGCTAGGTACAGGCAAAATTTTGTGTCTTTCCAACCAAGGGTAAACCTTGAAAATGAATCGCCGCTCGCAATGTTAATCTTATAGGCTGCAAAAAATGCACCGTCAGGTATAGCGTCCTCTTAAGGTGACCACATATACGATGCGTTTTGGACGGCGTCCTGGCGAGGATGCATCCCTGGACGCCTCGAAATGGGGAGGGATGGACACTTCTGAAGGGATGCCGTCCCGATCTTATAATTCCAACTTGACCTAATTGCACTTGAAGACAAGGCCGTACCTAGGCAAATATTTCAAAACTTAATTATATCTAGTGTAAAGCCGTGTAGTTTCGGGGGGGGGGGGGGGGGGGGGGTTGAACCCCCCTAACCCCCCCCCCCCGTGAGTACGGCCTGCATAAATTCATTATATCGACTACTTTATCGATAATTATTGTTCTTTATTTTTCTTGTATTTTTTTTTTTTTTTTTATTGCAAATTGGAGTTAGAACTGTTTTGAGTATATTTATTGAAGAGACAGACGAAACACTGTGATTATCACAATAAAATCAAGGTCTCATAAAATTCTGCCAAACAAAAGACAAATCACAGGGATGCTGGTCCGGAAGTATCGTGTGTAGGCACCAGCCATCCCTGAGTTAACATCCCGAACCCCGCATCCCAGCCAGGGTGCTAGGACGCCGTCCAAAACGCATAGTAAGTGACCACCTCATTCCAGGCTACCTGGGTATAAAAGTATGCACAAAACCCTACCTAAAAAGTCTTCCATCTTCTATGGTGATGGCAGATTTAACTTCTTGGGCTACTGAGAAAAACAATGTCCAGTTCGGACTGGATTTTTGACCTCCTAGCGTTAGGTCACCCACTGGCAACTGGTACCGGCACCGGGTTTATAAAACTTGATGACCGGCCAGGTCAAAGTCGACCCGTCCGTCCAGCCAGGAAAGGCAACGCCAATGGGCAATAACACAGGGCCAGGTCCAGTAATATAGGACCAGGGGGTCTACTCCCGTCTCACATCGTTAACATGGAAAGATAGAGAGAATAGCATTGGAAGTATCGCGATTTGGGGTTGACACAGGTGTTAAAGGACAAGCTCCAGCAACTCAGTGTTAGGACCATAACACAGTCCGTAACACAGAACAGGTCCAATGTCGAATCACTCTGTAGGTACATTACGGTACCTTCTGTAGCTACATTCAGGACAAACAAAACAACATAGCAAGCCCAACCTTAAAAACCGCGCTATTATCAATACAGAGTGACACATGGTATTGTTCACGAGCCGTGCAGAAAGTAGGTACCTATCATCTCATCTAACGACTACAAATAATTTTTTGACATTTCATGATCCTACCCTAAAGAGAGCACCTTTTTGCTGTGGGTGTAGGTGCCAAGGTGCCTACCTAGGTTGGGTACTTACGTACGTTAATTAAAATATTGAAAGCAACAGTCAGAAGCGGCGAACGACCTCTAATGGTATTCATAACATGACCCAGAATATTCAGAGAGACGGCATCCTTTCGACGAATCACTCAAGACGCATGTTCTACCAAAAGCAATGTTAAAATAGTAATTTTACGAATAGTGGCTTTATAAGTTTAGCGATACTTACTTTACAGCACGGTAGCTCGTGTAAACCAGCTAAAAACAGATACAATTGACATAAAAAGGTAAAATTGTAATATTTTTGGCACTTTCACTACTTCCATTTGGACTTGTTTACAAAAATTTTGACAAACGTTTTTATACCACAGACTACTAATAATTTGATAATTGTCATGTCCTTATACGATATTTTTATTGAAATTTTTAATAATTCTATTATAAAATACATGTCAAATATATATTACATTTTTGAACAAATAGTTTAAAATAGAGAAAAATAAAAACTATATTTTGTATTTTGAGGTTGGTGATTCCAAAAAAACGCCAACCAGACTTACCAACATTCAAAATTTAAAACAAAGAAAATGGAGGTCACATCAAAAAGTATAAACAAAAACATTTTTTAAAATTAAAATTTTGACTTCAATTTGTTCATATATTTTCTAAATTTTGGCTCTTTGCCTTCTCTAATTTCAGATTTTAACGATGTATTGGAAAAATTTCCTGAAATATTGAAGAGAGCTCAGTTTGTAGCGATTGATACCGAGTTTACCGGACTTCGAGTGGATGGCGGCAGCACGTTTAATTATTTTGACACCTTAAAGGAGCTTTATGAAGTTAACAAGCAAACCGCGGCCTCTTTCTTAGCTGTTCAGTATGGAATTTGCCTGTTTGAATACCATCCGGCCACAGACTCGTAAGTTTATTTCATCACAAGCCCAAAGTGTGCGCAAGACAAACGGCAAAAAATAACATCGCGCCGAGTGGTGTAGGTGGTAGATTTTAAAGGCACCGGGTCACACCGGTTCGATCTCGATCGTGTCATAATTTTTTTCAGATTGTCATTCACCTTGTCTGCTTGTTTCATGAAATTTAAGGGTCCGCTATACCTGACGGTGCATTTTTTGCCGCCCATAAGATTAACATTGCGAGCGGCGATTCATTTTCAAGGTTTACCCTTGGTTGGAAAGACACAAAATTTTGCCTGTACCTAGCCCTAACAATGTTCTAGGGAGTGTTCGAAGTAGATTTCCCATTTTTTTGCTGGTTTTCGAGATACAGCACTTTTCTTGAGGTATGCGATGCTAGCATTTGCGAAACAGTTGCAATAAAAGAAACCAGTGAGACATTGGGAAATCTGCTTCGAACACTCCCCCTAAGGGCTAGGTACAGGCAAAATTTTGTGTCTTTCCAACCAAGGGTAAACCTTGAAAATGAATCGCCGCTCGCAATGTTAATCTTATGGGCGGCAAAATATGCATCGTCAGGTATAGCGTCCTCTTAATCGTTTTCTAGGTACACAGTTAACGCCTTCAATTTCTTCGTCTATCCGGGGTCATCTCAAAGAAACTTTACATGTCAAGTGTCCTGCTTGAAATTTCTATCTGAACATGGCTTTGACTTCAACAAATTGTTCCGAGATGGAGTCCCCTATTTAAGAGACGGTAAGTACCAAAGAAATGTACGAACCTAGGTCCGGAAAACCATTTTTAGTTCGGTTCGTGTATACAGCGTCTGCTTGATGTTACTAGATGAAGCTGAAGCGAAATTTGAGCGTCTAGAGGCACGAAAAGTGAAGGAAGTTGCTGAATCTCCAAGTATCAAAGTCCCGACAGACCAGAAGAAGCTCCTGGAAGATGTAGTCAAGAAAATCAGTGACTTTTTGTCGAGTGAAGAGGAAGAATTCATTCTTCCAAGGTAACACCCAAGAATCCGTAGTCAGTTCATTTAAGTAAGCAATAATTCATTCAAATGACTTTCGGTTACTTCACAGTATTTGAAATACCAAATATCAACACACAGACTCAACATTTTGTAAAAGTGGGCCAGTAACGTCCGTTCGGGGCTAAAAACCACTTAAATTTATTGTTTCAGGTACAACGCTTTTATCCGGCGGTTGATTTACCAAACGGCTAAGGATGAATTTGGCGGGCAAGTTGTGCTGGAAGGTGACAAGGATGGAACCATCCGGTTGATCAAAGGTCTCAGTGAGGAAGAGAAACAGGCTCGTCTGGACCAAAAATGGGAGAAAGAAAAAGACAGGATTCACCATGAAGTTGGCTTCAGCAAAATTATAAAACTTATTGCTGATAGTGTAAGCAAACGTTCATTTTTTTTTGTTACTGGATTATCTTATACATCCAGCTCCAAACAGACCAGTATGCCCACCGGTCCTTGATTATTTCCTTACTTTTTGCAGCGCAAACCTTTGGTGGGTCACAACGTATTCCTAGACCTGATGTTCACGATCCAGCAGTTCCTTCACCCGCTGCCTGAGGACTTTGAAGAGTTCCGTGAGATGGCGCAAGAGTTCTTCCCTCACGTCATCGATACCAAACACATGGTCACTGCCGAGAAAATTCGAACCTCTGCTGAATCGTCTTTGGCTGAAGTAGGTATTAGCCAGCTAATTTTGATATCACAGGGAACTTGGTGCAAGCTGTGAAGGAAGCCCGTTAGTGTTCCAAGCAGTGGATTGAGAAAATAAAAAAATAAAATGTTCCCGCCAAAATTCAAATAATATCTTCTGACACTTTTTTGTTGACAGGTTTTGAAATGCTTTGAAGAGCATGAGATGCCAAAGATTGGACCAGCGGCGGCAGAAGTTGGGTACAAGGAGGGAGAAGAACGCCCCCATGAAGCCGCCTATGATGCCTACATTACTGGTCGTGCATTTTTAGCAATAGTTGAAAGAATTGGTAGGTAAATTTTGGAGAAACCTTGGATGGAATGAAGGAACAGAAAATGTAGTGCTCATGGTGCATATTTTATGTTGGTATCATGATACATTGAATTTTGGGCAGCTATTCCTGACTTAGTGCCTTAGATGGGCCAGTGTAAGCCATCGGTGACGCTGCTACTATTTCGCCCTGCATGGTCCTATATGGCCCACTCTGATCGTGTATGGGGTAGGGTGGTAGAGTCCATTGTGTGGGCAGTAGCAATGGTGAATCAATATCTCCATAGCATAGCAGGAGTTGAAGGGGTTTGTTTTGAATTGCAGGCAAGAAAAACACAACAAATGTTAAGAAAACTCTGGCTAACTCGCCACTGCTGCTGCCATTCGTAAACAAACTGTCCACGCCGCCCTTGCACGAGATTTGGTACATGAACCTGGCTGAAACCTACGTGCCTCCCTACAGGCAGAATGTTTTTCACATTACTTTTCCCGAGCAGTGGAAGAGAGATGACATTCTAACGCATTTCAAGGACTTTGGTAAGTGGCAGGGCAGTCAACTATGAAACAAGAGGAGCTGGGATCTAGTCCCAGATTTTCGAAATTTTTCTTGCTGAATCTTACCTGCCCCTGGCCCTACCCAGCCTTGATGGATACCGGCTGGGGGAAAACTCAACTTTCAGGAGTGATTCTGTTCCGAAATATAAAATATCGTCAGTGTTGTTGTCCAAAAGTTTCCTCAAAAAATTGGATGAAAACTCAATCTGCTGCCACGTGTTTCACGACTGTTGCAATTTTTTGTTTCAGGTTTTGTAAACATTAGGTTTATCGACAACATATCTGCTTTCATATCCGTGGGAAAGGACTACGTTAAGAAGGTGAAACAAATGATCCTTAAAAACGACCAAAGTGAGTGCAAGGTGACAGCCTACAGTGACTTCAAGCAGGAAACCAAGAAGGACAAACCGGATGCCACTGATTCCTCCGGAACCAACCGGAAGCGATATTCATCCGAAGATCTGGGAGAGGCAGTTAGTCAGAAAAGGAACTGCACCTTCCCTATTCCTGCTTTTGATTAAATAGTTTTCTCAGTTACTTACAAAGGCACAGGTATTTTATTCTCAAGCTTTCAGAAAACTTCTGTGAGCCATGGTAGTCTAACTAGTTGCTTTGTGGAGGTAGTGATTAGCAAGCCATGGGTTTTCTAAGGCTGCGCTCAAGTACCGAGCTCTCAAGCTAAAAAATCTTCCGTGGTGACCTCCTGAAGTCACCCTTTCTGTCAACTTATGACTTCAACGATGTTTCCTGAAAGCCACAATACTTAGGTAAGTACCTACTTTATTGATCGAGTACCTACCAAGGTCCTTAGGTTTATTTGAAATATGTAGGCACCTACTTAAATGCTTAGGTAGGTTGGCACTTTATTTTTGTTCGGAAGTTTCTTCGAATCGTGAAAAAGTATAGGTAGGTATACCTTGTAAGTGCTTAGGTACCTACCTACCTACCTACCTACCTATACAGCCAGCCTGCTTTATTTTTGTTCGGAAGTTTTCTCGAATCGTGACTGGCATACGGAAAAAGATATAGGTAGGTAGGTAGGTACCTACTTTTCTAGCTTGCATCGCTTTCGTTTCTCAGGTCACGTCTCGTCTGTTCTTGACAGTCGAAACGCAATCCAACAAACCCAAGTCGCAACAAATAATCGGATATATCAGGTTTCTTCCCACACCACAGCATTCCTCTGGCTGTTAGTCGGTTACGCTAGTTAGAACACTTGTCGAGTTCGTTCTAACTCAGGCGGGGCTCTCGACAAACCAAGCCTTGTTTCGGTCAGGTATAAAGCTTTGTGCCGGGCCTAGTGTTTGTTTTTGAGTTCAGGAATCTTCACAATGGCAGGGGAAGCGAGGAAAAATCGACAGACCATCCCGATCCTGTGCAAAGTCGTCGAACTTGTAAGTTTTGTTTTCAGGTTTTGCAGGTTTGGTTAGGTTTACGCGCGTTTTTGTTGGTTTGCTTTGAAAATTTGGTGTGTTGCTTAAGTTTCCTTTGAGAGAAGTTAAGTACCTACCTTAAGGTACCTTACTTACATTTAAGTTAGTACCTTAACTGGGAAGGTAGAGCACAGTAGGTTACTTGACGATAAGAAACCGAAATTGTTCAAGGGGGCGTTGCCCATGAGTCAAAACAATAATAATTCTTAACCGTGCTCCCCTGTAAGTAAGTAGGTAGGTACATAGATAGGTACCTAGAGACATTACCTACCTATATTTTCCTTGGAAGGGCCTTCATCCTACTAGGTAAATAGACAGGGAGGTAGGTACCTATATAGGTCTTGGAGGGGAAGCTAGGGTAGGTAAAGCAGAGATAATAAAGACATGGGGTAAATGGGCATTATTATTCTACTTACCTACCTATGTTTCTTTATGGGGTGAAGTGAGACAGTGAAACCCATGTCGGTTAAGTAAATAACATTTAATTTGTAGGGGAAGGTAGAGATAAATCAGCCCGCGGGACAAACGAATTTTTTTAGGGCCTGGGGGAAAACCATTTCCTATAACTGGAGATTGTTGAAGTAAGAACTTATTTTCTGTTTCAGTGCCTAACCATCATCATAGTCGGTCTCATAGTCGACCCAACCAACAACGGAATCCTTGCTTTTGACCAGAACCACTCGGGGATAGTCTACGTAGCATGGCCTGGTTATATCATCATCAACACCATCATCATACTGGGGCATGTGATTGGTGACCGCCTCCCGAAACGCACGGTAAGGATGCTGTATAGGTTGGTACTTAACCTGCCCGTATATCATGCGTCCAGGAATGGAGGGACTAGAATGGCAACTCACAAAGACGCATATGTGGAAAGCATTAGAACCTATACCTATAGCCAGGAACTTACAAGATGGCGGATATAACACTTTCCATTGGTTGCACCTATAGGGACCAAAACAATAGGTAGGTATCGTGGAAATCCCTTGGTAGGGTGTTGGTTACTGACCTTAAGAGGACGCTATACCTGACGGTGCATTTTTTGCCGCCCATAAGATTAACATTGCGAGCGGCGATTCATTTTCAAGGTTTACCCTTGGTTGGAAAGACACAAAATTTTGCCTGTACCTAGCCCTAACAATGTTCTAGGGAGTGTTCGAAGCAGATTTCCCAATTTCTCACTGGTTTCTTTTATTGCAACTGTTTTGCAAATGCTAGCATCGCATACCTACCTCAAGAAAAGTGCTGTATCTCGAAAACCAGTAAAAAAAATGGGAAATCTGCTTCGAACACTCCCTAGAACATTGTTAGGGCTAGGTACAAGTAAAATTTTGTGTCTTTCCAACCAAGGGTAAACCTTGAAAATGAATCGCCGCTCGCAATGTTAATCTTATGGGCGGCAAAAAATGCACCGTCAGGTATAGCGGACCCTTAAATGACGTTATATTTCAGAGCAAAAAAGGTCCAGTAGTTTTATCTTATAGGTACATCCAACTCCATACTAACTGGTATTGGCAGTAGGTAGACCCACCATTATCTTGAAATTGACCATTTTCACCAGAATAGCCATTGATTGTTACTACTGGGACACACTGTAAACGACATCCATGCTACTAACAGAAAATCTGCCGGTACCGGGAATCGAACACCGTTACTTACCCCCTCTTTCTTTCAGAGCATCATGTTTTCGTTAGTGGGTGCATGCATATTTATTGCTTCGTCAGGAGTCAGCCTGTCGGACTGGGTGCAACATCACGGCGGGAAATCTTTTTACGAATTCGTTCAGCAGTACAATGATCAGACCATAGCTGCGGGAATTCTGTCGCTGTTTGTCGCTGTTGTCTTTCTCGCGGATGTGGTTTTGACGTTTCGTCTAGCATAGGATGACGCGTCTAGAGCTGCAGGCGAACCAAGGGTGCACTACAGTACTGCACCGCTTGACCCGCCTAAGCAGGATGCTTCTGAACCGTGTTAAACTGATGCAAGAATTCAACTGTTTTTAGACGCCATTTTGAGTTGGTGGTGCTATAATTTTTTTTTGGCTACTCGGAGGAGTCTTGAAGCCATGATAAATAATATTGATTCGTAGGGTGGCCCTCTTAAAATTCTCAATCAAGTACTTAGGACTTCATAAAGTAATTGATTGAAAATGAGCACGGTTTTAACCAGCGTCCACATTTGCCCCCATCTCCCTTAAAAAATTTAATTGCATAGGTAGAGACCCACCCAAGATGGCGTACTTAAAGTTGTTTAATTTGCATCAAATACACACGGAAAGAAGCACTGCTATGGCGAGGAGCTGTAAACTGAAATTTTTTTCTTTTTCTAAAAACAGTAGGTCTGTACCTAGTTGGATTTTTCTTTAAGTGTCAGTTTACATCTCCTATCGGCGAAGCACTAAAGCTCTAGACCCTCGGAAAATTGTTTTTTTTTTTTAATCTTATCGAAATAATGGCTATAGGTTATTTAAAATAATTGTAAGAAGTTGGCATTATCGTTGTTGTAATCTTCATTTTAGTTCATACACGAAGCTCTCTGTAGGTTAGTTTCTTATTTGTATGGTGTTAAGTGCCTACCTATTTGTAGTTTAGTTCCTTAATAAGTTGTTGTCTGAATGGCCAAAGTATTTAACCTACATTTAAGTTTTTGATTCCTATGTAGCTTTTAGTATGTAACTGGGACTCTCTAAATCGTATTGGTGTTGGTTTAATTTTTTTCTACATTACTCAGACCTGCTAGCTACCTAGTCATTAGCTGCATGTTGTTTGTTTTTGACTTCCTTCTTTTCGGCATGACATTTTATTTAATATGCATGACAATATATATTCTGAACTTGGTTTGCGGCTCCTTATTAATGTTATACCTACATAAGATAGTTTGGTGTCTTCGATATTAGGCCCTTTTCACACAAATCCGGTCGACAGTGTTTTCCGTAGGAAGTGAGCAACAGCATGCTATACCTATAGTAAAATGGACTTGTTCTAGCTTAGTGCGAAAAGGCTCTAACTATAGATGCATAGGTATACCTACTTGCTCAGACTATAGGTAGATACTTAAAGACCTGAACTCAAAAGCCAAGCTGAGAGCGCCTCATGGAGAAAGTTTAGAAGCATGGAAGCCCTTTTTGCATGATGTCAAAACTGAAATTAGTCACTTAACCTTTGACCTTCCGTGGCACACACAGCTCGAGGATTCCTCACATAGTCGTATTACACTAGTTAAGGCTCTGCTTTAGTTGACAATGCATTTATGCCACCAATAAGCTCAACATTGCGAGCGGCTACTATTTCCTCCCCAAATCCCTGTAGTTTTAGTGATGTCCCTCTTTTCCCCTTAAAAAATTAGATCATACCATTTCAGGTTTGTCCATGTTGGTAGGTATAGTTACTATATGCCTCAGTAACTATCTAACTCGTTCGCGAGGTATATAGGTAGGTAGGTACTTATATATAGTACCTACCTATTATGTTTAAAAAAATCCCAGTGGAACAGGGCCTTCCAAGGTATCGTAAGTTGGCAGAAGGGGTGACTTCACGTGGTCGTCATGGCGCAGATTTCTTAGTGTGAGAGCTAAGAACTTTAACGCAGCCTTAAAAAACCCATGGCTTGCTGTGGGCTGCCTTCACAAAGCCGCTACTTACAGTACCGTTGCTCATCGTGGTTTTCTCAAAACTTGCTTTACTAGGGATCGATATAGGTGCCAAAATACCTAGCAGTAGTTTTTATTCATTTTTTCTCTCTGATTGTTTTAGTTGATGATATTTTCGTTCGTGGGAGGAATCCTCTACATCGCAGCTGCCAGCACAGCTATCCACGATTGGCGGAGAAATCAGGTACAATTTCTTTTTCTATTTGTAAAGGGCATTGCCCTGTGTGAGCGCTCTAGTAGCAAAACTAGGTAGGTATTATAAATATCCAAAATGGCGTCTGTAAGACCTCTAGTGGCAATGCTGGGTACTAATTTCCCAATATGTTGCCTGCATTCATTCATTCATTCACTTTCTTTTAATTTTCCTCACAGTTTCTGAATTAATTCTTCTTTTTTTGTGGCTTCCAGACTGATCCAACTCGACATCCAAGTAAGCAGTACCAGGATATGACCATCTCTGCAGCTGTTTTGGCCATTTTCACCGCCCTTATCATGTTCTTTGAGACGGTTGCGCTTGTCTTCTTTGTCGATGATGACGACGAAGACTGAAACTTAGGAGCCTGACAGGTTTTAAAATAGGTAGTTCAAGCTAGGTATAGACTAAGTTCATCATATGAACGTGAGAAGTACGTACGTCGTGTTAATTTCAGTGCCGTAGTTGGCCTGATAAGGATGTAGACCTAACACTTTGTTTACCTTTCTAAATGACACTTCACTTAAGAAACTGATGGATATTATTTGTTCTGACATATAATAGGTGCATGTCGTACAATCACTACGTATTGTGCTAATTTCTGAAATTAAGACTGAATACACGTTCGCTATTTGTTTACGTCTGCACACTTTATGAGGAAACTATTGGATATTTAGGTATGTTCCGAAATGTAATATTTTTTTATGTTCTAAATTAACTGACTGTGTTGTAATTTTACGATCGAGTGATTTGTCCAAATCAACCAATCATAAAAATCACAACATAGTTGCTACCTTAAAAATACAAATAATTTTTCAGACCATAAATATCCAGTAGTTTTCTCATAAAGCGTACAGGAAAAACGTACCTATAGCAAATGTATATTCATTCTTAATTCAGGCTTAAAAACAAATAATATTTTAGAACAAATAAATATCCTATACCTCATCATAGTGTCGCCAAGAAAGGTAAACAAACAGCATTTGGCTGCCAAGGTCTCCTAGTGCCTTAAGGGTCCGCTATACCTGACGGTGCATTTTTTGCCGCCCATAAGATTAACATTACGAGCGGCGATTCATTTTCAAGGTTTACCCTTGGTTGGAAAGACACAAAATTTTGCCTGTACCTAGCCCTAACAATGTTCTAGGGAGTGTTCGAAGCAGATTTCCCATTTTTTTTTACTGGTTTTCGAGATACAGCACTTTTCTTGAGGTATGCGATGCTAGCATTTGCAAAACAGTTGCAATAAAAGAAACCAGTGAGAAATTGGGAAATCTGCTTCGAACACTCCCTAGAACATTGTTAGGGCTAGGTACAGGCAAGATTTTGTGTCTTTCCAACCAAGGGTAAACCTTGAAAATGAATCGCCGCTCGCAATGTTAATCTTACGGGCGGCAAAAAATGCATCGTCAGGTATAGCGTCCTCTTAAGAGGCTATAACATTTTCTCACAGCACTGACTGTTGCTCCGACATTGTATCAGTGACTTTGAACGGAAGACAATAGTAATTAGATCTGTTGCTCAAAAACCCATTCACTTCCACTTAGCGGAGAGGTCCAGATTTCTGAATCTATATGTTAAGTTTGCCACTTCCTCTGTTGTGAATGTGTACAAGGTTCCGTCCATATCAATCCTATACTCCACCTCACCCTTGTATGAGAGGAACGACACCCATTGTTCTAAAAAACAGGGTGTCCAAAATTATTTTTTGCTCAGAACAAGAAGAAGGGGTCACAATAATCTAAAAGAGTTTAGCAACGACAATTCACATTTGTGTAGTCTATCCACCCCTGGATATAACTGACGTCACTCTCATCTAAGGGTGACGTGGACTATAGATTTTAGACTGAGTTTTGGTATCTTAGCCATTTGTTCTTTAATTTGAGAACATTTCTTTTTAGTAGATAGATACAAAAGTTGAACGAGTTAACAAAGTTTGTCAGTATAGGTATCAACGATAATACACAGCCGTGTTTGTTTACGTTTTTTCTGCACACTTCTTTATGAGGATACGAGTAAGTACTACTTAAGTATTTACTGGATATTTAAATGTTCTGAAATGTAATGTCTTTCTAACGTCATAAATGAAGAGGCTATGTTGTGATTTCACGATCGGTTAAATTTGGACAAAGGTTTTGTTGACAAAAATCACTCGTAATATCGCAATGTAGATATTTATATCCAATAGTTTCCTCATAACTTGTGCAGAAAAAAAAAACGTAAACAAACACGACTGCGTAGACGCCCTTAAGAACTAAATGCAGAACTACATTGTAAACTCGTTCAATTAACCCGGGTTTAGTGTCTCGGTCTTTATAGTTAACGGTAGTTTTTATGCCATTTGTTAGTGAGTTATTTAGGTACCCATGAGGCTTTTGCATACCTATGTATGTTTGGTGGAAAATTACAAGAGTACAATTAAAGTATTATTAGAAATATTTAAATATTATAGGATAATAGGTGTATCTACCAATGGGAGGCCTACCTAAAGTTAGATACCTTCTATAACGAGACCCTCTTTGTAATGAGCCTCACTATAGCGAGTAAATTTACGTGATCCTTTAGCGGTCGTTATAAAGAGAGGAAAAAAACTGTCTCCCGTGAAGTAAGTTAAATTTCCATTAAGGGTCCGCTATACCTGACGTTGCATTTTTTGCCGCCCATAAGATTAACATTGCGAGCGGCGATTCATTTTCAAGGTTTACCCTTGGTTGGAAAGACACAAAATTTTGCCTGTACCTAGCCCTACCAATGTTCTAGGGAGTGTTCGAAGCAGATTTCCCATTTTTTTTACTCGTTTTCGAGATACAGCACTTTTCTTGAGGTATGCGATGCTAGCATTTGCAAAACAGTTGCAATAAAAGAAACCAGTGAGAAATTGGGAAATCTGCTTCGAACACTCCCTAGAACATTGTTAGGGCTAGGTACAGGCAAAATTTTGTGTCTTTCCAACCAAGGGTAAACCTTGAAAATGAATCGCCGCTCGCAATGTTAATCTTATGGGCGGCAAAAAATGCATCGTCAGGTATAGCGTCCTCTTAACGTATGGGGTTGAGGGTTGTTCCTGATCTGGACAGCCTGTTATTTCTCTTTTTTTTATTTTATCCACTTGCCACAAAACAATTACGTACGTGTCCAAATTTTTTCTTCTCTAGTTGTCAGTCTGTCTTTCTGTCTTCTGCTGTTGTTCTGTGACGTATTTTTCGCTCTGTTGACTCTTAATTTCGTGTGTATATGGACCGGACATGTAAGGATTTCTTTATTGCATTTTTGTTAAAAACTCCTTTTTTTTAGACTTTTATTCCTACAGAGGGGAAGAACTTAATGGTAGGTCTCTGAAACTTAATTATCTTGCATAACTTCTAAGGCTGCATCCAATAGTTAAACGTCCGTTAAATTATATTTAACGGGGGTTAATTTTAACCGAGTATCGTGGGATCCATCGTAAATGCGAGTTACAAAACTGTGGTGCCTTAATCATATCCTACGGAGTTTTCCAAATATTAAGTTTTATTTTGATATTATTAGTAGGTACTTACTACTTAGATATTATTGTAGAAAACTAGATTTTTTCTGTCCGTTTGTAGAGATTCATGGTGAAAATAATCATCATCGAAAGAAATACATATTACCGATGTGAAACCTCGTTGTTTTCAATCAAAGCCCTAACAGCTGTTGAAACTGTTAGTGATTGACACTTATGTTCTGAAATATAATTTGTCTTTTTAACATCCGAAATTAACTGCTGTTGGATTCTGGATAAACTTTTTTACTGACAAAAATTGCTCTATCGTAAAATTATAACATAGCCAGTTATTGCCTGACGTTAAACGGGCATATTATATTTCAGAACATTTAAATATCCAACTGTGTCCTCAAGAAATGGTCGAAAAAAAAACGTAAACAAATAGGAGACGTAGGTATACCTATTCCATGTTCACGACGGGGGTCCGCTATACCTGACGGTGCATTTTTTGCCGCCCATAAGATTAACATTGCGAGCGGCGATTCATTTTCAAGGTTTACCCTTGGTTGGAAAGACACAAAATTTTGCCTGTACCTAGCCCTAACAATGTTCTAGGGAGTGTTCGAAGCAGATTTCCCATTTTTTTACTGGTTTTCGAGGTACAGCACTTTTCTTGAGGTATGCGATGCTAGAATTTGCAAAACAGTTGCAATAAAAGAAACCAGTGAGAAATTGGGAAATCTGCTTCGAACACTCCCTAGAACATTGTTAGGGCTAGGTACAGGCAAAATTTTGTGTCTTTCCAACCAAGGGTAAACCTTGAAAATGAATCGCCGCTCGCAATTTTAATCTTATGGGCGGCAAAAAATGCACCGTCAGGTATAGCGGACCCTTAATGGCAACTTTGAAGGGAGGCATTCCGAGAAAAGATCCCCTTCAAGGTAGCAGTTCTCCTTCGTGCTGCAGTGGACAGTGCAGTGTAGCCAATGAAACGCTGACAAAAACCCGAGCCACCCCGAGCTCTTCCGTAGGTGGTGGTAATCACCCGAAGGCCATTGTGGCCATTAATTCGTCCCATCAACAATGTACAGAAACCAAACATCAAAATACTATCAGTAATGTATTATTATAGTTTTTTGTTTTGTATAAACTTAAAGATACAGTTTCAAATGTTCCAGATTTTCCCACCAACATTTAAACGAAGTTGTATCAAAATTATACTATAGCAGTGTTTACAATGTTTACAGCTAAATGCAGTAACAAATACAAACATAATTTTTTTGGTGATACATTTTACAATTTTTGTTTTACGGAACTGTAGGTATTTAGGTACGGATGAGGAATTTAGTTGTTGTTGTTGAGGGGTGGGGGTGGGGAACAGGCCCAGCAACTAGACCATTTTAAGAATTATCCATCGTGCTCAGCTGGCAGCAAAAAACGGTATACTGAGGTAACGTTACTGAAAATTTTGTGAGAGGTAGGTAAGTAGGTATTATGTTGTATGTGCTTATTCAAATGAAGTGTTGCTTACATTATGATCCTAACAAAGAGGTATGTGCTAAGCACTTTGTGCTTAGGAGTTTTATACCTGAATTTCTCCCAAAATACCCAAGAGAAGGTAGGTCCTTACGACCGAATGCATTCGTTATTTGTTTACGTTTTTTTCTGCACACTTTATAATGAAACTACTGGATATTTAAATGTTCTGAAATACAATATGCCGTTAAAAAGACATATTATATTTCAGAACACTTAAATATCCAATAGTATCCTCATAAAATGTGTAAAAAAATGTAAACAAACACGCCCTTAAAGATCTCATATACCTACCTAGACAACTGAAGTGTTTTGAGAGGTATTCAGGTAATTTCAGTAGCAAAAGAGAACACTAGCCTCAATTATTATTTCTTAACTCAACATTGACCCGAAGGTTCAACTGTTAACAGGACATGGGAGCGATGATGTTAATTTATGTTCATCTGAACCAAAACTAGTAAAACATTGCTCGTGCTGAATTTCACGATTATATGAGGATAAGTGCCTTGTTTTGGTTCAGGTAAACGTCTCTCCCATATCCTGTTAACAGCTTATTTTCATGGTTTCTTTGTTGATCCACTGCTACCGACATAGAGTAGTTAACACTTAATACTTGCATGCTCCTGCTAAGTGAGCTGCGAATTTAGTAAGGCACATGGATATTGTTGGTCGCTCTTTTTCGGCAGCACGACCTGCACAATAGGAATAGGCAGACGACCGCGAAACTGACTCCTCCGCCGAGCCCGAGCCATACTGCGACCCAGCTCTCGGGCTCTGGCTCTACCTTCACGCACTGCTCCGGGGTCTCATCGCCGCTAGGGCCACCTGCAACACAAAGAATCATTATGTCTTAAGGGTCCGCTATACCTGACGGTGCATTTTTTGCCGCCCATAAGATTAACATTGCGAGCGGCGATTCATTTACAAGGTTTACCCTTGGTTGGAAAGACACAAAATTTTGCCTGTACCTAGCCCTAACAATGTTCTAGGGAGTGTTCGAAGTAGATTTCCCATTTTTTTTACTGGTTTTCGAGATATACGGTGATGTTACAACCATAATGGGAAAAATTCAGTACCTCAGGAATTTATTGGATTATCTAGTCCGATGGCTGACCTACCTATCTATAACTGTAAGCGAACTGTAGGAACCATCAACTAAAGATATGGATATATCAAAGTCTGACAAGGACACAGCTACTCTACTGTCTCAACTATGAAACCGGAAATCAAAATTTGCACCCCGCTATATCTACGAAGGGAGAAGACCTTTGGAACAAATTTAGGATTCTACAAAACCGCTTAGAAGTCCTTTATCACGGCTGATATATAGATTCTCCCAATTCGATACCATTCAACAGCATCATTTGTTCAAGTAGGTTTCATACAGTTGAGACAGTGGAGTCCTTGCTAGGCAGAATTTTCGGGAGTAGCCATCAGCTGCAACGTCACAATTAAACTGGCCTATAACTTTTAACCCCAACAAGCCTGAAATCCGGCCAGTTTACAGTCTAATAACTTTTTAGTCAGTATTGAGAATATGCAGTTTAACAATAGAAAAATTAAGGCAGTCATTAGACTAAAAAATCCAGTGATTTCCAGAAATAATAATTTCCGCCATTATGCTGAGTACCTAGATGAACACATTGATTGGATCGGCGCAACAGGAGTATGCAAATCAAGAGAAGCAGTGGGATCGGCACAACAGGAATATTACGTTTTAGGGCGATACTTTCGTTGGCCTGATTATGTCAATATCAGGGCTGCTATAAAGCGGGGGGATCTAGTCCCGACGTGAGGAGATTTTTCCTATAATTGAGCACATACCTGTTATGTTTGGACAGTTGGCAATTCCGTTGCACACCAGTCTTTTAGGTATGCACAGCCCAGAATCACCAGGGCACGGGAACTCACAACCATCGTTGTTCTGAAATAAAAAAAATTAAAAAATGTCACGTCGATTTTTATTCTGAAATATAATAAGTACCTAGTTTACTATATGACTTTTTTTATGCTAGCACCACCACCATACCTACCTATATAGGTACCTACATTTGGTCCTGAGTATTTCTGTCAACAAAAATTTGTCCAAAATCAACCGATCGTAAAGTCACAACATAGCCTGTTAATTTTGTGACCTTAAAAAGACATATTATATTTCAGAACATATCCAATAGTTTCCTCAAAAAAGAAGAACGTCAACAAACACGACTGTGTTGTCCCTCTTAACCCCGGTCTCCCTTACCTCTAATTCAGTAAGTCTTGATGTAATAAGACTGGCAGTACTGCGGTCCATATGGAACAGCTCCGTCCACGCGATTTTGAAGGCAGCTCGGGCCGGCGTTCCACTTCCTTGGAACTCGATAAAGACTATTTTTTGTTCCCCCGCTGGCACCCCTAGCCCCAGCTCGACACTAGTCAGGATAGGCATTTCTTTCAGGGCGCTTACGTTGTCCCCACAGACTGTTAAAATTGGGTCTTGCTTGCCTAAAAGAAAATAATGAAAAATAATAAATTTGTATGTTGGTGTGTGTAGGTACCTACTATTTTCACGGCTGAGGCGCCTGCAAAACCATGATTATGTATTTTGAAAGTGGGTGTACACGAATTTCAATGCATCTATTATCGCTATACCTGACGGTGCATTTTTTGCCGCCCATAAGATTAACATTGCGAGCGGCGATTCATTTTCAAGGTTTACCCTTGGTTGGAAAGACACAAACTTTTGCCTGTACCTAGCCCTAACAGTGTTCTAGGGAGTGTTCGAAGCAGATTTCCCAATTTCTCACTGGTTCCTTTTATTGCAACTTTTTTGCAAATGCTAGCATCGCATACCTCAAGAAAAGTGGTGTATCTCGAAAACCAGTGAGAAACTGGGAAATCTGCTTCGAACACTCCCTAGAACATTGTTAGGGCTAGGTACAGGCAAAATTTTGGGTCTTTCCAACCAAGGGTAAACCTTGAAAATGAATCGCCGCTCGCAATGTTAATCTTATGGGCGGCAAAAAATGCACCGTCAGGTATAGCGGACCCTTAATTCAAGTTAGAAATTAATTTTCAAAAACAAGGAGTATGATCTTGTACCTGGGAGGTAGACCCTTAATTTTCCGTCGTCACAACTTCTTGAAGTAAACATAAATTTGTCGAAATGAAGCCAGATGTCTCTGTTGTCGTTGACACGAATCTCCCAGAAACAGCGAAGACTTCGGGGTGGCTCCCCAAACCCAACCGCTTCATAGTACGGGAAGTGAAGTTCTCCCTCAGTGGCTGGCTGAAGAACAGGTGGGCCGCAGAGAGGTTCGTGAACAAACTCGTACCTGAAAATCAAAATAATAAGTAAGCTAAAAAATTTTTTTTTGTTGACAAAAAACACTCGATTGTAAAATCACCACACAGCCTGTTAAATTTCAGAAAACCTATTAAATATCCAGTAGTATCCTTATAAAGTTTATTTATTTTCTACTCACCTGGCTGTGAAAAGCGGGGCTGAGTGCTTGAAATAGCTGCTGGCTGCATGAGTACCCTCCACATTAAGCTGCAGATTTAAAGTGTCACCCTTGGAAATGAAGGTTCTGATGCCATTGGGACTTGATGCGTTTCGGCACAAACATGCTGACCCAGGTATGTTATGCAGAGCTGTGTTATTTTGAGGTTCCCACACGTAAATTTTGTCCAGGCGTTCGTTCCAGCATTCGTGGCAAGGGGACGTTGTGTAGGGGTGCCCCTGGAAAGAAGTAAGGTAGTTGGTGGAATGCGTTTTGCGATTAAAGTGATGGGTACCTGGCGTTCACCGGCTGTGGGAAAACTCGACTGTCGGGCGTGATTCTGACTAAATCGCATGCTGCTATCTTCACGTACCTTGAAGCTGATGGACTCTATCGTAACAATGATCCTGGCGAAGAGTCGTTTGTCGGTGACGAACTTGTACAGGCACGAGATGTCTTGCGAGGTTCCCCCCTGTCTTTTGTACACCAGGGAGTTGTGGGGGGACCGGAAAGTGCCCCTTGGGTACACCCAGCTCGGGAACACTTCGTCACAAAGTGTTCCTTCCACCCTTTCCCCTGAAGCTGTGTTATTGAAAAAGTCGTAATGTGCCCAGTAGTACAACGAGGACCTGAAAATCGCAGCCTATATTAGTTGGCTTGTGTAAGCCATCGCTGACGCTGCTACTATATCGCCCAGCATGGTCCTATATGGCCCACTGTGTATGGGGTAGGGTGGTAGAGTCCATTGTGCGGGCAGCAGCACTGCTGAAGGCTGCTTTCGTGGGCCAGAGCGGTACGTACTGGCCCATCTTTTAGGGGCCGACGCTGGGCCATAGTGAGGCGTAAAAAGGTTTGACACTAAATTTCATTTAATAATTAGGTACTTAGGTACCCCAGTGATTTCGTGGCAGTGTAAATCAGTTTGTAGGGTACCAAGGAGTATGTATACCTAAGGCTTAGGTAGGTAGGCACAGTGTAGGCATTTGGGTATCATTATGCCTTCTCATTCTACAGTAGTGCAGTGACCATGTAAATTCTCTCGTAATAAAGAGAGTTCGCTATAGCGAGGGTGACATTCTGAGTGACAAAAAAATATTAACTATGAAAAATAGACTTACCCAGAGTAGCTTCCGGTTTTGCTCTCAAACCGAATAAAAAGCGCGTCACCAGTGGAAACAAAATCATGCTTCTCCATAGCCCTGGAGAACGTATCACAGAAAGTTTTGATAATGCGACTGTCATCTGGCCAGGAGGCGTCATACAGCGTCAGACTCTCCCCGCAATCCCCTTCGATGGGCGCGATGGGGGACTCGATGCGATTTATTCGAAAGCTAAACAAAATAAAATAATAAGTCCCAACAAAGTTTCAAATACCCAAAAAGAGACCCCAAAATGTAAATGCGGCTGAAATCAGTAGGAGCGGAAGTGCCGGGAGCGAATTCAAATTTGGGCGCCTTTACGTATTTTACTTTTGGGTTTTCTCCCTTTTGGGACTGAAATTCCAAAAGACCTTTTCAAAATAGGCTTTGGAAATCGGTTAGGTAAAGTTATGGTGTCTTTCTAACTTACCAGATTACCTAACTTATTATTATGGTAAGGAAAGTTTTGGAATAATAAATTTTGGAGACATTGGAGACTGCCCTCGTCCACCTAGCCGCGCCGTGCTGCATGGAGTAAGATATAGGAAGTTTGGTCTTGCCAGTCTTGCTATCTTGGTCCATGCTATCAAAAACGTCGATACTGCACGGCTAGATAGACGGGGTACTTCACTCCTATACATCCAACTATGACTAAATTTCCTTTCAGTATAACCTTCCTGACCATGGTCATGCTTGACAGCAGTTCAAGTGCCCAGAACACTTGTCTGATCAGAAATTCGAACCCTCAGGTCTAACCACTTCTTCATAAGCAGGGTGGGAAGGTTGAGGTCTACGTATTACTTCTCTCTGGAGCCAGAGTGAGACCTGCTACTGCTCTCTCGAGCCAGAGTGAGACCTGTTACTGCTCTATAGAGCCAGAGTGAGACCTGTTACTGCTCTCTAGAGCCATAGTGAGACCTGTTACTGCTCTCTAGAGCCAGAGTGAGACCTGTTATTGCTCTCTAGAGCCAGAGTGAGACCTGTTACTGCTCTCTAGAGCCAGAGTGAGACCTGTTACTGCTCTCCTGAGATAGGTTGAGATCTTTTACTGTTTTCTGCTTTGGAGAGCAATAGCGTGTCTCACCCTGGCTCTGGAGAGCAGTAGGTTTCACCCTGGCTGTGAAAAACTAGTAGAGGGAGCCCAGGGTTGGAATTTAAGATAAGGTTAGCGTTTCAGGCACCATATAGTTCCATACCTAGGGAAGTAGAGCCTGACGACTTGGTTCTTCTTGCCTTTGAGAAGGTAGGTACAAGAGGTATGGGGAGGATACCAATGTGCCACAGAAAGAAAAATTCCCTCCGAGTCTTTTTGGGGCAGCGCGTCACTCGTTAAAATCCAGTCGCAGGTTCCGTTTTTGTACCCTGAAAAATTAAAAATAATGCTGTAGTATCTCACTATACAACGACTTTCAAGAAACACTAAAATTCCGCTTGCTATAAAGAGAGTTCGCTATAGAGAGGTGACATTGTGGAGATAGGGTTCGTCAGAAGACGTTTCCTCGTTATAGGGAGTGTCGCTATAACTGTATGACAAATATGCGGTAGTCTTTTCTCTATAGCGACCACGTAAATTCCCTCGCTATAAAGAAAGAAGGTTGTTTCAAAATGAGACAGACGTAACGATATCTTCCTATGCCAATTCGAAAATGCCTATAGGGGTAAAATTTCAAAAGCAGGCATCATGAAATAATCCGTCAAAGCTGATAACGGCATCAAATTTAAATAACAAATACTATTTAATTCACGGGTATACAAATTCATTCACAGTACTTCATGTGGTAGGTACAAGCTGACGAACAGACAATTCAGCTTTCAATGGAAATCACAAACTGACAACCACAATATTCAATTGTGAAAGAAATAATGGGTTCGACAATGGCTGCACTTGGCTTTCTCGCACTATCCCTTGATATACGTTCGATATTTCTCGGTTAAATTTAACTGGAGATTAATGCAGTATTTATTTCACGAGTTAATGTAACTATGAGACATAAGTGAAGATCGTCCAGTAGCTCCCATAAAGGTTAAGTTAAACTCCCGTTAAAGTCCAATCAGCCCATGTAGCCTTAGGTTAGGTTAAGTTAGGTTGCAGGTGGCGACCTTAACCCTTCTATAAAAGGCATGCCATTAAGGCTGGATTTCACCACTTCATTTTACTTTAGTGTCTCCTATCGAACGGATTTATCTTATCCCATGTTTAGCTTATGACAAGTGCTATTACACTATAGTACACTTTAAGAAGTGATGAAATTCCTGTTAAAATTTTCAACTAAAAATGTATCTATAAACCATAAAATTTTCCATTCAAATAGGAGCCTACCTGAGAAGGCTCACAATGTTTTTTTTTTTTTTTTAACAGGGGGCACAAGGAGCACAAGGACTCAATTCGGAAACCAAAATTTGTCTCCAGAACCCCAAAAAACTCAAAATTACTTTCAAAACAAAAAACAGGCATGTGTAGGCACATAAAATAAATTTCCCACAACATTTGGCCCACGAGAAAGTAACAAAACCAACTAATAAAAGAGAAATTCTGGTGAATTGAAATGCAGGGGGAGAGGGGGGGGGGAAGGCATTATCAACCCCCCTTCAAAATAAACGAACCTTTATCTACAAAAAGGGACAATACCGGGCACTGAATTTAGGGGAATGTAGTGAAGGGTTCAGGGAGATAAAACCTCTTGAACGGAGTCCAAAACAAAAGGTTTCGTCCAATGGATTGCCCCAATTAACAATGGCCAACATCCCCCCCTCCTCCTCTGTTGAGCCTTTTTTCACTTTCTCGCTAGAGAAAAATACCTGATAGATTTTTATAAAGGTACTGTAGTCTCTCTCTATAACGATCGCCAAATGACCCTAGCTATAAGCAGAGTTCGCTGTAGGGAGGGTGCGACATTGCTGGTATAAGGTTTGATGTCTTGATATACCTATTCAACGTCAGGAATTAACTGGCTATGTTGTGATTTTACAAGTTAATTTCTGACCTAAAAAAGGCATATTATATTTCAGAACATTTATCATTTAAATATTCAACAGAGTTTCTTTAAAAATTGGGAAGAAAAATTTGCTTCGTTCCTCCAGAAAGTGCACGTTTAGCGAGAAAGTCAAGTGGGACCACTGTCAAACCTTTTATGTTATATTGATCACACAGACAATCGGTGGGGAAAACGGCAAAAAAAAACTCCAAAAATAGGTGGATACATTTAGAAATTACTCTTTTCCGTGCGGTGGGAATTTCGGAAATAATGTGGATTTAGGGGCTTTGGCCTCCCGCAGTGATACTGAAGGGGTTCATTTTTCGGCATTATTGAAAAAAATGGGGCAGCTTTTAAAAAAGGAATTATAGTGAAATATTGGATGCTGAGCTTAACAGCTGTTCTATCGATCTGCCACCCCCCCCCCCCCCCTCCCCCTCTCTCTGTCTCCTCGTCCCTTAAATTGTCACGTATGAATACTCAGTTAAGGGCCACCATACATTCGCTATTTTTTACGTTTGGACTTCAAACTTTGCGACAAAACTATTGGATATTTAAATATTCTGAAATATAATATGTATTTTTAACGTCATTACTCATGAGGCTATGTTGTGATTTAACGATCGAGTGATTTTTGTAACCAAAAAATTTGTCCAAAATTAACCGATCGTGAAATCACAACATAGCCTCATGAGTAATGACGTTACAAGAACATATTATAGTTCAGAATATTTAAATATCCAATAGTTTTCTCACAAAGTTTGAAGTCTAAACGTAAAAAAATAGCGAATGTATATTAACCCTTAAGGCGTATAGCCCCATTTGTGGAAATTTTCAAAGAAAGGGTTTCACCAGTCTACTATAGTGCCCCTTAAAAGTTAAGCACAGGGTTATCCTCCGAATAAGAAAAGCTAAAGCATTAGAGTGACTTTTACCAGTTCCTTATCGTGCAGATAAACATAGTAAATTTATCTTCCCGATACAGTAGCCGTTAAAAGTCCACTAGCTAACGTTACGACAAGGGCGCTATTGGCAGGATGGTGAAACGCACCAACTTTTCTTATCGGGAGGATAACGCTATAGTGAACTTTAAGGGAACACTATAGTACACTTCATCAACGGTGAACAACGCCCAAGGGTTAACCACTCCAGCAGGTGTATTCCCTTTCTCGAACGCCAGCAAACCCACCCAACTAACACCTTCAAAATGTATTGTAAGAAGAACTGTTCTCCGTATATTGCATCATGGCGTGCCTTATCTTCTTACAATAAATTTTGAAGGTGTTAGTTGAGTGGGTTTGCAGGCGTTCGAGAAAGGGAATACCACTGCAGAGATTGCATGAAAATTCATAAAGATTTCCAATGATTGCCTGAGATTCCCAACGAGATTCCTGGAGTGGTTAACCCCTCGACAACACCCTTAAAAGGTTTACTATGAGGAAGGTACCTGCAGTTTCAAGGTGGCCAGGCCAGTTTCCAACATTGAAGTGGAAACCAGTGTTGAGCAAAGGGCCTGCAGGCGAACTCACAAACTCTACGAAGAGGTCGGTCGAGGTTCCAATGATGGAGTAGGGAAACTTTCCCATCCCGCAGAAAGTCCCGATAACTGGCGCTGTCTCGTTCGTTCCGTCATAGATACGAATGAAGTCGTAGGGACAATGCTCAGAACCTGAAAATTATTTTCAAATTTAGGTTTGAATTCCATGTCCAAGTGGTTAAAGGGTGTGACTTGTGACCTTAGAGGTCTGGGGTCGAATATAGTCCTGGGCAAATTTTTCCGCATGGGAAATCTCTCTCACGAGGCAGTCCCTGGAATACCGAACATTCGCTTTTTGTTTACGTTTTTTCTGTACGCACTATATGAGAAAACTATTGATTTAAGAGGACGCTATACCTGACGGTGCATTTTTTGCCGCCCATAAGATTAACATTGCGAGCGGCGATTCATTTTCAAGGTTTACCCTTGGTTGGAAAGACACAAAATTTTGCCTGTATCTAGCCCTAACAATGTTCTAGGGAGTGTTTGAAGCAGATTTCCCAATTTCTCACTGGTTTCTTTTATTGCAACTGTTTTGCAAATGCTAGCATCGCATACCTCAAGAAAAGTGCTGTATCTCGAAAACCAGTAAAAAAATGGGAAATCTGCTTCGAACACTCCCTAGAACATTGTTAGGGCTAGGTACAGGCAAAATTTTGTGTCTTTCCAACCAAGGGTAAACATTGAAAATGAATCGCCGCTCGCAATGTTAATCTTATGGGCGGCAAAAAATGCATCGTCAGGTATAGCGGACCCTTAAACCTTTATTTTTCTTACCTGATGAAATAGGACGCATAGGACACGTCATAATATTTTCACAGCGTTGTCCATCAATATTGAACTCCTCGTTCTCAATGTACAACTTGATGAACGGTAACCTGGTATTGAGGTGGTAGCGACAGTGTAAATTGCGAGGGTAGATGCCGGGGTACGCAGGCGATTGCACGTAACACGTCTGCAACTTACAATCCTCAAACCGACGATCGCAGTAACCCCTGTAAAGAAGGAAGAGTGAAGAATTGCGTATCGGTAGTTACTAAGCCGCCTTTTTTTCGTAAGGTGACCCTATCGGACCCTTATCTTATACACTATAGGACCCTCTTTTTAGCCTGCTATTTAAGAAGCCAAGAACACTGTTTCTTTCTCAAACAAAGTGTCTGTCATCTTAGGATAATAGAGTCCTCGATAGCCGAGTGGACTAAATGGTCGACTTTTGAGGAGCAGTTTGTTCATACCTATGAACATATATGTAGATATAGGTAGGCTTAGTAAATACTCAACTCTATAACCAATATATCATTATTAAGGGTCCGCTATACCTGACGGTGCATTTTTTGTCGCCCATAAGATTAACATTGCGAGCGGCGATTCATTTTCAAGGTTTACCCTTGGTTGGAAAGACACAAAATTTTGCCTGTACCTAGCCCTAATAATGTTCTAGGGAGTGTTCGAAGCAGATTTCCCATTTTTTTTACTGGTTTTCGAGATACAGCACTTTTCTCGAGGTATGCGATGCTAGCATTTGCAAAACAGTTGCAATAAAAGAAACCAGTGAGAAATTGGGAAATCTGCTTCGAACACTCCCTAGAACATTGTTAGGACTAGATACAGGCAAAATTTTGTGTCTTTCCAACCAAGGGTAAACCTTGAAAATGAATCGCCACTCGCAACGTTGTGGCGGACTTCCAGGGCAGTGGGAATAATTCTGGCATCAGTGCCATCCTCCACCCTGAAAGCCCTCCACTCTCAAGTGCTCATCGGCAGCTCAGGCGAGCGAGTGGGTTGTGGTTCGGCCCTCGGCATTATTCCCGTATCAATCTACTCCTAATCTGCGGTTCTACCAGGAGAGGTCAAAGAACTAGGCCCTGAATTGTTTGTAAGCAGAACAAGATTTGTATAATACAACAGAAAAATAATAAGTGAACTCTGACGCTTGATATTCAGACCTTTGCTTTTGTTTAAAAATAATTAGATAATCAATATCCAGTTACTTGAAATTTTTGAGATAAAAGAAGAAAAGAAATCAGAGTGCCAGCTAGGTAGCAGGGGAAATGGGGCAGTATGCTTTATATATAACTTAAGATGACAGTTCACCCTGCTACATAGCTGCACTCCGAGAACATACCTTGATTTAATCTGAAAATAAGAAAAATAATTAGGTACCTACGTACGTCTACAGGTGCACCTGGACTACCTATGTGGTAGTCTCAATTATGAAAGAAACTTTACTTATGTCCGAAGACTTTTAAAGTTGGACGCCACTTCTAGTATTTAAGAGCTAGAAGTCTCTATAATTTACATCTAAAAAAAATTATTACGGCCTACATACGGTATTACTGGAATTTTGAGAAGTTGAGAAGTTGAGAATATTATGCGAAGAAAGTTTACATACTTGACGATTTGGCTGATGACCGGAGACGAAGAGTCGGAGATCTGTCAAGCTCGAGCGTAAAGACGACTTATAGCAGTATCAGAACATCACGTGGTATCAGAGTATCAGAGGGCGCAGAGTGGTGGTGTGAGCAGTTTTTCTTAAATCTTCATTGTAGCCAAAGGGGAAGGCATCTGAGGGGGTTTGGCGGGCCCCTCCGCCCTTAACGACTTAAGCCCCCATCGAGGCACCCAGCTTAGCTAAAATTCCACACACACACATTGAACTTTCTTGTTTCAACATGAAACACCGAGCACATTTTGGTGCTAAAAATTGATAGAATTTTGGGATTTTTTTGTATAAAATAAAAATTACTAAGGTCCTGAGACTAATAAAAATGAAATTAAGGGAGGATCTGACTTGGAATTAGAGGGATGCCCTCTCCTTTCTCGGCGCGAGGCAGGGTTAGGTTCGGAAGTCAGACAGAGTTATCTGTCTAACCCCCGAACACTCCACTTCCCCGCACACAAGAAAAGAGCCGGCAACCCTCGAACAATTAAAGACATACCTGGGGTTATCCAGTATAAAATTTTCATATTTGAAGAGAATTCCATTCCAACAGGTGAAAGAAAATGTGTAGCCTTGGAAGATTCCGCAGATAGAATGCAAAATGGCTACTAATTATATCAGTCCTACTTAGAATTTAATCGTTCATGTGTGTGTGGAATAATTAGCTAAGCTAAGTATGTAAAAAATTTTATATAAATTTTTATATAATTATCGAACTACTTCGATTCGATTTCGATTAATCAATTTAGGATATTTGTTTATAAATAAAAACCAAAATGGTAATATTTTGCCACCACTGGCAAAATTGTTACAAAAACGGATTTAAAACGTTACAACGTTAATCTTATGGGTGGCAAAAAATGCATCGTCAGGTATAGCGTCCTCTTAATCTTACGGTGGACTACTCCAATACTTAACGTACGGGCAGATCCCTACCCCCTACCCGAGCCAATGATTGGCCGGCAGCTCGAACCTGGGAGGATCGCACACCCTGTATAAATATACCCTATTATTTGTGTGTAATAAACTCAGTTCGTACATGGGACGCCTACGTGAAACATCGTGTTATTCTTCTCCCGAACCTGCTAGATCATCCCTCAAACACAGTGAGAGCCGGGTCACAGCGGTTCGATCCCGATCCTACCAAGAACTTTTTCTGCTCGGCATTCACCTCTGATATGTTCAGCATGTCAAGTGAAATGTATATCGAGGTTGTGGTGGTTCGGAACCCACCTTAAACTGTAGGTCCCCATCGTTTACACGATGATTGGGGAGCTGGTATTTGGTAGTGCTGCCAGCTAAGCACAATGGATAGTTCATGAAAACGGTTGCTGGGCTTGTCCCCCCAACCCTCAGCTATTATTATTATTATTATTATTATAGGATAATAGAGACAGATAAGTAGACAGGTCTGCGCTAAAGTTAGTTTCATCAAAGCTAGACATTGGTGGTGGACTGGTGGAAGGGGGGTGGGGGAGGAGTTGACTGTTCAGACTGACCAGAAAGTTTTAAAAAGTAACAATAAAAAACCATTCAAAACGATATAGGAGTAAATTTACCATAAGACAATAGGAAATAAAGGGTCCGACAACAGTCGCACTTAACTTTCTCGCCCCATGTGATTTTTTATTTTTTTTTATTTTTTGGAGATTTTTTTGCGGGCGTAATTTTTAAGCAATCCAAAATCGGTTGAAAATGACTCAACAGCATCTATCTGAGATCACTCCTACCAAGTTTCATGGCTGTCATTCTATTACTGTAGTCCCAAATGCGTTCTAACCATTCAAAAACGTGGTTTCTCATTCTCAACTCATTTTCGACACTTTTTTGAATTTTGAAGATAACAAAATTCTGTTCGACAGATGTTTAAGTTATATGGTTCTACACAAATTTACCAAATTTCATGACAATCGGTCAATAAATGTGAATGGCGCCGAAACGATCGAACTTTGGTCCAGAACGGCCGTAATTTTCAACCAATTCAATTTTAGTTGAAAATGACCTCGAAGCATCTATTTGTCAACACACATACCAATTTTCAGTGTTATAGATTGAAAAGTGTACCGTCGGCGCTTGTCTAAGTAACCAAAAACACGATTTTTGAATTATTTTGGCGGTTTTTTGACAATAGCGGCCGCAATTTTTGACCAATAAAAAAATCCTTGAAAATGCCCCTCGGCAGTGATTTTAGACAGGTCGATACCAAATTTCATCAAAATCGGATGAACGTAATAGGCGCTAGAGCACTGCACGGACTGACGGACTGACGGACTGACGGACTGACGGACTGACGGACTGACGGACGGACGGACGGACAGACTTTTTCCAGAAACCACTTTTTTGGACTCAGGGGACCCCCAGGATCATGGGAAACCCAAAATCTCAATTTCGAAATTTTGCACGAAAACAATACTTTCTCGCCATATATGGCTAGCGAGAAAGTAAAAATATTCAACCCTCTCTCGAAAATATCTAAAGGGCACATGCGACCCCCAGGGAAGCGGTCTTCCGCCGCCAATGAAGCCAGACCACCCGGCTATAGCGACTGTTGTCCTAAGTACCAAAGTTAAGCAACCCCTAATGTGGTACTTTTGTCTGCAAACTTTGAACTCACCCTGCAGATGTATCGACTTTCCCCCGCCGATTAGGGTAGAGCTCAGGGTGCTGACCGTATCTCAAGTAAACTTCGTACTGCTGCTCAGCACGGGTATCAAAGCTAAAGTAAGTTTGGTCGGTGAAGTTGTCCGTGTAGAAAACTAACTTGACGAAGGAAGTTTCGCTGATGAACGTCTGGGGCTGCTCAGTCTCCCCGCAGAAGTTTCCCGGCTCTTTTCTGTTGGACACATCTGTTTTCTGATTACCATCAACTATCTGCAACAAAAAAGAGACACTGGTGAGGAGACGGGTAATTTATTTTAAAGTTGGGGACCAGTGGAAATTCAACAAAGAGCGTTTCGGTCAGAATTACGCCCTACAGTCGGTTTTTCCCTCAGCCGGTGAAGGTTATCTATCCATCGTGTTTGAGTTGGCCCAGCTTGAAGGTACGTTTGTTAAGCGAATGGTGGAGACATCAACAAAAAAATTCTGGTGCTCGGAATCGAACTCGTGGCTTTCGGACGTAAGAGCTGGTTCCTTGACAACAAGCAATGAGCCTAGTTGAGAACGTACGACAAATTTCAGTTGAGGACCAACTATGTCTACGAACAGAATAAGGAAGAGCGTGAATACTGAAGTCCTTAACCGAGAAAAGTCAGGAAAGAAAAGTATCCTGAAAACCTTTCCCAAGTGGAAAATGTCACTTCATTAAAGAAGACAGTAGGTAGTAAAGGGGGTTTCTAGGCCACCGGTGCTGGGGGTTCTAGGCCACCCTAGGCCCTGCCCGCCAACCCGATCACACTTCGACCGTACTTCGACATGGGGTTTCTAGGCCACCCTAGGCCCTGCCCGCCATGGATGTTCTAACGCAAGTCAGGTGTTACTTTCTAAGTCAACTGGCGTACAATCCCAGTGAACGGGACATATTCAATCAAGGTGTCACTAAACATGAGACAGTAAGCAGTAGTGTTTTCAGGGAAATTAGCACTTGCATCAATAATAAGCCTAATATCCACGGACCCCGAAAATTTGAGTGAGGAGCCCACCCGACCCTGATCACAGAGAGTTGTTGTCTCAAAAAAGCACGCACTTCTTAGAAATAAACTTCATACCAGCATAAAATCTGACACCCTGAAATTGATCTCTAGATTGATAACGCTAGATGTGGCCTTGAAAAGGCTGCTGCACCTAAGCCTTGCCACGCGCTTGCCGTAGTCATAACAATACCGAGAAATCATGCTATCGCCTGCAAATCTGCTGACGCTGCGCATCGAGCTAAATGTCAAGAGTCACACTCTTTCCGCATCGAGCTAAATGTCAAGAGTCACACTCTTTCCGCTGACGCTGCGCATCCAGCTAAATGTCAAAAGTCACACTCTTTCCGCTGACGCTGCGCATCCAGCTAAATGTCAAGAGTCACACTCTTTCCGCTGACGCTGCGCATCCAGCTAAATGTCAAGAGTCACACTCTTTCCGCATCGAGCTAAATGTCAAGAGTCACACTCTTTCCACCTCTCAAACACACCTGTTTCCATTACCTCAGATTAAAATAGCATATGCGGAAGGGTATTAACTTATGATTTCATGATCAAAAACTGCTGACGTGCAAATGATCATCATAATATGCATACTTCTATGCTTAGCTTATGATGCTTACGATTAACTTATTTTTTAGTCGGCTTCACATCTATGCTTCGCTTATGATAAGCCCAGTGTTAACGTGACTAAGAAAATTGGCTCAAAAAGTGCCTATAAAAGCAGATTCTCACTTTCACAGCTATCATATGTGCATCAAAGTTTACCAGTGTGTGTTTTGTGCTTCAACCACCGTGTCACTGTAAGTACCCTTCATTATTGTCCCTTTGAAACTATACCTTTGAAATTGTCCCTTTGAAACTATGCCTTTGAAACTATGCCTTTGAAATTGTCCCTTTGAAACATTTTACCACTTTTACCAACTGAAATGTTCCTCTGAAAATCCACTACCAAGCGCATCTTATTTTCTTTCAAGATGTCATTTAATGCTAAGCTGCAGGCGGCAAATGAGGCAAGGGCTTCGAAGCCTATGTCAATAAAAGAACTGGAGGAAAAAAAGACCTACCAGGTCAAAGGAGCAAGGAAAATTGAGAACGATTACGGCATTCAGGTCATGCTGAAATTGAAGTTGCCCACTTCCTCAAAGACTTACAGTATTCGCATCGGTAAGTGCAATTTCAACGTTTTTTATTCTGATCCCCACCTATTTAAATTACCAGGGCTAAGTGAAAAATGTATTTTTAGGGGAAGAATTCAACGATGCGTTCGACGAAGACACAATGAAAGCTATCAATGATGGAAAAAAAGGATTAACCTTTTACTACGAGGGAATGAGGGGGAAGAAATTTATATACAAAATCAGTGAAGAGGAGGGGAAACGCCATGTAAGTAAGTATTTTTTTAAAGTACCTTTTCAAAGCAAACCATGATTATTTTCAGAGTGTACCTATCCACTTTTTTCCATTCCAGAGCAAACCATCATTTTTTTTCCGAGGTTACAAATAATATTATTTTTACAGAGTAAATCATCCGACCAAAGGGACCCCAGCACATCCAACTTTCACACCAGTCACAGGGACTCCACACCCAGCACATCCAACTTTCACACCAGTCACAGGGACTCCACACCCAGCACATCCAACTTTCACACCAGTCAAAGGGACCCCACACCTAGCACTTCTAAAATGAGTGACTCAGACTCCAATCAGTGGGAGTGCGGCACATGTGGGGGTAAGTTCACTTACTATCGAAATTTTAAAAATCACAAATGTAAAAAAAGAAACACCCCGTTAAAAGCCTCAGCATTAAATGATAAATACAAGGAAGGTATTTTTCCCATTGGACATGTAGGAGACGCCCTGACATTTCTTGACCGTGATCTTAAAAAACATTTGAAGAAAAAGTTGAAAAAGAAATTGAAAAAAATCAAGACTTTTAAGTGCAGATTAAGTATCAATGTTGAGCTTATGAGAGAAGTTGACGGGCAACAACAATATTTGTCTTCATGGTTCTCCACAAATATGGCAGTCTTTTTAAATAGACGGGACATTAATAGTTTCTGGAAAAATGGCAGGAACAAAATGTTAGAAAGCCTCGAAGCCTTCGTTTCAAAAGGCTCAGGTTGGCGAGAATATGGAGTTAATGCCTACCACATTAAGTACACTAGCTATGACCCAGTCTCTGGCACTTCTTATATCCCTACCCCAGCCAAACTGGCCACAAAAAAGGCTATCGTAAATGTGAAAAACAGTGATAACCGTTGTTTCCTGTACAGTCTCTTGAGCGCTCTCTATCCAGTGAATGAGCACGTATATAGAGTCAACAAATACATTCCCTATGAGGATAAGGTTGACATGAGAGGCATTGAATACCCCGTGAAATTGTCAAAAATCCCAGTTATTGAGAAAAGAAATAAAATATCAATTAATGTCTTCTCTTACAATGAAAACAAACTCTCGCCTGCCTATCTATCCAAGTATCCGGACTTTAGAAAATCAGTTAACTTACTCTTGTTGACTAACGAGGATGGTAACTCCCACTATTGTTGGATCAAAGACTTGAACAGGCTGTTGTTTGACACTACCAAGCACAAAGAAAGAAAACATTTTTGCTTTCGTTGCCTGCACTCTTTCTCAACAGAAGCCAGGTTAGAAGTACACAAGAGACTGTGTTCGAATATTAAGGCTCAAAATGTACAACTTCCCAAGGAAGGCAAAAATATCTTACAGTTTACCAAGCACTCGTACAAGCTAAAGGTTCCATTCACAATTTACGCTGACTTTGAGTCCCTCTTAAAGCCATCTGAGGATGATACCCCAGGAAAAACAGAAGTTCTGTCTACCCATGTCCCTTCCAGCTTTGCCTATGTAGTCATTGACGACTGCGGGCAAGTTATTAGACAAGTTTCGTACCTAGACAGGACTGGGGCAAATGACGCAGCCGAATGTTTGGTACGATGCTTGCTCGATGAGGAAAAGAAATTGAAACCCCTTTTAAAAATCAACCTTCCCATGGAGGCTACCCCATCTGATTTTGAGGCATTTGAAAATGCAGATACTTGCCATATTTGTGGAGAATCACTTGAAGATGACAAAGTGATGGATCACAATCACAGAACAGGGAAATATAGGGGTGCAGCCCACAATGGATGCAATTTAAATTATCAAACTGCTGACCATGTACCTGTATTTTTTCACAACTTATCCTACGATAGTAAGCTCTTATTCCCCGCATTTGGCAAAGTAGGTATCCAAAGACAAATGAGCTGTGTGGCTCGAAATATGGAAAATTTTATATCGTTTAGTTGGGGAATATTTCGCTTCTTGGACAGCTGCCAGTTTCTTTCAGCCTCTTTGGAAAGCCTATCAAACAATCTGGCCGCAGGTAGTCCAACTCCCGAAAAGTTCCCCATCTTATCTAGTGTTATTTGTGACAATTTTGAACTGTTAACCAGCAAGGGGGTATTTATGTATGAATATATGACGGATCATACAAAATTAGCTGAAACCTCTCTTCCTCACATAGAAGATTTTTTTAGCAGTGTTAGACAAGCAGGTATCACCGAGTCAGATTACCTACATGCTCAGAATGTATGGAACACCTTTGATCTTGCAAACATTGGCGAGTACCAATTATTATACAATCTTTCAGACGTACTTATCCTGGCTGATGTGTTTGAAAACTTTAGAAACCTGAGTCTCAAATTCTATCAAATTGACCCATGTCATGTGTACACTTTACCCGGACTGAGCTGGGAAGCCTGCTTGAAAAAGACAGGTGTTCAAATAGAACTTATAACAGATATTGACCAACTTCTCTTTGTTGAGTCAGCCATCCGAGGCGGTGTTAGCATGATTACCCACAGGCTGGCCACAGCAAACAACCCATACATCCCCGAGTCATATGACGAGTCCAAGCCCAATACCTACATAATATACCTAGACTGCAATAACTTGTACGGTACAGCCATGTGCAAACAAGTCCCGTATGGTGATCTAAGGTGGGTTGAAGACCCTGAAGATTTTGATCTGACAGAACTTGTTGCTGATCCTGACACAGGTTATTTTCTTGAGGTTGATCTTGACTATGATCCGTCATTACATGATGTCCATAACGATTACCCCCTTGCCCCGGAGCATATGGTGATAACGGAAGAAATGTTGTCTCCGTTTACAAAAGTGCTCAAAGAAAAACTGAATGTGCCCAACTCGAATGTAAAAAAACTAGTACCTAACCTTCGAAATAAGACAAAATACATTGTTCATGGTGAGCTGTTGAACTTGTACATGAATCTAGGTCTAAAAGTCACCAAAGTCCACAGAGTACTTGCTTTCACTCAAAGTACCTGGTTATATGAATATATCATGTTCAACACTGAACAACGAAAACTGGCGAGGAACACTTTCGAAAAGGATTTTTTTAAGCTTTTAAATAACGCTATTTATGGCAAAACTATTGAAAGCCTAAGGCGCAGAGACACTTTCGAATTTGTCGCAGACGAACAACGAGCCAAAAAAGTCAATAATGACCCAACTTTGAAAGATTTTCTGATTATTTCAAAGAATTTCGTAATTGTTAGGAAAGCAAAGAACTCTGTGCTTATGAATAGGCCAATTCACATTGGGGCAACTGTTTTAGAGCTTAGTAAGGCTATAATGTACGATTTTCACTATAATTTTATTGTTAAAACGTACGGGGAGAAGGCTAAACTATGTTTCACAGATACTGACAGTTTGACCTATTGTATCCAAACAAAGGACCTTTACGAAGATATACGGGTACATTCTGAACTATTTGACACGTCCGACTACCCCAAAGACCACCCCCTGTTCAGTGAAGCTAATAAAAAAGTCCTGGGGAAGTATAAGGATGAGATGAATGGGGAGCCAGTTTTTCAGTTCGTAGGACTCCGTGCTAAAATGTATTCCTTTTTCACAAAGAGTGGCTTCAGTAAAAAAGTAGCCAAGGGTGTGGCCCGTGTTGCCTTAAAAAGTATTTCCCATGACAACTATTTAGAAGCACTTGAACAGGAGAAGGTCCAGTCAGCTGACATGTATTTTATTAGAAATTTCAGACATGTCATGTCAACCATAAAACAGCACAAAGTAACCCTCTCACCCTATGATGACAAACGTTGGACATGTACTGACGGAGTGACCACTCTAGCTCATTTTCATAAGAGCTGCACTTAATTTCAGATTTCCCGAAAAAGATGATTTGGGATGATTTACTTCAAATACTAGAGCTGGTCTGGTATCCAGGCGTGTGGGTATTATTGCCAACTGTGTATCAAGACATTGTCACTCGTGCTATGAACACTCAAGATGTAGTAATGTTACGTCAAATCTTTAAGCTTCAGCATGAAATTCACAAATGGAAATACACAGAATGTTGGTACTCTAAAGACTCAATACATGAAGAGCAGTGGGTATGGAATGTTGATAAAATGCGCTATCATCGGTCCGCTAACCCACTCGAACAAACTAGGAGATGTTTGGCTGCATGTGACATTATAGCTAAAAGTATGAAAAGCTGTAAGCCAACCAAACCTATAGTCATAGCACCTGAACGTCGTCCAAATCAATGGCAAACGCAAATTTACTACCCAGAGAAGCCTGGTCCCCATAACATGGAACCATTGTATTGTAACGAGCTAATGCCACAATGTTTTAGGGAAGACTGATGTGCTCGGTTCTTATTGGTCAGTTCATATGTTCTTATGTTTAACTTATAATAAATGGGATTAATAAAGTCTCGCCTATTTTCTGTCAGTGTTCCTCTCTCCTCCGTACAATGAAGACGATTCTTACCGCGCAATATTCCCTAGGATCAAACTATAGTGTTGTCAGTGTAGTTGCTGGACTCTACCTAACTGACGACTATCGTTTCGAAATAGGTATCGTCTTGATTAATAATGAACAAGTGACTTTAACTCTGAGTGAGTGGCACACCTTGTGCTCTTTAAAAACTACAATCCTCTCTTATATCAGGAAAGAAACTGATCAACTCAACTGTGTGTTGCCCAACTTCGTGGTGCTAACCTCACAAAACAGTCGTGATCTTGTCTTAAAATGTTTAAACACTTGGAATACTGTGCGTCTCTCACTAAAAAATTTAGAGCACTTGTTTCTGGTGGAGCCCCTTTTAGAAACCTATATTGTGAAACTTGTGCACAAAGTACCGCTGGCAAATGTGCACCTATCATCACTTGTCCACGAAATTGTCTTGGAGTTGTTAACTGAAATACCTCAAGATATCTCAGATGGCGTGATCCGTGGCAAGCTACAGAAACGCGCTGAGTATGGGGACAGAACGATGCAAGAGCTCGTTGTTGTTTACTCAACCGAGTTGACTCATCACATCAAGACCTACTGCCAGTAGTGCTCAGAAATTCAAGCAGGATGGACGTGATGGCTAAAGTTAACAGTGCTATGGCATGTTTTAAGGAACATGTATCTCAGTTTCATATAACCGAGTTAACTCGGCAAGATCTCGAATATTTACCAAAACAGTACCTACTTCAGTGTGCCCAAAACTACATCAACGTGCTATGGCCTAAATTACCAAAACACCTTCAGGATGATCCAGAAATTTTGCAATTTCTTCGATGCTATATTCATCCGTTCAACGAGCCATGGATGCGTACGCATGTGGATGGACCTCGACCAATGAAAATAAACTGTGGCCACTGTAAAGTTGCAGCAGCGAACTCTGGTGTCTGTGCCTGCGCACTTTGTCTATATGCAGCTAGACTTCAGTCAGTCGTCGACGTACCGTACTAGCGTAAACATGTCTGACGTGATCTTTGTGGAGTTTCAAGGCTTCAAAGACAATAATAATGGGTTGGTGGTGAAGGAACTTGCCATTGGCGGCTTACGTCCTCGTTGGTCCCATCGAATTGTGTTCTTACCACCCTACGATTTTGAAGTTTTGTCAAGAAAAACTCAGATTGCCAACAATTGGTGTACTCGCAACCTACATGGACTCAAGTGGGAGGAAGGGGAACTGCACTACTCCTCTTTGAAGACATTTCTGCAGAGTGAAACAGAGACCTACAAATTTGTTCTGACCAAGGGATCCGAGAAGAAGAAGTTCATCGAAAAGATCTTGGAGAGACCTGTCGTCAACGTGGACTCTATCCTGCCTGTACGCATTCGAAGACTGCCTGATCCTGACATTGTCTGCAATCACATGGGGCAGTGCGCACTGAAGAATATTGAGAAGCTACTTTGCTGGTTTGAAGATATTGTTTCTCTTGTGGGTAATGAACCAATGTCTGATGAATAAATGATTTATTATAAAATATTGCTTGTTTTCTCCCAGGTAGGTGTTGGAAAACCAAGCCATTTAATGTACGACCTATCTTTACTCTTTTTGAGTATTTTTTCAACCAAATAAAGGTCGTGATGCTTGGTTTTCTGAAGTTCCTGTCGATAGAAAGATCCTAGAATAGGCTCGCCTTGCCAGTCTTCGAGTAAATAGGTGACAGGATATGTAGGCTGAACAAGTCGAATTTTAAAACTTTCCGCTGACCAGTTCCCCTGGTACCCTTTATCAAACTCTTTCTTTTGCTTACTGATCCGTACGTAGTCCCCAACTTGAAACGTGGGCTGTTCGTTTGAATCTGGCATGGCATAGACACTTGAAAGTAGGTACGATTCCTTTTGTTTAGTCACATCTATAGGTCGCATACCTATCGTTCGATGTTTTCGATGATTATACTCATCAACGAGCCTAGGTAGAAGCTGTAACCACTTGTAGGAGCCCTGAAAACTGAACTCGAGCCACATTTTGGTTTTGAGGGTGCGGTTCCACCTCTCCACGATGGACGCCTTGAGAGGAGAGTAGGTACTATAGTGATTAATGTTCCTTTCTTTCATTAACTTGGTAAAAGTGCTGTTATAGAACTCTTTACCCAGGTCGGTGTGAAGATGGCGTGGTGTTACCTGAGCCCTCAAAAGAATCTGATTAAAGGCTGTGGTCACATCTTGCCCCGTCTTTCGTTTCACGGGTTCAGCATAGCCCATCTTTGAAAAAGTATCTATAACTGTCAAAATGTAGTTGAAGCCTTTGTTTATTTTTGAATATGGAATCATCTCGACCAAATCGGCTTGCCAAAGATCATGAAGACCTTTAATGGTAACATGGCGTCTAGGATAATTCCTACGTGCCGGTCTATGGAGTTCATGCACAAGTTCTCGCTTACTCATGACAATGAGTACCTACCTCAAGTTGCAATCTAATATATAATCTTGGCCTCTCTCAACTCTTCTATGATGTCTATAATTTCATTATGGTGCCCCGTGTGCCCAGCTTCGGTAGATGCTTGCAGTAAGCGCAAACGATCAACAAGTTCATTTGGGTCATCCCAGTACTGATAGCCAGAACCCTTCTTTAGAAACAAGGGCTTAATTATTTTTTGATACTTGATTCCTGAGCTGCCCTTGAGACGGCCATTAGGTGCAACATGGGCCTTGGTTTGCTTTAGAATCTCTTTGTATGTTAACAAGTCATCTTGCTTGTATTCCATGGGTTCCTTTAGCAGTAAGAGTTCATACAGACCTTTTGTGCCTGCATACCTCTTGTCTTCGATAATAATATCATCACCATCAATTTGAATTAATTTCGAACCAATGGCTAGTCCATTATTACCCAAGTAGGTAAATCCAAAGGTCTGATCTATGACTGACTTATTTTCACTGGCAAACATTTGCTTGATGTATTGTCCAGCAATAGTACCTATTTTATCCATGTACATACTATGACCTCTTGTTATTGTAGGTATAGGGCTGGGCCCTGGTTCTATCTCGAAAAATTCTTCCTTGCTAGGTGGGGTTTGAAGAACTAACGGTGAAAAAGGGACGGGTAGACGGGAAGGTGTAAACACCTTTGGTGTTCGCGGAGATTGTTTAAACAGTGGTTCAGGTTGCAATGGTTGATGTAGGTATGGGGACTCATATGATAGCAATGATCCCATTGGAGACTCTATTTCAGGTCTTTTTACGATTTCTACCTTTGGCGTAGGTGGAGTTGTTCCTAAACTGACAAGTTCTTTCAGAGGCTCAGTAATAGGTTGTAGACTTCGTTCTATTTGCATACTTTCATCGATAAATCCTCTTTTGAGGCTTAGGTACTTCTGACGAAGGGTTTTCCTCGTTTCCACGAGATCCTTGAGAACCTTTTGTTCCATGGTTGTGGACATAATGGTCACAACTAGTAGGTGCTCACTTATTTATATCCTGGAAGAAGTGATCAAAGCCCTTCCTATAGCGACCATTATTCTGATCCATATCTTTAGCAATGACCAAGTACGAATAAGGCTCCTTCCATACCTCTGAACACATTTTTTGAAAGGTAGGAAATGTCATGTCCCCAGCAACGTGATCATCGTAGACATGCTTCATATTTAGCATGTCCTGCTTGAAGAGTACTAGAAAGTTCAGATTATCTCGCAACAAGTGTTTCGGGACAGAAGTATAGGTTTGTGTTAGGTAAAAACAATCTACTCCTTTGTGTCGGCCCATACAGTAGGCATTACGGATTTCAGACTGTGATTCACAAGAAACATCATCAAAGATTAGAACAGAGTGCGGCTTAACATCGGACAGTGGGGTGACTGAGTCAGCCGAGGCAACAAAAGACATGCCTGGTATACTGTTGATGGTTTTCTCGAGTTGCTTGTACTTGGGTTGAAAAAGTGTCTTACAAAATATGTATACATTTTCAAAACGAAGTCCATGAGGGTGGTAGAGTAAACTAACCATTATGCAGGTCTTGCCACATCCTGAGGGGCCACAGATCGCACCTCTAATGGATCCAGGCAGTAGAACCCCATGCTTTCGCTTGTTAGACTGAGTTGCATCATCTGGTGTGAGTACAACTTGAAACTTTTGCCTTTGAGGAACGAGCTTCATGGTAACACTGAGCAGGATGCTATAAATACGGGGCCTTTTATGGTTTTCGCATCAGTCTGATATGTCCTTCCTTAACAGTGCAATCAACAAGCTTCCGATTGAGCTTCATTTACCAGGGTACTCTTACTGTGGGCCTGGAACTAAGTTAGAAAAACGCTTGGCCCGTGGTGATCCTGGGAAAAATCCACTAGACAGGGCTTGCAAAGAACACGATATAGCTTACTCGAATTCGTCTGACTTGAGTAGTAGACACACTGCTGATCTCAAGTTGGCTCAGAGTGCTTGGCAACGGGTTAAGGCCAAAGACGCTTCTATTGGTGAAAGGATGTCTGCGCTGGGAGTGGCTGGCGCTATGAAAACTAAAGTTAAACTTGGTTTGGGTATCAAGAAGAAGAAAAAGAAGTGTAGCTTCAAAAAGGTCATCTCTGTTGCGAAAAAGGCTATCCGTCTAGCTAGGCCTCCCACCGTGAAAGATGCAGTTAATGTTGCTCTTTCCTGTGTTCGTCAAACTAAAAAAGCATCTCAAGTCGAATTGCCCAAAGTTGTACCTATTTCTCACAAAGGTGGTGTTTTACCACTGATACCTATTTTTGCTGGGCTCTCAGCTTTAGGAGCCCTTGCCGGGGGTGCATCAGGTGTTGCTAATGCTGTGAATAGAGCTCAGGCGGCAACCAAAGACTTGCATGAGTTAAAACGACATAACAAGAAGATGGAAGCCATAGCTATGGGTAAAGGACTATACCTGGCTCCGTACAAAACAGGAAACGGTCTCTATCTAGCACCTTATTTGAATCAAAAAAACTAAGAGGTATGCCTCGGAAGAGACCTCTGACGGACCGTGATATTGTACGTTTCACCTCATCACTGTCCAACTTTCGAGGGGTTTTTACGAGGGACACTCTACCGAAATATCCGTGGAAGCGAGAATGTGGGGTCATCAATTTGGACGACTTTGCCGGCCCCGGAACTCACTGGGTTGCTTACAAGAAGGATGATTTACAGGCTTGGTACTTTGATAGTTTTGGAAATCTAAGGCCGCCGTTGGAAGTAGAGCACTACTTTGCTGGGTGCTCTCTATTCTACAATCACGACGCTTTTCAGTCCTATGATACAACAAATTGTGGTCAGTTGTGTTTACAATTTCTACATATTGAACAACCCGATCTCGTATGGAAAAATGTATAAAACTACAAGTGACTCGTTCTAGTGCATCATAATGTCTCTAACAATTACCCTGAGTGGGTGCTCATCTACCTTGGAGTCACAGTTTTTTCCTCCCATTGATCTTCAAGGAGAATGGGAAATTGGACTGCTCAACTTGGAAACTTACAACTCTATTCCTAATATTAAAAATGGCCAGTTTCTCGTGGAGGGTATGGATAATTTTACAGAGGTGCCGGTGGGTGCATACGAACTGAAAGACTTGGAACATTTTATTAATAAGACTGCAGGTTCAACTGTCGTTCAGATCCTTGGTAATAGGAATACTCTGAAAACTGAGATATCTTGCACCAAGTGGATAAAGGTTAATGACGAACTAGCAGATGTTTTGGGATTTGAAGAAGAGGAACAGATATTCAGAGTGGGCTTGGTTAATATGTCTACTAAGCCAGCAAATATTACCAAAGTTAATGTTATTCGAGTAGACTGCAATATCGCAAAGGATTCCTACTTGAATGGAAAACCAACGCACACTATCTTCGAATTTGCACCTAAAGTCCCTCCTGGCTATCGCATTATTGAGGTTCCTCAGACTGTGATTTACAATGCTATAAATACAAGTCAACTTCACACACTCAAGTTAAACATTTTAGATCAGAACGATCGACCGGTCGATTTCCGTGGTGAGACATTGACAGTACGCGTTCATATTCGCCGTGCACGATGAGGTTATATATTTCGAAGCGTGTAGTACCCTACATCATTCCTGCTTCATCCTCTGGACGAAGTAGACCGCAACTTTCTGTGGAAAACAAATCATACCTAGTTTCCCAAGGCTATACTCTTGTTCCGAGCGATGGACATACTCAACGTGAAGGAACCTCTTGTAGTGGACGAAAGTCTAACAAGATATGAGTATCACTCGATACTGCCCTATTCGTCATCCACTCTTGGAAACAATGATGAAATACGTATACCTATTCATCAGCAAGATGTGCTTACACTACCTAGCGAAAGTAGACTGTACATGGAAGGATCTTTGGCTGTAGCTGATGGCAGAGTATTGCTTCCGACTGAAGGACTTGCCGACTATGCTATGGGCCATCTCTTTTCTGAAATAAGATACGAACTGAATGGAATCATCATTGATCGCTGCAGAAACCCTGGCATCACTGGATTACTAAAAGGTCTTGTGTCATTCTCCGAGCTTGACAGGAATCACCTGCCTAACAGTTCAGGTCTCGTGGATGAACATCGTAATTTTCTAAACTTCAACTTTTGTGTTCCTCTAAAGTTCTTGCTAGGTTTCGCTGAGGACTATAAGAAGGTCCTGCTTAATGTAAAGCATGAACTCGTACTTGTTCGCTCTCGCACAAACAACAATGCTGTTATTGCCAGCGTTGATAAAGGTTTAACATTGACACTTGGGACGGTACATTGGCAAGTGCCCTTCATCACTGTCAATGATGCTCATCGACTTCATTTCCTTAATATTTTACAACAAGATGTACCTATTCAAATTGGCTTTCGAACGTGGCAGTTGTATGAATATCCTAATCTTCCCTCAAACAGCACTTCTGTGACGTGGCCCGTACGAATGGCTTCTGCCACGGAACGGCCTCGCTTTATTGTGATAGCATTTCAAAGTGCCCGCACTGACGTTATTAATATGGATGCAAGCAAATTCGATAAATGCAACATTCGAAGTGTTCGGGCTCACATTGGTTCTGAGAGTTATCCTTATACACCTCTGCAGGTCAATTTTGGAAGGCACCAAATTGCAACTCTTTATGAGAACTTTGCAAACTTTCGAAAACACTATTATCACGATGAGAACACTCGTGCTCCACTTATTACTCCTAAAGACTTTTTGGACTCTTACCCCGTATGGGTGATTGACTGCTCCCGCCAAAATGAAGTTGTCAAAACGGGGTCCGTGGATATTAGGCTTATTATTGATGCAAGTGCTAATTTCCCTGAAAACACTACTGCTTACTGTCTCATGTTTAGTGACACCTTGATTGAATATGTCCCGTTCACTGGGATTGTACGCCAGTTGACTTAGAAAGTAACACCTGACTTGCGTTAGAACATCCATGGCGGGCAGGGCCTAGGGTGGCCTAGAAACCCCATGTCGAAGTACGGTCGAAGTGTGATCGGGTTGGCGGGCAGGGCCTAGGGTGGCCTAGAACCCCCAGCACCGGTGGCCTAGAAACCCCCTTTACTACCTACTGAAGACATTTAATTTCATGGAGTGGGAATTGTGCGAAAATAAGGCAAGCCTCATTTCAAATACACAGAAGTATAATAAGGAAATTCATAAGAACAGGTCGCTCCGTCTCTCAAAAAATATCATTGCTGGAATTTCTTTGGCGTACTAAAAAAGGGAAGATTCTTTTCAAAAACAAAAAAGCTAAAATATTCAAATTATGTTATGTGGAACTTGTGTATTAATTAATTAAAGATAGGATATTTTTCAGCAGCCCCTTGTAGCGTGTATCCGCACAGTAATAATCATAATAATAATAGCTGGGCTTGGGGGGGGGGGGGGGGGGGACAAGACCAGCAACTAAACCGTTTCAAGAACTATCCATTGTGCTGAGCTGGCAGCACTACCAAATACCAGCTCCCCAATCATCTAGTAGACGATGGGGACCTACAGTTTTAGGTGGGTTCCGAACCACCACAGCCTCATATAAATTTCACTTGACATGCTGAACATATCAGAGGTGAATGCCGATCAGAAAACCTTTTTGGTAGGATCGGGATCGAACCGGTGTGACCCAGCACATTAAAGACGACCATTTAGACGACTGGGCTATGGAAGCTGTTTCGTAGGACCCTCACAAGGCACCCTCTTTAAGAGGTAAGAAGTACAAAAGGAGATATTAACTAATTAAGGGGCTTTGAAGCGTAAGTTACACAAGTCTCCTGGTTTTTCAGCTTTTCAGCTACGTCTAATTAAACTTGTAAGTTTGGAGTTTTCCCGGTTCCTAAGGGAATAGGGGGAGGGGGGACTCCCCAATGCACACTTATTCTCCCCCAGAGTTCCCCCATTTCCCCCCTTCTTCACTTGTTTACACGTGGTAGTCAGCATTCTCCTTCCACGCTTTTTGTGCAACGGTTGCGTCTGGATTGCAATTTTTTTGCTCTTCAGATCCGTTTGGGACTTCCTTTAATTAAAGCGACTCCCCAATATGAATCTGCGACTTATTGTTAGCTCGACTGAAAGCCCGAGAAAATATTCCAATGACTGATTGTAAACATCATATTATTATGTGTGGTTTTCTTAGCCTGCAGATTCATGATTATGTAATTGTAGAGTCGGTGTACACGTCAAATAAACTTGACAGTTGTTAGCCTGTAGATTCATGATTATGTAATTGTAGAGTCGGTGTACACGTCAAATAAACTTGACAGTTGTTAGCCTGTAGATTCATGATTATGTAATTGTAGAGTCGGTGTACACGTCAAATAAACTTGACAGTTGTTAGCCTGTAGATTCATGATTATGTAATTGTAGAGTCGGTGTACACGTCAAATAAACTTGACAGTTGTTAGCCTGTAGATTCATGATTATGTAATTGTAGAAACGGTGTACACGTCAAATAAACTTGACAGTTGTTAGCCTGCAGATTCATGATTATGTAATTGTAGAGTCGGTGTACACGTCAAATAAACTTGACAGTTGTTAGCCTGCAGATTCATGATTATGTAATTGTAGAGTCGGTGTACACGTCAAATAAACTTGACAGTTGTTAGCCTGCAGATTCATGATTATGTAATTGTAGAGTCGGTGTACACGTCAAATAAACTTGACAGTTGTTAGCCTGCAGATTCATGATTATGTAATTGTAGAGTCGGTGTACACGTCAAATAAACCTAACAGTTATAATAAGCCTGGCACCTTTGGTGACCTCTGTACATTAGGGGGCGATTTGATTAGAATCACTCCCGACAGTCAAGTTTTTCCTCAGCCGGTGAATGCCAGGTATGCATCAGGGCTGATAAAATCTCAATTACTTCGGGCTAGAACCTGTGTCAGTTATCAATAGATGAAAAAGATAACTAGAAGATATCAATTACTTTATGATGAAGATGAGTTAGTGACCATGTCAGATTAAAGCTGCGGATGCAACGTAAATTTATCTGCAGGTCTATAATACTAACAATCAAGTTAAGCTCGTCGTGTTATCTCTTGGTTAAAGTTCAATATTTTTTGAATGCTCAGCACTTTTTTTTAATTTTCGGAGTACCTGTCCTCAACAAAAAGTAACTTGGGTTCCGGTTCACGACAGCAAACTGCCCATTTTTTAACCTGAATAGGTGAGCTGTTAAAGTGTAGTGGGGGTAGCTGCGGACCAGTGAAGAGGCACCGATTTGTCAGGGGCTGTCCCTGCAGTCAGGGGGGGGGGGAGTAGGGGAACGGGGGTGAAACGGGCCGGCAAACATCATCCATCTCCGGTGAGTGGTGATGAATTGTTGGTGGGGAGATTTCCCCCTTTACCCTCAAAACCCAAAGAAAGGTGGGGGGAGAGGTCATTACTATTATCCATCTTCCGATAAGGAGATTTTTTGTCTTTTACTGCATGATAGGTTTATTCTGGACACTTAAATGTTCCGAAATATAAACATATACGGCTACGTTGTGATTGTGACACTCTCTATAACGAACCCCTCAAAAGCGACCTCTCTTTGTAGCGAGCAAAGTTACACAGTCCCTTGACTGCCGCTATAGAGAGAGACTGCTGATACAGGTGTATCAGTGTGTCTTCCAGTTGCATGAACATTTAAAAAAAATATCAAAGAAGCAGATCTGTATTTTTCAAGTTAATATTTCTCTAACTGTCTCTATACACAAAAGCGAACGGGGGAGCATGTCCATATGTACATAACTACTCAGAATTTATGTATGTATGTATGTAACTGTACCGGCTGCTTCGAGCACTGGAGTGTGCTTGAAAGGACAAATTTATTTGAAGTGCTGTAATTGCGCTTATTGTACCTTTACGTTTTCAAATATTCCTCTGACGGTAATTTCCAACAAGAATTTAGAATTAACGCTTGAAAATACACGCCACTCGACGTTACCTCACTTTGAAGCTGAAAGCGTATTTTATTCCTTCAAAGTAGCTATTGTCTACTTTTTACAGTCCTTTGCTATAAGTACGATTGAGGGTGAATTGCGCCAGTCGCTAAAGACTACTTTTATCTCCCCTAAAAGTTCACCGTTATCCTCCCAATAAAGATGATTTGTATCAAGAACTATATTGTGTACAAAAAATTTAAATGCGCAATTGAAAACCGTAACAGAGATTATTTCCAGTTCTTATCAAATAAGATAACAATATGATAAACGTAATAAGATCTGTAGGAAATCGTAAGCTAGGGTACTCAACATTCAAATAGTCGTTATCAGATTTAAGGGTCTATAACAATAATGCAGTTTTCTCAAATCCTTATTTTCTATACCGTTTGCGAGTTCGATCTCCGGCGAGTCGAGAATTTTTTTACTTAGATTTTCCATTTGTCTGGATACTGGAGAGGTATATACTTGGTTGTTCAGAGCCCGCCTTAAACTGTAGGTCCCCATCAACGTCTTTGGTGCAGATCCGTCATAGGCTCTTAACCCGAGATTATCCGCTAAATTCAATAATCTTTGTTTTCATAACTGCAAAAATATTTGACCTCGGTGCTGAATTTTTGAACTTGGGCACTTGAAAACGTCACCACCAATCACAGGAAACAATAGAATTATGTTGATATGACAAGGTAGGCATGCAATAAATAGCAGGGCTATTGTATCGAAAGCATCTTTTGAATCCGGGAATTTAACGCATTCGATCGAAAATGAAATATTTTGTGCTCATTGCGTTGGCTGCAGTTGCTGTCGTCCAGGTAATAATTTGAAATTATCTAAACAATTTATTTTGATGTTGATGTGGATTTCTGTCGTTCCACACATTTTTAAACAACATACTGTTGGTAGAGAACCGAGGGGTTAATCACTCCAGGAATCTCGTTGGGAATCTCAGGGAATCATTGAAAATTTTTATGAAATCTCAGGGAATCTTTGAAATTTCTGGAGTAATTAACACTTTGGGATGCAACTTTCCACGAATCTCGTTGAGAATCCCAGGAAATCTTTGGAAATCTTCATGCACTCTCAAGCAATCTCTGGAGTGGTTAACCCCTCGTAGAGAACTAGTGAAAAATTCCTTGAAATTCTACCTTAGCTGTGATTTTAGACAGACAGACAGGCAGACAGACGGACGGACAGACATTTTCCAGAAACCAATCTTTTTCGACTCAGTAGACACCCAGAATCATATGGGAGACCTTAAAATCTCGATTTCAAAATTTTGCACGAAAACAATACCTTTTTCCCCATAAAAAGTAAAAACTTCAAAAAACAGCATTGTAATTAAATTGTGTACTAAAAGTATTGTAATTAAACTTTTTTCCACATTATACGAAATCCGAAAGAATGTAAGTTAGATAACCAAGTTACTGGAGCTGAATGAAAAAGCAATTTAATTGAAATAATTAAGAAATTGAAGCAAATTGTTATTTTTAATTGGGAATTGCAGGTTGCTGGGCACGGGGCGCTGTGGGATCCTCCTAACCGAAGCTCCATGTGGCGATTTGGATTCGACACGCCCCCCAACTACAACGACAACGAGAACTACTGCGGAGGAATGGGGGTAAGTTGGAAGACACAGGTTCGATCCCGACCCGAACAAAAATTTTCTGACCAACATTCCTAGTGATGCACGAAAATTTCTTGTCTTGCTTTTGTTCTTGCACTTCTTTCATGCAAGAATAAGAACAAGAGCAAGAACAAGAGTTGATTTTGGCTGCAAGAACAAGAACAAGAAGTGACTTGCAAGAACAAGAACTCTTGCAAGAGTTCTCGCAAGAGTCTTGCATAAACCCAGGCAGATTTTTTCCAAAGCTTCATTCATGGATTGCAGTCCATATTTTGTGCGAAAAACTCTGCAGACTATTCGACGATAGATTGCACTGGCAAAAAACCACATTTTAACAGCAGAAAATTCCATGTACATGCAAGAAATTGCAAGACTCTCGCAGCAAGAACAAGAACAAGAGCAAGAAATGATTTCTACTGCAAGAACAAGAACAATATAGGATTTTCACTGCAAGAACAAGAGCAAGAGTCACTTTGCGAGAACAAGAACAAGAAATACCGTTTCTTGTTCTTGTTCTTGCATCGTGCATCACTAAACATTCCACTCTGCTATGTTCAGCATGTCAAGTGATATGTGTACTGAGGCTGTGGTGGCTCGGAACCGACCTAAAAATTTAGGTCCTAATTGCGTATACTAACTGCCAGATAGAGCGATCAAGTATACACCGAATTTCTAAAACAGTCATCTTCAAACAATATTTTGTCCCCTTAAGGCTGTATATACGTTCGCTATTTTTTTACGTTCCGATTTCAAACTTTGTGAGAAAACTATTGGAATAAATTTTCTAAACTATAATATGTCTTTTTAACGTCATTACTCATGAGGATTTGTTGTGATTTTACGATCGAGTGATTTTTGGTCACGAAAAAAACTGTCCAAAATTAACCGATCGTGAAATCACAACATAGTCATGAGTAATGACGTTACAAAGACATATTATATATCAGAATATTTAAGTAAATATTCAATAGTTTTCTCACAAAGTTTGAAATCGGAAAAAATTAATAATGATATTCAAGAGATTTTTAAGGTTCTAAAATATCTAAAGCAGACCTTTTCCACTTTCGGGTTTTCCCCAAATAAAAAAAAAACCTTTCGAGAAAATTCTCAAAAAAATCGAATTTATTGAAGTTAGGCTACCTGCAATAACAACCACCTACATCATGAGAGAAAGTCACAGAAATGAAACCAGCCGAGAGAAGTTACGAGTTTCAACTTAGAAAATGGCAAAAAGCACCCCGGAGACTCATAAGTCACTTCTCTTTGGCTTGCCCTGTTTTTTGCCCAAGACTGAAAACTTCCGTTTGCAACGTACCTACCTACGCATTTTGCCATGTTAGCTGTTTTTGAACTACAAACTTAGAATTCCGAAGGGACTAAAGAAACTCTGAGGAAGACATTAGGTTATAATCGGTAAAAGAGAACTGAATTCATGCGTTATTAAAGAGATATAAATATACGACTTCTTTGGCATACTTAATTGGTCTATTCGTCGATCACTAAGTTCAAAAATCGTAAGTTAAGAGGAGTACACAATCTTCACTCTTACTGAAGAAATGGTTGAATATTTAAATGTTCTGAAATATAATATACGTCTTTTTAACGCCAGAAAGTAAAAACCTACGCTGAAATCGACGAAATCCTAAGATGACAGACACTTTGTTTGAGAAAGGAACAGTGTTCTTGTCTTCTTCAATAACAGGCTAAGAAGACTGACGGAGTGTATAAGCAAACAGTCGTTACTGGGCCATCTTACAAAGTTAACCGTCTTTTTTTTCGTAAGGTGACCCTATCAGACGCTTCTCTTACACACTAGCACCCCCTTCTTAGCCTGTTATTTAAAAAGACAAGAACACTGTTACTTTCTCAAACAAAGTGTCTGTCTCCTTAGGATAATAGAGACGGATAGACAGGTCTGCGTCATAGTCATGCGTCTAAGGTCATGAGTTCGAATTCCAGCAATTTTCTATTGCTAGAGTGGGGGTCGAATTTTCATGAAAAAATGTACATTAAAAATTTTACATTTTATATAAGCTTACCTACTGAATTATCACTTTTTCAGGTCCAATGGTCCCAAAACGGCGGCAAATGTGGATTATGCGGGGACAACTACCAGAACCCTACCCCCAGGGCAAACGAGAACGGAGGAACCTACGGTACAGGTACCATCGGAAAGAAGTACAAGTCTGGCACCGTCATCCCCATCCTAGTCCATCTTTCAGCGTCTCATCTGGGAGAATTCACGTTCAGCATTTGTAACCTGGACAATTCTAAAGAAACTGAGGAATGCTTCAAGCCCGTAAGTCACTGAGAGGGACCGAATTACCTATATTTACATTAGTACATTTACACTTTTACATGTAATACCTACAAATAAATTTTACATTTTTTATATTGTCCTTTATTACACATTAAATTTTTACATTTACATTTTTACATTTCTTTACATTTTTATTACTTTACTATTTTTTAATTTTACATTTTTACATTTTATTTACATTTTACATTTTTTACATTTTATTTACATTTTACATTTTTACATTTTATTTACATTTTTTTACATTTTATTTACATTTTACATTTTACATTTTATTTACATTTTACATATTTACATTTTATTTACATTTTTTTCATATTTTTTACATTTTTTTACATTTTACATTTTATTTACATTTTTAAATTTTATTTAAATTTTACATTTTTCTTTTCATATTTATTTCATATCTCTCCTCCTGGCCCTCACTTGAGTGTTGACTCTCAACTCGGAGGGATCGCTGGTCAGAGCCGTCAGCCTAGCACAGCAACTTGGCTGGCAGGTGTTCCTTGCAATGCATCCCTCACCGCGGCATACTTTCTGGATGTTTTTTCAATGAACTTCCACCGAATCTTGTCTACTTAATGTAATAATAATTTTTCTTGTTGTTTAGCTTCGTCTAGCTGACGGCTCTGAGAAGTGGACCAATATTCCAGCTCCCCAAGACTACAACATTCAGCTGCAGCTCCCTCAAGGCCTCATATGCAAGCAGTGCGCACTGAGGTGGCACTACAGGACTGGTAAGTCATTATCACATTCAGACCGTACAACATTCGCTATTTGTTAACACTTTTTCTACGCACTTTCGGAGGAAACTATCGGATATTTAAATGTTCTGAAATATAATATGTCTTTTTTATGGCCAAAATAAACAGGCTGTGATTTATGTCAACAATTTTTTACGTTCGGACTTCAAACTTTCTGAGAAAACTATTGGATATTTTAATATTCTGAAATATAATGTGTCTTTATAACGTCATTACTCATAAGGCTATGTTGTGATTTTACGATCGAGTGATTTTCGTCACCAAAAAAATTGTAGAAAATTAACCGATCGTGAAATCACAGCATAGCCTCGTGACGTTAAAAATTCATATTATATTTCAGAATATTTGACTATCCAGTAGTATTCTCATAAAGTCTGAAGTCCGCGAACGTAAAAAAAATAGAGAATGTATATTTAGCCTTAACCGATTAATATATTTTTTTTTTCAACATTTCAGGAAACACTTACGGGCCTTGTGACGATGGAAGCCAAGCCCTGGGCTGTGGACCTCAAGAAACCTTCCGTAACTGTGCTGATATCACCATCGAATAAACGGAATTCATTTCTATATAAACTCTTCTATTTAATTTGCTCTCCGAGCCCAAATGGGTATAGTATTGCCACTCTGATCTGCCTGGCCCGGGGGCATTCTGCACTGTTCACAGAATGCCCTCGGGCCAGGCAGGTCAGGGTGGCGCTACTATTGTATACCTAACCATCGGGTAAGAGAAACTTGACAGTCAGACGTGAAATCGCCCCTCGGAGTTTGTAAATAACACTTCCATGTACTATCGCTTTTAAATTCTTAATATCCAGGACCCTGTTGCCAGTAGGTACAAAGTCCCCCTGACGCTAAAAAAAAATTTCGAAGAGAAAAAAAACCGAAACAATTTATATTTTATTCAAGCACCCCTCGAAAAAAAAAAAAAGAATCAATTCAGCAATCGAATAAAAAATAAAATAGGCGGGTGGGGGGGGGGGGGCAGGGGGGTCCTGGGTAAGTAAAATGTCAAACCCGTCTATAGGAATGAGACCCCCCTTTTTGGTGTCAGCTTTTTTTGCGTTGTTAGCTTATGTAAAAACTCGAACCTTTTTTGACGTATTTTATGGCGACCCTCTTTTTTTTAGAAAATTATTTTGGTATGGATTTGTCTTTCTTTCACTTCAAGGGGAGAACAGCGTTTTAATTTTGAATGAATCTAAATCCGAATTGTCAGTGAACCAAAATGTTCTTTTCAATAATGACAGAAGGTGAAAGGTCTACGTAGGCTTTTCCCTTTTAAGGGCGTATACGCGCAGTCGTGTTTGTTTCCGTTTTTCTGCACATTTTATGAGGATAATAATGGATATTTTCATATGTTCAGAAATATAATATAATATGTCTTTTTAACGGCCGGAAGTAACAGGCTGTGTGGTGATTTTACGGTCAGCTGATTTCGGACGATTTTTTTGTTGACGTTGACGAAAATTACTCGGTCGGTAAAATCACTATATTTTAGAACAAATAACTCACTAACAGTTTCATAAAAAAATTGTCAATAAAACATTTTGACATATAAACAGCACTTTATGTGGTCAGCATTACCTACTGATTTTATCTGACCCATAACTATTTATTTGAAAACAAAATGGATTGAGGTAGCTTTCCGGATCCACGTTGAACCCACAGGTTAAATTAAATTAAATTATTATAATTAGTTAGCCGCTGATTTAATTATAATACATCAATTAATTGGTCAGGTTTGAATGGACTCAGAAAATTATTGATATTATTTCCGCGGTTGAAAAGCTTTTGTCATCTTCATTTGTATACAATCTATCTTTTACTCTAGTGATAGGGACCTACAGTTTTATAAGGGTTTTGAACTATGGTATAACTAGGGATACACAAGGCAAGAAAAATATTTTCTACATATATCTTACTTTATGTCTGGTATCTATCTCTGATCGGGTACGTTTTATACATGGGAAAGAAATTTTGGTATGTTATTTATACAAGACATAGCCGTATCCACGGGGGGGGGGGGTTTAGGGGGTTAACCCCCCCCCCCCCCCCCCCATGAGCGGAAAATTAACATAGTAATGCCAACGTGAAGCAAATAAATATAGGCGAACCCCCCCCCCCCCCCACCCCCCCATGACCGCTTTCTGGATACGGGCCTGATACAAGACTTAAGAAAAATATAAGCGGTAATAGAGATCGAACTGGGAACTGGTGTTCCTCTCAATTTCACCAGTTTAACGTGAAGACTATCGTGTACACGATAGCGCTATCGTTTCGGTAAAAAATGTTAACTGCTTTCACCATCCTGACGATAGCACCCTCATCTTATCGTTAGTGAATCCGTGCGTTAGCAATAACAATAACTTTCATACCTTATTCGACTCGTTTGGGTGCGAAACGGGCAGGGATTGTTTTCTACACAACTATTTAATACCTTTCACGTTTAGTTTCCATTTTTAACTTGAAACAAATTTGACGTAAACAAAGCAGACGAATTCTAGTGACACGACAAACCTAACGATATGATAAGTTTTGCGGTTACTTTAACGATACGATAAATATTCGATCGTTAGGAGGTGGTGAAATTCATCCTAAAGATGGCAAAAATTCGCAGTAATGTAGATAAAGTTTGGCGAAGCATAGGAGAAATTTCTAGTGAGAGACAAATTGATATTTGCCGGAAAATTCAAAGCAAACCACGACAATGTTATACAAAATATTCCGATATTGGTCCGAAAAGGCAAGGATTACCCCCTCCCCGGTTCAAAGTCTAACCAGCTAACCAGCAAAATTAATTCCCTGGTCGGAGGCCCGTTAGGTCACTGAAAATAGGGGGGGGGGGGGGGGCATTCAAAATATAGATGATTTGTTGGTTGCTGCCCGTGCAATTTAGAGAGCAGAGATTTATCCCGAAAGGCTGAGCCCTCTCGAAACGTTTCGAAGGAATTACATCTGATATTTTGGTTCGGGTATCTTGAGACATGGTCTCCCCAGAATTCCAGCATAAACTGACTTTCCTTAAAGCTGAACCCTTACATGGGAGAGTTCACCTTTATCTGACCTATGGATAAGGTATTATCTTAAAATCTTTCGAAAATTTCCATTATTTAGGTGATAGCTACTTTAAAAGAAAGAGTTGATTTCCTTCTGAATATTTTAATTATTATTATGAAATTATGTAAGGGAGAATTAATTGAGATCTTATTTCATTTGCTTTTCATTTTTTTATGAGAAGGATATTGTATTTATTACGTAAAAATGTAAATAATTAATGAAAAATTATTATGAACTTTTCTATGCATTGTTGTACTGGTATTATGAGTATTCTTTCCAGGTTAATCACACATTGAGATAAGATTCATCCAAACTTATTATTATATCTTAGAATATACATATGCATCTCCGACAATCCATAAAAAAATAGTCCGAGAAAAACACAAACAAACATGGTCCTAAAGATTCAACTAGGGTAAATATATTTTTTGATAATTTTGCATCATTCTAGTAGGTATAGGTACTGTAAATCGTACTGGAATTCATAAATTATAACACAGTCATCAATCATCATTTATAGGCTTCAAAATTAAGCCTGATTAATGCGTTTCTCAGTGGCTAGGTATAGCTGTGGTCCATACCAGATGAGCCTATCTATAGAAGGGATAATTCTTGAAATTAATGATGGACCTAGGTAGGTACTGGAGGTTTCAAAATTGTCCGTCAGTTTCCGAAATAATTACTGCCAGAGGTTCTAGTCTTGACTTAGCCAGATTTTTTCCTCATGAATCTTGTCCAATCCGACATGGACAAAACTCGACTGTTGGGCGTGATTCTGACTGAATTACCCCTACTGAGGTCACAACGATGCCACTAAAGAAATGGTGACGTCATTACATTAACCCCTTTAACCTCCCCCCCAAAAATTTCCTCTATTTTCTTTCGGGAACACCCCCCCTCCCCAAGGGACCACTCCTTCAAATGATTCTTCCACCTTTCAGCCCACATGAGGTACATCAAAATTTTATAAGTTCGGGAACTTAGTAGACCCTGGGAAGTTCGGAACTTGAAGTAAATAAAAGGAGTTCTTGTACTTTGCCTACTTATTTCCACCTTTCGCTTTAAATATTTATTGGCTTGTTGTCGGTTCTTCAAATTACCAAAAAGACGTCAACCGTTCAAACTTAGCTAGAGGAAGGGTTCTAGAATTATCTAGTTAGTCAGCACTACCATGTACCAGCTCCCCAGCCCCAGGACACGATGGGGGCCTACAGTTTTGGATAGGTTCCGAACCACCACAGCCTAAATATTCTTGAGATGCATAGAACACATGGGGATCGAACCGGTCTCCTTAGAAGAAGATGAGAATTTTCATTTTTTTAATTTTTTTTAGTCACGTAACTTTGCTAGTGTTCATGTAAATGCTTCGACAGACCTATTTCCAAAGAACAAAAGCATTTGGAGAGACGTATTGCGGAGAAAACAAACGTTAGTGACCCCAACAAAACAAGCATTGCCTCCAAATTGGACCTTTTCTTGCCGAAATTGGGACATTTTCTTGCCGTCTTCTTACTTCTTGTTCTCTTCAGCCAGTGGCGTCGAAACAGTATTTTTTCAAGGGGGGAATATAGGAGAGGCTGATTAAGGCTGTACATACCTTCTCGACGAACTCCACCAAAACCACTGTGCGAAAGTAAATATTCGACAAAACTAATGTTTACATATCAGTACTGCCGGAGACTGGTAATTGCAATATCGTATTGGTTGTGACTACTCTAAAATCTAAACATAGTGTGCTATTCGAACGCAAAACGAACGAGTGAAAGTAGGACACTATGTTTAGCTTTTACAGAAGAAAAAGTAGAGAAATGCTGTTGAAATTACCCACTTCCGTAAGTGAAATAAAAATTGGCAAAATGTAACATGCATGGCTACGGTAAATAGTACAAACATTTATCAAGCTTTTCTACTAAATGTGACGATAAAATCATACATTTTTTAGTCCGAAACGTTACGTGTTGTGTTTTCGCGATCTATCAAAAAAACATGTGGACTGGTAGTGGACTGTTTAAAACCGCTCCTGTGGGCTTATTACTCCATTTCATGCAAAAATACAACACTACCTCACGACAAAGAGTCTCAGGTTTAAATCCCCCTATAAAAACTTTTCACTCGCCCTGTAACTTCGGAGTAGGGCTTGAAGTACTTAGCATTGCGAACCAAATACGAGCATATCTTGTCAGCTGAAAATATTTCTTATGCTGAAAAAAATTAGGTAGTCGGGTAAAACATTGCGTCTTGGACGGCCATCCTGGAGTGCTGGCATCCCTGGACGTATGGCTAGTGGAGAGGGATGGCAGTTTTTATGTGGGGACCCGACATCCCTGGGATGCCATTCCAAGCCTGCCACTCTAGGACGGTTTTAAGCATTCGTCTACGTTTGATTTTCCTCTTTACTTACTCTACAACGTTTCACTTCCCCCCCTTTTCACTTCTTACTGTCCGCCTATGGTTGTAGTTCTCTCCCTAACCCACTCCCTTTACTTGTGTTGAGCAATCAGGGACTGCAAACGTGACTCTGCCTTCAACACAGCCTTTTCCGACTATTTCAACCTTTTTGTCATTTCCAGGAGTGAAAGTGTTTTTGTTCCGAAGTGTATTCTGTCCTTTTGTTGACTGATACAATTATGTTTTTGTCCCACCGGTTTAGTATTAAGACAGTAGTTCACTCTCTGACGTCACTATTTTTCCTGATTGACCTGAGGAGCACCGGTTCGATCCCGATCCTATCGAAGTTTTTCTGATCGGTATTCTCCTTTAAGGGTCCGCTATACCTGACGATGCATTTTTTGCCGCCCATAAGATTAACATTGCGAGCGGCGATTCATTTTTCAAGGTTTACCCTTGGTTGGAAAGACACAAAATTTTGCCTGTACCTAGCCCTAACAATGTTATAGGGAGTGTTCGAAGCAGATTTCCCATTTTTTTTTACTGGTTTTCGAGATACAGCACTTTTCTTGAGGTATGCGATGCTAGCATTTGCAAAACAGTTGCAATAAAAGAAACCAGTGAGAAATTGGGAAATCTGCTTCGAACACTCCCTAGAACATTGTTAGGGCTAGGTACAGGCAAAATTTTGTGTCTTTCCAACCAAGGGTAAACCTTGAAAATGAATCGCCGCTCGCAATGTTAATCTTATGGGCGGCAAAAAATGCACCGTCAGGTATAGCGGACCCTTAACACGTTCAGCATGTCAAGTGAAATGTATATAGAGGCTGTGGTGGTTCGGAACCCACCTGAAACTGTAAGTCCCCATCGTGTAATAACACGATGTGTGGGGAGTTGGTAGGTATTTGGTAGTGCTGCCATCTGAGCACGATGGATAATTGTTGAAATCTAGTTGCTGGGCTTGTCCCCCACTCCTTGCAGTTAGGTACGTACCTGAAGAGGAATTCCCTTAGAGAGTGATTAACAGGACTTGGGAGTTTAGGGTAATGTAGGGCTATTACACTCAGCCCAGATTTACCCATAAATCTAAGAGAGGAATTTGGGTAAAGGGACTTGACATAAATCTCTCAAAGGGCTCATGCCTGCTCGTATACAGGTATGTGGCTGACGTGCCATCAGAGCCAGAGATATATGATACAATAACATACATGATATATATGATCGTATATTGTAGGGATTAAGGCCCAATTCCACACTAATATTTAAAATTAGAAAAATGATTTTAACAAAAAATTCAAGAAAATTAAATTAAAATTAAAATTAAAAACCCTCATCTTATCAGCTTGCAACAACTGGTTGGTATGTATTCAAGAAAAATTCTAAGGCTCTAAAAATACTTAAAAAGCAATGATAGAAAACATTGGAGAGAAATCTATTGGGCAACTAACAAACAGATGTACCTAGGTACCTATATACACTTTAAAGAGTAGATTAAGTGCAACCACAGACTAATTTATTTCGTGAAACCGCAGCAGTAAATCTACCTACCCAGGTACAGTTTAGTTTAATGCGTGGAACCACCTAAAATTAGGTTTAAGAGAGTGTTCCACCTTGTGACGTCATAATGCCTAAAAATAATTAACAATCCTTTTAGTTGAGACCAAACATACATTCGCTATTTGTTTACGTTTTTTCTACAAACTTTATGAGGAACTAGGTAAGTATATTAGATATTTAAATATTCTGAAATATAATATGCATTTTTAATGGCCGAAATTAACTGGCTGTGGTGATTTTCACCATAAAAAAAGACATATTATATTTCAGAACATTCAAATACCTATCCAAAAGTGTCCCCATAAAATATGCAGAAAAAACGAAAACGGAAAGTTCAAGGTAACAGGACTCCATAAAATATAATGTCGAAATGAAATACAACCAGAGCTGAAAAAAAAAATTCGAATTATATACCTACCCATAATATGTTAAACCTGAACTTTATAAAACGAACAAAAAGGGATAAGAAACACGCAATGGTAATACACTTCCATCTGATACCGCATTCCCCCCAAAAAGGACCTTAGGGATTAAAATAGGAGAAAAGAAATATATTTTTAGCACGCAAGACGAGTTTCCGGGCGGGAAACGAATTTCCGGTAGCGAAAGTTATCCGAAGTTGGGAGACAAGCTGTTTACGTCACCAGACACGAATTAAAAAATCCCCTCGTTGCAAGAACGCAGGAAAAGGGGAGGGAGATAAACTGGGGAGCGGGGGGGGGGGGGGGGGAGATGGGGGGGAGAGGGGGGAAACTTTCCAATTGCTAACTTTGGTTTTATGTGTTTTGCATTCGCCGGAGAAGTTGTAAGTTCTCGAAACACATCAACGGGGTTAAGTTGCCCCAACACTTTCAGAGACTTCGGTTTGAAAGTAGGTTGCCCTTTTTAGAGGAAGAACTGCTCTTGATGCGAAGTCGGTGCTAAGAGGGAAGGTTATGAAGCAGAAGAAGAGGGAGAGGAAGAAGAATGAGGAGGAGTAGAAGAGTATGAATCGGAAGGAGGAGAAGGAGTTGGAAGATGAGAAGAAGGATGAGGAGGAGAACAAGAAGAAGAAGGAGAAAAAGTAGAAGAGGATGAGTCAAGAGAAGGAGCAGAAATGAAGGAGTAGCATGAAAAGGAGAAGAAAGAAGTAGGAGGAGGAGGAGAAGAAGTTTGTAGAGAGAGTAGAAGAAGAAAGAAAACCATTCGCCAGGGAAGTTGTTCCTGAAACTTCAGTTTGAAAGTAGACTGCTGCTTTTAAAGCAAAAAGAATTAGGAAGAGTCAACCCCGACGCTATGAAGGTGGCATGCACTAAGAGGGAAGATGAAAAAGAAGAATCAGAAGAAGGAGAAGCAGAAAAACAATAAGGAGAAGAAGAAAAAGAACAAAGATAAGAACAAGAAACAGGGAACAATGGAAAAACAACGAAAAAAAAATTCACAAAAAAGTCACTTTGATTTAAGTACAAAAAACATATGACTGTCTATAATTCTGGATTCAAGAGTAAACCGTAAAGTTTGCTAAGCAAGCTTGCAAGTTTCAAGCCTCGAGCTTTGCTTTAGTGTGAAAGAGCCTATAAGTAATGGAAACACAGAGGTATTCTGTTCCCTAGACATTTCATCCCCTAGGGAAGGGGGTGTTTTCTGGAGGGTTCCATTCCCCGCCAAGCCAAAACTTCAGCATCAACCTTAGAAAATATTATTCACTTACTTGAGCCCCAACGCCCAACAACAGATTGCAGGTGCTTGCAGTTCAAAATTTGGGGTTTTCAAAATTTGTTTTTTCACACTGTCATTCATTCTTGGGCCAGCGTTGGCCACAGCAAAGATGGGCCAGTAAGTACCACTCTGGCCCACGAAAGCAGCGTTCACCAGTGCTGCTGCCCACACAATGGACTCTACCACCCTACCCCATACACGATCACAGTGGGCCATATAGGACCATGTATACCATATAGTAGCAGCGTCAGCCAACTGAGCTGCTTACATAATGGCGACGGTGTCTGGCTGAGGCAAGACCTAGGTGAGTTGCTGACGGAAATATAAATACCGAAGATTCCAAAAAAAATACTCAGAGATCCCAGAATAATCATATGTCCTCAGGGAGCCGAAAGAAGCAGAAGTAATTTCCGATAGAAAATCAGCTGTCTGTCGAAGCTGTGTCTGCTGACAAGTAGCCCTCGAGGAACCAATTAGATTCGAGCATTCAATATCACGTGACATCTCGAATGGGCCAATTAGAAGAGGCGATGCTTTGGGGCGAACCAATTACGGTTGAGTAAGGACTCTTCAGCTCAAAATCCTCTCGACCACTAACGATCTGTCTCATTAAGAAGTTTTTTATTCTCGGAGGCTCCTAGACGCTCTTGGCATCGGACCTTCGCAAGAGGTTCGAGAGGCTCAAGAGGGTTGAGGCCTCAAGCAGAGACAAGAGCCACCCTCTCGTACATTTCAATTTCATCACGTTATCTACGACTCAAAGTAGGAAATCTCTGTCAATTCAGATTTTACCCTTTTCAACCTGATTACGGAAATTTGATAGTCGAATATTTTAAGTCTGATTGAAGCTGTTATAAAACTGGTGTTCTAAAATATAATATGTGTATGTATTTAAAAATGAATATCGAACACCTTCCTCCGAGAAGAGGAATTAAATATTATATTAATATAATATCGCTTTGTGTGCAGCTGGAAAATTTACACTAAAATATGTCACCAAACAGAATTTTGAATAACCGGGAAATTTTTCAGGGACTAAGATTCGAACCTGCGTCTGCGGACTACGGCTTGCTACAACTATACCACGCTGTAATATGTCAATTTCACCTTAATATCATAAAGGTAACGTACAGAAAATGTGAAGCCCAATCGCCGGTAGAAATAAAAAGCTGGAAAATAAGTAAACGTGACAGAAAGGCGGAATGGCGGATTTAACGTGGGATCACACTTAATCCAGGTCATATATAACGTATTGGACGTTACAACCAGACGGGTTATGAGCTAAAGAGGCTTATTTTTATCTGAAAAATACAGTGCGGCATTTGGACATGTATAGGGCCTGTCGAAAAGAAAAAAATATTTTTTTTGGTCCACCCACTTCGACTCCGCAAAAAACTTTTATGTGGATTTTTGGGTACAGACATTCCAAAGACTACTTGTAGAACTATAAGAGTGTTCGAAAGTCACTAAGCCTTTTTCCGAGGTTGCCTCAACTTAAAACTGTAGGTCCCCATAGCCGAAACCCGAAACTTCAAAACGAAAAACTGTCTTCGAGATTCTCTTGGTGAAGTAACGAACTGACTTGAATAACCCTCTTAGGTTGTAGAGATAGCATTGGGTTACAAATGTCTCGAAAATACAGCCCCAAGTCAGCTTTAACCCAGTTAAGCGGAGCTCCACCGCAGTGATGCTGAGCAATCGCGTGGAATAACCAAGTTGACATGCTTTCGCAACTCTGCAGTCCCGTAATCAAATCTGTCAGCCGCTCTTGCTTCTCTCAAAAGCCAGAGGTATCCATGGGTATGGGCCAAACTCAAAAGTTTCCCAGGTACCACTGATCTAGATAGTTAATTGTATTTGTTCCAAGTTTCTGAAGAGAGGTTTGAAAACTGTAGGTCTCCATCATATACTAACACGATGGGTGGGAATGTTCTAAAATATAATATGCCTTTTTAACGGCCGAAATTAACAGGCTGTGTTGTGATTTTACGATCGGTTATTTCCGGAAACAAAATTTTGTGTTGAGAAAAATCTCTCGATCGTAAAATCACCACACAGCCTGTTAATTTCGGCCGTTGAAAATACATATTACTCGTATATTTTAGAAAATTTAAATATCCAATAGTTTCCGAATAGTGTGCAGAAGAAACCTAAACCAATAGCAAATGTATGTTCGGTCTTAACCCAACGTCAGACAAGAAATTAAATCGAAAGAGGAATTTCAATGACTCATTTTAAAAGAGTCTGTCTCTCTTTAACAGAAAATTTAATTATTTAATTAAAATAATTAAAGTGAAATTTACCCAAGACAAAAACTAACCTCATTTACATTTGGACAATAGGAGGTCAAATAATAAAACCGAGCTTTTGTGAAGCTGTGGTTATGAATGTTAAGTTAAACTCTCGTTGCATTTTCCTTCGGTCAGTACTTCACTGATACGTCGACCGAAAGATTCCTGGAGTGGTCAACGGGACTGACTTGTGTCCTGATAGGTCTGGGTTCGAGTCCCGGTATAGACAAATTTTTTCCAATAAACGCATGGATTACGACAAAGGTCGCTCAAACTTTCCCACCCTACGGGTCCCGGAACCGTTTAGACAAGATAACTTGCCTCAGGAAGTCTTCCCGAGTATTTTGAGTACCAACATGGCATATTTTGCTAACCTTCAAATACTTTGCCCTTTGGGGGAAATGCTTTGAGAAATTTTATTATATCTTTTGGGCCCGAAAGTAACTTGATTTTGGACGTCTATACTTTTCTGAGCTCCGGATACGTCACTGTAGCTATAAACCCCTCAAAAAAAATCAGAATTGATTAAAAGGAGACATATCACATATTTTGATGTGATCGAAATGAGAATTTTCAAATTATGAGAGATTGAAAATAGCATTTGTCATCAATTGAAATGTAGGTTATTGGACACTTTGACATATGATGCTGACCCGAAGGGTTATTGAAAAATACATTTAGAGAAAATTATCAGACGACTAGAGCATAAAGAATAAAAAATATAGGTAATGAGCTTTCGTTTGTAATGGATATGCAGGGAAATAATTAAGGTTCGATTTCACAGGTTCATATAAAGTCTGCTTCTACTATTGTGTCTCTTAGGCTGGATTTCACCACTTTCTTATAGTTTACTATAGTGTCTTCTAACGAACAGATGTGCTTATAATACACTTGTTTCTCTGCGATCGCACTTGTCATAAGCCTAACACATACGATAACATAAATCCTATCGTTAAATCTGTTCGTTAGGAGACACTATACTATACTATAAGAAGCGGTGAAATCCAGCCTAATACGAAATTAAGGGTCCGCTATACCTGACGGTGCATTTTTTACCGCCCATAAGATTAACATTGCGAGCGGCGATTCATTTTCAAGGTTTACCCTTGGTTGGAAAGGCACAAAATTTTGCCTGTACCTAGCCCTAACAATGTTCTAGGGAGTGTTCGAAGTAGATTTCCCATTTTTTTTTTTACTGGTTTTCGAGATACAGCACTTTTCTTGAGGTATGCGATGCTAGCATTTGCAAAACAGTTGTAATAAAAGAAACCAGTGAGAAATTGGGAAATCTGCTTCGAACACTCCCTAGACTATTGTTAGGGCTAGGTACAGGCAAAATTTCGTGTCTTTCCAACCAAGGGTAAGTAAACCTTGAAAATGAATCGCCGCTCGCAATGTTAATCTTATGGGCGGCAAAAAATGCACCGTCCTCTTAATATACCTACCTACCTCTCTCTAATCGTAATTTTTTTTTGCGCGATTGAGCCCTTATATCATAATAACGTTAGCTAGTGGCCTTCTAATGGCAAGATAAAGTGTCCGGCTGCTTTTTCGGGTAGATAAATTAACTATCCTTATCTGTACGGTAACAACTGGTGAGACCCACCGTTAAACATTTTATTGCTATAAACGTTAAGTGCTACTATTCCGTATAGGTACAATGTACAATCTCGTTCTTCCTGTTAAGAATGGTCTTTTTAAAACGAATGACCTGGCTATTTATTTCTTAGAGTACATATAAATTCAATTGCTACACTGAAGAGACCTATAAATATTCAATCTCTCTAGCTCTACACAATCGTGGCAGCAGAATGACTCTTCTCTCCATTTTTTAAGGATACTGTTGGATATTTAAAAGTTCTGAAATATAGTAGGTATCTTTAACGTCAGAGAGACCTGGCTATTTTGTGATTTTACAATCAAGCAAAATTTCGGGTAAATTTTTCATTAACATAGACAGTTAATTTCTGACGTTATTAAATATACATATTATATTTCAGAAGATTTAAATATCGAACAGATTTCTCAAAAGGAAGGAAGGAAATAAAAAACCAAGTAACTAAAATAGGTTTCCTACAGTGTTGTTTGTATAGGTACGTTTAATTTCGTCTAATTTCTCAGGAAACTGTTCTTCTTAACAGCCATACTATTGGTTTATGAGTTTGTAAACGATAATGTCAACTACTCTCTCTATAAAGATACTCTCCAAAACGGAAACCTCTCAATAACGAGCAAATGCACCAGTCCATTAAAAAACTCTGACTCATTTAAAACCCTTCTATAGCGAGGAAATTGCAGGGTCGCTTGACGGTCGCTATATAGAGAGAGACTGCTGTAGTTTGTTCTTCAGCGTCGTCAGTCGGCCCCACAATCGGCATAATCAGCTCAGCTAAAACGGTTCACGCGGATTCGACGGATTTCGCTTAAAAAAGCAAGGGGTTCGAGAAAGAATCATTGAAGAGAAAAAACGGTGATTGGGGGAAAGGTTGAACCCCAGCAAGGTCTGCAAATTATACAAAGGTTACCACTTGCCAGTGTTTAGTAAAGGTCTCACGATGACGTAGAATGGCATGAACCAATCAGAACCGTCGGTCAATTTGCTGTCAGACCCTGTAATCGCCCAGCAAAGTTTAGCATGACATTGGGACCTTATTAATAGGTATTTAAATATAACTTCTCGAATTTAAAGGCCTGGGAATCCGAAGAGAAATTGTAACGGTAAATTGTGATAATGCCACGCGACCTTTGCTCTCAATTTTAAAATTAAATTAGTTCTGAATCCTTAGCTTCACCTTTTATCGCTTCAACTGAATTGTCCCTTCTGTGCTGCATTCCCGGTCCTTTTTTCCACAGTCGTTTGAATGAATTTATACTTTCCCCCTTCAACGAAGCACCAAGTAATTGAAATATCGTTTTTGCAATGGCTGATGATCAGACAGACCTGTCTGACAGTCTCTATTATCGTAAGAAGACAGACACTTTGTTCAAAAATGGAACAGTGTTTTTGCCTTCTTAATACCAGGCGAAGAAAAGGGTGCTAGTGTATAAGAGAAGGGTCTGATAGGGTCACCTTACGAAAAATAGACGGTTAACTTTGTAAGTTGGCCCAGTAACAACTGTTTGCTTAAACGCTCCATCAGTCTTCTTAGGATAATAGAGACAGGTAGACAGGTCTGCGCTAAAGTTGTATTCAGCTCAACTGGACCTATCGTGTCGGAACTCGACAGGGACCTACAGTTTTAGGAGGATTCCAAGCACCACAGCCTCGATATACACTTCACTCGCTGAACAAGAAAAAGTTTGGTAGGATCGGGATCGAACCGCTGTCCCTCTACGAAGGATACACGATCTTTTCTCACTTCTTTTAAATTTCCGTTCCTCAAGGGGTGAACAAAAATTTTACATTTCTACCACCATAAAACCCGGCATGAATTCGCAATCCGAGATCTCCCGTTAACTCAAGACGGCGTAACCTTTTAAATAATTTCCTCACGTCTAGTTCCCCCCACCAGTTAAAGCCTTTTAACTCTTCTGGTTTTCTTTCATACGGTATCTTGATGACGTCATGTTTCTTCAAACACTGTGAGGTAATTATCACCAAGTTCTGACGTAATCAAGAGACCTTAGGTAGTACATATTCATACACAGAGTAACGACAGTGCTGCCAAATACGGGCTAGGACAATTTTTCGATAATTTTTTTTTTTTATATCTAGAACATACGGCTTTGAGGCTGTTTCAAACCTCACAACCGAACCTTCTGCATATACAAACCTTGGGTTTAGTATAGCCCAGGGAGTAGCTTAGTTCTCTAGAGTTGGCAGTAGTTCGAGTGGGGTCAGAGACGCCCCATGAGACGCATTTGCCGGCGTCTAGTTTAATGAACCAACTTTGCTTATTATACCACCCACCCCCCCTTTTTCGCACTGAGTCAGCCCATTCTTCTTGGGTTTATGTCCTCTGGTACCATCCATGCAACTGGTTCCCTTGTCGAGCACAAGATCTAGAGAGCAGGTTCCTGAAATTCGGAAGTACATCGTCCACATAGACGCACCGCGGAAGAGAAAGTCGATAGAATACACAAATGTGAATTATCGTTAGTAACCTCTTTCAGATTATTGTAACGCCTTCTTCTTAAGTCTACTTCTCGTTCCGAACAAAAAATAATTTTGGAAACCCGGTCTTTTTGGAGAACAATAGCCCGAACATTCGTCCGCTTCATGCAAGTCACTTCTTCAGAAATTCTTTATTCTCCCTGCTCCTTGTGTTTTCATTTATCAGGTATTATTATTGGTTCGCGAAGGTCCCGAACCCTTCCTTCTTAATTCAAACTTTCACTCGTATAAAACTCGGTCGTGTTCAAATATATACATGTAGGCAAATTTGCTACCTCCCTTCGTTTGAACAGTCCTCCGATTTTAGGTGTTCGTCTATACAACGATCTCCCGGTTGAAATCAAATCTGAAGAAAGTTTAACGATGTTTAAAAAATTGCTAAAATCGTATTTACTTGAAAATGTTTTTTATAGTTTAGAGGAATTTCTCAATTTGTAATTTAACTGGACAACCAGGCGTTTTATACTTTAGTTCCACCTATTTTGGGCAGGACAAGGTCTACAAAAAAAAATGTTTACGTTTTTCTGCACACATTATGAGGAAACTATTGGATAATTAAATGTACTGAAATGTAATAAACCTTTTCAGCGACCGAAATTAACAGGTTGTGTTGTGATTTTACGAAATTTTGGACAAAAAAGTTTGCTGCTCCAATTGTTGAACGAACTTCCATTACAAACCAAGAAACTTTTCTACAGACAATCTTCCCCATAACTTCCATAAGAACATACATACCATACATAAGCATGTAAAGCTAAGTCTCGTTCCCATGGCAACGGCACGGAACGCAACTTGGGACGATTTACCCGTACATGCTTTATCGAGGCTTCAACTTCGTTACGAAAACCCTCAAAAACCTGTCTGTGTACCTGGATGTGTCGGCGAGGGATCAAGGCCCCCCTTTTCATGATAGAAACGTGCTGAGGTTGTCAAATAGAGGGGTTACCCTCCTTCACTAGGGGTTGCAAAAAACTGTAAATCAATTTCAGGTTTTTATTTTTATACGGTTACCTGACAAGAGTGCAGGTTCTTTTTGGCAGATTTTTCGTTTGATCAAATGATGAGGTTTCTGGCAAATTTTTTAGTGACAAAAATTACTCAATTGTGAAATCCCAACAAAGCCTGTTATTTTCCGCATTTTTTGTAACAATTAAATATCCAATAGTTTCCTCCGAGGGATTAACCACTCCAGGAATCTCGTTGGGAATCTCAGGCAATAATTGGAAATCTTAACAAAATTTCAGGAAATCTTGGAAATTTCTGTAGTAATTAACCCTCCGGGATGCATCTTCCCACGAATCTCGTTGAGAATCTCAGGAAATCTTTGAAAATCCTCATGCAATCTCAAGCAATCTCTGGAGTGGTTATTAACCCCTCAGTTTCCTCCTAAAGTGTGCAGAAAAAACGTAAACAAATAGCGAATGTATCTTCATCTTTAACTTATATAAATCAAAATCTGATTTGCCAGTTTCTTCGATTAAGGATCTTGAAGGTGTTTGACGTATAAGAACCTCGCCGGGCAATAGTCTGGCTCCTTGCTGTCGGCTACGGATGGAAACGTCCTAAAGATTTTATCAAGATGGATCGCTTTTCGTTGGCTGGAGAGTTTTTCAGAATTTACTTCGCCGTTCTCTCTTGGTTACTTCCGCTATTTAATCGTGAAGTCCGCACCAACTACTGATAAACGGTTTGTTATTTCAACAGCATTGTGCCATTCACGGGCTTCCGATGTGGGGGGGCTGGAATGGCGGGTAAAACTGCCATCCTTCCCCGATACGTCCGGGGATGTCGACTCACCAGAACAGCCGTCCAGACAGCATTCACCGGCTGAGAGAAAACTCGACTGTTGAGCGTAATTCCGACCTATGATTCCATTGCATAAAGAGGTCACAGCACCCTCCCAAAAAGATATCTACTAACACACTATAGACAAGTTGGGCTTGTGATGTGAAGGAACTAAAAGAAGAATTTCTGGTATATGGAAAATAAATTAGCTTTTAAAATAGAGAGGGGTACAAGTTATGGGTTTCTAAAACTAGGTCAAATTTTCCGGACGTCTGCTGGTGATGGTAACTGAATTTGAAGCGAAATAGGTCAATTATATGTAGTTACCATACTTATTATATCTATATACTACATAATGTTGTGATGTCACAATCCGTTAATTACGGACGTTCTGGACATAGCCTCATAATTTATGGCGTTAAAAAGACATATTACTTAAATTTCAGAACATTTAAATATCCAATAGTTTCCTCAAAAAGCGGGCATAAAAAAAAACGTAAACAAACATGATTGTGTGGTAGCTATAGTTTCTGACGATATAAAAGGTAAAAAAAAATAATAATACCTAGCCGAAAGTTTGTGGGTTATGGGAATATATCCCCCTACCACAAACTCCCCCTCCTTCGTAAGCTCCCGGTATAAAATTCGTTTCCCCCCTTTTCCCCCAACATACTTTTCTTCCCCCCCCCCCCCCCATGTGGCAGATCGTCCATCATAAAGTAATCCGTCAATACGTCCGCCCTACACTGTATTCATATTGCTTTGAAAAAAAGCTCATATAAGCTAGCTTTTTATTCAGTGTTATATCCGGGACATTAAGCTCTCACAGAGAGCTTTATGAACTAACCCTATACCAAAGCAAAAATCAAATAAAAATTGCAATGAACGTCTCTTCCCTTTTTTGCCCCTTGAAGGCTTAAAAAATAATGAATGATTTTATTTAATATTGATAAATAAAATTTCTAATCCTGAACTGGGGACCTACAGTTTTAAATTAACTACTGACTTGACACTCGACACTTATCACTTGTTTTATCTACATTCAGAGGTAAATAACGATAAGAAAAATTTTTAGACAGTTTGGATTCCAACAACAATGCATAGCGATTCAAAGATTTGATTGCTCCAAAACGGACCCAGGTATTTTTGGATCAAAGATATTATTTAAAAAACCAAAATAACCGAGGGGTTATGGGAATCTCGTTGGGAATCTTTGGAAATCTTTTTGAAATCTCGGGGAATTTTAGAATTTTTTTGGAGTGGTTACCCCTTTGGGGTTCATCTTTCTATGAATCTCGTTGGGAATCTTTGGAAATCTTTTTGAAATCTCGGGGAATTTTAGAATTTTTTTGGAGTAGTTACCCCTTCGGGGTTCATCTTTCTATGAATATCGTTGGGAATCTTTGGAAATCTTTACGGAATCTCTGGAGTGGTTACCCCCTCGAAAATAACTGATGATAGTGATGATTGAACCTGGGACTTATATTATGAGATTACAGGTTACAGTTGTGTAGTTCAATTCGTGTACACCGACTTTCAAATTACATAATCATGGTTTTTGCAGGCGTAGTGCACACTTTCCTACTCAGGAAAACGAACGAACCGCCACTGGATGATGGAGTCAAGTACCAAACTAGTTTTCGCAGTAAACCCAAATTTGATTCCTCAAAATATCAAAGAATTTTCCATTTAAATTCGGGAAAGCTGAAAAGCGGTGAAAACAGTTGCGTTCTTGAATACGAGATGCGACTCTACATAATTCAATTCGCATGGGAACCTCAAGGATCAAAAAACAAATCTAAGAGAATACAAAAAAATTGGCAACAATTTTTCATTGTTTCTTTTCCCATGATTTATGCGTCTACTGTAGTGCATGAAGATGTTAAAGACAGAACATACACTTACTATTTGTTTTAGGTTTTTTCTGCATACTCAGGCTGAATTTCACCATGTCACGATAGTGCCTTTTAACGTTCGAATAGCTATCGATTCGAAAAAGCAGACATCCTCTCGTTAGGTTTTGTTGTGTCAATAGAATTCGTCTGCTTTGTTTACGTCAAATTTATTTCAACAATTTCAATCTAAAAGTGGAAATAAACGTGAAAAACCCCCTATTTTCTCGTAGAAAGAAGTTAAAATGTTGATTAGACTACATTAGACTACACAAAATGAGTCGCAGGTACGAAAATTATCGTTTTCGCTAACGCACGGAAAATCCACTGGAAAGCTAACGAAACGGTAACGGTGCATGGTGAAAGCCGTTAACATTTTTTACCGATACGATATCACTATCGTGTACACGATAGTCTTCACGTTAAAGTGGTGAAATCCAGCCTTAATGAGGAAAATATTGGATATCTAAATTCGTTCGAAATTGACCCATCGTATAATCACCACAGAGCCTGTTAATTTCTACCGTTAAAAAGACATACTTATTATATTTTAGAACATTTTAATTTAATATTCCACAGAGTTTCTCACCGTGCTGATAAATTCCCGAATAAGCAGTCGAAAACTATCTAGCAGTTAAAAGTCCACTATAGCTAACGGTTTGGTATGGTAAGGGCGCTATCGGGAGGGTTACGAAATACACAAAATTTTAGTTTCCAGGAGGAGAACGCTAAAGTGAACTTTAAGGGAATACTATAGTAGAGTTTAGGCTAACAGTTTTTTATTTGGAACATTGTAATTATTAGAAAACGGTTACAAATAGCAGTTAAAGTATTTTTCTACACCATGGACGGTTAGAATTGTGTGAAATGTTCGTGCGATAAATCACCCTGCTCCCCGGAAACAGATGGTGCTTTGTTATATGATTTGGCCCAGACCGGACACAGGGTTCTATATGTTGTATCACGGGACATCACGTACGCCCCGTTTAGCGCCTATATCCCCAGGTCTTGGGTTTCAAAACAAACTGGGTTAACGGAAGGGATAATATTGGAGGTTTAGGGAAAAAAAATCCGAAATTTTTGGTTTTTAGCGCGAGTTTTATGTCACGTTTCTATATTAAGAGGACGCTATACCTGGCGATGCATTTTTCGCCGCCCATAAGATTCACATTGCGAGCGGCGATTCATTTTCAAGGTTTACCCTTGGTTGGAAAGACACAAAATTTTGCCTGTACCTAGCCCTAACAATGTTCTAGGGAGTGTTTGAAGCAGATTTCCCAATTTCTCACTGGTTTCTTTTATTGCAACTGTTTTGCAAATGCTAGCATCGCATACCTCAAGAAAAGTGCTGTATCTGGAAAACCAGTAAAATAAAGGGTCCGACAACAGTCGCACTTAACTTTCTCGCCCAGAATGATTTTTTTTTTTTTTTTTGGGTTTTTTGAGATTTTTTTGCGGGCGTAATTTTTAAGCAATCGGAAATCGGTTGAAAATGACCCACGAGCATCTATCTGAGATCACTCATACCAAATCTCACGTCTTTCATTTTATTACTGTAGTCCCAAATGCGTTCCGACCATTCAAAAACGTAGTTTCTCATTCTCAACTCATTTTCGAAACTTTTTTGACCAAAACGGCCGTAATTTTGAAGATAACAAAATTCTGTTCGACAGATGTTTAAGTTACATGGTTCTACATAAATTTACCAAATTTCATGACAATCGGTCAATAAATGTGAATGGCGCCGAAACGATCGAACTTTGGTCCAAAACGGCCGTAATTTTCAACCAATTCAATTTTAGCTGAAAATGACCTCGAAGCATCTATTTGTCAACACACATACCAATTTTCAGTGTTATAGATTGAAAAGTGTACCGTCGGCGCTTGTCTAACTAACCAAAAACACGATTTTTGAATTATTTTGGCGGTTTTTTGACAACAGCGGCTGCAATTTTTGACCAATCAAAAAATCCTTGAAAATTTGTCTTGGCAGTAATTTTAGACAGGTCCATACCAAATTTCATCAAAATCGGATGAACGGTATAGGCGCTAGAGCACTGCACGGACTGACTCACTGACGGACTGACGGACGGACGGACGGACGGACGGACGGACGGACGGACAGACTTTTTCCAGAAACCACTTTTTTGGACTCAGGGGACCCCCAGGATCATGGGAAACCCAAAATCTCAATTTCGAAATTTTGCACGAAAACAATACTTTCTCGCCATATATGGCTAGCGAGAAAGTAAAAAAATGGGAAATCTGCTTCGAACACACCCTAGAACATTGTTAGGGCTACGTATAGGCAAAATTTTGTGTCTTTCCAACCAAGGATAAACCTTGAAAATGAATCGCCGCTCGCAATGTTAATCTTATGGGCGGCAAAAAATGCACCGTCAGGTAGGTATAGCGGACTCTTAAGGGCCATCATACATTCGCTATTTTTTTACGTTCCAATTTCAAACTTTGTGAGAAAAATATTGGATATTTAAATATTCTGAAATATAATATGTCTTTTTAACGTCATTACTCGTGAGGCTATGTTGTGATTCTACGATCGAGTGATTTTGTGGCACCAAAAAAATTGTCCAAAATTAACCGATCGTGAAATCACAACTTAGCCGTTAAAAAGACATATTATATTTTAGAATATTTAAATATCCAATAGTTTTCTCACAAAGTATGAAATCGGAACGTAAAAAAATAGCGAATGTATATTCAGGCTTAAATACAGGATGTTATCAAAGGTGTTTGATGAAAGCCACTGCCCACTCGGTCAAATAATTTGATCACTTGATCAGGTCAGGTGAGTTCCTCCACGATATATTATATATCTTGTCGAGGGGTTAACCACTCCAGGAATCTCATTGGCAATCTGATGAAATCTTTATGAATCTTTCTGGACTCGTTAACCCTCCGGGTGCATCTTTCCACGAATCTCTTTGAGAATCTAAGGAAATCTTTATGCAATCTTAAGCAATCTCATGGAGTGGTTACCCCCTCGCATCTTGTGCACCTTTGGCCCGTGGTGGCCTCAGCTAGCAACAAACAAAAATGCCGGGACCGGGACATGTATTTCTCTACGACACATTACTTTAAATATCCTAATACAGGTTGATATTTATTTCCTAATTTCCGCCCCAAAAAAATTTATTGCTGACGAAAAACGGACTTGCAGTGTTTTGGCAGAAGGCCCGTTCATTCATCATGGGGCAAGCCCGCTGGTGTGCTGACAGGATGTGTCAGTCTTTTATTTAGTACCACCATCCCCCGCCATCCCCCGTTATCCTCCCTTTATCCCAGAGAAATGTCAACAATTTCCTCCTGTCAATTAATTTTCAATTGATAATAATTTTCTATTGGATGGTTCAACAATACGATGGCAAGCCAAATTTTCCCACCAAGTGAGTGTTTTTGATGATTTATTTCAATTTTCGTTCATGGTTTTTTTAGACCGAACAAACATTCAACAAACATTATTTAAATGTCCTGAAATATAATATGTCTTTTTACCGGCCGGAATAAACAGACTGTGTTGTGTTCCCTAAAGAACGAATAGTCAATGTTTGTTTTGTCATTAGTTGTGGAACTAGATAGTTCATGCCACGTCTGTTTACTCGTGCCACTTTTTTTTATAGCTCACTTTAGATCGCTATCGGCTGGACAAATACCTATCGGAAAACTGCTGAATTCCATACCCTAAAACTAATTCTAATTTCAACTGAAAATATAATAAACGCAGCCTCTATCATCTTTCCCCTACACACCCTAAAATTAAACTGGGAAAGTCATTTATCAGGGGGAAGCCTGAAACGCCATTCTTGACGAATAAGCAGTGGTATGTATATATATAAGTCAGCAATCACCTGGGGGGGAGGGGGGGGGGAGGGGGGGAGGTTGTTAGTCACGGGGGAGATAATATCTCGGCAGAGTCAGCTGTCAGTTGGGGGGAACGGGAAAGACTGGGGAGGCCGGTGATTTTATCGCTGTTGGGGGAACGTTGAAGGCATAGGCGTCGGATGATTTTTTTTTGGGGGGGGGGGGCGGCTGGACGCCAAAAGTACTCAAGAACACATTCTTATTTTTTATTTCTATATTTTAGGGTGTATTTGACCAGTTCCTTAAGTAAACTATAGGGTCCCCTAAAAGTTCACTTTAGCGTTATTCTCCCAAAGAGAAAAATTGGTGCCTTGGTGGAATTTTAACTGCAAGATGAAGTTTCAGCTACTTTTCTGGAAAAGTGGGCCAGAACCCCCCTTTCCTCCGCCTATGCCTGGGGGTGAGGGATCTGAGGGAGAAGCGTTCTAGACGGCTTCCGAGAATATCCGAGAAATTGAGACTGTCTACAGCAGAAATAATTGTTCTCGATCTCTCTGGAAATCCTTCAAATTACTGGAAAATATAATAGGGCCATTTAGGGAAAGTGATTTTAATTTTATGATTTTATTCGGGTGACAATCTCACTTCTGGATGAAGGTAACGACACACATTGTTATAAAAAAAATTATTTTTGGTTTAGAACAAGAAGTAGACTTAAGAAGAAGGGGTCACAACGATCTAAAAGAGTTCAGCAACGACAATTCACATTTGTGTAGTCTATCCACCCCAGGATATGACTCACGTCAATCTCATCTTAGACTCAGGTAGACCAGTGACCTCCACGACTGAGGTCCTGGGTTCAAATCACGGTAACAACAATTATTTTCTGTTCATACCACGGATAAGACGGTACATTTTTTTTATTTTTTTTTAAACTATCCAGGGATATAACTTTGGAGCTAAAAAGAGACATCCAGCACTGTCCACAAAAAGTAATCGAAAAAAAAGGTAGGTACTATACAATGATACTCTCAAGAATTTTCCATTGTTCTTTATTCAAAATGGCCTAAAGTTTGTTGTGAGATTCAATATAGATCAAAGGAGAAAGGGATACAACTTAAGGGCGAATTTAACCCTCTCCCAGGGTAGGAGGGTAGGTTTACAACACTGTTATTTTCAATGTCAAAGCGAGACCAAGGCTTTAGGTAACAAGATATTGTTTACATTTAATAATCCCGACAACCTGCTATCGTGCGACCACTCTATCTCCCCTTTAGTCTTATAAGGTGGATTTTACCATAAGCAGTAAGCAGAGGGTTGGGGGGGACAAGCCCAGCAACTAGACCGTTTTCAGGAACTATCCATTGTGCTCAGCTGGCAGCACTACCAAATACCAGCTCCCCAGCCATCGAGTAAACGATGGAGACCTACAGTTTTAGGTGGGTTCCGAACCACCACAGCCTCGATATACATTTCACTTGACATGCTGAACATATCAGAGGTGAATGCCGATCAGAAAAACTTTTTGGTAGGATCGGGATCGAACCGGTGTGACCCGGCTCTCTCTGCTCCTCAAAAGTCGACCATTTAGTCCACTCGGCTATCGAGGCCGTTTGGATTTTACCATAGTATAGTGTCTCCTAACCAACAGACTTAACTAACAGATTAATTGCATATGTTTAGCTTATGACCAGTGCAATCACACTGTATTAACTATGCCTCTTTCTGTAACGACCATTATAGGACCTTATAAATTCGGTAGCTATAAGGAAAGTTCGCTATAGAGACGGAAATTGTAGAGGTAGGGTTGCTATAGTATAGGGCTCGTTATATAGAGAGGATTTGTCAGGGGTAGTTATATGAGCAAGAACATATTTTTAATTTCCTCATAATTCGTAAATTTTTATCTCAAGAAAACTGAATTAGCATAATCCCATCTAGAAATTTAGAACCTTTGCTTATTGTAGCAAGTAAAATCAAGGATTGCTTTAATCTCTATTAAAGCTGCCACGTATGGATTTAATGTACTAAGTACAAACCACTCAAGATGCCTCTTCTCTCTCTCCTCACTCTCTATCTCTCTCTGATCTCTAAGGGTGCGTCCCACCATACTCGGTTAACGGTTAAGAGGACGCTATACCTGACGATGCATTTTTTGCCGCCCATAAGATTAACATTGCGAGCGGCGATTTATATTCAAGGTTTACTCTTGATTGGAAAGACACAAAATTTTGCCTGTACCTAGCCCTAACAATGTTCTAGGGAGTGTTCCTTATCCATGTTTTCCCATCCTAGGACTAGTAGTGGTCATTACAATGTTCGGCGGCGGGGGGGGGGGGGGGGGGGGGGGGGGGGCTCAAAATTAATAGCTCAGCTCATAGGATGGGAAACTTTGTCTTTGTCGTACCCCTTGTTTAAAAATATAATGGCCACGTCTGACCAACAAGGCTTTTCTTCATCAAGGCGAGCATCAACAAAATCTGTTGTTAATAAGCAATAAGAACAAGCAAGGATAAAGCTAAGCAAATCCGGTAAGCTATCTAAAATGCTTCAGCACAAAGAAGGAGCCACAATATCAGCAAGAGCTTAGTGGTGTTCTGCAATGCAGGGGGTGATCAACCAAAGGATTAAATGCAATACAAAACCGACCACAATGATAGGGTATCCAGCTGAATACCACTTACGCCCTTCTTCCCCCCGATACCCATGCTAAACCAGCGCATCGGCAATAACAAGCTACGTACATAAAGGGAACAAGTAATTTTTTTCAAAGGTAAAAAAAAGCCTTTGATGTTTTGTGAGTATAATTGCCTGCATGCGTTTTAAATTAGAGAGCGGATTTCCGTGCGGTATTTTCAGCCGTTTGTTCGTATTAGAACGCGGATTTTCACTCGCATTACTTATGGGGCTTTTTCTCTTTTGTATTTTCCAAAATGATTCATCTCACTCATTTGTGAAATATGGAACTCATGTGTAATGACCGTTTGGCGTATTGTTGAAGCCGAAATGAGCGCTTGGGGCTTGTTTTCGAAGGGAAAACTTAATGATTTTTTTTTTTGGAGTTTCGCGTTTTGGCAGCAAAGTGACCCTGAACATGTATTGCAACCCCCCCTCCAGGGTGATTTATTTCATGTAACGAAGTATGCCATGCGGTTATTCAAAATACTCAGTGGGGGCCTCCTCAGGCAAGTTAAGTCGTCAATTTAAATGTTCTGAAATATAATATGACTTTTTAACGGCCGAAATTAACAGGCTGCGTTGTAATATTACGATCGGTTAGCTTTGGACAATCAAAATCACTCGATCGTAAACTTCCAACATAGCCTCTTAATTTCGGCCGTTAAAAAGACATAATTCATTCAAATATCCAATAGCATTCTCATAAAACAGCAAGAAAAAACGTAAACAAACTAGACTGCGTATAGACGGTCTTAACCAGCAGTGACACTGTCCTAATCCGCCAAATCGCGTTTAATCTGGTAGTTTAAGGGTCCGCTATACCTGACGGTGCATTTTTTGCCGCCCATAAGATTAACATTGCGAGCGGCGATTCAATTTCAAGGTTTACCCTTGGTTGGAAAGACACAAAAGTTTGCCTGTACCTAGTCCTAACAATGTTCTATAGGGAGTGTTCGAAGCAGATTTCCCATTTTTTTACTGGTTTTCGAGATACAGCCCTTTTCTTGAGGTATGCGATGTTAGCATTTGCAAAACAGTTGCAATAAAAGAAACCAGTGAGAAATTGGGAAATCTGCTTCGAACACTCCCTAGAACATTGTTAAGGCTAGGTACAGGCAAAATTTTGTGTCTTTCCAACCAAGGGTAAACCTTGAAAATGAATCGCCGCTCGCAATGTTAATCTTATGGGCGGCAAAAAATGGATCGTCAGGTATAGCGTCCTCTTAATCTCCAGAGTAATACTCTCCTTAAAAGTTGTTTTACTTCTTTGCGAACAAACATAAAACATGGCTCATTGGGAGCAGTAATAACTTGATATCGTGTTTTAAAAACTGCACTAGTTTCGATAGTAGATATCTCGAATCTCGACGTTTGTCACATGTGACTTTTACTGCTATCTCGTCGCTCTTGTGCTATTTTTATTGCCTCCGCCTGCATTTTTATGTCAGTTTCATCTTATTTCCTAGCAAGGAGACAATTCGAATAAAGTTATTTTCATGAATTTTAAATTTACACGTGGGAGCAGAATCATTTTTCTTCCTATTTGTGATGAAACTGTTAGATATTTATAGGTAAATGTTCTGAAATATAATATGTCTTTTTGACGTCATAACGAGGCTATGTTGTCATTTCACGATCGGTTAATTCAGGACATTTTCTTCTGTTGACAAAAATCACTTGATCGTTAGATCACAACCCAGCATATTAATTTCGGCCGTTAAAAAGATATTATATTTCAGAACATTTGAATATCCAGTAGTATCCAGTGAACCTTTTCAAAATACCCTCGTTGTGGTATATTTTCTGGCTGACCACTCGAGGCGCGAATATAATGTGGGGTAATACCGAGTCTGTATATTTCATGCATCCAATCTATATGGGGAAGGGGGGAGAGGGAGGGGGGGATGGACTTACCGCATAGAAACGAGGTACACGTCGGGGGGGGGGGGGGGGGGGGGGAGGACCACAGAATTGAGGTCAACATGATTTTCGTTCTAAAACCTTCCCTATCCCTTTTGCAGGTACGGGAAATCACAGTTAAAATTATTTACCTTTTGTCGGATTTGGTGTGTAAGGTTACCTCGACCTGAATTATGTGGCTCCAAAAGGTCGTAAGCCATTACAAGCTTCACATAAATCTGTCCGATAATTTAAGCAGATAAACGTCATTCTGGCAAGCCCAGATTAAGCAAGTGCTGTTGTGGAGATTTTTTCCACCAAAGTATTAAAAAAAAAATAAACAGGATGTAGCGTTCACACGCTATAGAGAGGTTTTCGTTATAGATGTAGACAACTGTATACTCGTATCAGTGTGTATGATAGGTACCTATAGAACATATTTTAAAATTATTGTCGAAAAAAATAATTTCTGGTTTTTCGAATTATTTTTTCAATATGGAGTAACCTACCTAGTATTCAGCATTTCCTTTGGATACCGAATCTACAACCTGCCTAAATTAATATACCTTCACAGAAAAGACTAAAAAAACAGTACCTACAATAATAACAGTAACTACCGAAAACTTCAACTTAAAATACAGAAATATGCGCCATAAAGAATTCTGAACATGCCTGTAAACAACATAAGCACGTTCCATAACTTTTTTTTCGTGTTACAACTGATCCTCACCCAGGATTTGCGGCGGTAAAAATGTAAAATTTTTACAGCTTACATTTGCCCCAAGGGCTCTTCACTTTTCTGAAGTCCCTACTAAAAAAAGGTTGGTTGAAATCGAATGAGAATGAGCCGAAAGACAAAACTTTTGCCGAACTAGAGCCCAAACCTCTCCTCATGCACACTCGTTGGGAATCATTGGAAATCTTTATGAAATCTCAGGGAATCTTGGAATTATTTCGAGTGGTTACCCCTTCGAGGTTCATCTTTATATGAATATCATTGGGAATCTTTGGAAATATTGATGGAATTTCAGTGGAATCTCAAGGAATCTCTGGAGTGGTTACCCCCTCGCGTAGGACACCCTTTATAACCACAGAGAGGCACAATGATGAGTGAACATTCGTTCATAGTGATCGCGAAGACAAAAGAAAGTAATAAAACTGTATTGGTCCAGTTTTGACAGCAAAACTGAACCTTGTCATGTAAAAAGGAGCCAAGTAGTCCTGAGTTCGAATCTCAACCGTAGAAAAAATTCTTCGACTTGGATTTGAAAATTACGTTCTAGGAAACGACGTTTTAAGGACTCCTAATAAGAAACCTTCAAAGGTATTTTTACCTTTGAAGGAATAAACTCGCGGTAAGACTACATAATAATACTAAATTATAAGATGCTTTGTGAAATTCTTAGGTAACAAAATTGCCGAGACACCCTGTTTGCTACCTTCCTTTCAAGCGCACCACGAACGAAATCAGTGAACTAGTTACCTAAGTACTTTCAAGGATTCCACTTTAAAGCAGGTGGAAAGCTTTTTAAAAGTCCTCGAGTGCTGCATGCTTGTAATCAAAGCCCCTACAGAAATAGGTAATTCAGAAGTACGTGTTGCATTTCCTTCTGTACCTGAGTTTTTATGCCGCAATCCTAAAAAAGTCGTTAAAAGTTTCTTCGTAACTCGACGAGGTCGTGATGCACGAGACGTTACCTTTCTCAACTTTTTCAGGCTGCAAACGTGACCTTTTTCATCTCATTGACTACCACATCTTGCTAGTCTGTGTGAATCGAATTCTCAAAATATCAAATTTTCACTGCTCTTTTTATTTCAAAAAATGATTTAAAACATGTCATGGAACATTTTAAAGAAATTTAATTTACAAAGGAACTGAATTACAATTTTTCTGGAACTTATGAACTTGTAATACAAATATAGGGACAAAACTTTAATGGTGACTCCCACCTGTTTGTAGATATAATGTTAGTAGCTTTATCTTCCCGACAGAGTAGCGGAAAACTTTAACTTGCCGTTAAAAGTCCACTAGCTAACGTTACGATAAGGGCGCTATCGGTAGGATAGTAAAAGATATACCAGCTTTTTTCGGGAAGAGAACGCTTTATAGTGAACTTTAAGGGACATTTAGGTATGGAAAAAAACTAAACTTACGAGGTCCTAGGTTCGAATCTTGGGACCAGCAATTTTTACTTTACCTGTATACGGAGTATACGTAAGGTAAAGTATTGTATTCGTGCGGGCCAATTTTCGGCAAACCTCAACTTTGAACCGTCATTGCTCCCAGACCTCAAAAGCGATTGAAACTTGCATATACATTTTGGAATTTTTAGAAGAGGTCAGGTACTCCGTGTCAGTACGTATGTATGTATGTATGTATGTATGTATGTATGTATGTATGTATGTAGCAAGCTAGCTAGCTAGCTAGCTAGCTATGTATGTGGCATTGACCTGGACGGCGCACTTTTCAACCGATTTTCTTCAAAATCGGTAGTGACCTTTCTAAAATTGGAAGAAATCAGAATCCGGAAGTTCAGTTTCCCCCCCCCAAAACTCCCCCAAAAGGTAGAAAAAAAATATTTGCTCAAAATCGGCTCTAACGATTTTGATCAAATTTCGGACTATTATAGAACAAATAATTACGAATCCAATGATACCACCCACTACCCCCGCATAACTCCCTGGAAGGGGGGAAGTCCCCCCTGAACCTGTAAAAGGGTGAAATCAGTGGATTCAGTTGTTTGTGGTATATGAGTAGTTCTGGATATGACACGTGACAACGGCCATACTCGTCACAAATGGTATATGGCTTATTTCGAGCCTCCCCCTCCCCCCCCCCCCCAGGGAGGGGGGCAATTTTGAGTGACTTTTAAAGTGCGGCTTATGGGGTCTCAAACTGTTCGGGGGAACGTTGTGAAGCAATTTTTTGTATCAAAAAGTTTTTCTGAACGTATCCAAGCACCCCACCCCCTAAGGGGGGTAGATTTGAGTGGTTTGTGAAATATGGGTTGTGTGGGCTCAAAATGATCGGGAGATCGTTCTGAGGCAATATATTTGGTCAAAATGTTTTTTCGCCACCCCCCCCCCCCTTATGGGGGGAGTTTTGGTTATTTTCCAAAGTACGTTGTATGGGGTATCAAAATGCTCGGGGAAACGTTCTGAGGCAATTTATTTTGTCAAAAAGTTTTTCCGAGCTTTCGCAACCACCTCACCTCGTTTTAGGGGGTAGTTTTGGGTGGTTGCCATAGTACGTCGTGTGGGGTCTCTAAGTACTCGGGGGAACATTCTGGGGCCATTCCTTTCGTCAAAAAGTTTTTCCGTCTCCAATCATTTAACCAAGGGTTTTTTCTAGGAATCACGCAAGTAAGCAGGTAAAGTTTTGTCCGACCGTGTCGTACCGCTTGTTTTTTTTTTTTTGGTGGCATGGATGGCTCATAAAATATTCATTCGGGTTACGTTTGTTTAACTAAAATTTGCATGGACCCTTAAGGCTGAAATATACATTCGCTATTTTTTTACGTTCAAACTTTGTGAGAAAACTATTAGATATTTAAATATTTTGAAATATAATATGTCTTTTTAACGTCATTGTCATTACTCATGAGGCTATGTTGTGATTTCACGATCGGTTAATTTTAGACAATTTTTTTTTGTGACAAAAATCACTCGATTGTAAAATCACAACATATAGCCTCATGAGTAATGACTTTAAGAAGACATACTTATTATATTTCAGAACAGAATATTTAAATATCCAATAGTTTTCTCACAAAGTTTAAAATCGGAACGTACAAAAATTGCGAATGTATGGTGGCCCATAACCTCAAGAAATAAATAAATCTTACTGTAAAAGTTCGATCGACCAAAGGGTATCTCAGCCAAAAACATTAGGTATACTTTAAAAAAATATTGAAAAAAAATTGGAGAGGGTTGGGAAATTTGAAGTCGGGTAGTTTTCCAGAAGAAAGGATTTTCTCTTCCTTGGGGTGAGGCGTTTCACAGCTGTCACCAGGAAGCGTTTTTCCAGCTTTGAAAAGTTTTTTCTCAAGTCTGTGCATTCTTAATGGTTGACTTGCTTCCTCATTCCGCGAAGGTTCACCCTAATCTTCCCTGGCACTTAATGAATTCATGCTTTCTTCCGAGACTTTTATCCTCGGCTTTCTTTGGGAAACTTTGAAGGCTTTTACTCTTTCTTGCCGCCAGGATGTGTTTCGTCAAGGAAACCACCCAGAACTGTTTCTCCCGAAGGCGAGCTTATTTTCCTTTAACATGTTTTTCTGTACTTCCTATAGCCAAGAAAGTGTTTTTTTCCGAGGGGCTAACCACTCGTTGAGAATCTCGATCTCGTTGGGAATCATTGGAAATCTTTATGAAATCTCAGGGAATCTTGGAATTTTTTTTGGAGTTAATCTTTCTATGAATACCGTTGGGAATCTTTGGAAATTTTTTATGGAATCTCAGTGGAATCTCAAGGAATCTCTGGAGTGGTTACCCCCTCGGTTGTTTCTTTCGGATTTTTGGTTTCCCATGATCGTTGTGGTTCGTTTGATCGAATAAAAGACCGATCATCATAAGGAGCATAAGGAGCCGAAACCCGAAAAATACATTTGTTACTTGTTGAGTATTGAATATTGAAATGTTCTGAAGTATAATATGTATTCTTAATTTTTAACGCAAGAAATTAACTGCCAATATTGTTATTTCACGGTGGAGTATTTTGGGCAAATATTTTGCGACAATAATCACTCAGTCGGAAAACGATAAACCCAGTTAATTAATGACGTTAAAAAGACGTGCTATATTTCAGAACATATAAATGTCCAATAGTTTCCACCCGTGGCCCTTAATGTTATATGGTCTCGCATTAACCTTGCCATCTCTCTATAGCGAACTTTCTTTATAGCGAGCAAATTTACATGGTCCCTCAACAGTCGTTATAGAGAGACTGCTGAAGTTTGGTACTTGCCGTTATTTTTAGTTTTGTCAAAAATCACTTCTGGGTCTATCCGCAGAAAATTATATGATTTTTTATTTTTTTAGTGGACAAGATGAAAGCAGATTTTAATCAGTAAGAGATAGCAGAGAAAGGGAAAAGTAATAATCTTGAAAACCAATTATAAGCGAGATCTTGATGCAGTCTGTTTCGCAAATGCTTCATCAGAGGAAGAAATAAAAATCCTCTCCTCTCAAGGAAGAGGATAATTGATACCGTAATTTCTTCAATAAATAGCTTCCATCTTTGTTATTGTGTGTTTTTCATCTTTTCCCTCGTCTTCTGTTTTTGATTTCTATTTCCTTTTGCCTTCCTTTTAATGGCACCTGCGTCTTGATTTATTACCCCCCTCCCATTGAAACGAAATTCTGTAAAATCTAAGAACCTTTGAACCTTGAAAGGCTTAAAAACAACTTTTGGCAGGATTCCAATATTGTTTAGAAACACTTTGGTGTGTTATTGATTATTAGATAGAGGCCCTTCGTGGTCTTGTGGTCAAACACAGGACCTGTAATCGGAGGGTTCCGGGTTCGAATCACGGTAGTAGCAGATTTTTCTGTTGGGGAGCATTGATGCCATGTAACGGGTCTCAGTTACTAATGTCTAAGGCTGGATTTAGCTAATTTATGAATGGAATTTACCCGAATTTTTTCTGTACGTTAAACAAGGTTGCTAGATAAATGAAGTCGAAATTTTATATCCTTAGTTCCCCATGACAACCTTGTTTAACTTACAGAAAAAAAAAATTGGGCAAATTCCATACGGAAATGAGCTAGATTCAGCTTTTTAGTAACTGAAAATGGCCTGTTTGGAGATACCTACCCTTACAGTAGGTGTACTGCCAGTAGCATGCAGTTTGTATGGAGATGTGTGTATGAGAGAAAGATTATATACCTTAACTCCTTTTTCCGAGGAGGTAACCACTCCAGAGATTCCTTGAGATTCCATTGAGATTCTATAAAGATTTTAAAATATTCCAAACGATATCCATAGAAAGATGAACCCCGAAGGGGTAACCACTCCAAAAAAAATTCCAAGATTCCCTGAGATTTCATAAAGATTTCCAATGATTCGCAACGAGATTCCCAACGAGTGGTAAACCCCTCGCCTTTTTCATTTTAACATCAACGCAATAGTCAATAACTAGTCAGGATATTGGCGAAAGAGCATTGACGTAAATAAGCCAATAAAAATACAGATCAAGGTTTATACAAAAATTCCTTTTGGGACCCAAGGAAATTTAGGTACCCGAACTCAATAAAAGGTAAAAAAAAAAGGTTCTAGAAGTTTCTTACCTGTAGGTAACCTCCCAGGCAGGTGGTGGCGTTAACCAGCCTCCCCACCTTGAACTTCTTGAACCGGATCCGCAGAATCCAGTCCCTTGGTGTTCCGCGGAAGGACCGGAAACGGTAGGAACAGAACATGGGCCTTCCCAAGTTCTCCGGAGTCACTTCCGGACTCGTAACGTCTTCATAGATATCCACCGTCTTATTGCAGTGGTTTGGTTTACTTTCCGCTGGAACAAAAAAAAAACATTTATGTTATTTTGGATTTTTCGACGGTGTTTTTGTTTCAATGATAAATATACTGTCTATGAACACGTGAGAAAGTTCGGTTTCGTTCAGGTAGATATAGGTAGATATTATTCTATATTTATAAGATTATAAGGGTGTGTGGAACGGCCTCGGTAGCCGAGTGGACTAAATGGTCGACTTTTGAGGAGCAGTGAGAGCCTGGTCACACCGGTTCGATCCCGATCCTACCAAAAAGTTTTTTGGCATTCACCTCTGATATGTTCAGCATGTCAAGTGAAATGTATATAGAGGCTGTGGTGGTTCGGAACCCACCTAAAACTGTAGGTCCCCATCGTTTACTCGATGGGTGGGGACATGGTATTTGGTAGTGCTGCCAGCTGAGCACAATGGATAGTTCTTGAAAACGGTCTAATACCTGGGCTTGCCCCCTCAACCCTCAGCTATTATTATAAGGGTGTGTGGGGATAGAGATGATTTGTCCAAAATTAACCGATCGTGAAATCACAACATAGCCTCATTATTAATGACGTTAAAAAGATTTATTATATTTCAGAATATTCAAACAACCAATAGTTTTCTCAGAAAGTTTGAAGTCCAAACGTAAAAAAATAGCGAATTTTTTTGTTGACAAATACTCGACTCGACTCGGTCGTAAAATCACGACATATCCTCATAGTTTATGACGTAAAAATGACATATTATATTTCAGAACATTTAACAAATCCAACAGTTTCCTCCTAAATTGTGAGTAGTAAATAACGTACAAAGAAACACTCTTAGGAGGACGCTATACCTGACGATGCATTTTTTGCCGCCCATAAGATTAACATTGCGAGCGGCGATTCATTTTCAAGGTTTACCCTTGGTTGGAAAGACACAAAATTTTGCCTGTACCTAGCCCTAACAATGTTCTAGGGAGTGTTCGAAGCAGATTTCCCAAATTCTCACTGGTTTCTTTTTTGCAACTGTTTTGCAAACGCTAGCATCGGATACCTCAAGAAAAGTGCTGTATCTCGAAAACCAGTAAAAAAAAATGGGAAATCTGCTCCGAACACGACCTAGAACATTGTTAGGGCTAGGTACAGGCAAAATTTTGTGTCTTTCCAACCAAGGGTAAACCTTGAAAATGAATCGCCGCTCGCAATGTTAATCTTATGGGCGGCAAAAAATGCATCGTCAGGTATAGCGGACCCTTAAATTCAAATTTTTATAGAGTCGTAGCACTGTTGCCAACCTGTTTTCAGTGAAGTTGAGATTCATATGAGTAATATGGTTCTGGAAGGTTCTTCACTTGACAGAAGGCGGAATAAAAAGCTTCTTTTCGCCCCTGCTTCAAAAGAATCTCCCCATTGAAGTAGACAAGTATAATAACTCTTTCCTACGGTTCCTCTCTTTAGAAACGTTTCTCTCAAGTAAAATCAAACCCAAGTATTTTCTATCCTGCGACATTGTCGTCTTTCAGTCTATTTCCATTGAATTTCCACGACGCGAGCTTTTCAAACTTTCCAAAATGAATTCACGTGATTTCACTAATGGCTTTCGTCTTTTCTACTTTAACTCTGTTTAACTGGATAACGAGTGCATGCATTACGTCCCGCATTTTAGATGTTTCACGTTTAGGTAAAACTTGGGAAATCAAAGTTTTTTGATTTCTTTCAAAGTTACTGCTGAATAGGTATACACTTTTGCTATTTGTTTACGTTTTTCTGAAGTATAATGTGTCTTTTTAACGCTTGGTTGAGTGATTTTTACAAGTAAAAAATATATTTCAAGCCTGTCTTAAGTCTGAACCCTGTTATATACGAGGTGTTAACCACTCCAGAGATTGCTTGAGATTGCCTGAAGAATTCCAAAGATTTCCTGAGATTCTCAACGAGATTCGTGGAAAGATGCACCCCGAAGGGTTAACTACTCCAGAAATTTCCAAGATTCCCTGAGATTTCATAAAGATTTCCAATGATTGTCTGAGATTCCCAATGAGATTCTCAACGAGATTACAGATTTTTTCATCTCAGACTTTTGTGCAAGACAAAAATTTAATTTTTTTGGGACAGTTTTTTGGGGACAGTCAGCGCCCTCTAAACAGTCCAATACCTATTGTATATACTAAAATCTACCTGCCATGGGCACAGTGCGTTTTACCTATACCCATTTTCCAAATCTGAACAGTTTTTCTTCTACGTACACTCAGATCAAACCTGCACCTGGAACCTGAAACAGGCGTTTCTCAGAGTCAAACCCAACAATTTTTTTTAATCGTCAATCACAGTACTTTACTATTACATACATGGGAAAGCATAAATCTGACTGAAAACGCAAGTACTGAATTTTTCAAACACAAATAACAGTAAAGTTCGCGTCCAAATATGAATTATTTACCTCAAGAATAGAAAAAGAGCGTGAAATGCAAATGCATAGTTTATAGAGGGTCTAGCTCCCATATAATACTATCTTACAGCTTATAACATAAGATTTATGGCACAGAGAGCGTGACTGAAAGTAATATAAAAAGATTACGGCCAAATCCGCAAGAAAATAAGTCCGAAATAGATGGCGAGCTCTGCTACCTTTTCTAAGCAGGCCGAGAGGTCAAGATGGTTGCCTTTAAACGATAAACACCGGTTCGATCCCGATCCTATTAAAATTTTTCTTACCGGCATTCATGTATGGTGGTTCGGAGCTCTCCTAAACTTGGAAACAGTTTTTAGGGTAGTCCTGCCACTATAATTCTTTGAATGGTCTCTTTGCTGGGCTTGTCCCTTCCCCTAAATAAGGGGGGCAGCCTTCAAAAAATAAAACCAAAAAGGTAGTTCCTTTCGAAGGGTAGATTTACAGCAGTGGGCCTTTTAGGTCTAACTCATGAATTTCCCATTACTTTGAGAGCTTTTTTTGATAACCAACACTCCCACCTACACAACCTAGAACCTATTCATCCACACCCCCCCCCCCTTTCCTGGTTTTTTGGGGGGGAGAGGTTTCGTTTTTTGGGGGAAATGGATTGGTTTTGCTTTCTTTATCGGAAAAAGAGATGAAAAATTCAGAGTCTAATGTTGTGTTTTGAAATTTTTGGTGGCGTGATTTAAGGAAAAATATGTTACAGAATATGACATCATTCTCGCATCATTCCGAGGGAATCCTTTGGATATTTTTGTTCTGTACTATAAGAATACGTACCTACGTCTGAGAATTAGCCTCAGACATTTTTTTCAGCAAAATTACTTCCATTCGGACAAGAAAAAACTGGAAAATATGGGAAATCTAAGTTGTTACTTTGAAAAAATAATAAACAGAAAATTAAATAAATAAAAATAATTCACTGTGTTTAGCTTACAAACGGCCGAAATGCATCACCACCGGCAGCATAACCTTAATAATTCAAGAAAGGCGATACGGACCACGTACGAAATTTAAAAATCATGAGTTTGTAACTATATTACGAAGGTAAAATAAATTAATTAGAAGGGGCAGGTAGTTGGGAAGATCTTTATTAATATTTAATAGGGAAAGCCCATGGGAGGCGTATTGCCAAATTAACATCAAATCGGATTATCTTCTAATTCCAAATTACATTAAATTGCGGAAACAAATGAAATGATTAGAGAATTAGTGACCTTTTCTAAATCCTTATTAATTTGTTTCCACCTAGAAAGTTCACGATGAGGACCTACAGTTTAAGGTGGCATCCGAACCACCACAGCCTGAACATACGCAGTCGTGTGTGTTTACGTTTTTTTCTGCACACTTTATGAAGAGTATATTCGATATTTAAATGTTCTGGATTATAATGCCTTTTTAACGGCCGAAATTAACAGGCAGTGAGGTGATTTAATATTTTAGCATAAAAATGTAAACAAATAGTGAATGTATATGTTTCGTCAACCTGCATGTGTGACCCGGTAAACTTCAAATTTTTTTTAGGAGCATTGCACCGTTAGTCGTTGCAAAGCCTTAATATAGACTGTTGGCCTGGGGATCAGCTAAACGGCAAAGTGGGTAGATAAACCATGCGTGAAGTAATGGAACATGAGGAGCAATGGACAGGCCGCTTAATAGGATGATATTCCAGCCCAGCTTTGGATGATTTGATTACCATCTGCCTCTCTCCCATATTAAGGGTCCGTTCAACAATGCTCTTATTTATTAAGGTCCCACACAATTTAGATTTTTTCCCCAAAGGCTGAATATACTTTCGCTATTTTTTTACGTTCCGATTTCAAACTTTGTGAGAAAATTATTGGATATTTAAATATTCTATTCTGAAATATAATAATGTCTTTTTAACGTCATTACTCATGAGGCTACGTTGTGACTCCACGATCGGTTAATTTTGGACAATTTTTTTTTGTGTCAAAAATTACTCGATTGTAAAATCACAACATAGCCTTATGAGTAATGACGTCAAAAAGACATATTATATTTCAGAATAGTTTTCTCACAAAGTTTGAAATCGGAACGCAAAAAATAGCGGATGTATGGTGGCCCTTAAGATCGAACATATAGGTGCATTCGCTATTTATGTGCGTTTTTTCTGCACACTTTATGGGGAAACTATTGGATATTTAAAAGTTCTGAAATATAAATAATGTCTTTTAACGGCACAGATTAACAGGCACCTTTAACAGCAACCAACTGCTTCCATTGTCAGCACACACATGTTCTGGTCAGCTAAACCGAAGCTGACCGCACTTGGTCCTATCTTCCTGAAAGTCCGGTGTCCCCTTAACATACTGCTATCCTTGTCAGACCCACAGCGTAATTCAGCTATTAGTGCTGACCTCTTGGATCCCATCATGTCAGCTAAACCAATTCTGACCGCACTTCCCCACAACTCCTTCCTGTAGTTACCCTCGTTAGACGAGATAGTCTATGGATTAAGGGTCCGCTATACCCGACTATGCATTTTTTGCCGATTATCATTGCGAGCGGCGATTCATTTTCAAGGTTTACCCTTGGTTGGAAAGACATAAAAATTTGCCTGTACCTAGCCCTAACAATGTTCTAGGTCGTGATCGAAGAAGATTTCCCAAATTTTTACTGGTTTTCGAGATGCAGCACTTTTCTTGAGGTATGCGATGCTAGCATTTGCAAAACAGTTGCAATAAAAGAAACCAGTGAGAAATTGGGAAATCTGCTTCGATCACGACCTACAACATTGCTACGGCTAGGTACAGGCAAAATTTCGTGTCTTTCCAACCAACGGTAAACCTTCAAATTGAATCGCCACTCGCAATGTTAATCTTATGGGCGGCAAAAAATGCATCGTCAGGTATAGCGTCCTCTTAAGGGGATGTTTCAAAATTTTTGGTAAAAGTGGCTCCGGAGTTTCACAGAATATGAATGTATCGAAAGTGGTTTGACAGCAGTTTCACGTATTTAATAAAGGGGGAGAAAAATATTTCCAGGTTCTGTAAATAATTTTTTGATATAAAAATTCGTTGATCCTATCGTACCTATACAGATTGAAATAAGATATACAGAATAGCACCCTTAAGGGGTGACCGTAAATGTACGTAATCAAAACCGTTAAAAAGTTTTTACGATTTTTGGTTTATTGTTGGAATTTTTTATCGTAGGGATACGTCACCTTCACCCCCTTACGAAGGGGATGTAGGTTCTGGGCTTTCGTTTATATTTCTTAAGGCGAGTTTTACCTATTGATAAAAGTTACTGGACTAAACGTGGATTTCACCACTTCCACCCTAAAGTACTCACTAAAAGTGCACTATATTGGTATCCCCTCCCGATAAGGAACATTGGCGGTTGTAGAATCAACTACAGTACCTCTACTTTGTGAAGCTATAGTATTAAAATGCCTTGCGATTTTACAATCGACTGATTTTCGAAAAAAAAAACACATACGTCAACAAACAAGGTCCAGTCTTAAGGGCCACCATACATTCGCTATTTTTTTACGTTCCGAATTCAAACTTGGTGAGAAAACTATTGGATATTTGATATTTAAATATTCTGAAATATAATATGTCTTTTTAGCGTCATTGTCATTACTCATGAGGCTATGTTGTGATTTTACGATCGAGCGATTTTTGTCACATAAAAAATTGTCCGAAATTAACCGATCGTGATATCACAACATAGCCTCATGAGTTATGACGTTAAGAAGACATACTATATATCAGAACAGTGCAACCTCCCTACAGATTGAACGAGGTGTTGGGGACCCCCTCCTTCGAGTTGTACCGGGCAGTCGTCGACGCCGTAGCTGGGAACAACATCTAAATTCATTTATCTGTCCTTATGTTTGTTTTGTATTATCCATGTATGCGCCAGTTAAGGCATTTGTTACTGGCTTTTATAACTCTGTTTAGCCATTAAAAGAGGAAAAAAAAATATATATTTCAGAACATTTAAATATCCAATAGTTTTCTCGCGAAGTTTGAAATTCGAACGTAAAAAAATAGGGAATGTATGGTGGTCCTTAAGTCTCCCTACCCCGTTTCTTTAGCGACAACAAAGCAAAAAGCAGCGTAAAAAACATTTCCACCTCTACGTGGGAGCTTCTGAAAATTTTGGCTCCTTACGCGGATGATTTATTCAGCTCAACAAGAAAAAGTGTAAAGTGCGTATATTTTCGTCAAAGGCATCCCCACGGAAATATTTTTCTCCTTTCATACTTTTCCCATACGTTCTCCCCATTTTCCAAACTTCCTTGGAGTCTTTTTTTCCTCAATGAACTCCCGGTGATGGAAATTTCTTTAAAATGAAACGTCTTGTGACTTCCTCCCAGTTATTTCACTACCCTATGCAATGAGCTTTCAAATTGTGTTTCACTTTTTGTTAGTTTTCTCATGAATAAATTTTCTATGAATTTTTTTCACTGATAAATAACGTGGGGGTTTTTCTTTTGTTGATACATTTCCTTACCTGGGGTTGTTACAGGTACGCTGCAAAATCATGTATCTACCTATTTTTATACCTACTTCTTGTTGATCTTGTCCCTCTTAAGGCTTGAGAAATTTTTATCCAAACTATAAAATCTTTTTTTTTTTTTTTTTTTTTTCAAAAAAGGTGGGAGTACTGTCTGCCCCCTCTAGTGTCTGGAGAGGTCTCGGTTCAAATACTGGTGTCAGAAAAAATTCTGCTTGTTACGGCATGGATGTTACACTTCTTGACATTTCACAGCCTTGGAAAGGTAATAATATAAATAATAATTTATAATGGGTGGAACCTTAAAATAACACCTTTGTCTACGGTCCCATATTGATAATAGACCATAACCCCTGCTTTAAGGGTCCGCTATACCTGACGGTGCATTTTTTGCCGCCCATAAGATTAACATTGCGAGCGGCGATTCATTTTCAAGGTTTACCCTTGGTTGGAAAGGCACAAAATTTTGCCTGTACCTAGCCCTAACAATGTTCTAGTGCGTGTTCGAAGCAGATTTCCCATTTTTTTACTGGTTTTCGAGATACAGCACTTTTCTTGAGGTATGCGATGCTAGCATTTGCAAAACAATTGAAATAAAAGAAACCAGTGAGAAATTGGGAAATCTGCTTCGAACAATCCCTAGAACATTGTTAGGGCTAGGTACAGGCAAAATTTTGTGTCTTTCCAACCAAGGGTAAACCTTGAAAATGAATCGCCGCTCGCAATGTTAATCTTATGGGCGGCAAAAAATGCATCGTCAGGTATAGCGTCCTGTTACGGGGAACTGATACTTCCTACTTCCATCTCCAGTCTTGGAAAATGACTTCATCATAAAAGCGGGGACTACACAAAATTGTATCAAATCCAAAATCCAAACGTTCCTCTGAAGCCATCGAACTCCCTTATAGGGGTCGCCACCGCTGCATAATAGAGAAACCTTATCTTCCGTATGCATAAAATATACCCCCTACCATGCATTACCAACCCTCAAGAAGGGTGATGTAAGGTATTTAAGTTTGAAAGGTTACCCCGTTTGAAATGGATGTATCGTCATCCTGAGTGCTTACATCGATCCCGATAGGTAGATAATATGTTCAGCATCTTAAGACGGAACATACATTAGTCGCTATTTGTTTACGTTTTTTCTGCACACTTTATGAGGAAACTATCGGATATTTAAATGTTTTGAAATATAATTTGCCTTTTTAGCTGCCGAAATTAACAGACTATGTTATGATTTTAATATAAACAAATACAACTGCGCAGATGCCCTTAAGTGAAATGTATTTCGAGGATATAGTGGTTCGGAACTCACCCAAAACTGAAAGTCCCTGAAATAGTCTAGTTGCTAACCTCTTGAATTAATATACTTGGGTTGTACTGCTGCCCGTAGAGTCTTATAAAACCCACCAACGCTCATATGAAGATTAAGTTTGGAAGTTTGGAACTCTAATAGAGAATTGCACGCCCCAGGGTGCAAAACCTCGCCATCCTATGCGGGATAACTAGACTTGGTATAGGTAACATACCATCGTCTGCTTGCTGTTTCAGAATTTGATTTTCTGTTTACTGTACACTTTATGAGGAAAATATTGGATATTTAAATATTCTGAAATATAATACGTATTTTTAACAACCCCATTAGCGCCGTATCTAAGAAATTTTGAATTTGGGAGATTAAGACCCCCCGAAGGGTCAGTTTTTTATGTTCACAAGATATGCCATGTGGGTATTCAAAATACTCGGGGAGTCTTCCTCAGGAAAGTTATGTCGTAAAAAAAAAAAAAAAGCTCAGGGCATTTCCAACCCCCTTTTTGACATGAGTTCTTGAAGATTCGCAAAATATATCATATGGGAACTCAAAATACTCGGGGAGACTTCCTAATGCTAGTTATCTTGTCTAAAAATTTCTCCGAAACCAGGACGATTGGAACGTTTTTGCAACCATTGTCGTTCCCCTTAGTTTGTGTAGTCTATCCACCCTGGACATGACTGACATTATTCTCAATCAAGAGTGAGGTGCACGATACTACAGAAATAAAAGAATAAAATTAAAAAACGTGAAAGAGTAAGAAGGGTTAGGTATAGCTTCCCACCCCTAAACAGTTCTTTCTTTTTTGCCCCTGACAGGCAAAGCTTCTTTACGATGTAGAACTCATGATCCCGACAGTTTAATAAAATTCGCAGCGTTGGGAATAAATTGAATTTTCGTCTCTTTCGAAACCCAGGGTACCGGTGGTTCTCCCTCTTGACAGCTGACTGATGATCCCCCCTAGCGTTTTTTGTCAGACGCCACTGAATGTGATACAAGGTGTCAACTTTTATGAGCTAAATTGATTTAAATGGGGGGACGGAAGAAATCTAATCACTTGCTAGCGTCTCCGTTTAAGACGGCTCGAAGGACCATGCAACAGTGCTGTTTGTTGTTGTTTTTGTGACGCGTTTCAGAAGAAACTGTTAGATATTGTTCTGAAATAAAATAAGATTTTTTCAGGACTGATTCTAGTGACCTAAGTGTTCGTTAAATCTACTATAGTGCCCCTTAAAAGTTCACTTTAATAGCGTTACTCTCCCGAAAAGTTGGTGCCTTTCACCATACTACCGACAGCGCCCTTATCATAAAGTTATCTAGAGGATATTTAACGGCAAGATAAATTTACTAGGAAGCAAAAAATTGGGGGATTTTTTTCTTTTTCGCAATCAAATTTTATTCCATTAGTTCGAAGAGTTCCTGACCTTTCCTAGTTTCAACTCGAAAAGGAAGACGGAGCCTCATTTAGCTTTGAGGCCAACAGAACCTTTAGGTCCTAAAACATCAGAGGGTTTGAAGAGTGAACCAAAGCAAGAGTTGGAAGTAACAGGGGCTGAAGTCTCTTTGAAGTAAGTTCCTGTTGCTGACGAACTTCCTCACGAACCGGTGTCATTCATGTAATTCGATTGTCAGCGAAACTTTTCTAGCTAGTTCGACTTTATAAATCACTTCTCTTTAGTTGCCTGTTGCCCCCCTGCAACTTTCAAACGTAAAATATTTGCGAATTTCTCTTTGAAAAGCTTTTTGGAGACGGAGGGACGCGTTGGGAAAAGGGGCGACAGAGGGTCTCAAAAGTTCCTAAAGTGAACTATAAGGTCACCTTAAAGTTCACTATAACTAGTGGATTTTTAACGGCAAGTTTTCGGCTACTCTGTCGGGAAGATAAATAAAGAAGGCATTTTATATTCGAGAACAAATAAATATCCAACAGTTTTAAAACAGGGGATACGACAATGGTCGCACATACTTTCGCAGTCTATGGCTAAGGAAGCTTCTCCGAGCCAATACCCCACACAGGACATTTCGCAAACCTCTCAAAACACAACGGGGAGGGGGTTGGGCTCGGAGAAACTTTATGACACAATAGCTAGCCTAAGGAAGTCTCCCCGAGTATTTTGAATACCCGCAAGGCATATTTTGTGAACCTACCATAACTGACCTCGGATGGGGGTGAGGTGGTTCGAAACAGAATTTTTTTGACAACACAACATGCCTGAGGAAAGTCCCCCGAGGATTTTGAGTACCCGCATGACATATTACGTGAACATGAAAAAACTCACATACCTATAAGGTGGTCGTAATCTCCCGAATTTGAGTTTTCCCAGATATGCCACTAATAAGGTATTTTTACCCATAATGTGCACTATTACTCCTGAGAAAATAAATGAAATCGTAGGTGCGAATTTTGAGAAAAAAATTAAAAACCTGATTTTTTTAGGTTTTTCGGGGGCTGCGCCCCCAAATTTTCACCAATGGAAAATCGAAAAAATCGAAGTCTGAGCATTATTTTTTTACACCTGTGTACCAAATTTGAACAAAATCGGCCGGACGGTTTGGGCCCTGGCTCTCCGTACATACACACACACCTACACACACAATTTTTTGGGGTCTGGGACCTCTGATCGGCGCTTTGCAATGAAAAACTCAATACAGATTTTCTGCACTTTCTTATACACCTACCTATACCTACTTTGTATATGGGAAAGTAAAAATGGCTGGAAAATTTTAGTCCGAAACTAGACTCCATGGCGAAATACCTACTATGAAATCGTTTATTCTTCCGTAAGATTATTCTAAAATTACTGACTTCCCCCTTAAAGTCAAAATTTAGGTATATAGACTCACACAACGTATGGTACGACCCTTCGGCTACCCTCCCCACTCCATGCATAGTAATGACCCTACACCATTACCATCCCTGTTAGAGTGGGGCTGTCAAAGGTCTAGTGCACTAATAGACGGATGAACTGCCCCATCTCCCCTATTTAGATGGACAGAATACCCCCTCCCCATTACTAGAATACCCACCCTTGCTTTTGGATCCTCTATATACTATTGTCCTATTCACCCTGACAATCAGTCCTAATGGGGTAGGTAAGGGCTAGTCAGTACAAAAGGGGTGCAGTGAAGTGGTTTCAGAGGGTTTTATGGCGGTAGATACGTCTTGTGAGGGGTTGAAATTTTTTTGTGTATTAAATTTAGACCCCTTTTTTCTGGGAAAAAAAATCATCCACCCTGTATGTCAGTGAAATGTATATGGAGGCACTGTGGTGACGTTCGCGTGGAGATGGTATTAGTTAGACCTGCCAGGTAACCTAACCTAACAGAAAATTCTGCCTCATTGGGATTCGAATCCATACCTACACATTGTTTCCTAAAATGAACAAAATTGATTGCTCCAGTTTTTCAATTTCAAATTTCGTTGTATTTCCCAATTTTCGGTCTTCATTGAATTGGGAACCTTTGTATTGAGAAAAGATTTGTATTGAATATTGTAACCACCCTCTAGCGATTTCCTGCTCCAGTTCACCAATTGCCTGTCTGCCTCCTCAGGTACATACCTACTCACATTTTGAATAATAAAATTTTTCATAAAAAAGTTCGTACCTTCTTTCATCTTTCTTTTTTATGCCTTTTTCGGTGAGGTCTTTCATATTTACTGCATAAGATTTCTTGTTTTTTCTCTGGTATAGTCTTGGAGGGTCAGAATCCTGGGTCCTCCTACTAACCTAGCCAGGTATAGCTATTGGGGTAGCTACCCCCGAGAATGAAATGTTAACTGAATCAAATGGAGAGGTAACGCAGGGAGTCTGTTGACCATCCGGTACATTATGAAAATCTTTTAAGCAGATTATTGCGAGGGGTGGGGGTTCAGAGGGTAGGAGGGGGGAAGTAGAGTGGCAATCGACCACTCAATCGGCTTACTCCCCCCCCCCCCCCCCCCTACATAGTAACAATCTGTCCGTTTCACCCCAGAACCCCCTGCATTTCGAATCACCCTCGTACTATTTCTAACATGGGAACATGGGTATTGACCAAGGAACCTCCCTGTATCTATATTCTTTACAGGTATACAGTACCTGCTCTCTCACCCTCTCCTCTCTATAGCGCACTCCCTTCATAGCGAGCAAATATATACGGCCGTAATAGAGAGGTTTTTATTAATCCTATAGGCCTGACATAATATGGGGAATATCTACCAATCTACCTAGGTACTAAATTCATCTTCCCGAAAAAAGGAGCCGAAATCTCGCCATTAAAAGTTCACTAGCTTATGTTATGATAAGGGCGCTATCGGGAGGATGGTGAAAGAGAACTTCTTAAAGTATACTTTAGTGTGATTACACTCGTCATTAGCTAAACATACGATATAATAAATCTGTTCGATAGGAGACACTATAGTGGACTTTAGGGAAGTGAAAATAAGATATGCTGCGATGATGAATGCATGAAAGAGAATGCGCTAGGGAGACCAACCAAAGGCATTAGTCTGAAATGTAAAAATAAGAAAAATAAACTTCTTGATATTTTTTATGTGTCCCTTAAGACTTCCCAGTAGCTTTTTATCATAAAGACAAAAACTTGCCACCACTCTGACACGTCATATGTCAACGAACACTTTTACTTTCTCGCCCGAATGTAATACATAGAGAGAGAAAGTAACGTCATAACGGGTACATTAACTGACCGATAACCTTGAAAATTTGTGAAAGTGGTCTTTTTAGCGGACGATACTTATTACCTGGCTATGGATGTGATTTTACAATCGAGTGTTTGTCAACAACAAATTTGTACGAAATAAACCAATCTTAAAATAGCCTCTTAATTTATGACGTTAAACAGACATATTATATTTTAGAACATTTAAATATCCAACAACTTCCTCACTAATGTCTGCAGAAAAAACGTAAAAAAAAAAATGCGAAGTGAAGTAGTCCTATTATAACACTGTGAAAAATAAATTGACATAATTTAGTTTTAGTGCGAGAAAGTGCAGAGCGACCATTGTCAGCACTTTTTTATTCGTTCCCTCACAAAACAGGCACTTCACTTCAATAAAAAAAATGGCCGTCATTTGAGAAAACGCCCGAGCAGCCGATTGATGTCTGCGACCGTCAACCGTATCCGGTTCTCAGCTTCCGTTATCCTCACGAAAAAAGGAAATTTGTTTTGCTTTTTTAGCTCTTTTTCGGATTGGTAGGAAATTACAAGGGAGGCTTGCTCACTTTGCTGCTGATACAACAGATGGATATTCCTATTATCTCTTTCTCTATCGGATTCCTATGATCGTTTTCACGGCCTCGATAGCTTAGTTGTCTAGGTGGCTATGTTTAGAAGAAGACTGAGTGTCGGGTCACTCCGGTTCGATCCCTATCCTACTGAAGTTTTTTTCACCCCTGATATGTTCAGCACCTCAACATGTTTAAGGCTATTTACACATTATCGCTATTTTTTACGTTTCGATTTCAAACTATGTAAGAAAACTATTGGATATTTTAATATTCTGAAAGATAATATGTCTTTTTAACGTCATTACTCATGAGGCTATGTTGTGATTTCACGATCGGTTAATTTTGGACAATTTTTTTTTGTGACAAAAATCACTCGATCGTAAAGTCACAACACAGTCTCATGAGTAATGACGTTAAAAAGACATATTATATTTCAGAATATTTAAATATCCAATAGTTTTCTCACAAAGTTTGAAATCGGAACGTAAAAAAATAACGAATGTATGGTGGCCCTTAACATTTGCGGTACTCAAAAAGAAATATAACCTCGTGTTCGAAGGATAGTGGGGTGATCTAATTTTTCTCCCCCTCCCCCCTCAAAAACTTGTTCGGGGAAATGGGAAGGAGTTATGTTGTGTGTCCGGACTCAGGTTTTTGTGGGAGAGTTATCGGCACAGCCCTTACACTCCAAAGAAATCTAATTTTCGAGACCACATGGCCGAAAGGGGAAATTCGTCATCTATATTCAGTTGACAAAGGCCTCAAGTGGTCCAATACAATTCTCCTAGTCCCTTTTCTGTCCTTTAGAATAGATGTTTTGTCCTTCGACTAGTACAGCATCTATAGCCCAGTGGTCTAAGTGACTGTCTTTGAGAGACGAATCACACCGGTTCGATCCCGATCATACCAAAAAGTTTTTCTGGTTGGCATTCATATGTTCAGAATATGAAGGAGTTGTTCGGAAACCTAACCTTGTCCTAAAAAGACAGACACTTTGTTTGAGAAAGAAACAGTGTTCTTGTCTTCTTAATAACAGGGTAAGAAGACTGACGGAGTGTATAAGCAAACAGTTGTTACTGGCCCATCTTACAAAGTTAACCTTCTTTTATACTTTCCCATATACGAGTATAACATACATATAGGGAAGTATTGCGATCGTGCAGAAAATCAATTTTGAGTTTTTAATTGCAAAACGCCGGTAAGAGGTCCCAGATCCCAAAAATGCGCTTTTTACTTTCTCGCTAGCCATATATGGCGAGAAAGTATTGTTTTCGTGCAAAATTTCGAAATTGAGATTTTGGGTTTCCCATGATCCTGGGGGTCCCCTGAGTCCAAAAAAGTGGTTTCTGGAAAAAGTCTGTCCGTCCGTCCATCCGTCAGTCCGTGCAGTGCTCTAGCGCCTATACCGTTCATCCGATTTTGATGAAATTTGGTATGGACCTGTCTAAAATTACTGCCGAGACACATTTTTAAGGATTTTTCGATTGGTCAAAAATTGCAGCCGCTATTGTCAAAAAACCGCCAAAATAATTCAAAAATCGTGTTTTTGGTTACTTAGACAAGCGCCGACGGTACACTTTTCAATCTATAACACTGAAAATTGGTATGTGTGTTGACAAATAGATGCTTCGAGGTCATTTTCAACTAAAATTGAATTGGTTGAAAATTACGGCCGTTCTGGACCAAAGTTCGATCGTTTCGGCGCCATTCACATTTATTGACCGATTGTCATGAAATTTGGTAAATTTGTGTAGAACCATATAACTTAAACATCTGTCGAACAGAATTTTGTTATCTTCAAAATTACGGCCGTTTTTGTCAAAAAAGTGTCGAAAATGAGTTGAGAATGAGAAACCACGTTTTTGAATGGTTAGAACGCATTTGGGACTACAGTAATAGAATGACAGCCATGAAACTTGGTAGGAGTGATCTCAGATAGATGCTCTTGGGTCATTTTCAACCGATTTTGGATTGCTTAAAAATTACGCCCGCAAAAAAATCTCCAAAAAAAAAAAAAAAAAAAAATCACATGGGGCGAGAAAGTTAAGTGCGACTGTTGTCGGACCCTTTATTACGCGTTGTGTGTGTGTGTGTGTGTATATGCACGGAGAGGCAGGGACCAATTCGTTCAGCCGATTTTGTCCAAATTTCGTGCATGTGTGTAAAAAAATAATGGCCAGGCTTGTTTGTCTCCGCTTCTCCAATGGTAAAAATTCGGGGGCACAGCCCCCGAAAAACCTCGAAAAATCAGGTTTTTAATTTTTTTCTCAAAATCAGCGAGAACGATTTCGTTCATTTTCTCAAGGGTAATAGTGCTTACTACGGGTAAAAATACTCCATGAGGGAAATATCTGGGAAAACTTGAATTCGGAAGAGTATGACCCCCCGAATCTGTGAGTGAGTTTTTTCATGTTTTCAAAATATTCCATGTGGGTGTTCAGAATACTTTGGGAGACTTCCTCAAGCGATTTATGCGGTTGAAAAAATTTTCAAAGCATTTCCAGCCCCCCACCCCGCACTGGGTTGAGTTTTTGAAGGTATACGAAATATGTCATGTGGGTATTTAAAATACTCGGGGAGACTTCCTCATGCTAATCGCTTCTAAAAGTTTCCTAGAGGGTCGAGAGGTTGGGAAAGTATGTGCGACCCTATCAGACCATTATCTTACGCATTAGCACCTTCTTTTTAGCCTATTACTTAAAAAATAAATGGTCTGGCAAGGGTCGCACTTGACTTCCTCACAATTTGGATGTTGGTCAACCCCTTCGCGAGGTAACTTACTAGCCCTGTATTCTAAGAATAGGTACCTAGTCACGAAAGGCTAATATTTTAAAATAGTAGGTTTGTCAGAAAATTAAGCCAAACACACCATCGTGACCCAAAAATATTCCTATTTAAAAGAACGACACTGTAAAATATAAATATAAAATACCTTATTGATGAAGGGGATAAGGAAAGAAAGCATGAGCAGCACACACACACAGAACGAAAACGCACTGACTGCAAAGAACGTCCACCCCCGGGGCGCGAGCGCGGCTGACTGAGGGGATTGAGGGGTGAGGGGAGTATCGATCGCCCGGCTGCGCGGCCCGGGGAAGCTTCGCGCGCTTTCGCCGCGCGCAGTTCTATTATGAATCTTATTATTTCATCCTTTACGTAAACCAGTGGTACCCAATCTTTTTTTAATCGACGAATTTTTTTTTTAAGGTAAATCTTGCGTACCAGAACACACACAAAATTAAAATGTAAATTAATTAATTAATGCTCTGCCAGAATGTTATTAATCGTTACCACATCACGGACGGACGGACATTTTTTAAAAACTACTTTTTTCGACTCGGGGGACCTCCAGGATCACGGGAAACCCAAAATCACAAAATTGAAATCTTGCATGCACGATGACATAACTTTCTCAGTTCATGTATTACATACGGTTTATGTCTTCTTTGTATAATAGAGATCGATGGTCATCGACAGGTCTGTGGTAAAGTTAGTCTGATCATAGTTGCTGCAGGTGTATTCCCTTTCTCGAACGCCAGCAAACCCACACAACTAACACCTTCAAAATTTATTGTAAGAAGATAAGGCACGCCATGATGCAATATACGGAGAACAGTTTTTCTTACAATAAATTTTGAAGGTCCTGGACTTGTTAGGGGTCAAAAAATAAATATATTTTGTTAAGAATTCCCTTGAAAAAGCAGCATTTTGGGTAGGAAGTGGGGCATTAGTCACATGTCAGCACATTGCCTCGTTCATCATGCTCTGCTTTAGCTCACATTCAGCATACACTTGCTGAGCAGCGACAGGTCCGTTTTGTCTGTATCTATTTCTCTTTCCACATCCATGGTTTAACAGGTCTTTTGTCTTTTCCCACATGTGTATATATCCATCAAAACCGTCCGAGGGTTATTTTTTGAGTTTCGTTTCCAAGAATTTTCTTCTTTAGTGAAACCATTTTTTTCTAGTTGTTTTTTTTGCCGCAGCAAGTTAAGAGGAGAATGCTTCCCTTGACGTCATTTGAATTAAATTTTCAGTTATAGAGAAAATCAGGATACTCAGGGCTGGATTAAGTTTCAACGAGGCCCTAAGCTAGACTCTATTCCTATGCCTATTATTTTCATTTTTTGTTTCATTTAGTCAGAGCAGGATACGGAAGGAAAAACCACAAATGAGAGCAGACTTCGAGCGAGCGAAACGAGCGAGAAGAAAATTTCACTAATCTACATAAAATCTCCATATTTCACGGAAATAACTTTCAATTTCCGTATTGGTTGTTACGTTGGAATTTTTTGTAGACCCCTTCAGAGCGTAGGACCCAAGCTATAGCTCATTTAGCTTAATTCAGTACTGAGGATACTGATAGCTGTTGTGATCGTTTATAGGCTGAATATTCGTAACTCGTTGAGGCTTATTATGGCGATGTATAAATTTATTCAGAAAGGGCCAGGGTTTGTTAGGGGTTATTTGGTAAGAATCACGCCCGAAACTCGAGTTTTCCCTCAGTCAGTGAAGGCCGAGGGCAATAAGGAGTCATCAGAAGAGTGGATTATTGCACTATGGGCGATCCACAGCCACATGTGATGCGCTGGGTCATCGTGTGTCTGAGGCCTAACGTATACTTCCGGATGCAAAAGCTACCGGTTGGGGGTGATGCGGTGGGATTTCGAGTTAAGGATGAGTTTCAATGTTGACTAAAGTTAAACAATGCCGGGCTGGGAAAGTCTTGATGAAGTAATAACCGCTGACGAGTGATTTACTTCCTACTTCGCCCCCGTACCCCACTTTACCCCCGCCTCCCCTACCCTTCATTTTATTCCAAACTTAGCTTTGAAATTAGTTTTACCTTGTTCGCCTCCCATATTGGGAGCACTTATTTCACATTCTTTTTTAATAAAACGACAAGGGTGGTTGAAAAATTCTACCCTAAAATTCAACCCCATCGTCCTCAGGTGGCAGCAGTGGAGACCGGGGCTAGTTCCGTCACGGGCAGACCTACAGCAAAATTTTGGAAGAAATTTTAGGCTTCGGAGATTTCTAATGGTATAACGACGTGGTCAACAGTGGCCATGCAATAAATCACTTTACGTCAAAGGGTATACACTCCTCTTAAAACGGGTAACCCGAACGCTTCCGCATCATCTTGCCTTTGAATAATTTCTAAAAGCTCTCCAAAGCCTGCCGGACATGAGGGGCTTCGTCATTTCCGTTTTGACCTGATTTACCCTACTATACCCTACTGGGTTCGTCTCGTTTTACCCAGATCTCTCCTACACTGAGCTCAGCGAGACCTTTTCTGCTCATATAAGTTAATGTGCCGCTTTAGTGAGGAGATTCCGCTTATTTCAATAAAGATAGTATGGTGTTCAGCTTTTCCCATCTTCACCCTATTATTAAGTCTATGCTGCTGCTGATGGTGCATTTCTGTTGTACTTAAGGTTATTTATTGAGACCGGAGTATTTCTTTTAATTTTTCCCTTGTCTGGACGCAGTTGCTGTAGTTTTCTGTACAGTATTTATCAAGGTTCCTATCAAAAAATAGCAGGATCGTACAACTCACACCCCTGAGGTTCATTGAAGCAGAAACATACGGTGAAGAAGTACTTAGTGCAGAAACCTCTCCATCTCGTACAATACAAAGAACAATCAGGTACAGGTTTGGTCTCTTTATATATAAGCTAAACATAGGAGCGCCTACACTCATATTGCGATTTTCTTCCAGAGGGATGATTGAGGGGTTATACGCAAGTGGGCAAGGGGGTAGCCACTCCAGAGATTCCTTGAGATTCCACTGAGATTCCATAAAGATTTCTAAAGATTCCCAACGATATTCATAGAAAGATGAACCCCGAAGGGGTGACCACTCCAAAAAATTCCAAGATTCCCTGAGATTTTATAAAAATTTCCAATCATTCCCAATGAGTGGTTAACCCCTCGCAAGTGGGGGAAGCTTCTTAATCTCAATTTACCCCTGCAGATTCGGGGAAGGAACCTTGAATCCTACTTCAGCTAAGTATCAACGTAAAAAAAAAACTTTATTATCGTCCATCACTTCAAAGGCAAATTTTTCAGGTTCGCGAAAAAAAAAGTCAGAATTTTGAATGAACCCATAGTAACCGAAAAATCACATCAAAAACATAACCCATGAATAGACCCATAAAAGCAGTAGGAAGCAAGCACAATTCATCATCGTCGGGAAGGAATGGCCTTTTGGGAGTTGCAGAGGAATGCTCAAAGTGGCGAATCATGTTCAAGGAAGTAGGAGGGGGTTTTGAGGGGGGGAGGCACCCCGGGGCTAGGCATGTACAGACTCAAGCTATTGTCACACGAGGAAACGCCTCGCAAGGAACAGTCGAGAAGGGGTGAAGTAGCCTAAAGCGGAACAGCCTGGTTTACAGTCTCTACAGTGCGAAAATTCCAATATTCTCCAGGTTCAAATGAAGGGGTGGTTTTTTTTTTTGAAAAATTTTCTAGAATTTTTTTTCTGACTGCGAAGGTTCAGATTCGCTATTTGTTTTCTGCACATTTTATGAGGAAACTATTGCAACTATTGAATATTTAAATGTTCTGAAATATAATATATCTTTTGAAAGCCTGAATAAATTATTTTACGATGGAGTTATTTTTTTCAACAAAAAACTTGTCCGAAATTAACTGATCGTAAAGTCACCACAGAGCCTGTTAATTTCGGCCGTTAAAAAGACGCACTATATTTCAGAACATTTAAATATCCAATAGTAACTATCCTCATAAAATATGCAGAAAAAACGTTAACAAAGAAGGTTAGGTTATAAATATTAATAGGTTAGGCTGAATTTCAACAATGCTTATAGTGTCTCCTAACGAGAGGATTTAACGAACGGATTTATATTATCACCTTTTTAGCTTACTTACGGCAAGTGCGATGGCAGAGAAACAAGCGCAAGGCACTCGTCGTAAGCTAAACAAACGATAACATAAATCCTATCGTTAAGAGGACGCTATACCTGACGATGCATTTTTTGCCACCCATAAGATTAACATTGCGAGCGGCGATTCATTTTCAAGGTTTACCCTTGGTTGAAAAGACACAAAATTTTGCCTGTACCTAGCCCTAACAATGTTCTAGGGAGTGTTCGAAGCAGATTTCCCAATTTCTCACTGGTTTCTTTTTTATTGCAACTGTTTTACAAATGCTAGCATGGCATACCTCAATAAAAGTGCTGTATCTCGAAAACCAGTAAAAAAAATGGGAACTCTGCTTCGAACACTCCCTAGAACATTGTTAGGGCTAGGTACAGGCAAAATTTTGTGTCTTTTCAACGAAGGGTAAACCTTGAAAATGAATCGCCGCTCGCAATGTTAATCTTATGGGTGACAAAAAATGCACCGTCAGGTATAGCGGACCCTTAAATCGGTTCTTAGGAGACACTATAGTACTTTATAAGAAAGTGGTGAAATTCAGCCAAAGACGATGAGACGAATCGGCATATCACAAAAACGCAAAACACGGTACATAAACCGACTTCAAATAGAAATGTCTTCCTCAGACAAAAACAGAGTGACAACGGAATGAGTCAGGGTGAGCGGCAGTGTAAATACTGAAGCGACAAAAACAAATGAATCTGTCAGCATGCATAAGAGCAGCGGGGGTGAAATGTAATAAGCAAGGGAGGAAATGAACGAGGGGGGTTCCGAGCAAGAAGGTAGGCGACGAAAACAAAAGACGCAAACAAGGAAAGATTAAACGTCTCGTAATTAGCGAGAGAACAATCGAAAATCAATGAGGCTGAGCAGCGACATGAATGGGAATGAGGAATGAATTGTTTCATTCCTTCATTCAATGAATGACATGAAAATGAATTCTAAGGAAGCTTTCTTGCTCGCCTGTGCAAATTCGCGACATCACCTTCCATTAGTTTGAAATGTCGAAGTTCCGACACATTTAAGGGAAAATACACAATTGTGAAACACGTAGCAGCAGAATGATTTTTTTTCTCATTTTCTTGAGGGAATTTCTGGATATTAAATGTTCTGAAATATAATATGTCTTTGTAACGTCATTACTAATGAGGCTATGTTGTGATTTCACGATCGGTTAATTTTGGACAATTCTTTTGGTGACAAAAATCACTCGATCGTAAAATCACAACATAGCCTCATGAATAGTGACGTTAAAAATACATATTATATTTCAGAATATTTAAATATCCAATAGTTTTCTCACAATGTTTGAAGTCCAAACGTACAAAAATTTAGTGAATGTATGGTGGCCCTTAAGTCGTCATGCAGGTATTACTTCTGTTCCTAATGGATGAAGGTTTTTACTTGAATAAAATCAGAATTTGTCTTTAAACTGTCAACTGGAAAAAGGTTTTGAAGATATTTAGTCGCGAACCACTTTTGTTATAGCAGGAAACGGTTGGTTGTACCTACAAGGTTATTTGACTTCATCAAAGGGAAATTTAAGCCTTTCCAGGTAAGGGTTAATTTGTAACGGGAGAGCGGTAAGCTACCCTTTGACGATTACATGTATGAAACGCATGAGACAGAGGACAGACGTGACTCCAGGTTCGGCATATTACCAATGGGATATTCCCTTAAGAGGACGCTGTACCTGACGATGCATTTTTTGCCGCCCATAAGATTAACATTGCGAGCGGCGATTCATTTTCAAGATTTACCCTTGGTTGGAAAGACACAAAATTTTGCCTGTATACCTAGCCCTAACAATGTTCTAGGGAGCGTTCGAAGCAGATTTCCCAATTTCTCACTGGTTTCTTTTACTGCAACTGTTTTGCAAATGCTAGCATCGCATACCTCAAAAAAAGTGCTGTATCTCGAAAACCAGTAAAATTCGACAATGTTCGCACTTGACTTTCTCGCAATTTTTATCGAAAATTATCGGACCCTTAACGCCCGAATAGAGCCTGGCTAATTTCGACTTCTAGTGTTACCATCTTGGCTAACTGGGCCTTAATGGCCACCACATTCGCTTTTTTTTTACGTTCCGATTTCAAACTTTGTGAGAAAACTATTGGATATTTAAATATTCTGAAATATAATATGTATTTTTAACGTCTTTACTCATATGAGACGTTGTTATTTCACGATCGGTTAATTTCGGACAGTTATTTTTGTGACAAAAATCACTCGATAGTAAAATCACAACATAGCATCATGAGTAATGACGTTAAGAAGACAAATTATATTTCAGAATATCTAAATATCCAATAGTTTTCTCACAAAGTTCGAAATCGGAACGTAAAAAAATATTGAATGAATGGTGGCCCTTAAGAGAACAGGAATACTCCTTCAAAGGTCACAAGGGGCAATTTAATTTTGTTCGCTATAGCAAGAGTTCTCGGTATAGAAAGGGTGTCATAAGAGTCAGGGTTGGTCAAGGGACTGTAGCGGTTATTCGTTATAGAGAGAATTTCTTTATAGAGAGCATCGTTATAGAGAGAAAAAATAGTTCCTTCATTTGACTTGTTCAGCAAAAAATTGTGAATGGGCCCCAAAATTCACGGATGTGGGGGAGAGATTTTTTTGAATTATTTCCACCTCTTATAGGCTAGGTGTCAAGTTACTTATCATAGGCTGGATTTCACCACTTAAACGTGATAGCGCTATCGTATCGGTAAAAAAAGTTAACGGCTTTCACCATGCACTCTTATCTTACCGTTAGCTTTCGAGTGAATTATCCGATAACGATAAATTTCATACTTTCAAATCATTTGGGTGCAAAACGGGCAGGGATTGTTGTCTACCCAACAATTTAATACATCTCTCCGAAAAATTAGTGTGTCCTTCAGGTTTATTTTTCATTTTTAACTGGAAACAAATTTGACGTAAACAAAGCAGACGAATAACGATAGGATAATTTTTTCTTCTGCTTTAACGATTCGATAGCTGTTCGATCGTTAGGAGGCAGGCCCGTATCCAGAAAGCGGTCATGGGGGGGGGGTTAGGGTCATGGGGGGGGGGGGGGGTTTCGCCTATATTTTTTTGCTTCACGTTGGCATTACCATGTTAATATTCCGCTCATGGGGGGGGGGGGGGGGTTAACCCCCTAAACCCCCCCCCCCCCCGTGGATACGGCTATGTTAGGAGGCACTATTGTGAGGTCGTGAAATTCAGCCTTAACCGTCAGTTACACAAGCACTGGAATAACTTCCAGTTAACTCTTCGAAAATAGCAAGATTCTTGACCGATTCACCAGCTGAGAAATATTTTTTCCAATACACAAGTAAAAAAGCCCTCGAAAATAGCGGCCGGACCACAAAGAATTCGAAAAAAAGGAAGAAGAACTACATTTTGTAAGCAAACAAATGTGAAAGCATCTTTCGGAATGGGCTACGTCACCTACAAATCGAACCAACATGTCATTTTCAAGTATAGAAAAAACGGTGAGGAGGTTTTTTACTGGCCGAAGGTTTCTTTTCGTCAGCAGTGAGTGATTTCAGCAATCTTGAGAATAAATCGCAAGGTTCAGGTGCCCGATAGGACCCCACGCGACCCCTGACAACCTCATTTGTTTCAACCTTACAGGAATTTCCAAAGAACACTGCGTTTTGTCATTCAACCTTTTCTCCTTTTTCAAAGGGCAGTTGGTAAGGTTGGCTTTTTAGAACTCTGGCAGAAAACCAAGATGTCCAAACTAAGACATGATACTTCTCTAGATGAGAATGAACACTAACTAAGGAAGCAGCCTCGACCAAATTTCATGACTATCGGTCGATAAATGTGAATGGCGCCGAAAGGATCGAACTTTGGTCCAAAACGGCCGTGATTTAAAACCAATTCAATTTTTGTTGCAAAGGACCTCGAAAAATCTATTTTCCAACAGAATCACCAATTTTCATTGTTACAGATTGAAAAATGTACCGTCGGCGCTTGTCCGACTAACCAAAAACACGATTTTTTAATTATTTTGGCGGTTTTTCGGCAATAGCGGCCGAAGTTTTGGACCAATTAAAGATTCCTTAAGAGGACGCTATACCTGACGGTGCATTTTTTGCCGTCCATAAGATTAACATTGCGAGCGGCGAGTCATTTTCAAGGTTTACCCTTGGTTGGAAAGACACAAAATTTTGCCTGTACCTAGCCCTAACAATGTTCTAGGGAGCGTTCGAAGCAGATTTCCCAATTTCTCACTGGTTTCTTTTATTGCAACTGTTTTGCAAATGCTAGCATCGCATACCTCAAGAAAAGTGCTGTATCTCGAAAACCAGTAAAAAAATGGGAAATCTGCTTCGAACACTCCCTAGAACATTGTTAGGGCTAGGTACAGGCAAAATTTTGTGTCTTTCCAACCAAGGGTAAACCTTGAAAATGAATCGCCACTCGCAATGTTAATCTTATGGGCGGCAAAAAATGCACCGTCAGGTATAGCGGACCCTTAAATATTTCACTCGGCCGTGATTTTAGACAGGTGCATACCAAATCTCATCTATGAACGGTACAGGCTCTAGAGCAGACTTTTTCCCGAAACCCCATTTTTGGACTCAGGGGACCTCCAGGATCATGGGAAACCTAAAATCTCAATTTCGAAATTTTGCACGAAAAAAATACTTTCTCGCCATAAATGGCTAGCGAGAAAGTAAAAATAAAACCTATGCATCGCCCAATAACTAATAATTGCTTCCTCACACCTTTGATTTTCCGGTAGGTTTCAGCGGTTAGACACCTAAATACCTACCCACAGCCACAGGTAACGCCTTCGCCTCCTCCGCATTTTCAAAAACCACCCCCGCCCGCAGCACTTTGAGAGGCTCACTATAATAACAGGGCTGATAACTCAAAAGCGGTCCCACCTGGCGATGGGAGGGTGGAGTTGCTTAAGCGTACTTTAAAAGGGCTCTGCATATATTAGGGGATGATTTACGTGGAGGGTAGGTACGTCTAATGAAGGAACCCTTGCAGCCAGCCTGAAAGCTCACACGCTGCTCTCTTATTTACCCCACCCTATTTTGCACCCTAATTATTGCGATTCAATTTCCCTTGAAATCTGATACTTTCCATTTATTGCTTGACTACAGGGTTTTGAATTTTGAAATTTTCTTTGTGCTTCTTGAATGGCTGTCAACAGTTCCTAAAGTTATTGGATATTTAAATATTCTGAATGTCTTTTTAACGTCATTACTCATGAGGCTATGTTGTGATTTCACGATCGGTTAATTTTGGACATTTTTTTGGTGACAATAATCACTCGATCGTAAAATTACAACATAGCCTCATGAGTAATGACGTTGAAAAGACATAATATACTTCAGAATATTTTTTTTTAAATTTATTTAAGGCCATAGCAGTAGAGCTATAAATATCCAATAGTATTCTCACAAAGTTTAAAAATCGGAACGTAAAAAAATAGCGAATATATGGTGGCTCTTTATACGGGAAGCAAGTTATCGGCTACTTTTTCGGGACGTTATCCTTATTATTGTAAGGAACGGGCTAAAGGCACCCTGGGTCGGAAAAGGTCGGAAATTATTATTTACCAAAACTTCACTCAAAAAGGTCAAAGGATGAAAGACAAAAATTGGCCACAACAAAAAATGAACATGTAAACCTGTACATACCTAGGGAAAAGTGCGGAAAGCATTCAAATAAAAGTCACAACCCATACTGAAAACAACAACTTTCTAAGTGTGAAAGTACAAAAATTTCTGTATCTCACTGTTCCAATGAGAAACGTCAATGGAGGTTTTCTGTTGGCTGTATTTCTAGCTGTCGGGTCCAAACCTTTTGTGTGTCCTTTTGTTTGGTGTGCACCGGACCAGTGCAGACTCTCTTTTGATTTATTATGTCTGTGCACTCTCAAATGTTTCTCTTGTCTGCTCAGGGGGTCTGGGACATCGCTCACGTATTTATTTGTGAGAAAGTGCAGGAGCGTCCCCTTACTTTATAAGCACATTTTTCTCCTGTAAAAGCTAAACATAGTGTCCTACTTTCACTCGTTCGTTTCGCGTTCGAATAGCACACTATGTTTAGCTTTTAGAGTAAGTGTGATATTGCGATTACCAGTTTTGTCGAATATTTACTTTCGCACAGTGGTTTTCGTGGAGTTCGTCGAGAATGTATAGTGGCCCTTCAGGGCCACAGACCTTCAACGACGCCGCTATTTTGGGTGCCTACCCCCTCGCTTACTCCTACTACTAGATTCGGAACCTGAAAATCCGAAAAAACCAAAATCTGCCCAAAATTCATCCGCCATGACTTCATCATTGATCGAGTTGTTGAACCTGTTTTTACACCTGAAATAGTTATTATATTTAAGCGAGTCAAACCTGTCAAAAAAAAAAAGTAATTAATAAATGCTTATAAGTCGTTGGTGGTATGCTAGACGTCGAAGTGTCACACCGGTTCGATCCAGGCCCTATCAGAATTTTTCTGGTCGGCATTCAGCTCTGATATGTTCAGCATGTAAAATGTATATCAATGCTGTGGTGGTTTCTGTAGAGGTCCTTATCGCATTTGGTAGTGCTGCCATCTGAACACGATGCCTAATTTTTGAAATGGGAAAGTTGCTGAGCTTGCCCCCCCCCCCCCCACCCGTCAGCTACTACCCCATATTAGTCTTCATCAAGGCGAGAATAAAGGGTGGGGGTGAAGACAAGGGCCGTAGGATGTCTCCATTAGAACAGGGGCTGAGGGTGAGCATGTAATCGCCCATTGTACAGCCTTACGCTTGGGGGTGGAAACCCCCTCCAACCCCCAACCACAGCTGAGTCAGCCCTTTACCCCAACACCCTATGCACTTCAATGCTGACCCGAACATACGATAAGAAGACTACGAAACACCGATGAAAATCAATCTGTATACAGGTCTTTTTATCTGCAATGTCTTTATTTGAATGGGTGGTGGTTTCGATGAAATTTGGCTAAAATCGAAATTATGTTACAAAGCCTATACTGAAATATAATTCATAGATATTGTACTCCTAAAGTATGTACCTATGCTATAGTGTCCCATAAATGTTCATTGTAAACGTTATCCCCCCGTTATTCACCATCTTACCGATAAAGTTTTTAGCTACTTTTTCGGGAAGATGAAATTATAGTATTTATTTTGTAGTTTACTAAAAAAAATTCCATTGACCTAGAACCTGTAGGTTACCATACGAACCGAAGTACACACACAAGGAAAGTAGTTAGTTTATCGCAAGTTAAGATAGCTGGCGATATTTGTTTTAGGTTTAAGCGAAGATTTTTTAGTAATTCTGAAAAAGAAGAAATTCGACGACACTACCAATTCACCCCGGTCTTATTATTACGGCCAAGTCAATGGGGGAAACCAGCAGACTTCTTTTTTTGACCCTGGTTTTGTTTGTCTTCCTACCCCCCTTCTACCTTCTTTTGCTATCTTTTTCGTATATTTCTCTCAGAAAGTGTAGACTACGACGTCTCTTTCTCACGAAATATTTCTCATTACTTAAAGGGGTGTTTGTTTACTTTTTCTGCACATTTTTTAAGGATAATTTTGGATATTTAAAAGTTCTGTTACATATCCAATAGTATCCTCGTAAAGTGTGCAGAAAAAACGTAAACAAACACAAATGAGTAGACGGCCTTATCTTAAAAGTTTAGACGGATATTCACAGAAGAAAAGCATTCCGGAGCATCAATCACAATTAAGCACTAATTACTTGAACCAATAAGAAAATTCCAACATTTCTAAGAAGGAAACGTTGGGGAATCCAGAAGGGGATGAAACCACCCCTGGGAAGGATGAGAAAATGTTGTGGGGTTTCTATAGACAGCCGTGCACAAATTCCCCCCTTTTTAATTAGGGTTTCACATTTCGAGATGTCCGGAATTTTTCCTTTTCAACTTTTGAGAGAGAACTGTGACGTAAGTACGCGACCGGAATCTCAAATTATGTGGGAAACGTTTCGCAGACAAAAATTATAGTTGCCACAGTCTATAACGAAACCCTCTCTTTATAACGAACTTTCTTCATAGCGAGCAGATTTGACAGAGGGGTGGGAGGAACAAGCTCAGAGTAATACGATGGGGACCTACAGTTTTAGGTGGGCATCCACTGCCGATGAGCAAAAACACTGTGATATGGTTCTCCATATCGAATATTTTTAGACAATATTCCTCAAGTTTTCAAGGATAAAACTCTCCCTAATATTCAAAATAACTAAAATGGCAAATTGATTCTATCGGAATTGAGGATTTAAGCCCCTAATAATGGAGCCTAAATCAGCTTTACTATCTCTTCTTTCCCCTCAACTTTCTATATTTATCAATATGAAAATAGATTGCCGTAAATATGTCCTTGTGCGCAGTTTATTTTGGAATATTGTGGCTTTTTCAATTGCCTTCCGTCTTTTTGTAATAGAAAACTGGATTGCCTTTTTTCCGTTCTTCAATCTTTCTCCAATCTCTTCCGCATCCAATTTTCTAAAAATAGGTACGACTGGTTATACCACAGGTGCTCGGAAGCGAGGAGTTGGCCGAAGCCGAAGCTCTACAAGCAGTTGGCTGAAGTGTGCTCTTACGTAATTTCAGTACAACCTATAAGTACCTTCAGGTTTTGGCTAAGAAAGAAATTTTTGAGTTCACCTATCTACGATAGTACTTATTCAGTGGAAACAGCAAATTGAATGTTTAGTTCGCAGTAGAAGGGTGAAAGGGTGGGTTTCATCAGTTGCTAAAGTCTGCTATAGTGTTCCCCAAAAGTTCACTATAGCGTTTTCCTCTCCAAAGAGTCGGTGCCTTTCACCATCCTACCGATAGTGCCCTTGTCATCGCAACGTTAGCTAGGTAACGGCAGGATAAAGTTTTATTCGTCCTCTAAAATTTTTCAGGACAAAAACTGCGGTAAGTGGATTCATGAAAATTACTGAGAAAAGCTGATAACATAACTTTCTAGCGAGTAATCAAATTTTGAACCTCAAAAAAGGAAAACTCAAAAATCAAAATGGTGGAGGAACCTTTGGGGGAACAGTTGTCGGAATCGGATCAACCCCTCGGGGAGCTTACACAGTGAGGGACGTTGCGATTTACCCCAAAAAATTAACCATGACTTTATTAAGGAGGTAATCCGCTTAGTGCTCTCCTCCCTTGTATATCCCCTGCTCCCCCTCCTCCCCCTCTCATGGCGGCCGGCAGGCTGGATCTCTCTCAACTTTTTACTTTCTCGCTAGCCAAAATGGCGAGAAAGTATTGTTATCGTAAATTTTGATCGAGATTTTACGTTTCCCATAATGCCCTCTAAGTCTAACAAAGTGGTTTCTGGAAAAAGCGAGGGGTAACGAGGTTCCCACCCCTTGTGAAAAAGTCTCTCCGTCCGTCGCGTCGGTTCCCTACTCTATATACTGTTCACCTGATCTTGATGAAATTTCGTACACACCTGTCTAAAAGCACAAAAAAGTATATAGTGACCGAAGTCGCTTCCACAATAGTGATAAAGAAAATTCCGGCCAAGTCAGGATTTGAATACCTTCCCAATACACCAACAATAGTACGATGGAGTAATCATTTGCCGAAGAAATGACAATACCAGTATCCATACGCCATTAAGTTGCCCAACAAATAGACCGCGAACGTCCGAACCGCGCCGGTCCGCGGTGGGCCGCAGAAACGTAACATAATCCATAAGCTTTAGACCGGACTTTAGTTTGGTGCTATCAGTACATTCTTAATGCGAGAAAGGGAAATGCGACCATTGTCAGGCCTTTATTTGGAATGCTATGGGGATCTCTATCAGTGATCTTCCCAGTCACGTGATTTTCATTAAAAGCGCCCCTATTTTTAGAGATTATTACTTTTTATTTTCTCAATTGCCTCACGTTTGGACCAAAAAGAGATTAGATTTTAATTGGGTCCCGTGTTTTAATAGGAGCTAAATAAACAACTGAAAAGATTGGAGGGAAGCTAAATCAACAGATGTGATCAACTTAATTGACTTTACGATAGGTAGGCGCTTTAATCTATACACCTCCGGCCGAAACTTTTTCGCTCATTCTTCGGAAATCTGTGCCCTTTCAAAATATAAAATTTGAAAGTACGTAGTTTCTGTCTATAACGATTGTCAATGAAGTCTTTAATGAAAGTTCAATGTAGTAAAGATTTAAAAGTGACGGTTTGTCAAGGGACCGTACCTCGTCAGTCGTAATAGAGAGGTTTCCATCATAGATTGTGACACTTCCAGTTAGAGCTATATCTATCATATACCTAACCGTGGTTTCAGGACGATTATAGAAACTATAATATAGTGACGATATATGTTTAATTCTGGACCACTCGGTTTAACCAAGTTAATGTAGACCTTAGCGAAAGTTTCCGTTACCATCGAGTACACGCACTGGACTAACCTTGGATGTAAATTGAATTATGAAAAAACCTAATTATTTCTTGCTAAGTACAGTTGTCACAATCCACATCAAAAACCTCTCTATAACGAGGGAGCGCTACAGTTCCTTTACAGACCTTGACTCTCGATATAGCGAGTAAATTTCAAGTTGGTTTCTATTTCAGCGAACAGTCATTTAAAACATCTTAGGAAGTTCTTCGCGTAAATTTCTCCTAGAAAGTAGGTTATCGCGAACGGACGGTTTGAGATAGCGAGAATAATTTAGTTAATTAATTATTTTAATCTTCGGGAACTGCAGTTGGTCAATTAACTGTCGAGGAAGCGTTTATGTTAATCGAGGTTACATAAACTCTGGAGCGCTCAACGGGGTAAGAAATTGCCCAGCATATTTCCGAGCTGTGGTGGAAACGGACTCCACGGAATGTCAACCACTACATTAAGAACGACAGCCTAGATGGCCGAGCAGTCGAGGAGCACTGAGAGCTGGGTAACACGAGTTCGATCCCAACCCTACTAAATTTTTTTTAGACGGAATTAACCTCTGATTTGCTCAGCATGTCAGGCATCGAGGCTGTGGTGGTTCAAAATACATATAAAACTGTAGGTCCCCATACTAATACGAAGAGGGTCTGTCGGTCATTAATGAGAGGCTGTCTTTATAGAGAGTGTCGTTAACAACCGTATATAACCCTCACTGTCACTGATTCACGATGCAAGAACAAGAAACGGCATTTCTTGTTCTTGTTCTTTTTCTTGCAGTGGAAATCATTTCTTGCTCTTGTTTTTGTTCTTGCTGCGAGACTCTTGCAATTTCTTGCATACACATGGAATTTTTTGCCGTTAAAATGTGGTTTTTTGCCTACCGAGCGGCCATTTCAAGTGAAATCTATCGTCGCATAGTCTGCAGAGTTTCTCGTAGAAAATATGGACTGCAATCCATGAATGAAGCTTTGGAAAAAAACTGCCTGGGTTTATGCAAGACTCTTGCAAGAGTTCTTGTTCTTGTAAGTCACTTCTTGTTCTTGTTCGCAAGAAATGCAAGAATAGAAGCAAGACAATAAATTTTCGTCCATCACTATTCACTGTGTAGATCACTAAACCAACCAAATTATGTAGTGTTTTTAAGTAAGCGAAATCGACCGGTTCTGCTGGCACAATAACTCCCAAAAAGAGCCACGAGCAAAATTGCTACTATGGTGAAGGAAATGTTTTCAGGGTAGGTAGTAACTTTTAGAGAATCTCGGGTGGTATACGCCCTAGACAGGCTGTAACCTACACCCGGGACCTCAATAATTCTCACGATATTGAAACGGGGCAAACCTTGCAGGCTTTATTTATCGCTTTGATCCCATAACACCCTTTTCTAACACCGTGTAAATTTTTGTCTCCGAGAAATATTTCACTTTCCTGCTAACTACACAAATATGGAAGTAGTGAAGTCCCTCTCTATAACCTTGCACGCTATAGAGAGGGTTTCAAACTTTGTTTGTCGTTATAGAGGGGTCTTCGTTATAGAGAGTGTTGTACTTAAGGTGAATTTAGTGCCGAGCGGTTAAGGGTCTGACTTGTGTCCTGGGTTCGAAGCCCGGCGTCAACAATATTTTCCAATATAAGACCAAACATTCATTTGCTATTTGTTTACGTAATTTCTGCACACTTTATGATTAAATAGGTTGTGATTTTACGATCGGTTAAGTTAGGTCAGGTTAAGGCTGTATATACATTCTCGACGAACTCCACCAAAACCACTGTGCAAAAGTAAATATTCGACAAAATTAATGTTTACATTTTAGTACCGCCGGAGACTGGTAATTGCAATATCGTATTGGTTGTGTCTACTCTAAAAGCTAAACATAGTGTGCTATTTGAACGCGAAACGAACGAGTGAAAGTAGGACACTATGTTTAGCTTTTACAGGAGAAAAAGTAGAGAAATGGTGTTGCAATTACCCACTTCCGTAAGTGAAATAAAAATTGTCAACATGTAACATGGCGGCGGTAAATATTACAAACATTTATCAAGCTTTTCTACTAAATGTGGCGATAAAATCATACTGTTTTAGTCCGAAACGTTACAAAAAAATATTTCGCGTGAGGTAGTGTTGTGTTTTCGCGATCTGTCAAAAAAACACGTGGACTGGTAGTTGACTGTTTAAAACCGCTCCTGTGGGCTTTTAACTCCATTTCATGCAAAAATACAACACTACCTCACGACAACGAGTCTCAGGTTTACATCCCCCTATAAACACTTTTCACTCGCCCTGTAACTTCGGAGTAGGGCTTGAAGTACGTAGCATTGCCAACCAAGTACGCGTAGTCGACCTTAAAATCACAACAGCTTGCTAATTTAAGTCTTTATAAAGATATATTATATTTCAGAACCTTTAAATATCGAATGGTTTCCTCGTAAACTCCGCAGAAGAAAACGACAACAAATAGCGAAAGTGTGTTCGACCTTAAACATTTTAGAGCAGCGAGAAAGTAAATGCGGCAGTTTTTGTAAACTTTACTTGCCACGAAGGTTTTAGAATTTTTCTTGTGGAGGATTACAGCTCGCACCATATGAAACACGATGCCCACGCTTCGTAGATGTACGACGACGTGAGACATTCGAGAGGCGACACATTGAATTTTATATGGGACAACTTAGAAAATTTCATAACCTTTCTACGTTCTCCCTTTTCTCTAGAATGTTCTTCTATAGTCCACCTTTTGGATGATAGTAGCGACACTCTCTATTCTAAAAAAACACAGGGTTGCCAAACATTATTGTTCAGAACAAGAAGTAGACTTTAAGAAGAAGGGGTCACAATGATCTAAAAGAGTTTAGCTACGACAATTCACATTTGTGTAGTCTATCCACCCTTTAATCATTAAACTACGACTAAGGCTGGATTTCACCACTTTATCATGTACACTGTAGACTATTGTGTTCACGATAGCGCTATCCTATCGGTAAAAAAGTTAACGGCTTTCACCGTGCACCCTTATCGTACCGTTAGCTTTTCGTGCGTCAGCGAAAACGATAATTTTCATACTTTCGACTCATTTGGTGTAGTCTAATGTAGTCTTATCAACAATCAATTTCTTTCTCTGAAAAAATAGGGTGTTTTTCATGTTTATTTTCCATTTTTAGCTTGAAATTGTTGAAATAAATTTGACGTACTTAAACAAAGCAGACGAATTCTAGCGACACGACAAACCTAACGAAACGATAAGTTTTGCGTCTGCTTTAACGAAACGATAGCTGTTCGATCGTTAGGAGGCATTATTGTGAGGTGGTGAAATTCAGCCTTAGGCTAAATGTCACCACCTCACGATAGTGCCTTTAGCTATCGATTCGAAAAAGCAGACATCCTCTCGTTATGTTTGATTGTGTCAATGGAATTCGCCTGCTTTGTTTACGTCAAATTTATTTCAATAATTTCAATCTAAAAGTGGAAATAAACGTGAAAAAACCCCTATTTTTTCGGAGAAAGAAGTTAAAATGTTGATTAGACTACATTAGACTACACCAAATGAGTCGCAGGTGTGAAAATTATCGTTTTCGCTAACGCACGGAAAATCCACTCGAAAGCTAACGAAACGGTAACGGTGCATGGTGAAAGCCGTTAACATTTTTTACCGATACGATAGCGCTATCGTGTACACGATAGTCTTCACGTTAAAGTGGTGAAATCCAGCCTTAGCCAGTTAATTTTTTACGTTAAAACAACATATTATATTTCAGAACATAAATATCCAACAGGGCCCTCAAAAAGTGGTGGTAAAAAACGTAAACAAATAGCAAAGTACATTCCGTTTAAGTGAGACACAACTTGTTAAATTCAAGGACTTCAACTTCCTTCTTTCAATCTAAACTCAAAGTGCTTCATTCATTCAGGAAATTTGTTATTATTATTACGTTAAGATGATTTTCAAGTTGTAAGTTAATAGGGACAAAAAGCTGGGGAACACAAGAACTCCCAAACTTTCTATCTTCCGAACATTCTTTTATTTCTTTTTTTCGAAACTGGAAACTCTTGGTTCTTTGTAAAGTTAGTCTCCATTGCTTTTTATCTCCATCTCTCGTGCCTTTTCTTCCCCATATTATTCTTGTTTTTCGAACGCGATTTTATCATCCTAGAGGGAAAAAGTGGCAACTCAAAGAACTCAACTTTTTTAGATAAGTAACAAGTTGTGTGACGTCATAACTCTTTCGGTATGTTGAAAGAATGATTAATTGTTTTTTCGAAAGTTTTTTTTTAAGAAGTTGGTAAAATGAAAACAAATGGTGTTACAATGATGTACCTAGGTAAAGACCCGGAGGGATGTTACAGAATATGGTCGGTACATTATGTAATGTTAATTTTCTGGGGAAGCATTTTCCTAAAATTTGCCAGTGGAGGAAAAGAAAATAGATTTCCTGTCGTCTTACGCTCAGGTCAACGACCAATATTACCGCTTAGGTACGTAGGAATTAGCGACACATACCACAACCGAGGCGGTAACGTCTCCAGATATTCCTTGAGATTCCATAAAGATTTCCAAAGATTCCCAACGATATTCATGGAAAGATGAACCCAAAAGAGGTAACCACTCCAAAAAATTCCAAGATTCCCTGAGATTTCATAAAGATTTCCATAGATTCCCAACGAGTGGTTAACCCCTCGACCACAAGCGACTACAATACATTTTGAATTAGACACTGAGGAGGCCCATTACTATGGGGATTGTTTATACATACCATAACAACATAGCAAAGAAGAATTTTCGATTACGTCTCGCTGCGGCTAAAGACGTAATAAAGGGTCTGTCAATGGTCACACATGACTTTCTCGCAATTGGAAATTTTTACTTTTACTTTTTCTTAAAGATATTTTGCCGGTAAGCAGTCTTATTTTAATATAGCTCGAGGGCCGGTCAAGATTTACAGAAGGAAAACTTTTAAAGTTGTAAAATCGGTTTTGAAATTTCCAACGCTGTCATTGGTCGATAAATCGTGACGTCATGGATTAGTGCAGCACGCACACTGCGTGTCAAGCGACCATTTCCTCTCGTCTCGATTTCCATCCATTAGTGCTTGGGTGGAGCTGCTTCGTGCTACTTCTCGAGCTTACCTTCATACCCTTCCACGGGTAGATTAGGCCTTAAGGGTCCGCTATACTGACGGTGCATTTTTTGCCGCCCGTAAGATTAACATTGCGAGCGGCGATTCATTTTCAAGGTGTACCCTTGGTTGGAAAGACACAAAATTTTGCCTGTACCTAGCCCTAGCAATGTTAGGGAGTGTTCGAAGCAGATTTCCCAATTTCTCACTGGTTTCTTTTATTGCAACTGTTTTGCAAATGCTAGCATCGCATACCTCAAGAAAAGTGCTGTATCTCGAAAACCAGTAAAAAAGTGGGAAATCTGCTTCGAACACTCCCTAGAACATTGTTAGGGCTAGGTACAGGCAAACTTTTGTGTTTTCCCAGCCAAAGGTAAACCTAGAAAATGAATCGCCGCTCGCAATGTTAATCTTATGGGCGGCGAAAAAATGCACCGTCAGGTATAGCGGACCCTTAAGGCACAAGGTATACAAGTATGTAGTAAATAAAAATTTTACAAAAATAAATTGAATATTATCAAACGATAATGAGCTTGTTGCATGATATCGAATCTATATCAGCCGCGATAAAGGACTACCGAGCGGATTTGTAGGACTCTAAATTTGTTCTAAAGGTCTTCTCCCTTCGTAGATATAGCGGGTTGAAAATTTTGATTTCCGGCTTCAAAGTTGAGACAGTAGAGTAGCTATGTCCTTGTCAGTATTTAATATATCGATAATTTAATCGATCTTTAGTTTATGGTTCCTACAGTTAGCTCACAGTGAGATAGGTAGCAGAAGACGCGGAGCTTAGCAAATAGTGACGTAACCAACTGTGACGTCATTCTGTTTTTTGTTTGGGACAGTATTCAGACCCCTAGACTATTCGGCCACTAAGTGGCAAAATATTGCGACCTAAATTAGGGCTATCAACCTCAATCGGAATGAAAATGTTTAGGACCACCTGTTTTTTCAACCGTAAAAAAATAGAAGCTGAAAAATCGGAGCGTCGGTGTCGCTGAACCGAAAAAAATTATTGGTCAAACAAAATTGTTGAGAGCTACTCTGCTGCACAATTTCTGACCGAAACTGCCTTTCGGCCTATCAGAGGAAGAAAAAGAATTTTCGATTTTCACCCAAAGGGAATTTATTTTCTACAGTTCAGCCTGACTCAAAGTCATTACGAGTCCAATTTCTTATTTCAAAGAAATTGTTTTTCTTTTTTTTACTTTCTCGCTAGCCAATATGGTGAGAAATTATTTCATTTTTGTGTAATAATAATAGTAGCTGAGGGTTGGGGGGGACAAGCCCAGCAACTAGACCGTTTTCAAGAACTATCCATTGTGCTCAGCTGGCAGCACTACCAAATACCAGCTCCCCAGCCATCGGGTAAACGATGGGGACCTACAGTTTTAGGTAGGTTCCGAACCACCACAGCCTCGATATACATTTCACTTGGCATGCTGAACATATCAGAGGTGAATGCCGAGCAGAAAAACGTTTTGGTAGGATCGGGATCGAACCGGTGTGACCCGGCTCTCACTGCTCCTCAAAAGTCGACCATTTAGTCTACTCGGCTATCGAGGCCGTTCATTTTTGTGTAACACTGTTCAAACTGAAGGAGATCGTCCATCTAGCCGCACCAATTTTTGAACAAGAACAAGAAATCGTTTTTACTGCTAGTACAAGAACAAGACACTTGCTTTTCAATAATAATCAAGAACATACGACCGCCAATGGCCGTGGCTGTCCTAAAAGCTAAACATAGTGTGCTATTCGAACGAAGAAAAAAATATTGCGAATAGGAAACTATGTTTAGCTTTCACTGGAGAACGAATTTCTTCAAAAGATAGAAATGGTGGTGCCATTACCGTCCTAAATGCAGCACGCCATATTCTCATCTGTACTGTACTGTAAAAAGGGTATGCAATCCACGCTCCAAAAGACTTTCCAAAATGAAATGGAAAATGTTAAATATGGTTCTCAGCATTTATCTCAGGTACGTTACACGGATTTCTACATTAGGCTGATGAATTTTAATCGTTCTTCCTTTCATTTTCTCGTTTACAAAAATTTGTTCATTCATTTAGGGGAGTGTTTCGATATTTCATAAGGATTTAATACTTTTAGGCTTGGAGGGGGGCTATACTTTAGCTGCTTTCATCATAATTTTTTGAAATTACAAGATATTATTTTTAGAAGGCACTCTTCAAGGTATTCCCTAATTGATGTTGCCCAGCTCTGGGCTGATGGGCCTGCACCGGCTGGCTGAACATTTAATTTTGACGTAAGTCCAATCTACAATTATTGTGGCGCAAAACTGAGAAGAAAATGTTTCAAATTACAAGAGGTTGGTACAAGGGTCACCAAAGAACCGTTTTTGTTTAGGTTTTTTTGTGCACCATATATGTATAAGGATTCTGAAATATAATATGTCTTTTTAACATCATTAATTATGAGGCTGTGTTGTGATTTTACGATCGGTTTATATTGGACACATTTTTTGTTGACAAAAATCACTCGATCGTAAAATCACAACACAGCCGATTAAAAGACATATTATATTTCAGAACATTTGAATATCCAATAGTTTCCTCATAAAAGGTGCAGAAAAAACGCAAACAGGGTTGGTATCGTATCTGCCCCATAAAAATTTATCCTCTCTGAATTTTGTTGAAATGTTCGCAATAAAATGGAAAGGACTCTGTTTGACTTGTGGGGTAGAAAAGTTCATAAAAATGTAAAGGAGGAGTGGAGGGGAGGTGGGGGAGTTTGGTCTGTTGTAGGAAGAGGCTTGTTGACCTTCTGTGGGGTCAGGAGACCCCCAGGGACTCTCTGACCTCTCCTGTGGTCAAATTCAGCTCTTTCTCAGGTTCGAACTATTTTATTTCAGGGATGTTCAAAATTACATCCCTGAATGAACTATCGAAAATAGGTAATTTCACCGCCATCTTGTCGCAACTATCGATCGATAATTGCGACAGTTTACTCCATCTCTGTACATGAGAGATGAGTTGAGTTTTCCCGAGCGGACGAAGACCACGGCAAACTTCACCTGGTTAAAATCTCGCCATGTTGAGATTAGAACCTGTGTCTTACTGAGCTCCACTGCTCAGTACCTTAGGTACCACTGAGTTAATCCGTGTCTGATTATCCAGCCCCGTATATACAATATAACATGACCATCAGTACTATCATCACATTTACTGAGAAATTCATCCAAACTATAAGAAACGTTTCCGAATCAGAAAACTGTTTACAGTTTTGTGTGAGTGCTCTCTATTCCTGAGTTTCCATTCCAGCTCCTCCTTCCCAGGATGCCATCCCAGACCGTCCTTCTCGGGATGCCATTCCAGACCGTCCTTCCCGGGATGCCATTCCAGTCCCTCCTTCCCGGGATGCCATCCCAGTCCATCCTTCCCAGGATGCCATTTCAGACCGTCCTTCCCGGGATGCCATTCCAGTTCCTCCTTCCCGGAATGACATTCCAGTCCGTCTCATTCTTGCTCCTCCTTCCTGGGATGTCATTCCAGCCCCTCCATCCCTGGGCTCACTGTAACTGGCCATGCTCTTGAGTCCGTTGTCCTTACCTTACGGAAAGTCACTCCATTCGGTTAACTTTTTAGATAGAAAAAAAAGGAGCCTGAATTTATTTCCTTCTGTCTTCATGTTGGCTTCGGCAGTTGATAGAGCATTAAATAAAATGGCGTCAATTTCACTATAGGAAATACATTATCCGAGCTTTTTTCGATCACGGTTTTATGGGCCAGAAATAACAACATGCTATTACCGACGAAGGTAGGTATATATTGTATAGACTTCTTCCAACTTTTCCAAAGACAACTCCTCGAGGTATAGTGCTTGTCCTTGTTCTTGTTCTCATTCTGTTCTCCCAAACTTAAAACTTTCATGTCTGTGAGCTCTTTTCGAAAGAAAATTCTAGCAAAAATTTTTTCTGGAATGTTGCAATTGTGTAAAGAGCCTTTCTATAGCAGTGCCTTAGGAAACTGCTTAAATTATTTCTAGTTTTAACTGAAACTTACTTTTTTGGAACCAATTTTGGTAACCCCTACAAAAGCAGTTAGCCCTCCAACTGGCGTTTCGTTTAAACGTAAACGAAATACCCCTTCGAGGATTGAAAACTCAACGAAGCAAGGATGTCCCTTTCAGAATCACCAAAGCAGAAAAATTGAGAATTTGTTCTGTGAAGGACTCCGACCATCTGGCAGCGTCGCGCCGTAGGTTTTTATGCCAAGGAGTAAGGTCTCTACCCGAGGGGTTAACCACTCGTTGGGAATCATCGGAAATCTTTATGAAATCTCAGGGAATCTTGGAATTTTTTGGAGTGCGGTTACCCCTTCGGGGTTCATCTTTCTATGAATAGGTATCGTTGGGAATCTTTGGAAATCTTTATGGAATCTCAAGGAATCTCTGGAGTGGTTACCCCCAGGTAGACGCCGTTCTTGACACATATATATCGCAAAGGTTTTATAGGGAAAAGCCACCAACTCAATCTGTAAATTAGTGAACTGTGAAATACCTAACTGCAAGTTATCTGCCCTCTGCCAGTTAGGATTTAATTCGATTTGCTGCAACTCGTCAAGAGGGTGGACAATACACATTGAAATTTGCTCTCCCCAATGTCGCTCATTTGTTTTTGCTACCACCAACTTTTGTTGCCTTTTTGTACCCCTATTTGCTGAGCTCATTAGAGCTGATTTTTTCAACCCCCCTCCCCCTCCCCTGTTTTTCAAAATCGTGCTCAGCTGGCAGCAGCACACCAGCTACCTACCCATCGTGTTAGTAGAGGGACGTACAGTTCTTGGTGGGTTCCGAACCACCACAGCCTCGATAAATTTTACTTGACATGCTGAACATATCAGAGGTGAACGTCAATCAGAAAAACTTTGGTATGATTGGGATCGAACCTGTTCTATCAACCCATAACTCAAGAAAGTTCTGAGATGGAGAATGCAAGATCCTACCTACTTCTCATGGAAATAAACATCATTTTTTATTCAAAACATCTTGAGACATATTTCGAGAATATTCGCCTGGTATTGGCGAAATTCCAAAACTTTCGAATCCCGTATATTAGGGTTTGATTTACGTTTTAGTCTGATACCTAATCTATAGACGTAAGCTATTGTGTTCCAAGATTCATGGGAAAGACATAAAATATTCGTAAGCGAACAGAAAATAGGTACCTACCTTTTTTTTTTTTTTTTTTTTTTTTTTTTAACGCGCGACGTTCAGAGAACATATGCGCCGATGAGTTGGTTGTTACATTTTTTGGCCGAAGCCGAAGTTGAAGTGGCCGAAGCCGAATATGAGTGGGCCGAAGCCAGTTTAGTAGTGGGCCGAAGCCAATACATCCATGTCGGAAGCGGAAAATTTTTCCGTTCCGCCGGGATTCGAACCCGGACCTCTCAGGACACAAAGCGGACCCCTTGACCACTCGGCCACTGAGAGGCACAGGTACCTACCTATACGGGAGGGTATACTAATACCTACTACTAATGTTTTAGTCGAGGGGTTAACCACTCGTTGGGAATCTCGTTGGGAATCATTGGAAGTCTTTATGAAATCTCAGGGAATCTTGGAATTTTTTGGAGTGGTTACCCCTTCGGGATTCATCTTTCTATGAATATCGTTGAGAATATTTGGAAATCTTTATGGAATCTCAGGGAATTTCAAGGAATCTCTGCAGTGGTTACCCCCTCGGTTTTAGTGGTAGACATAAGTTTTTACCAACAGACAACGCAGGTAACAAAATTTACCTTTCTCTAGCGTGTCGAAAAACCTCAACCAATTTAATAAGAATCATTTACATAATACAGAAGGCGTTGGAAATGATTTGTTCTGAAATATAAGATACCTTTTTAATATCAGTTACCAAGGAAGTTTTTCGTCGTTGTTCACTCGGCTCGTAAATCCTTTCCTCATAAAAAGAATATTATATTTCAGAATAGAAAATTATATAGTTGGAAAGATGCCAGTAAGGGTTGTAAACAAACACTTCTAACGACGAACAGCAGAAGATAACGATAGGGGAGGTAATGACGATGTAACGACTCAGCACTAGGGTAGTTGTCAGCATGCCAGCACCCTTAGGGGTCCAGCATAGTCCAACTACTTGTTGCTGACCGAAAATGAGACCAAAGGGATGTTCTACGCTTGAGCCCTTTTGCAAAAATCCGCACCATAGGTTTGGAAAACGGCCAGAAACGGAACCAAAGGATTACAAAGAAAATCCTGTGTGTTTCCCCTTTGACCTGATTCTGCTGAATGAAAATTTCGTCGATAGGATACAACTGTATTTGGAAAATTTTTGACTTTAAGACTGAACAACCTATTGATGAGGAAACTTTTGAATATATAAATGTTCTGAAATATAATATGTATTTTTAACGGCCGAAATTAACAGGTTTTGTGGTGATTTTTGTCAACAGAAAATTTGTCCGAAATTAACCGATCGTAAAATCAATACAACGCCTGATATTTTCAGTCTTTAAAAAGACATATTATATTTCAGGACATTTAAATACCAAACAGACACTTCAGATTTTTTTCAACAGGAATAAAAGATTCTTCTTACCTTTTCTCGTGGAGGCTGGGGTGTTGACCACAAGTAGGGCCAGAATGAGCCCCAGGGCCGCGCCCCAATGCAATGACCCCCACATTATGTTTGATCAAAAATCCTGACGCCACGGAGTCATCCTAGGCACGGCACTGAACCGCACTACACCAAACGTTCACAAACTGCCGCGAACCTGAAAGAAAAACAGATTCTCATCACATAGGTATAGCTTCGCCCTCGGAAACATAGCTGGCAACATACGATGCTTCCTGGGATGGAAGAGCCGGAATGACGGAGTTGGGACGTCAGACCACTAAGGGATGACGTGTAAAAACTGTCATTCTTCTCCTAGAGGCCAGGAAGGCCGTCCAGGACGCATATTCTGTGTTCAAGGGCTGGTGCCGCGAATCGAACCAAGTACCTTAGTCATCGTGGTTTTCCCTTTAGACGCTGAGAAAGTAAAAACTTCAACATTCAGCACTGTTTGAAACTTATAAATTTTCACAACCCTCTTGAAGTATTCAAAAGAAATTCCAAGCTTCGCAAAGTATGGAAATATGTGAAAGTGGCAATAGAGTTTGTAGTAAATGAAATATTGGCAGATGGGAACATTTCAAAATCGATATCCGTTTCCGATACTTCGTGATATCGACACACAAGTTCCGGTCTGTCGTCCGTCGACATTTGGCTTGTCCACCCTTCTCAGCCAATACGGAGAGAGAACATTTCCAAATACCAGCTCCCTCCCATCGTTTTAGAACACAACAGGGACCTACAGTTTTAGGTGGGTTCCGAACCACCACAACCTCGATAAGCTTTTCACTCGACATATCTGAGGTGAGTGCAAAACAAAAAAATCTTGATATGATCGGGATCGAACCGGTGTAATCCTGCTCTCAGTGATACTCTAAACACCACTAAGCTATCGAGACTGTTTTATGTTAACTAGCTAAGTGTACGTAAGCAGGATGTATTATCACTGTATAATACATAATGAGAGATACAACCACAGCCAATTTAATCTGAAGCGAACAACTCTAAAGGGCAGTTCACATATTGGCCCAACTTGGATGCCTTGTGGGCCCAATGTGGCCAAATACCCTCCAATCTCTCCCGTTCTTCGTTTGGCCCATACTTATTTCACAGAAACTGTCCCTCATCAAAACAGCAGAAAATAAAAGACATGACTACCGTTACAGCTCTGTAAAATAATCTACAAAAATGACAACCGAAAATACCAACCTAAAATAGTGTCAAGTAACGTCGTAGCAACATAAAAACCACCAACGTGACCAGCGACACAACTCGTGAGACGCGACAACGACGTGACCACCTTGCGCGAACGCTAGGAACCGACTGAGCCGAGAGCTGATTCAGCGAGCCGACTCCGAGGCTGACTCCAGTACCGAGTCAGAGTCAGAGAGGGCGCAGTCTCCCGTGCATCAAACTGACACATTCTGATTAATCATTCAACCGTCTATTATATTAATGAGCTAGACGGTACTTGTCTTGTCACTCTTAAGAGACACAGACGCTGTTAAGAGGACGCTATACCTGACGGTGCATTTTTTGCCGCCCATAAGATTAACGTTGCGAGCGGCGATTCATTTTCAAGGTTTACCATTGGTTGGAAAGACACAAAATTTTGCCTGTACCTAGCCCTAATAATGTTTTAGGAGTGTTCGAAGCAGATTTCCCAATTTCTCACTGGTTTCTTTTATTGCAACTGTTTTGCAAATGCTAGCATCGCATACCTCAAGAAAAGTGCTGTATCTCGAAAACCAGTAAAAACAAGCGGTACGACACGGTCGGACAAAACTTTACCTGATTACTTGCGCGATTCCTAGAAAAAACCCTTGGTTAAATGATTGGAGACGGAAAATCTTTTTGACGAAAGGAATGGCCCCAGAATGTTCCCCCGAGTACTTAGAGACCCCACACGACGTACTATGGCAACCACCCAAAACTACCCCCTAAAACGAGGTGAGGTGGTTGGGGAAGCTCGGAAAAACTTTTTGACAAAATAAATTGCCTCAGAACGTTTCCCCGAGCATTTTGATACCCCATACAACGTACTTTGGAAAGTAACCAAAACTCCCCCCATAAGGGGGGGGGGGGGTGGCGAAAAAACATTTTGACCAAATATATTGCCTCAGAACGATCTCCCGATCATTTTGAGCCCACACAACCCATATTTCACAAACCACTCAAATCTACCCCCCTTAGGGGGTGGGGTGCTTGGATACGTTCAGAAAAACTTTTTGATACAAAAAATTGCTTCACAACGTTCCCCCGAACAGTTTGAGACCCCATAAGCCGCACTTTAAAAGTCACTCAAAATTGCCCCCCTCCCTGGGGGGGGGGGAGGGGGAGGCTCGAAATAAGCCATATACCATTTGTGACGAGTATGGCCGTTGTCACGTGTCATATATAGAACTACTCATATACCACAAACAACTGAATCCACTGATTTCACCCTTTTACAGGTTCAGGGGGGACTTCCCCCCTTCCAGGGAGTTATGCGGGGGTAGTGGGTGGTATCATTGGATTCGTAATTATTTGTTCTATAATAGTTTAAAATTTGATCAAAATCGTTAGAGCCGATTTTGAGAAAATATTTTTTTTCTACCTTTTGGGGGAGTTTTGGGGGGGTAACCCCCCTTAATTTTAAAGGGGGGAAACTGAACTTCCGGATTCTGATTTCTTCCAATTTTAGAAAGGTCACTACCGATTTTGAAGAAAATCGGTTGAAAAGTGCGCCGTCCAGGTCAATGCCACATACATAGCTAGCTAGCTACATACATACATACATACATACGTACTGACACGGAGTACCTGACCTCTTCTAAAAATTCCTATGGGCAAACTTTTCGTCGGAGGAAAAAAGTGAGATGGTTTTCATATTTCGAAGGAATGGACGTTTCCAAAATGTATATGCAAGTTTCAATCGCTTTTGAGGTCTGGGAGCAATGACGGTTCAAAGTTGAGGTTTGCCGAAAATTGGCCCGCACGAATACAATACTTTACCTTACGTATACTCCGTATACAGGTAAAGTAAGTAAAAATGGGAAATTTGCTTCGAACACTCCCTAGAACATTGTTAGGGCTAGGTATACAGGCAAAATTTTGTGTCTTTCCAACCAAGGGTAAACCTTGAAAATGAATCGCCGCTCGCAATGTTAATCTTATGGGCGGCAAAAAATGCACCGTCAGGTATAGCGGACCCTTAAGAGACACAGACGCTGTTAATAATTTTATCGAACCTAGATTCCTAGGAAAGAGAAGACGTCTGCAGACAAACAAGAGCCTTTTTCCTTTATCTTTGATTGAAGAATAATTCTGGTGGTTACCCCTGGCCTGAAGGCGCATATTGGCCGAAGCCAAATGAATATTTAGTGTCACACCGCTGCTTCCAACAGAAAATTTAAAAAAAATCGAACCCATAACGCGTTTCATAGCACAATCATGGTTTGTTTATTTTTTCCCAGCCATTTTTTGAGGACACTGTTGAATACTTTAATGTTCTGAAATATAATGTGTCTTTTTATCGTCTGAAATTATCTGGCTACGCTGTGATTTTTACTATCGACCAATATTGTGTTTCAGAACATTTAAATAACAGTCTCCCGTCTTGATTTTGAGAAAATGGGCAAAATCAGAGGTGCAGATTTTTAGAAATAAAAATTAAAGTGTTTTTGAGGTCTCAACATCTCTTATAAGTTCTATTAAGTTTCCTACAGCATTTTATAAAAGGTAAATAAAAAACCATTGGACACTTTTTTCATTTTTTCATTCATTTCTAAAAAAGACTTATTCATATTTCGAGGACCCATTTATAATCGCTTTAGATATTTAAAACGGGCAGAGGCAAATCTTGTTTCTGTCGCCATTGGACGGTTGAAAAGGGCTCACGCCCTGGGGGCAAGGTGGGGGGGGGGGCTCACCATATTTCAGTAATGAAGTCCCCCCCTCCTGTCTCTAGGGGCTTCACGAGACGGCTTCATCTGCCAGGGCATTCCCCCCCCCCCCTTTCACGAGTTTTGTTCCCCCATACTTGCCCACAAATTCTCTACTGTAGAGCTCCACTAGTTAAATAGTTTAACTAGTGGTCGTTTCGAACACACCTAGAACTGTAGGTCCCCATCGGAGCTGGCATTTGGTAGTGCTGCCAGTTGATCACCATGGATAATTCTTGAAATGGATTAGCTGTCCCCCTACAACCCTAAACTGTAGTAATGGGGTAACGCCAATCTATTAATATGCATATAAAATATATGTCAATGTCTAACTGGACACCAGAAATTCTGTACGGAATTAAAAGACAATATTATCACGAACCTGAATTTATTATAATTTAATTCTAATACAAATTTAACATGGGACAAAGCCATCAGCATCAATCATAATAAACATCCCCGAATTTTCAAATTTTGAAATTTTCCATCCAATTATTTTACAGCTGAATTTGGAGAAATCAGGACCATTTCGAAAATGACTGCTATGATTGGAACGCTGGAGGGGGTAAGCGTCCGAGATTGATTGGGGGTTATGAAGAGTAGAATTCCGGAAACTAAATTAAATTCCTCAGCAGACTAAGGGGGTGAGGACGGCCGCTGGGGTCCAAGCTGAGTAAAAAAAATGTTCTTCATTTTTTTTTCCTAATGAAATAATCAAATTTGTACTCATTGAAGCTGACTGTGCTCTGTCGAAAATGTCATGGCCCCTGGAATTGAAGACACCCCTTCTTTGTAAAGGTATATGCCTTTTTTCACCACCACCTGCTTTTAGATCGTTAGATGAGCCACTTACCAATGAAGAAGTGCATAAAGAATGGGTCTTCTTTTATTGTGTACCTTAGTGACTGTGGAGAGATGCAAGCGAAGAAACACAACTTTTAGCCATGACAAGGTGCAAGGTAGTTTCGCAAATGGATCCCTACAGGTTCTTGGTAAAATTCCGCCTACCTGTACCTATGCGTACTTAAGCAAGCCTATAATCGAATCCAGTACCAATTTCTCAGGGTCATTGCGGGTAACCATACTGAGTGGTTGGGCACTGTCCTGTGCGGCGGGTGACTCAACCTTGGCTTAACCTAAGAAGACGACTACCCTTCAATCTCAGGGGCCATGACATTTTCGACAGAGTCATAAATTTTATGAGCCTGTTAATTTCGGCCGTTAAAGAGACATCATATTTCAGAATATTTAAATATCCAATTGTATCCTCATAAAGTGTGCAGAATAAAAACGTAAACAAACACGACTTCACGACCCTCTTAACCTTAAGCGCATAATCGGCTGAAGCAGAGTCCGAAATTCTTCTTTCTAACCTGACTTTCGAACACCCTTAACTCTAACTCCTCCCCCCCTCCCCCCCGTCTGTCAGATATTCCCTGGGGTTTTGAGGACAAATGAACGTTTCCGCACGAAGTGACGTCATCCGGGAACACGTCTGGACCTGACCAGCCCCTCATTCTGCAGTCGAGGCAATACTTAACTCTCCCTCAGGACAGGCACTGTCTGACACCTTCCCCCCTTTTGTACCTCAAAAGGAGGAGAGGAGGGGGAGGAGGAGGGCGGTGGATTCTATTGTAACTGTCTACCCGCCACCCCTCGACTGTCCTACATTTAAGGCTGAATATATATTCGCTATTTTTTTACGTTCCGATTTCAAACTTTGTGAGAAAACTTTTGGATATTTATATATTCTGAAATATAATATGTCTTTCTAACTTCATTACTCACGAGGCTATGTTGTGATTTCAAGATCGGTTAATTTTGGACAATTTTTTTTGGTGACAAGAATCATTCGATCGTAAAATCACAATCTCATGAGTACTTAAGGTGGAATACACGTATTTGGTTCGCAATGCTACGTACGTTTCGGACTAAAATAGTATGATTTTATCGTCACAGACACAGATTTCCAAATTTCTCACTGGTTTCTTTTATTGCAACTGTTTTGCAAATGCTAGCATCGCATACCTCAAGAAAAGTGCTGTATCTCGAAAACCAGTAAAAAAAAATGGGAAATCTGCTTCAAACACTCCCTAGAACATTGTTAGGGCTAGGTACAGGCAAAATTTTGTGTCTTTCCAACCAAGGGTAAACCTTGAAAATGAATCGCCGCTCGCAATGTTAATCTTATGGGCGGCAAAAAATGCACCGTCAGGTATAGCGGACCCTTAAGGCAAGGCACCAACATTTCTTTTCGGGAGGATAACGCTATAGTGAACTTTTAGGGGACACTATAGTAGATTTTAGGCACTGGTGACGTTAAAAAAGGTGTACCTATTATTCTTAAAACATAAGTAGTATAAATATAAATACCCAAGTTGATCTAATTGTTGCCAACAAACCATTACTTTTATATTGGAAACACAAGATCTCTGTAATTTTTGAAAATTGGAGAGGAAGTTTGAAAAAAAAAGGTTTGTACCCAAGAGACCTGGATACCCAGGTTGAAAAATCGTTACGGGACTTCCACCGTAATTAAAAAACTTCCCTTTCCCTTATGAAGGAAAATAAATTATTTTTGTGTCGCGACGTAAGTTTTCCAATATAATGAAAATTAGAAAACATCATCAAAGTTTACTCGAGAAAGTCAAAAGTCGAAAGAGCTATCCCTCTCTTTCTACAGTCGTTACTTTTTATTTTTCTCAATTTCTTTAATTAAGGTAACTTTCCGTTCAAGTTTGAAGTCCGATCGGCAGCAGGTGAAACGCAACCTGCGCCAGGTTTTTACTTTCTCGTTACCTTTCTCATTTATTTTCGTTTGTAGAATATACCTACGAGAAATTAACTGCATTGAAATTGTTTCGACCTTCCTGCCACTGCAGGTAGGTAGGTAAGTTGACTTATTGATGAGACTGTATAGCGTTGAGCCATTTTGCGACTGATTTTAAGGGCCACCATACATTCGCTATTTTTTTACGTCTGGACTTCAAACTTGATGGGAAAACTATTGGATATTTAAATATTCTGAAATATAATACGCCTTTTTAACGTCATTACTCATGAGGCTATGTTGTGATTTTACGATCGAGTAAATTTTGTCACCAAAAAAACTTGTCCAAAATTAACCGATCGTGAAATCACAACATAGCCTCATGAGTAATGATGTTAAAAAGACATATTATATTTCAGAGTATTTAAATATCCGATAGTTTTCTCACAAAGTTTGGTCCAAACGTAAAAAAAATAGCGAATGTAGGTACTTACCTATATTCAGCCTTAATTTGGTAACAAACAAACAATCTTACCTTCTACAGGGCCTCACGACGACGGCAGTAGATGGGTACACAACAGGTAATCATCACAATTGTAAATATTAAGATTATGAGGTTTCAGGTTGAATATAATAACGAATTAAACATAGGGGTGAAACCGTAGGTACCTACTGTTTTCGTCTCAATATAGGTACCTACCTACGCTCAGGGGCCCGGACCGAAGAAGACTAAAAATGACAGTAGTAATGGAGGCATTGGAGGCACACCATGACGGCAGCAAAAGTCGTGGCAGCAACTACCACCAGCAAAAGCCCGCCAATAGTAAATGGCGGGAAAAGTTACTATTTTTCTTCACAGAGAGAATTATTGATTAAATGAATGATTTACTTCATGTTATGAATAGTCATCTCAAAAAATATATTATATATTTTTTCAACTCAATCTCTGATATCTTTTCAAGCCATTGGAGGCTCCAGGGGAGGGGGGGGGGGGGGGCATGGTCCCCATGGCATTTAAGATATGGTTATATAGGTACTTAACGTCTGAGACTTTGATAGGGACCTACAGTTTAAGCTGGACTTGCAACAACTATACATTTGCACTGTTTCAATATCCCCTACTTACACAAGGTTATCGGAAAATCTGTCAGGAAAAAATCTCAGCCCACTGAAGGTTGAACCCAGAAGCTTCTTGAAAAGTCCGGTACTGAACCAATCTAATACGGTGCTCCTCGTTGACAGCCTGAAGTAAAAAAAAACCAAAACCCAAATTTTTTACAAAGATCAAAAAAATAAAAGTTTTTCTCCCACAGACTTGTAAAGTGATCCAAACCACTAAATTCAGTCTCTAAGGCTAAAAGCTCTGAACGACCAAAAAAAAAATCAAAAAGGGCAAAAGAAATTCGACTTATTGAAATTATAAATCTGGGAGTTATTTCCCAAAGTCGTGATCCTATATAACTTTCCCCCACTTCAACTTTTGGAAATTTCGAAATGGACCCTGCTTACTTATGCTTCCCCCTTTGCTGAAATAAAATAATGCTATGCCCGTTATTGGCATAGAACGGTTCGTTGAAAAACACAGAACAACATTGGGGTCCAATGAACCTCAGAGTCTTTCAAAAAGGTCACCCTTAACCAAGACCTACGTATTTAAAAGGTTGCATCGCTGAAATCGTAATAATTTGACAGTCAGTATTGCCCAGGTTGACCGATGTTCGTGTGGTCTAAAAATCCAACAGTTCTGACTGGTCAAACTTATATTAACGGTCTTTGTCTGTGTTCGAACTAGGCAACCTCCTGAGTAAAAAGACTTTGAGTTTCTATCCCCTCATACCAGCGTAGCAGTTGATTTTTTGGATCGCTGACTTCGAAAAGAAGCTGGAAAAGAGAGAGCTGTATTGACAAATGACGATTTCAAGTCATCCAGAAACCGCAAACCTTTCTTGAATTATGTTTTAGCATTTATTGGGAAATATAGGGACCATTTTTGTGAGTTTTGTAAAATAGGGCCTCATCTTATTAGACTTGGTTAACCAAGTAGGTTGTTGTCTTTGAAGGAAAATTGAGAGTAGGATAATACTGGATCGATTTTGATGGTATTAAAGTTTTTCTGATCGACGAGGGGTTAACCACTCGTTGGGAATCTAGTTGGGAATCTTTGGAAATCTTTATGAAACCTCAGGGAATCTTCGAATGTTTTGGAGTGGTTACCCCTTCGGGGTTCATCTTTCCATGAATATCGTTGGGAATCTTTGGAAATCTTTATGGAATATCAGGGAATCTTGGAATGTTTTGGAGTGGTTACCCCTTCGGGGTTCATCTTTCCATGAATATCGTTGGGAATCTTTGGAATTCTTTATGAAATCTCAGGGAATCTTGGAATGTTTTGGAGTGGTTACCCCTTCGGGGTTCATCTTTCCATGAATATCGTTGGGAATCTTTGGAATTCTTTATGAAATCTCAGGGAATCTTGGAATGTTTTGGAGTGGTTACCCCTTCGGGGTTCATCTTTCCATGAATATCGTTGGGAATCATTGGAAATCTTTATGAAATCTCAGGGAATCTTGGAATGTTTTGGTGTGGTTACCCCTTCGGGGTTCATCTTTCCATGAATATCGTTAGGAATCTTTGGAATTCTTCATGAAATCTCAGGGAATCTTGGAATGTTTTGGAGTGGTTACCCCTTCGGGGTTCATCTTTCCATGAATATCGTTGGGAATCTTTGGAAATCTTTATGGAATCTCAGGAAATCACAAGGAATCTCCGGAGTGGTTACCCCTCACTGATCGACATTGAACTCTGGTCTGTGGTTGTTCGCTACCAACCTGAAACTGTTCCCCTCTATCTTCAAATACTAAAAAAATATATATATATATACCTAGAACGTTTTCTTGCCAAAAACGAAGTTCCTTAAAAAGAGTTAGAACATGTTCCACCGTATGAACGGTGAAAAATTCAGACATCCGAAAGTTTTAAAGATAAATGGATCTGAACCGCCGCTTCAAAATTCTTGGAGCTGCATAGACTATCCTCAGCAATGCATTTCGATGGACTTCGCCCCACCCTTAAAAGACTTCCAAGTTTTTGACGTTCTTACCTGTCCAGGTCCAATTTAGATTCCTGATCCTTATCCTCCCTCACTTCCCGAACCCCCATGAATTTTTAGTGGGTAGTAAAAATCGATCGATATCGACGAGGGCGGTTTACCGGAAAGGTCGGAATAAAGAATGAAATTTTTTGTTTTTACTACCCAACTTTTCTCCCGTATGATTGAGTTGGGAGTTGTTTTAAGGTACGTAGCTAGGCTTTTTTATTGCTGTACCTATTGGTTTGGAAATTATTACTCAAAATGAAAGCTGTTGCCTTCTCCAACTTTTCCGTGTTACATAAATTATTTCAAAGCTATTATTTGCAGGCAACTGTGTAGGTTGGCTTGTCTCAATACTGTTTTAAGAGGACGCTATACCTGACGATGCATTCTTTGCCGCCCATAAGATTAACATTGCGAGCGGCGATTCATTTTCAAGGTTTAACCTTGGTTGGAAAGACACAAAATTTTGCCTGTACCTAGCCCTAACAATGTTCTAGGGAGTGTTCGAAGCAGATTTCCCAATTTCTCACTGGTTTCTTTTATTGCAACTGTTTTGCAAATGCTAGCATCGCATACCTCAAGAAAAGTGCTGTATCTCGAAAACTAGTAAAAAAAAATGGGAAATCTGCTTCAAACACTCCCTAGAACATTGTTAGGGCTAGGTACAGGCAAAATTTTGTCTCTTTCCAAACAAGGGTAAACCTTGAAAATGAATCGCCGCTCGTAATGTTAATCTTATGGGCGGCAAAAAATGCACCGTCAGGTATAGCGGACCCTTAAGGTGACGTAGGTTTATTACCAACCAATCAGATCGTCATGATTTACGTCACTACCTACTTAGCCACCTATAATACCCAGTTACCTTTAGGTAGGTACCTAAACTTTATTGCTCAATAAAATTCGCCTGAGGATTCATGATTATGTAATTGTAGAGTCGGTGTACACGTCAAATAAACTTGACAGTTGTTAGCCTGCAGATTCATGATTATGTAATTGTAGAGTCGGTGTACACGTCAAATGAACTTGACAGTTGTTAGCCTGCAGATTCATGATTATGTAATTGTAGAGTCGGTGTACACGTCAAATGAACTTGACAGTTGTTAGCCTGCAGATTCATGATTATGTAATTTTAGAGTCGGTGTACACGTCAAATAAACTTGACAGTTGTTAACCTGCAGATTCATGATTAAGTAATTGTAGAGTCGGTGTACACGTCAAATGAACTTGACAGTTGTTAGCCTGCAGATTCATGATTATGTAATTGTAGAGTCTGTGTACACGTCAAATGAACTTGACAGTTGTAAGCCTGCAGATTCATGATTATGTAATTGTAGAGTCGGTGTACACGTCAAATAAACTTGACAGTTGTTAACCTGCAGATTCATGATTATGTAATTGTAGAGTCGGTGTACACGTCAACGTCGTAGTGCGAAATTTCTCTAGATTGTCAATACTCTGATATCGTCATAGATGTTGAGTGTTGAAGAACTGGTTGCAGGGGCTCATAGATTTCTCGCCAGCAAAAGAAAAAAGAAAAAAAATCGAATTACTTTTCTTAAAGCCACATAAGAAGATTTCACGGAAAGAAGACATAAAGTAGATCAGAAAAAGATATCATTCCTTAAGAAAAAGTCTTTTTCAAGACAAAAGAATTTCTTGCTTCTTTTATCGGCAACTCATCGGCAGGAGAGAAAAGAAAGGTTAATGTCAGGCTGATGTCCTGAACCGCGATTGAGGCGTCGGAGACAAAAAATGTTTGAACGACGGTCAGCGAAAAAGGAAAAAAATATGAAGGCAACGAAAACAGATTTCAGATATAAATGGCTTGTTAGAGAACAATAGAAAATCGGAGAACGGCAATTACAAAGGATTTCGGCTTGGTTTTAGGCCGAATTTATTTACTGTGTGTCGGCCTTATAGTTACTGACTATACTAGGAGATATCACTCGTATCATAATATATTATGTCTACTGTTTTTAATACTATTATTTTTTCCTTGTTAATATTTTTCAGGTATCAACTATAATGCCTCAGGTAGGTACCTACACTATATATGGCCCAACGCCAGCCAGTTTCTAAAGTCTGCTATAGTGTCTACTAAAAGTTCACAATAGCGTTATCCTGGTGCCTTTCACCATCCTGTCGGTAGCTTCCTTTTTTTAACGTTAGCTATAGTGGACATTTAACGGCAAGATAAATTTTCCGGCTACTTTTTTCAGGTAATAGCCACCTTAAATAAATTAAACGGAAACGGGAGACTTTGCTGGTTTCATTTCCGGCGGCCATAGCGAAGTTAAAGGTCGATTTTACTTTAAACCTGACATTTAATAAAAATCTTTCATAACGGCAGGTTTTCTTCAAAGACAGGCATTAAAGGCTTTGAGGTGGCGGAACAGCGTAATGCCCTTAAGCGTAAGCTGCTGGAAAATTGCAATTTTTCCCCCCAACTGATTTTAATTTTCCACGTCCAAGTTGTATTTAACAGTCACTTCCCCTACACACTTTCACTGCGTTAAGTGGAAAACTTTTGTTTTTAACTTTTAACGCGAATCTTCCAACTTTTGTCTGTTTGTTTGAGATTCAAATGTAGGCGTTCCTTCACACTGGAAATCAACGTCATGTTTTCACTCTACCTTGAACATTAAGGCTGAATATACATTCGCTATTCTTTTAGGTTCGGACTTCAAACTTTGTGAGAAAACTATTGGATATTTAAATGTTCTGAAATATAATATGTTTTGTAACGTCATTACTCATGAGGCTGTGTTGTGATTTTACGATCGAGTGATTTTTGTCACAAAAAAAAATTGTTCAAAATTAACCGATCGTGAAATCACAACATAGCCTCATGAGAGTCATGAGTAACGACGCTAAAAAGACATACCTTTTATATTTCAGAATATTAAAATATCCAATAGTTTTCTCACAAAGTTTGAAATCGGAACGTAAAAAAATAGCGAATGTACCTTAGGTATATTCAGCCTTAAGTCTGTTCGATAGGAGACACTATAGTGCAATTTAGAGTGGTGAAATCCAGCCTTAATAGTATGTCGGACTTTCCATAAGAAGCAGGTGAAGAGAACCCTTGTGCCTTGTGTCTTCTTGTGTCTATATGCAGGCCTCTGACGTATACCTGGCCATGCCCGGCTGAGGGAAAACCCTACTGTACCTTCAGGTTTATTTCTGGGCTGAATTAGCACAGTGGTTAGTCACTGAGTTAAGCAATACCTAGGATCGAATCCTGACTGCTCGAGATTTTTTGTTTTGTCGAAATGAATCTCTCCTAGCCCTGGGCATATAGAGCCCTGATAGGAACCTGACCTTCACCAGCTGAGGGGAAACTCAACTCCCTGGCGTGATTGTGACAAAATACCCCCTTGTGGGACCTGACCTATTTTTCTCTTGTAAAAAAATTAAAACAATTTCGGCGTAAAGTGGAAAAATAATACGAAAATAAAGGGAGCAATTAAAGCGATTATTTAGAATCAGGTGAAGCAAGCGAAGAAAACCCATTAAAACGAATGAGATTCAGCTCAAGAGAGGAAATAATTAATTCTACTAATGGATTGCATGGAAAGGATTGCTATCACTCCACAGTAGTAAAGTCAATTAAATAATAAATCTTCATTATACATGTATACCTACCAATGCCATCCAATCAAAATATGCTGAAATTATAATCTACTTTAAATCCTTTAAAAAACAATTTTTAGACTTTTTCTAACAACGATAAAATTGCTGATATCCAGATTTGAACTCAGGATAGTTGAGAGTCCAGTGTCCTGACCACTATCATACTCTTCAAGTTGTACTTCTTAAAATTTTTGGTGTCGAGTTGTGAACATATTTGGCAGTATTCGTCAAATGTCAAATTAGAGTAGATTTCTGTGATGGCAAATAGTCTCTCTCTGTAGCGACCGTCAATGGAAATTTTCTCGCTACTAGTGTGTACCTATAAATATTTTTAACGCCTAGATAATTTAGATAAGCGGTCTTTAAAGCTAATTTTTAATTTATTTTTTCTCTACCTGTAATGGCCCACTTTAACGAGTGTCCTTCAGTGGCTCGTGCTATAATCAGGTACAACGTGACACTTAAGTATTTATACGTAACATTTAGTTGTAGCTGGGCTCACAGTGGTTTGGTATTCGTCTTGTTAAACAAACTGTACTGAAAATATGATTTCCCTGTTCTTTTTACTAATAATTACTGCTTTTTATTTGGACATTGGTAATGGACTACCTTCCCAACTTAGAGAAACAGATAACTCTGTTTGGCCGGTAGATAGTGCATGGAATAACAGCAAGCCTGACCGAGTACACTGGGGGACTGCTCCCGGTAAGTACATTTTAAGGGCGACCATACAATCTTGTTTTTACTTTCCCGTCTATACGAAGTATATAGGAAAGTATTGTATGTGGTCAAAAAAATTCTCAAAACATTTCCGACCCCCTCCCCCAGTTTTTGAAGGTTTGCGAAATATGTCTTGTGGGTACTCAAAATACTCGGGGAGACTTCTTCATGCTAGTTATCTCGTCTAAAAGTTTTTTCGAGGACCCAGAAACATATAGGATGGGAAAGTTTGTGCGACCATTGTCGTACAGCTTGTTAAGGTTCTTTTTTTACCGTATTTTTTTTTCTTTTTTCAGATTTGCCACGCCATCGCCATCGCATTGAACCTACTACGGAAAAACCGAGCGATTCAAGTTTTACGTCTAAGTACCTCAGCCCTATCTGGGACACCGTCGTGAAATACTCGGGCTACATAGTTGCTGGCATAGTAACGGCGGCTAAGTCCCTTTACGGCTGGTTGCTAGGTTAAGTATAGAAAATGTAACCTAGCATTTACCCCAAGAAATACCTGTAAGCGAAATATGGGTTGCTTTCTCAATAAGTTCCTAAAAGTTCATTATCTACGGAAAAAAAACGTTGGTGGCTCACTATAGTCAATTTTACGGGTAGAAGAAGGTAAGGGTCTAAAATAATTAAATTTTTATAGTTACTCTCATTCTACGTTATCCGGCAGATAGACAATGGTTTAAGGGTTCATAGCTATTATAATAGGTTTATTATCTAAGTTGTCTACGGCAGAATTTTCATTCCCTCTTAAGAATGAATTTGCCGTGTACCTTAGCTAGGTACTTTTACACTGGTTCTCCCACTGGCTTAATGGTGAGCTGAGTTATTTGGACATGAGGAGGTGTCGCCAATACTGCAATTATAGCATCGGCTGAAAAAAATTAGAGAATCAAAATAAGGTAGGTTTTGACCAGGTAACGATGGTGTTTTTTGTTCTGAATTATAAGAAGCTTTTAAGGGAGTATTATCTACCTCGCATCCGCTCGCGAATATTCTGTGTTATATATTTTCTTATTTCTTTTACCTACCAACATCCTTGGAGAGGAGCCGAGGACGACTTTGAAACATTTTGACAGTGTCTTCTGCCACGTTTTCCAAGTGAAAAAGTTCCGAATCGGTGTATCCGGGGCTGATGTTCTGAAATTGTAATACATAGGTATAAATGTATAAAAAAAACAATTCATGTAACATAAAAAGGGTACTTAGGGTAATATGCTATAATCAACTTTACTGTACAGGATAAGAACCTGAGCCCTTATTACTTACTTAAGTACTTAAGTACTTACTACAGTACTTACGGATATTTTAATAGAGGACCCCAAGGCCACCAACTCAAAACGTAAAATTTCGGAAAGAGCAGTGAGTGCATTTTTGCTGGCGGGGTAGACATTCATGATAGGATCATCTCGGTCCGGTACCCCATGCCCAGCGATACTAAAAAAAAATTGCCAAACTTAGAACCAAAATTTCTGTAGGTATATATTTTTTTTTCTGCACTAAAATGTACCAAATACCGAATAAGATTTGGTTGGTCTTAAGAGGACGCTATACCTGGCGGTGCATTTTTTGCCGCCCATAAGATTAACATTGCGAGCGGCGATTCATTTTCAAGGTTTACCCTTGGTTGGAAAGACACAAAGTTTTGCCTGTACCAAGCCCTAACAATATTCTAGGGAGTGTTCGAAGCAGATTTCCCATTTTTTTACTGGTTTTCGAGATACAGCACTTTTCTTGAGGTATGCGATGCTAGCATTTGCAAAACAGTTGCAATAAAAGAAACCAGTGAGAAATTGGGAAATCTGCTACAAAAACTCCCTAGAACATTGTTAGGGCTAGGTACAGGCAAAATTTTGTGTCTTTCCAACCAAGGGTAAACCTTGAAAATGAATCGCCGCTCGCAATGTTAATCTTATGGGCGGCAAAAAATGCACCGTCAGGTATAGCGGACCCTTAAGAGGAGTTTATACCTATAAGGTACTGTTTTCAATAACTTCTACCTGTTTATGTTGATGATATGGCCGTCAGTAACTGCTGATTCCTGCATGAGAGTGATCGCTTCCTTGCAGCACATTGTCACACCCATGAAGTTGACATCCATTGTTTTCTTCCAAACTTCAGGAGAGGTTGCTGAAAGCAATGTGCAGATAATTTAGAAGGAGTAGAGAGGGGGTTTCCTCCCCTCCTGCTTATTTTCGAGGCCTTTTCTCTTTACCTATATTATTGGACATGAGGGGGATGAGAATGGGATCGGGGGTTTATAGGCTTTCCCTTTCCTATTCTGAAATTCATACCCCCCACGAGGATGCCAAAATATACCTACTGGTACTACGAGTGCTCTGAAATATAATATGTCTTTTTAAAGTCCGTGATTAACTATGTGGTAATTTTACGATCGAGAGATTTTGTCAAAAACATTTTTTATTTAAATTAACCGATCGTAAAATCACAACATAGACAGTTAATTTGTGACCTTAAGACTACATTTTATATTTGAGAACATTTAAATATCCTATAGTTTCCTCATGAAGTTTTTAGTAAACAAATAAATATTCGTAAGGTCCTCATCAGGGAGTGAATAAAATCTGACACCACTAATGTCAAGAAAAAAAATAAGTACCTATATAGGTACCTAGGTATACCTATAATATAGCGGAGGGTTGGGGGGGACAAGCCCAGCAACTAGACCGTTTTCAAGAACTATCCATTGTGCTCAGCTGGCAGCACTACCAAATACCAGCTCCCCAGCCATCGAGTAAACAATGGGGACCTACAGTTTTAGGTGGGTTCCGAACCACCACAGCCTCGATATACATTTCACTTGACATGCTGAACATTTCAGAGGTGAATGCCGAGCAGAAAAACTTTTTGGTAGGATCGGGATCGAACCGGTGTGACCCGGCTCTCACTGCTCCTCAAAAGTCGACCATTTGTCCACTTGGCTATCGAGGCCACCTAGAGGTACCTAGGTACCTATACCGCCACCGGCTATTCCTTTTTTGAACGGTGCCTTATGTTATATTTTTGAATAATAGAGGAAAGACGAATCGAACTCGAATCTAACGCATAAACTCCCATTATCCTCCACAGTATCTTTGATAAAACACTCCAACTTACAAAGAACTCTTCCGAGATTGACAACGCCCGCGTTATTAACCAGGAGATGAATGGTTCCAAAATTATCCCTGATGAATTGGAAAACCCTTTGTACGTCTTCTTCTTTAGACACATCTCCCTCCTGGACATAGAATTCAGCAGTAGCAGGTAAGCTTGCTGACAGCTCCTGCAGTTTCGCTTGCCTTCGCGCCATTCCGACGACTACCATGCCTGCTGACGCCAGCTCGGCTACTGTCGCTGCACCAATCCCTGAGCTTGCTCCGGTTACTAGGGCTATCTAGTGAACATAAATAATGTTTGATTTATCCTAAAGTCTACTTTAGTGTCTCCTAAAAGTTCACTATAGCGTTATCATCGCATTGTTACCTATTGGACTTTTAACGGCATTATAACGTTTTTAGCTTATTTTTCGGGAATCTAGTATAGAAGCCAGTGACGGTCCTCGTGCATTGTGATTGGATACCATCATCTGACGTCAGTATGAGACCTCACTTCCCACTTTTGTATATACAGAGCAACCATAGATACCTACAGTTAGGTACCTACTTATAGAGGGATTCAGCGTTAGCTATCCGGAGTTGAACTAACGGTACAGCGTCGTCTGCTACACACGTGTTACCGTTCTACCGTTAGTTACATTTTCTGCCACTAGAGGCAGGTCAGTCGTATTCAACTCCCACCGGAGTTGAACTAACGGTACAGCGTCGTCTGCTACACACGTGTTACCGTTCTACCGTTAGTTCCATTTTCTGCCACTAGAGGCAGGTCAGTCGTATTCAACTCCCAATACCTTCGTACTTACCTTCCCCTGCCAGCGCTCCATGTTAACTGCTGATTTGCTCGTTGAATCGTACCAGTAGGTAAGTACTTACAGCATTTTTTATTTATGCAGGTATAGGTAAACTTCGAGACTGGTGTTCCAGAACTAGCAATTATGGTTATTATGATCCAAGGTCTAGAAATTGCTGGATAGATTATTTTCCAGTCATTAAGGGCCACCATACATTCTCGACGAACTCCACCAAAACCACTGTGCGAAAGTAAATATTCGACAAAACTAATGTTTACATTTTAGTGCTGCCGGAGACGGGTAATTGCAATATCATATTGGTTGTGCTTACTCTAAAAGCTAAACATAGTGTGCTATTTGAACGCGAAACGAACGAGTGAAAGTAGGACACTATATTTAGCTTTTACAGGAGAAAAAGAAGAGAAATGGTGTTGAAATTACCCACTTCCGTAAGTGAAATAAAAATTGTCAACATGTAACATGGCGGCGGTAAATATTACAAACATTTATCAAGCTTTTCTACTAAATGTGACGATAAAATCATACTGTTTTAGTCGGAAACGTTACAAAAAAATATTTCGCGTGATGTAGTGTTGTGTTTTTGCGATCTGTCAAAAAAACATGTGGACTGGTAGTTGACTGTTTAAAACCGCTCCTGTGGGCTTATTACTCCATTTCATGCAAAAATACAACACTACCTCACGACAAAGAGTCTCAGGTTTACATCCCCCTATAAACACTTTTGACTCGCCCTGTAACTTCGGAGTAGGGCTTGAAGTACGTAGCATTGCGAACCAAATACGTGTATTCCACCTTAATGTTGTATGAGAAAGAAAAAGTCAGGGAACAACTGTTTTCTCAAAAACTATTCGTTTCCTCGTTTCCCTTTTAGCTGACGACGGAGACCTACAGTTTTAGGTGGGTTCCGAACCACCACAGCCTCGATATAGGTACATGACATGCTGAACATATTAGAGGTGAAAGCCAATCAGAAAAATTTGGATACCGTCAAGATCGAACCGGTGTTTCCCATATTTCAATAAAGACAGCCACCTAGACCACTAAGCTATCGGGGCGATTATCAATTCCCTTGTAATTTTCTTATGTTAAGGTAAGGCAGAGCAGAGAAAGGTCCCCAGCCCTCATCAGCAATTCAGCACGTCGACGAGAGCTTAGCACGCAGGGTCCCCCCGCATAATTATTTTAAACTGCTAAGTTAGTGAATCAAGTAGATCGCTGATTTCATAAAAGATTCAGCAAGCGTCCCGCCATCGCTGCCTACCACTGCAATCAGGGGAGGGGGAAAAGGGGGGCTAACAATCGACAAACTTTTCCCCCCTTCCTTCATCGTTTGATTGTACTTTATTGCCACCATAATCCGATTTTTTTCCGACTCCCTCCTTGTCAATCTTGGCTGCTGGTGGTTAGAGGGGGAAGGGGGGGGGGGCAAGATGGCTGACTTAGTTTATACATACCTATATTATTGCATTTTAGATTCTGACCATGAAATAAAAAGTTATTACACTCCGAATTCCGAACTGATACCGCCACTGTTCCAGACCCATGTATCCAGTTCGATCCCATACGGTGACATATCTTTTCCAGTATATGACTCCACACTAGAACGGGACGAGGGCCTTGCCTATAAGTAATCGATATCTCTTTGAAAATAACGTTCAGTGGTTCGGAAGATAGCACAGATGCTGTTCGTCCCAACTTCAAAGTTGCCAAAGAACTGCACCATCTGTTCGCTTCTTCACAAATTGTTAATATTTTCTTTGATGGTAGCATTTTTTGTAGCTAATTTCTTAGTAAGTAGGTAGTTGCTGATAAACTTTTCACCACTGGTGCTTAATTTTTGGACTTATAAGGATCGGTTTAATATTGAAAACTGTAGGCTCCCCTGCCTCGTTCCAGCAACAAATTTTGGTTCTGTGGATTTTAGGTAGATTTCGAAGAAAAATCTACCTATTGTAGTCGTACCAGTAGTCTCACTTTTGAAAAATTTCTTCACAGTTATTCTTTTTATGACCCCTGGATCCCAAAACCACCATCAGTTCAAAAGTTTATATATATATATATATCTATATATATATATATCTATCTATCTATCATTTTCACTTCCTTGTGAACACGCTAGCAGCCGTGTTTTTGAAAAATAATTGGTTTTGACTATTTAATAAAATATAAGGGACTAAAATCTCGGTCGAGTTCGTTAATGGGGGAAATCGGACCAAGGGGGGGGAAATGGGGAGACTTTTTCTAAATCTGGCTTTTTGGCCATAACTCCCTTAATATTGCAACTAATGAAACGTAGTTTTCTCTGAGGGTCGTCTAACAGTACTACCTACAACTTTTCTTTGTAACGTTTTTTGATCCCACCCTTAATGGTTGAATAAGGGTGAAAAAAGAGGGTTTTGCGCACAAAAAAAATCATAACTTGTGCCCTATGGGTGTTATCGAGTTCTTTTGTTTTGTAATGCATTTGCCTCAATATTACCTACAACTTTTGTCTGAAAAAGTTTTTCGTCCGACGCACCGTTTAGGCAGGGGGTGGGGGGTTGAATTTTCAAAACGTCATAACTCACTTATTTGGTGAGATATTGAGTTTATTCTTTTTGCTATGAGTTTCTATTAATAATATCTACAACTTTTGTCTGAAAAAGTTTTTTGTAAAATCACTTTCATTTTCTTTTTTTTTTTTTTTTTTTTTTTTTTTTTTTTTTTTTTTTTTTTTTTTCGCGCACTGCCTATTAAGGCATAATTTCTGCGCGGAGGTGGGTTTAAAGAACCTAACCTAAAACCTGACCTAACCGATACCTATAACCTATAACCTACAACCTACAACCTGTAGCCTATCCTATACCCTATACCGCGAAAGGGGGGGGGGGATTATAGGGAGGAAAGGAAGGGAGTGGTGCGAAGGAATGGGAAGAGGCGGGGAAGGTGTGTTGGGTTATCCCCTAATAGATGTGAGAGAAGAGGTGGGGTGGGTAGGGGAGGACGAGTATTACAGTGGAGTGGGCAGGAAAGGAGGATGTGGGACACAGTGACAGGGACGGAACAGGACGGACAGGTGGGGGGTGGGTCGCGGGCCATCAGATGGCCATGGGTGTAGTGGGTATGGCCAATTCGGAGCCTGGCGAGCAGCACCTCATCACGCCTGCGCGGTTGAGATGCTGTACGCCAGGATCCGATGCGTGGTTTTACCACTGCCAATTTGTTTCCTGCAGCGGCTTCACACGACCACTCGTGCTGCCACTGATTCAGAATGGCATCTTTAATGACCCGCTTGGCATCAGAAAAGGTGGTGGTAGGCCAAGGGACAGATGGATGGACAGCGGCCTCCTTAGCCGCAGAATCTGCAAGGTCATTTCCCTTTATTCCAACGTGTGAGGGAACCCAGCAGAATTGTACAATTTGGTGGGTGCTCAGTTGGAATTGTAGTGAACGAATTTCCATGAGGAGAGGATCCGGACTAAAAATATCACGTATAGCTTGCAATGCACTGAGGCTGTCGGAGAAGATAATCGAACATGGAATTAAATTGTGGAGAATATACTTAAGGGTTTGGAGAATGGCATAAAGCTCTGCTGTGTAGGAGGAAGAGAAAGGTAGGAGGGGGAAGGTTTGCGACTGGGTTGAAGAAGAGAAGGCACCCGCGACTCCAGTACCCGTTTTAGACCCATCTGTATAAAAGTGACTCCATGCCGAAGTTGGATATGTCTTTACCAAGTCGCTAAATCCCTGTACGTATAATTGTGGGGGGGTGGTGGCCTTTGGGTGAGCAAGAAGGGAAAAATTACACTGTGGAGGGGGGAGGATCCAAGGGGGGGGCTGTGATGGCGAAGGAGAGGGAGTGGGGGAAAGGGGGGGGATGTGGACATGGTAAAACTGGAGCAATTTGTGATATCTGTAACCAACGGGCTTGGAGGATTGAGGGCGGCGTTCATATAGTGGGTGGAGGGTGGTGGCGATTATACAGGTGTGGGTAGGGTGGTGGATGGTGTTGCTCACTTTTGTGCAGTAGTTCAGAAGGAGCCGGGCCCGCCGCTTTTCCAAGGGCGGCTCATTGGCTTCTACATAAAGACTTACAGCTGGACTGGACCGAAAGGCCCCGGTACAGATTCGCAGGGCTTCATGGTGGATAGCATCTAGACTTTTTAGCAGGGAGGGGCTCGCCGACCCATATACAATCGAGCCGTAATCAATTTTGGACCGGACCAATGCATGATACATACGAAACAGTATTTCGCGATCAGCTCCCCAATAGTAACTGCTAACCACTTTTAGGAGGTTGAGGGCTTGCGTGGCTGTGCGTCGCAGAAAGGTAATGTGGTTTGCCCATGTTAGTTTCCTATCGAAGTGTAGGCCAAGGAACTTGTGTGTGAGGGAAATTGGGAGGTCCTCGCCGTTTAACGTAAATTTTGGATTCGTTGCGCATCTCTTTTTACAAAAATGAACCACCGCAGTTTTAGTTGGGGAAAATTCCAAGCCTGTTTTAAGTGACCACTCTTCCAGGGCTTTAAGGGTCGGGTTCAATTTTGCCGTAATGTCATCCAATGTTTTGGCCTGGTAAAAAATTCCAAGGTCATCAACAAAGAGGCATGTGAGAATATCATTCGGAATATACTCTGTGATAGTGTTCATTATGATGTTAAACAAGGTACAACTCATACTCGACCCCTGCGGGGTGCCGTTGTCCAGTTGGGAGGGGGATGACAGGATGTTGCCACATCGCACAGAAAAGGTGCGGCTACTTACGAAAGATTGAATAAAAAGTGGCAAGTGTCCCTTCATTCCCCACCCATGTAATTGTTTCATTATAGTACAGCCCCAAGCTTTATTATACGCCGATTTTATGTCAAAAAATATAGCAATGGTATGTTTCCGCTGGAGAAAACCGTCCTGAATGTAACTGCTGGCCCGAACTAAGTGGTCAAGAGGTGAACGACCTTTTGCGGCGCCGCATTGCACAGGGGCAAGTAGGCCACTCTGTTGTAGGTACCATACAAGGCGCTTATTTACCATTCTTTCAAGAATTTTGACCATGGTATTGGTCAGTGAAATTGGACGATATGATTCAGGTACACCACGGTCCTTACCTGGTTTAGGAATGGGGACAACTACAGCATGCTTCCAGGCCAGGGGAATATCATGACTGTTCCAAATAAAATTATATATTGATAGGACATATTGTTTGTATTCTGGTGAAAGTTGTTGGATAAACGAATAAGGGATGGAATCTGGACCTGGCGCTGAATTCCGACAAAGCTTATTTAATACATACTCCAATTCACTGAGGGTGAAAGGCAAATTGTATGGAAGTTGGTCACCCCCCGAAAAATCATAGTGCTTGTCTTCCAATTGTCGTTTTTCCAGGCGCGATACTAAATTAATTTCGTCATTGCTGGACATTGATGCAAAATGATTCGATAATACATTACATTTCTCTACTGGTGTCACGTATGTTTGCATGCCGTCCGTTAGAGGTGGAATGGAGGAGGTCGCTTTCCCTCTAATTCTGCGAATGCGGTTCCACACTTCGTGAGTGGGGGTATTTTCAGTAAGGGTGGAGGTGTACTCCACCCACGAGGCTCTGCGGGCCTGTTTTAATATTTTTTTTGTTAATGCTTCCTGGTGCTTTAAAGCCAATAAATTGTTGGTGGAAGGATATCGGTTGAATCGATAGTATAGTGAACGCCGGAGTCTCACCGCCTGCCCACATTCCGCGGACCACCAAGGCACGGGGGGTCGCCTCCGCCGCTGCGTGACCTTGTCAGTGCCGGAAACCCTGTTTACGCACACATCTGTCCGATCGTCATCAGCTATAGGCTGGGTGGTCGGCAGTACTGTGGTCCTAGTGCGCTCATCTAGCCGATCATCTTCAGTATGTAACTGGCTTGTCTGCAGTACAGCGCTAGTTGTACCCTCATCTGCGGGAAAGTCTTCAGTATGAGACTGGCTTTTCCCCAGTACAGTGGTAATTGAACCCTCATCTGTGGGAAAGTCTTCAGTATGAGACTGGCTTTTCCCCAGTACAGTGGTGGTTTTATCCTCATCTGTGGGAAAGTCTTCAGTAGGTGGCTGGCTTTTCCCCAGTACAGGCGTTATTTCTGCGTCCCGACACTGAGGATGACGACTGGCAGCAGTGGGCCTCCCATGCTCCGGTGACCGCGGGCCGGTGGCAGGTAGGGCAAGCCGTCCGGCATTCACTAATTTAAACTGTAGGTCCTGAATGATTTCATTTATATTCACATTCGCAGAGTTAGAGACGAGAGCGCTCGGTTCAGGCAGCAGTGCCTGTCGGTAAGTTTTCCAGTCAATTTTCTTAAGGTTCCACTTAAGTGGAAATGTAGTGTCGGCAGTGAAAGACAAGCACGTGATATGTATCGGATGGTGATCACTGCCTCTGCGATCCTCAGAAACTGACCAAGAAAAATCACTTGCAATTTTTGCATGGGTGAAAGTCAGGTCAATTGCAGATTTTGTGCTAAGGGTTGAAAAATGTGTACTCTGACCATTATTTAAAAGGTGGATCGGGTGTACCATTTGCAAAAGGACTTCAACCTCTTTACCACGTGGGTCAGCAGCTAGCCGTAGACGGTCCCACAGAGGACTATGCGCGTTAAAATCACCACAGAGGAGATAGGGTGGCGGTAGTTGTAGTATTAGCGACTGGAGTTCATCACGTTTTAAGGGGTAGCTTGGGGGAATATACAATGAACATAGGGTTAACGGGCATTGCAGAGTGGTTCGTATCGCAATAGCTTGCATTGGTGTGTTTAGTGGTAATACAGTGGCCGGTAAGTGATCCTTAAGGCAGATGGCTACGCCCCCCCGTACCCTGGAGCCCAGGGGAAAGTTATCAGCCACGTGAAACACATTATACCCTCTTAAACTAACCTTCTGATTTGCCCGGAAATGGGTTTCTTGTAAAACAAATGCAATAGGAGCGCTGGTCGATGTTAATAATTTAATCTCTTCAAATCTGGTGAAAAATCCATTTAAGTTCCATTGTATTATCTGCTCCGACATTACGGGAGGGTACCAGGTATCGGTGGTTTCTGTATTGGTTCCGGAGACCTCAGGACTGGAGAGCTTTGACTGGAAGTAGGTAGCATATGTGATGGGAATTGGTGTGGGTGATTAGGTGGAATGGGGGTCAAGTGTTGTTGGTAAATGGACGCACTGGGATGGGTATTTGGTATCATAGGATGCGCCCTGGGCGTGTCGGGACCGATGGGTATCTGAGAGATGGGTACTTGGCTGTATATGGGGTGGGAGTGTGGGGTGTTGCAGTCAAGCATGACCACTTCAGAAGAGGCATCTGATGTATGGTGGTGTACCTGTGCCTGAGCCTGTGCCTGGGGGACCTGTAGCTGTGTGGGGTGTGGGGGGAAAACCCCGTTGAGGACAGCACTGAAATTAGTTAATAATGAGGTGACGACTTGTGTGAGGTTTGCTACCTGAGTTGTCAGGTTCTGGATGGCAGGCATAATATCACTGCAGGTAGTGCAACTGGGTGGAGGTGGGGGTAGAGAGTGGGACTCAGAATTGGGGGGTCTTTCGTGTGGACCACTATCATTTGACTCGGTGACAGGGCGAGTAGGAATAATGTTCCTTTGCCACAGTGGTTGATAAGGGAGTACTCGCATGCGTTGTGAACTGGGTGGAGTCTGTCTTTGAAGGCTCTGGGAGTATGTGAGTTGCCGAGATGGGGGTGTGGGGGAAGAGTTCTGTACCTGGGTGTGTTGCGTTTTTGGTAATGGGGGGTACAACTCCCTTCTGGCCTGGCCAAGGGGGATTTGTTCCCTGATGGAGTGACGTAGTGCCTGGGATTCCTTCAAAAAAATTGGGCATTCCGGTGATTTAACACTATGTGGACCTCCACAAGCCGGGCACTTCGGGGGAGAGGTACATTTCGCCTCATCGTGAGTACCGTCATGTTTGAGAGAGCAATTCTGGCACACAGGTTGTTTCGTACAGGGCAGACCATGACCATAAACTTTGCATACTACGCACCTTAAAGGCAGTGGGTAGTAGGGGAAAAGACGGTATACAGTATGTATTATTTTAATATCAGATGGGGGCGTGGGTAGGTTGAAGGTGAGTACGTACGAAGGTGCCCGTAGAGTGTCAATAACAGGTGGTGATAAGCGTTTCACTGCTATAACATGTTGCGACTGCAGTTCCTCGATTATTTGTTCCTCAGACATGGCTTCAAAATCATTAGTGCGGACAACGCCCCGTACATAATTTAAACGTGGGTGAGGTACCACTTCTACAGGTCGCTCACCTAATTTTTTTATACCTCGTAAGATGATACATTGTGTGGCATTTGTGCACTGGATGAGTATTTGGCCAGATCTAAGTTTTTTAAAGAAAGCCGGCTCCTCTTTTAAAACAGATTTAATTTCTCGGTGTATGAGGAAGGGGGATGTTGTTCCAAAAGAACCCTGTTCATTATCAGCAGCTTTAAGGAGAAAAAAAGTAACCTGGGTTTCTGGAAGGGGAAACTCACCACGTATTTCGTTGTCAGCGCAGGTTGGCGAACTGGGTTTTTTCCTTTTCAATCGATGGGGGTCCCCCATGATTGAAAGAAGAAAAGGGGGGGGGGGGAGGTTAACGATCACTACTTCACAACAGAAAAGGCCAAAAGCCCGAAAAAAACGAGATAAAGTTCGCGAAGTTCAGGCAAGAGTCGGGCATGCGTGCGCGCGCGGCGGCTGTCAACACTGAACTTTCATTTTCTTGTTAAGGGGGGGGGGGGGTGAAATTTCAAAACTCAATTCCTCCGTTTGTTATTGTAGATAATGCAATTGGATGAACTGAAAATCTTCTTATCCGTCTTTCTAAATGATTTTAGACTGCTTTTAGTTGATGGAAGTAATCTTCGAAATCTACCTACGCCTTTCGGGGCTGCCGAAAGGGATTTTTTTTTGACTAGCGAAGTTTTCCAATAGGTATAGGTACTTATGTTGAGAAATTCATCGAAACTATAAAAAAAAAAATTTAAAGTTTCTTGGTTGGCCGAAGAGAAAAACATTGCTTACGTTGGTATTCGAACCCAAACCTCACCATAACACAACCATGCATATTATGTAGGTACCTACTTAGTCAGGTAAATATTCAAACTTGAGATAGGAAGTAGTTCCATTTCAAAACAGTAAAAAAAAAGTAAAAACCTTTCCCCCTGGGAAGCTTCCACAGAAACTGACTCTATTATTCGCTTAAGTTTTTGCTAGTAGAATAAAGCTGGAGTCCCCCTGGATGAAGCGTCAGTTCCGCTGACATTCAGCAAACAAAGTAAAAAAGAGCATCCTTCAGGTTGGGAAAAAACTAGAAGCGATTTTTCAGGTAAATATGAGAGCAATTTCATGAAAATGACTTCCTCTTCCACCCTGTTTTTTGTGTACCTGGCTTGAGTTGGGCTCCCGCCAAATTTCAAATCTGCGTCGGTTGTAAACTCATAAAATCACTGATGGAATTTTTGTGAATATAAAAAGTAAGCCTGCTCTGTCATAAGCAACTGGCTGAGGATTAATCAAATAATCCGGAATTTCGGGAACTTCGTGTGTTTGCTGAAGAAAAAGGAGACGGAAAATTTTGAAAATCCAGAAGAAGCCTCTTAGGGAAACTAAAATTCGATTCGCCCTTTTTTTGACAGATTTAATTCGTTCAAATTTACTTCAGAAAGATTTTTTTTTTCCACTGGACCTACCTATATGGACAATCATGTTTCTATACACTTTCCGGAAAATGGCCTAGCCTTTGGTTGGCTGAAATACCTACCTATCTTTGCGATTTTTTGGCAAGAACGGCCACAATAAAAAATTCCTTAATAACGTACCTGAATCGTGTCATGACACTAGTCCACACCAAATTTTATTAAAATCGGTATAGGCGCCATAGAGCTGGTGACGCTCTTTTTCCAGAAACAACTTTTTTCGACTCAGTAAGGGACCATAGGAAACCTATAAAATGTAAATTCCGAAATTTTCCATGAAAACAATAGGTACCTACTGGCTAGCGAGAAAGTAAAAACATAGTTTCTTATAAAGAAAATTAAGTACCAAGTTAATGAAAAACCTCAAGAAAGAAAGGGGGTGGGCGGAGGGGGTGGGGGTTGTAATATTCTGACACTGAAGGGCCCTATCAGCATTTTTCATGGGCGCAAGTGTAAATGTATTTTTTAATTAAGAACCCCACTGCTGGTGTGGAATTTATTATGACGCGGATGAATCCAAAAAGAAGGCAGCTCCCTTATTTTGTAATATAAACATTTCAGAGTCTTCTTTAAGGCGGTTCAAGAGTCACCGAGACAGGAATACAAAAAAAGAAAATAGATCTGCTGGCATAATTTTCGTTCTTCGCTCTTCTCTCTCGCAGCCTCCAGAAAAAAATTCCAAGTTCTCTTAAATCCACCAGATGGTTCGTTTTAAACACTTTAGGACGCCCTCGCCTCCAGCGCGACCCTCTCTACTTCCTCTAATGGTAGTTATGGATGTTTAGTGGTTTCATCCCACTCAAGGGGTTAACAACTCCAAGAATCTCGTTGGGAATCTTGACGGAAATCTCAGGCAATCTTTGGTAATCTTTATAAAATCTCAGGGAATCATGGAAACTTCTGGATTAGTTAACCCTTCGGCGTGCGTCTTTCCACGAATCTCGTTGAGAATCTCAGGAAATCTTTGAAAATCTTCATACAATCTCTGGAGTGGTTACCCCCTCGATCCCACTCCTACACAGGCTAAATTCAGCTTCGGCCAGACTCCTTACTGTTATGCCCCATCTATATAGACAGCCCTTCAGACCTCTAGGCTATAGAGACTGTAGGTATAAAAGTCAATAAAAAAAATTATACGGATAAAAATAAAAGTATGGGGATTGAGAGAAAGAGAAGGTTGTCAGTCCCCGTCAGAGACTTCCAATAAATCATCCTCTCCATCCTCTATCGACAGGCCAAACCTTTCCTCAAAAAAAAATTATAATTCCTGAAAAATAAAAGTTTCCAAATGGAAATTATTGGCTCGGAATGAGAAAAGTTAGTGTCAAGTTTGCCAGCGATTCTTTTCCAAAATTCTTCAAATCCAGGTTTTATGTCTGTCAATTTTCGTCCTGCTGAGCATTATTTGATCGAAAATTTGAGACTTTTCACTCCTTTTGGCAGCTTCTAAAATTTTACTTCGGAATTCCTCTCTTTTCTGAGCACTTCAGGGAAAATTTTTTATTACTGCCTTTATGTAGGTAAAAGCCCTAGAGGGGACTTACACCTTGCGTGACAGTTGAGTTTTCCTCCAGCCGGTGAAGACCCACCAAGGCTAGATGGGCCTAGGACCCAGCAAGATTCTCCAGGAAAATTTTCAACCAATCGGGACTAGATCCTGAGCATAGGCGTAGCAAGGGGGGTCTGAGGGGGGACTAAGCCCCCCCAGAAACCGTTTAGCCTTTAGCCACCCCCTGATTTTTCTGACCTATACAGAACGTCACATAAAGCCATGCCCCCAGGTAAGGAGAAGGTTTGGGGGCTTAGCCCCCCCAGATTTTTGGTCCTGCTACGCCCATGGTCCTGAGTCCTCTTGCCTAAATAGCACCCTGCAACAAAGCTATGATATAGATCAAAATTAACTTAAGGGTCCGCTATACCTGACGGTGCATTTTTGCCTCCCATAAGATTAACATTGCGAGCGGCGATTCATTTTCAATGTTTACCCTTGGTTGGAAAGACACAAAATTTTGCCTGTACCTAGCCCTAACAATGTTCTAGGGAGTGTTCGAAGCAGATTTCCCAATTTCTCACTGGTTTCTTTTATTGCAACTGTTTTGCAAATGCTAGCATTGCATACCTCAAGAAAAGTGCTGTATCTCGAAAACCAGTAAAAAAAATGGGATATCTGCTTCGAACACTCCCTAGAACATTGTTAGGGCTAGGTACAGGCAAAATTTTGTGTCTTTCCAACCAAGGGTAAACATTGAAAATGAATCGCCGCTCGCAATGTTAATCTTATGGGAGGAAAAAATTCACCGTCAGGTATAGCAGACCCAGCAGCTAGGTACATATACCTATTTGTGGTACCTACCTCACTATTCGTAGGATCCCTTTGCGATACCTAAATTTGGTTTTGCGAACCTTATTGTTTGTTGATTTGAGACGGGGAACACCAGATCATCAGAAGGCATGAGAAATTCTCATATAACTGAGGACAAAGACTTCGCCCTACAGCAGCTTCTGCTTTCTGTTGTCGCTTCAGTGAGTCTACTGCTTCGTGAATCTAATGATGCTTTCGAATTAATCCAAATTCCATAAGAAGACAGAAATATCAACCCCAAAAACTTCATCCCCTTTGTCTTCTAACACTGAAAACATAGTCATCAGTTTGGAAACTTTAAGAAGAAAGTTTTTGGAAGCTGGGAAATGTTTGGAAGGTTCCTTTTTTGGGGGATTTATAAAGATTTACAAACGTAGCTCGGGAATGCGTTCATTTTGTTGTTTCACTTTTCGCAGTCGCGATTTGCAATCACAATAATAATAAGATGTCTCTCATCCATGACAATTTCCTTATCGTCTGCAACCCAAATTAGGTTTTCGTTTCTTCGTTTCTTTCTTCTGAGGGCGTTATTTCCAAAAGACAGTCCAGATTATCTCAGTAAAAACAAAACGACCCGAATTCTAGAAACGAGGTTTTTCCTTGCTTGGCTCTGGACCTAGGTATACCCCAGATAGGTACCTAACTAGGAATCATATCCCCTCTTTTACAGAGGACCCTGAGCCTTAGGAACTGGATACCTACCTGGCAATTGCAATAATTGCATGACTGCCAATGGCCGTGGCTGCTCCAATAAAAGCTAAACCTAGTGCGCTATTCGAACGCAAAACAACGACTAGGTAGATGGGAATCTTCAGTTGTCTTACAAATAAATAGGCACTTAAGTAGGTACCTAATAATAGACGTCACAATGTCACAGAGCATAATTTTCAATAAACCCCGTTATAAGGATGAAAAACCAGCATGAAAACAGTTTCCCAATTTTCGGGAGCTGAAGCAGAATGAACTTAAGATAGAAAGGATTCACACCACGTGTGAGAATAGGAACACTGCTTCTCTATAACTTTGTTAAGTTTGCTCGGAGTTGTTTATGTATGCAAGACATGTTTCAGTTGTTGATTCCACGCAAATTTCAGCTGAAATACTTATCTAGAAATCCAAAATTTTAGAGGTAGGTAAAATTATTATTGCTATCTATGTACCTATCTATAAAATTTGTGACAGACTATGTATAGGCAGGTACCAGCAATATCCAACCAAATATTCATTTGGCTTTCTTTAATTAACATCTATGCCTTCCGACTTTCCATACATGTATGGGCTGTAGTAACCAATGGGAGCGTGGGCCCTTAAAGTTGTGATTTTTCTATAGGTGAGTGATTTTTGTTCATAAAAAAATTTGCCTAAAATTGGATTGTAAAATCACAATTCAGCCAACTGGATTTTTGAGGTTAAAAACAATGACCTGTTACATTTTTCAGAACACAACATAAACATTTGACAGTTTCCTCAAAAATGGAAAGAAAACACTCTGGTGCCTCGTTCTATTGCTTTGTCTACTTGTCGGCCAGGTAGCATTGCCATATTATGTCGTAACGTAGGTAGGTACCTACCTAACTTGGCAAACATAATGTAGAAACTATTTTTTAAATCTTGGTGAAGAGACATTATAATATTTAAAATAAAGTCTTGAGCTAACACGAATAGATACTTGGAATGAGTGAAATTGTTGAATAAGTACTATCCAGAAAGTTTATGAAAGTTTCAGAGTTTTCCCGCCATATTTTTCAACATGGCGACAGCTTCTGCCACGTTGTCGCGACTCGGCAAAAGGTGCTTTGTTGTTTATTTACAATCAATAGGAAAATATATATTGACGGGGTTTTAGCTTTTTGTTGCCTGTAGAGCAATTTAGAGTAATTTAAAATGCCAAAAGTCAGGAGGAGCAAGAAAAACCCACCAGAAGGATGGGAACTTATTGAACCAACTCTGGACGAACTGGAGCAAAAAATGCGGGAAGGTAAGGAAGCACCCTGCTCACCCGCAATTGTAAATTCAGTGATATCTCTCCGACAACGGGCCTAGTAAATTTGCTTGCTATAAAGAGTTTAATATGTTTATTGATACGGTGGGTGGAACTGGTTCTGCGATCATGGCGACTCAACATTTGTTCCCAGAATTCTACCGAGCGCATTGTTGATGCCGTCCTATGCATGATGTGTTTAAAACTGTTTTTCTGATTTTAGCTGAGACTGATCCCCATGAAGGAAAGCGCAAAAGCGAAGCACTGTGGCCAATTTTTAAAATTCACCACCAGAAGTCACGATACATCTACGATTTATTTTACCGAAGAAAAGCCATAAGCAGAGGTGAGAATCTGTATATCAGCCGCTAATAGGAAACTACAAAACAGTGAAAATGACATTTTTTCCAAAAGTCTTCCGCCTTCGTTGATATAAGGGTCGAAAATTTCGGCTTCCGGTTAAAGTAGGTTTCTTAGGTACAGATGTATCCTTGTGAGGCTTACGTACCTATTGCGAGGTTCTGGGAGACTACAGAAACGTAAACAAAAACGAATGCGTTTACGCCCTTAATTTATTGTTAAATATTGTTTATTTTCACCAGAGCTGTATGAGTTCTGCTTGAAGGAGAATATTGCTGATAAAAATTTGATTGCAAAATGGAAGAAGCAAGGCTACGAGAATCTCTGTTGTCTTCGCTGTATCCAGACTAGAGATACCAACTTCGGAACCAACTGCATTTGTCGAGTGCCCAAAATCAAACTTGAAGAGGTACGTAGAATAATTAGAAATGACCCTTCTGATATATAGTAGGTATACCGTTTTAACGTTATCTGTTAGCTAGTCCATTTTCAGGAACTGTAGTATATCTCATTGTTCTGAAATATAATATGTCTTTTTAACGCCATTACTCACGAGGCTATGTTGTGATTTCACGATCGGTTAATTTTGGACAATTTTGTTGGTGACAAAAATCACTCGATTGTAACATCACAACATAGCCTCAAGAGTAATGACGTTAAAAAGACATATTTCAAAATATTTAAATATCTGATAGTTTTCTCACAAAGTTTGAAGTCCGAACGTAAAAGAATAGCGAATGTATATTCAGCCTTAATAGTCACTGAGGCTGCGCCATGGGTTTTGAGGATAGGGAACGCGTTGTAATAGGGCGCATGCGCAGCGGTAGCGCGGACAAGCTCACTCTCCTGCTCTGTGCTTGATGAACGGAAATCTTATTTGTTGTTAATGTGTTTTAGGGAAGAATTGTTGAGTGTGTCCACTGCGGCTGCAGAGGTTGTTCAGGATAAGCCTGACGGGGAGTTCTGGAAAATAATGCTGACTTGGTGAGTTTGTGAGACTCAAAGATAAAAAACAAAACTGTTCATTATAATTAATTTTTTTTTTTGGTTTTCTAGAACTGTTTGTGTCAGTGGGAGTGACGGTATTACACTTTGTAACTTAGTCAACTACGTTTCTTACGTTTAAGAGGACGCTATACCTGACGGTGCATTTTTTGCCGCCCATAAGATTAACATTGCGAGCGGCGATTCATTTTCAAGGTTTACCCTTGGTTGGAAAAACACAAAATTTTGCCTGTACCTAGCCCTAACAATGTTCTAGGGAGTGTTCGAAGCAGATTTCCCAATTTCTCACTGGTTTCTTTTATTACAACTGTTTTGCAAATGCTAGCATCGCATACCTCAAGAAAAGTGCTGTAACTCGAAAACCAGTAAAAAAATGGGAAATCTGCTTCGAATACTCCCTAGAACATTGCTAGGGCTAGGTATAGGCAAAAGTTTGTGTCTTTCCAACCAAGGGTAAACCTTGAAAATGAATCGCCGCTCGCAATGTTAATCTTATGGGCGGCAAAAAATGCACCGTCAGGTATAGCGGACCCTTAAATGGGCATCAACGTGCACAGCAGTGCATGTAGCCAAGTTTGAGAAAGAACAGTGGCCCACAGCCGCAAGCATTGTCAGCAGTTGGGCACTTTTCTCACCTTTCTACCGGAAGTGGGTACCTGTTTCCTGTAGTAGGGCCCCATGGGACCTCCTAAACAAAGTTTCAACCTTTCCTACCTGTGAAGTGGCGTCCCAAACTTTTGAGGCTCACTGATTAACTGGTTGACCGACACAATTAATTTCCATGTTTTAGGCTGGATTTCACCACTTTGACGTGAAGACTATCGTGTACACGATAGCGCTATCGCATCGGTAAAAAATGTTAACGGCTTTCACCATGCACTCTTATTTTACCGTTAGCATTCGAGTGGATTATCCGATAACGATAAATTTCATACTTTCAAATCATTTGGGTGCGAAGTGGGCAGGGATTGACGTCTACCCAACAATTTAATACATTTCTGCGAAAAATTAGTGTGTTTTTTGCGATTATTTGCCATTTTATAACTTGAAACAAATTTGACGTAAACAAAGCAGACGAATTCTAGTGACACGACAAATTTAACGATAGGATAATTTTTTCGTCTCCTTTACCGAATCGATAGCTATTAGGTCGTTAGGAGGCACTATCGTGAGGTGGTGAAATTCAGGTCAGAAATGCCCTGATTTTAAATACACGTTCGTATAGTCACTAATTAGTTGGCAGCAGTAGGATTTTCGAATTTCCTTTCTAAAGGTGGTAGAGAGCCCAACACCCTGGCGTGAAGGACAGGAACTGCAGTTGGAAGGTGGATTGTACGCCATCGTAGTTCCGTAATGCATTTATGTTAAGAACAATTCGACAGATGAGCTTTCTGTTATTGCTCTTTTAATATCAAACACATTCAGCTAGTAGTTAGTTAACGGCCCACTGCGAAGGCTCCACCGTAGCCTAGTGCGAGACCCTTTGATGCTGCTGCTGCCGCTGCTGCTGCCGCTGCTGCGTCCGATCCTGAGCCTGCTCCTGCGCCTGCTCCTGAGCCTGCGCCTGCTCCTGAGCCTGCTCCTGCGCCTGCTCCTGAGCCTGCTCCTGCGCCTGCTCCTGCGCCTGCTCCTGAGCCTACTCCTGGCCCACTTTGAGAATATTGAGTAGTCCCGTCAGATCCAGTTTGAGATGAGTATGCCCATCCATTACCAGTTGTCGATGTTTGTGGGCCGTTTGAGCCGTCAGATACTGCGACTGCTCCTGAGTTGTTTCCTCCTGCTCCGGCTCCTGCTGCGGCTGCTCCTCCGTTGTTTCCTCCGGCTCCTGCTGCGGCTGCTGCTGCGTCGTTTCCTCCTGCTGCGGCTCCTGCTCCGGCTGCTCCTCCGTTGTTTCCTCCGGCTCCTGCTGCGGCTGCTGCTGCGTCGTTTCCTCCTGCTCCGGCTCCTGCTCCGGCTCCTGATCCGGCATTGTTAGCTGCTGCGGCTGCTGCGGCTGCAGCATTTCCTTCTGCTTGATTTTGTGTTGTACCAGTTGCTGTAGCGGCACCAGCTGAGTCAGGAGTACTAACTGCTGCGGATCCTACAGCTGGACCTCCGGAACCTATAAGAAATAAGATGAGATATTATACTGAATTATATTGAAAACAAAACAATTCAAGAACAATCTTATGAAACAGTTGGAACCGTTGGCCCGTGTTATAGCCATACCAACAACCTCAAAAAATCTTGTAAAACCTGTCACAGTCACAAATTATTATCGACTTAAAAAAATACTGACTAGTTACCCTATGTAGTATTAAGTCAAAACCTTAAAGTAGTGTTTATAGTGTTTTACTTAAATGTACCAAGTTTAAATTCCCCTTAGATCATCGTAGAAGACGAATTTAACGAACGCTTAACTGTATAGTGGGATCCAACCTAAGAACTCCTGCATTCTGGCGAGAAAGTATTGTTCAATTTCGAAATTTTGCACAAAAATAATACTTTAAAAGCGTAAAAAGTGGGAGTATTGTCGAAGTGTTTCCCACTATATTTCCGGTATATGCGCTATAGTGGGATAAGTACGTAAGTATTTTGTTCATATTCTCTAGTATCTAAGTCTCTAAGTGATGAATCTTGTCTCTGTCTTCTTGGGCTCTCTGGTACCTCTCATTATCGCAGAACTTCCGGCAATCATCCTATATGGTATAGGAACTTACCTCCTTGGTTACCACCAGCTCCAGCTCCAGCTCCAGCGCCTGATCCTCCAGATCCTCCTGATCCTGCTCCAGCTCCAGCGCCTGATCCTCCAGATCCTCCTGATCCTGCTCCAGCGCCTGATCCTCCAGATCCTCCTGATCCTGCTCCAGCGCCTGATCCTCCAGATCCTCCTGATCCTGCTCCAGCTCCAGCGCCTGATCCTCCAGATCCTCCTGATCCTGCTCCAGCTCCAGCGCCTGATCCTCCAGATCCTCCTGATCCTGCTCCAGCGCCTGATCCTCCAGATCCTCCTGATCCTGCTCCTGCTCCAGCTCCGGCTCCTGAACCTCCAGCTCCTGCTCCTGCTCCAGCTCCGGAGCCTGCACCTTGAGTTCCTGATCCTGCTCCTGCTCCAGCTCCGGCGCCTGCACCTCCAGCTCCTGCTCCTGCTCCAGCTCCGGAGCCTGCGCCTAGAGATCCTTTTCCTGCGCCACTTCCGGCACCTACACCTTGAGATCCTGATCCTGCTCCAGCTCCAGCGCCTGTACCACCACTACCACCGGATGCAGCTCCTGCTGCTGCTGCTGCGCCGCCTGAACCACCAGTTGCAGCTCCTGCTGCTGCAGTTGCGCCGCCAGAAACTCCTGTACCGAATAAGTTGTGTTATAATATTCAAGACAAACAGTACAAGAACAACAGCATCATTCGGTGGGAACGGTCTGAGTTAATCTCACCAGCAGTTGTCAATAAGCCCGTTTTTGTCCTTTCTTTTGCAGTGGAATGACGTTGCATCTTGGCTTACGTCTGTGGGTGTGACTTTAGACTTAGCCAGGGGTTTTTGTGCACCGTAGGTTCTTACCTGTTGGATGACGTTTAACGTATTTCAATTCACATTTGACTTGGGCGCATCCTTTGGCTGATTTCAAGCCATATGAAACTTCGTATCTGATGCCATTGTGCTGGATGCATTGAGGGTGGGGTTTACGGTGACCAATGAAATTGGCTGACGAGAAGGTCACGCACACTGCCACGAAGGCGAGGGATCCAATCAGAGTGGGATTCACCTGAAATTTGATTACTGTTAATTTTTTTTATAAGGGTGTAGAACCACAGTGAAGAGATTTTGGTTGAAAGTCAGGCAGGAGCGGGCCGATGCCTGACGAAGAGTCTAACATCCATGCCAGAAAAAGGCTGTATATACATTCTCGACGAACTCCACCAAAACCACTGTGCGAAAGTAAAAATTCGACAAAACTAATGTTTACGTATTAGTACTGCCGGAGACTGGTAATTGCAATATCGTATTGGTTGTGTCTACTCTAAAAGCTAAACATAGTGTGCTATTTGAACGCGAAACGAACGAGTGAAAGTAGGACACTATGTTTAGCTTTTACAAGAGAAAAAATTCCTTTCGGCAGCCCCGAAAGGCGTAGGTAGATTTCGAAGATTACTTCCATCCACTAAAAGCAGTCTAAAATCATTTAGAATGACGGTTAAGAAGATTTTCAGTTGACCCAAATACATTCTCTACAATAACAACGGAGGAATTGAGTTTTGAAATTCCACCCCCCCCCCCCCCCCTTAACAAGAAAATGAAAGTGATTTTACAAAAAACTTTTTCAGACAAAAGTTGTAGCTATTATTAATAGAAACTCATAGCAAAAAGAATAAACTCAATATCTCACCAAATAAGTGAGTTATGACGTTTTGAAAATTCAACCCCCCACCCCCTACCTAAACGGTGCGTCGGACGAAAAACTTTTTCAGACAAAAGTTGTAGGTAATATTGAGGCAAATGCATTACAAAACAAAAGAACTCGATAACACCCATAGGACACAAGTTATGAATTTTTGTGTGTGCAAAACCCTGTTTTTACACCCTTATTCAGTCATTAAGGGTGGGATCGAAAAACGTTACTAAGAAAAGTTGTAGGTAGTACTGTTAGACGACCCTCAGAGAAAACTACGTTTCATTAGTTGCAATATTAAGGGAGTTATGGACAAAAAACCAGATTTCGAAAAAGTCCCCCCATTTTCCCCCCCTTTGTCCGATTTCCCCCATTAACGAACTCGACCGAGATTTTAGTCCCTTATATTTTATTAAATAGTCAAAACCGATTATTTTTCAAAAATACGGCTCCTAGCGTGTTCACAAGGAAGTGAAAATGATATATATATATATATATATATATATAAACTTTTTAACTGACGGTCATAAAAAGAAGAACTGTGAAGAAATTTTTCAAAAGTGAGACTACTGGTACGACTACAATAGGTAGATTTTTCTTCGAAATCTACCTAAAAGTAGAGAAATTGTGTTGCAATTACTCACTTTCGTAAGTGAAATAAAAGTGACATGGCGTCGTGAAATAATACAAACATTTATCAAGCTTTTCTACTAAATGTGCCGATAAAATCATACATTTTTTTAGTCCGAACCGTTACAAAAAAATATTCCGCGTGAGGTAGTGTTGTGTTTTCGTGATCTGTCAAAAAAACATGTGGACTGGTAGTTGACTCCTTAAAACCGCTCCTGTGGGCTTATATTTCATGCAAAAATACAACACTACCTCACGACAAGAGTCTCAGGTTTACATCCCCCTATAAACACTTTTCACTCGCCCTGTAACTTCGGAGTAGGGCTTGAAGTACGTAGCACATTAAAAGAGGAAAAAAAAAAAAAAGTACGTAGCATTGCGAACCAAGTACGTGTAGTCGACCTTAAGGTAGGTACATTGGAACTAGATGGATCGACCCAACTTAAAAGAACTGTCAAGACTTACCATCTTGCTGAATTACTTCACTTTGAAGATGCTTTTTTATAATTCTAAAAATTCCCTATTTATACTCTGTGATTGAAATGGGTGCCCAGCTATCTCTCACGAATTTTTAAAAAGTCACGTTTGAATGGGAAGTTCGTGTTTTTGGTTGCTGATATAGCACACATTGAATTCGTGTGTTTAGGGCTATACGATTATAACCTATCTTGTAGTTACTGATTATTATTTTTCCTCCTTGCTTAGGACTAAGGGTCCGCTATACCTGACGGTGAATTTTTTGCCGCCCACAAGATTAACATTGCGAGCGGCGATTCATTTTCAAGGTTTACCCTTGGTTGGAAAGACACAAAATTTTGCCTGTACCTAGCCCTAACAATGTTCAAGGGAGTGTTCGAAGCAGATTTCCCATTTTTACTTTCTCGCCCGTATGTAATACATGGGCTGAGAAAGTTATGTTTTCGTGCAAAATTTCGATTTTGAGATTTTGGGTTTCCCATGATCCTGGAGGTCCCCCGAGTCCAAAAAAGTGGTTTTTAAAAAATGTCCGTCCGACGTACGTACGAACCTCCAGGATCATGGGAAACCCAAAATCTCAATATCGAAATTTTGCACGAAGACATAACTTTCTCAGCCCATGTATTACCTACATACGGGCGAGAAAGTAAAAATAAATAAAAAAAAAAAGTTAGGTATTTTATTCGAAGAATGTTGCCAGATTCGACGCAGAATAAGTTCCCGACATCTCGAAGTTTTTCACCAGAAGGACTTTCGGTTCGGCTCTTTCCTGTAGTCGAAAAGATTTGGTTTGTAGGTGGCGACATACGAGGCATTTTGGACGGCGTCCTGGCTGCCGGGCAGGGATGCGAGGTTTGGGATGTGAACTCAGGGATGGCTGGTGCCCACACACGATACAGCCAGTCCCCTATCCCTGTGATTTGTCCTTTTTTTACCAGAAATTGATGAAACCTTGATTTTGTTGTGATAATCACAGTGTTTTGTCTGTCTCTTGGTATCTTTCAATAAATCTACTCAAAACAGTTCTATCTGACTCCAATTTGAAAAAAAAATGCGCAAGAAAAGTAGTCGATATAACGAATTTAATGCCAAAAGGGCATATCTTCAACAACTGGATGCCCATCAGGGATGCGTCGAATTCGGTCAAGTTGGAATTCTAAGATCGGGACGGCATCCCTTCAAAACTCTCCATCCCTCCTTCGAGGCGTCTAGGGATGCATCCTCACCAGGACGCCGTCCGGAACGCCTCTTATATGTGGCCACCTTAAAGCTAAAGGACATCAATGCTATCAAAACCGCGGCCAGGTGGATGGTGTCCTTTAACTTTTCTGTTATCTGCTAAGCTTTATTTATTTAAAATCTCATCATTATAATTATGATTTTTAAGGGCCCATTGGTGCCTACAGACAGGGCCGCAGTCAACCTTCCCGGCCCGGTAATCCTGGGCCCCGGGGAACAAACCTGCCCTGGGCCCTCGATCGGCCTATGCTCTTACAGAAGGCAATTTCGACAACAATGACTTTGAATAGGACACTATGCTTAGCTTGCACTGGAGAACCAATCGAGCTAACCCAGTTCCAGCAGAGAGCTGTTTCATTTGTCTGTCGAATATCGACTTTCCACAGAGTAGTTTTGGTGGAGTTCGTCGATAATGTGTTTGTGTGCGAGTTCACAAAAGGAAAAAAAAAATTGGGAAAACGAATAAAGGGGGAAAGCAAAATTTGTAAGCTGTAAAATTTTGTATTTTTAACAAGAACTAAAGTAATTTGTACTATAACCAAAGGGAGGGAATTTCTTCCGCACATTCACTTTGTTAACTAGTTATGATGTGCCTCTCAGTGGCCGAGTGGTCAAGGGGACCGCTTTGTGTCCTGAGAGGTCCGGGCTGGAATCCCGGCGGAACGGAAAAATTTTCCGCTTCCGACATGGATGTATTGGCTTCGGCCCACTCCTAAACTGGCTTCGGCCCACTCATATTCGGCTTCGGCCACTTCAACTTCGGCTTCGGCCAAAAAAGTGTAACAACCAATTCATCAATTCACCAATTCTCTGAACGTCGCGCGTTAAAAAAAAAAAAAAAAAAAAAAAAAAGTCCTTATGAAGGTTTCTTTACTGGGCTAAGGGTATACCGACATTCTTGTGGCTGTAATTTGAGTTGCTTCCGAGGGGGTAGCCGCTCCAGAGATTCCTTGAGATTCCACTAAGATTTTATAAATATTCACAAAGATTCCAAACGATATTCATAGGAAGATGAACCCCGAATGGGTAACCACTCCAAAAAATTCCAAGATTCCGTGAGATTTCATAAAGATTTCCAATAATTCCCAACGAGTGGTTAACCCCTCGGTTGCTTCCATGGCGGTGCCCTTGGAACGGTTTGAGCGAGCCTTAGTTTTCCATCAACTGCTGACTACTGGTATAGTTACTCCTGTTCCATCAATGCTTGTGTGCATTTTCACATTATCTACTTATACCTAGTATAATAGGCGTTACCCTCTTTGAAAGCTATAGGAATAAGTACCGTTTTGTGAATAAACCAAGGGGTGGCTTTGCGAGAACAAGGACAAGGACAAGAACTGCCGTTTCTTGTTCTTGTCTACTTCCGTACCTATCTGTCCCTCTGAACCCCCATCTACCATCATCTATGTCATGAGGGTGGTCGCCCCTACACTTTGGTCGTCGTGCCTGATACTCCCTACAGTTACTAAAGTCCGGCTTAGTTTAGTTGATACTTTTCAAAGTCTCACTCTAATGTCTGAGAAGACAGACACTTTGTTTGAGAAAAAAACAACTGCTGAATTCTATAAATAAATAGGCTAGAGTTTTTAAAAGGCCTGAACACTGCTTCCTTCTCAAGCATAGTGTCTGTCTTCTTAGACATTAGAGTGAGATTTTAACAAGTATCAACTAAACTAAGCCGGGCCATAGTGTTCAGTTCTGTAAAATGCTTTTCGGGGATTGAGGCAGGAATGTCCTGATTTTAAATAGTCACGAAGTGTTGGCTGAAGTAGGATTTTTGAATTTTTTCTCCCTATATAAAGATGTGCGTGTTGATGTGTTAGCAGAGGGTTGGGGGGACAAGCCCAGCAACTAGACCGTTTTCAAGAACTATCCATTGTGCTCAGCTGGCAGCACTACCAAATACCAGCTCCCCAGCCATCGAGTAAACGATGGGGACCTACAGTTTTAGGTGGGTTCCGAACCACCACAGCCTCGATATACATTTCACTTGACATGCTGAACATATCACAGGTGAATGCCGAGCAGAAAAACTTTTTGGTAGGATTGGGATCGAACCGGTGGTTGGTTAGCACACCGTCGTAATAACTAAGGTTGTCATAAGATTCCGGTTAAAAAAGAGGAAAACAATTTAGACGGATATTTTATTATCATCAAGCACACTCAGCTAGTAGTAAATTAACGGCCAATGGCTAATCCTGCGCCCACGCCCAATCCAACGCCCAACCCTGCACCCTTTCCTTTTTCAGCTCCGGTGCCCGATCCTGCACATGAAAATCACAAGTTTCATTTCTGATTGATTGTTTACACCTTTAATCGTCCTAATTATATATGATACCACTGGCGTAAAATGTACCTATGAAAAAAATCAGGTGCGGCCATTGTCGAACCGTTTATTCCACTTCCAGGCACCCACTGGATTTCTAGTTCCAGCGCTAGTCAGCGGTACCTATATTTGCTCGTATTCTCCAGTATCTGAGTGTTGAGCCTTATATAGTCTTTATGGACGCTCTGGAGGTGTATTCCCTTTCTCGAACGCCAGCAAACCCACTCAACTAACACCTTCAAAATTTATTGTAAGAAGATAAGGCACGCCGTGATGCAATATACGAGGAACCGTTCTTCTTACAATAAATTTTGAAGGTGTTAGTTGGGTGGGTTTGCTGGCGTTCGAGAAAGGGAATACACCTGCTGGTACATCTCATTAGCACAGATCTTTTGGCAAGCCTACAGTATATAATATGGTACAAACGTACCTCCTGCGGCTGCTGCGGCTGCTGCTGCTGCTGCTGCATCTGTAAGGCACAATTTAAAAAATTTGAAGCATAGTTTTTACTTTATCGCTAGCCAATATGGTGAGAAAGTATTGTTTTCGTGCAAAATTTTGAAATTGAGTTTTCAGGTTTCCCGTGATCCTGCATGGGGGTCCCCGGAGAAAAAAGTAGTTTCTGGAAAAAGTCTGTCCGTTCCCTGCTCCAGAGCCTATACCGTTCATCTGATTTTGATGAAATTTCGTATCGACCTGTCTAAAATTACGGCCGAGTCATTTTTTTAAGGAACTTTTGATTGGTCGAAAATTGCGGCCGCCATTGCCAAAAAAAAAACCACTAAAATAATTCATAAACCATGTTTTTGGTTAGTAGGTAGGTACACTTTTCAACCTATAACATTGAACATTGGTCTGTGTGTTGACGAATAGATGCTTCGAGGTCAGTTGCAACAAAAATTGAATCAGTTCATCGTTTTGGGCCAAAGTTATCTTGGTTATCTTGTTATCTTGAAAATTGTCAAAAAAAGTGTTGAAAATCAGAACCACGTTTTGAATGGTCGGAACGCATTTGAGGCATTTGGTAGATACTTACTGCAGTAAATGGAATTGGGGAAGAATGATCTCAGATAGATCGTCTTGGGTCTTTTTCAAAATTTTAGATTGCTTAAAAATTACGCCCGCAAAAAAAAATCATATGTGGTGAGAAAGTTAACTGCGACTGTTTTCGAACAGTTTAATTTAATTATGGCATGTTAAAACTTACCTCCTGAGCCTGATCCTGCTCCAGCTCCTGCGCCCGCTCCTGTGCCTGCTCCTGAACCTGCTCCTGCGCCCGATCCTGCACCTGCTCCTGAGCCTGCTCCTGCGCCCGATCCTGCACCTGCTCCTGAGCCTGCTCCTGCACCCGCTCCTGAGCCTGCTCCTGAGCCTGCTCCTGCACCCGCTCCTGCGCCTGATGCTTTTCATGAAAATTACAAGTTTCATTTTGATTGATTGTGAATAGGTACACATTATAATCGATACCACTGGCATAAAATATCTCATTACCGCAGATCATTCAACAAGCATAAAGTATAATAATAATAATAATATGGTATAAACTTACCTCCATTGTTATCACTGCCTCCTGCGGCTGCGGCTGCTGCTGCGGCTGCTGCTGCTCCTCCATCTGCAATGCACCATTAAAAAAATTACTAAACGCCTATTTGCTTGGAATTTTTTAAATGTTTTAAAATGAATTTCTCAATATGTAATTTTACTGTGATCTCAGGTGTTTTCTACTTCAGCTCCGCCTGTTTTAAGAGGTATAAGGTAAAAAAAAAACCCAAGCTAGGTATACAAAAAAAAGTGAAAAAAGTGAGAGCATCGTCGAAGTCTTTAATACCGGCACCCACTGGATTTTTGGTAGGCATCGCGCTAGTAAGATAATATACCTAAGTAGTGTTTTGTTCATTTAGGTGACGTCTTATGTCTGACTTTTTGGACTCTCTGGTTCCTCTTATTCTCGCAGAACTTTCGGCAAGCATCACCATATGGTATAGAAACTTACCTCCAGATCCTCCAGATCCTGCTCCAGCTCCGGCGCCTGAACCTCCAGATCCTCCTGATCCTGCTCCAGCTCCGGCGCCTGAACCTCCAGATCCTCCTGATCCTGCTCCAGCTCCAGCGCCTGAACCTCCAGATCCTCCTGATCCTGCTCCAGCTCCGGCGCCTGAACCTCCAGATCCTCCTGATCCTGCTCCAGCTCCAGCGCCTGAACCTCCAGATCCTCCTGATCCTGCTCCAGCTCCAGCGCCTGAACCTCCAGATCCTCCTGATCCTGCTCCAGCTCCAGCGCCTGAACCTCCAGATCCTCCTGATCCTGCTCCTACTCCGGTGCCTGAACCTTTAGTTCCTGATCCAGCTCCTGCTCCAGCTCCAGCGCCTGAACCTTTATCACCTGATCCTGCTCCTGCTCCAGCTCCGGCGCCTGAACCTTTATCACCTGATCCTGCTCCTGCTCCAGCTCCGGCGCCTGAACCTTTATCACCCGATCCTGCTCCTGCTCCAGCTCCGGCGCCTGAACCATTATCACCTGATCCTGCTCCTGCTCCAGCTCCGGCGCCTGAACCTTTATCACCTGATCCTGCTCCTGCTCCAGCTCCGGCGCCTGAACCTTTATCACCTGATCCTGCTCCTGCTCCAGCTCCGGCGCCTGAACCTTTATCACCTGATCCTGCTCCTGCTCCAGCTCCGGCGCCTGAACCTTTATCACCTGATCCTGCTCCTGCTCCAGCTCCGGCGCCTGAACCTTTATCACCTGATCCTGCTCCTGCTCCAGCTCCGGCGCCTGAACCTTTATCACCTGATCCTGCTCCTGCTCCAGCTCCGGCGCCTGAACCTTTATCACCTGATCCTGCTCCTGCTCCAGCTCCGGCGCCTGAACCTTTATCACCTGATCCTGCTCCTGCTCCAGCTCCGGCGCCTGAACCTTTAGTTCCTGATCCAGCTCCTGCTCCAGCTCCGGCGCCTGAACCTCCAGATCCTCCAGATCCTGCTCCAGCTCCGGCACCTGAACCTCCAGATCCTCCTGATCCTGCTCCAGCTCCAGCGCCTGAACCTCCAGATCCTCCTGATCCTGCTCCAGCTCCAGCGCCTGAACCTCCAGATCCTCCTGATCCTGCTCCAGCTCCAGCGCCTGAACCTCCAGATCCAGCTCCTGCTCCAGCGCCTGAACCTCCAGATCCTCCTGATCCTGCTCCAGCTCCGGCGCCTGAACCTCCAGATCCAGCTCCTGCTCCAGCTCCAGCGCCTGAACCTCCAGATCCAGCTCCTGCTCCAGCTCCAGCGCCTGAACCTCCAGATCCAGCTCCTGCTCCAGCTCCAGCGCCTGAACCTCCAGATCCAGCTCCTGCTCCAGCTCCAGCGCCTGAGCCTCCTGTACCGAATAAGTTGTGTTAAAATATTCAAGACACACTGTAGAAGAACAACATCATCATTTGGTGAGAACTGTCTAGGCTTCGGCCTGTTGTTTACCTCACCAGCAGTTGTCAGTTAGTCCGTTTTTCCCCTTTATTTTGTAGAGGAAAGACGTTGCTACTTGGCATTCGTCTAGACTGGGAGTGTGTAGACTCTAGACCTAAAAGAGTGAGTTATGCCAGGGGTTTTTGTGCACGGTGCAGTGATGCACGAAAATTTCTTGTCTTGCTTTGGTCCTTGCATTTCTTTGCATGCAAGAACAATAACATGAAATGACTTGCAAGAACAAGAACTCTCGCAAGAGTCTTGCATAAACCCAGGCAGTTTTTTTCATGGATTACCAGTCCGTATTTTGTATGAAAAACTCTGCAGACTATGCGACGATAGATTGCACTTGAAATGGCCGTTCAGCAGGCAACCAACCACAATCTAACCGCAGAAAATTCCATGAGTACCTATGCAAGAAATTGCAAGAGTCTCGCAGCAAGAACAAGAACATAGCGAGAAATGATTTATACTCCAAGAACAAGATAGGATTTTTACTGCAAGAGCAAGAATCGCGTTGCGAGAACAAGAACAAGAAATGCCGTTTTTTGTTCTTGTTCTTGCATCGCGCTTCAATCACTTATAGCTATAGCTGAGGGTTGGGGGGACAAGCCCAGCAACTAGACCGTTTCAAGAACTATCCATTGTGCTCAGCTGGCAGCACTACCAAATACCAGCTCCCCAGCCATCGAGTAAACGATGGGGACCTACAGTTTTAGGTGGGTTCCGAACCACCACAGCCTCGATATGCATTTCACTTGACATGCTGAACATATCAGAGGTGAATGCCGAGCAGAAAAACTTTTTGGTAGGATCGGGATCGAACCGGTGTGACCCGGCTCTCACTGCTCCTCAAAAGTCGACCATTTAGTCCACTGGGCTATCGAGGCTGTTTTTTCAATCACTTAGCGTAGGTTCTTACCTGATGGAGGGGATGGAGGGGAAGGATGGGAAGGATGGGAAGGATGGGAAGGATGGGAAGGATGAGAAGGATGAGTTGGATGGTTGACGTATTTCAATTCACAGCTGACTTGGGCGCATCCTTTGGCTGGTTTCCAGCCTTTGGAAGGTTCGTATTTGATGCCTTTGTACTCGAGGCATTGAGGTTGGGGTTGACGGTGACCAATGAAATTGGCTGACGAGAAGGTCACGCACACTGCCACGAAGGCGAGGGATGCAATAAGAGTGGGATTCACCTGAAATTTGATTATCTATAAGTTTAAGAAGTAGAGGTTTTGGTTGAAAGACAGGCAGTGGACCGATGCCTGACAAAGAGTCTGACATCCATGCCAACAGTGAAACTTGTTTATGCCGGAACTCGAACGCAGACCTCTCAAAAAGACACTGACACGATGAACAATGAAATTAGGTATAGTTGAGGAAACGAATAAAAAGTCTGGTAGGTATATACCTAGTCAACCTCACGACTCTGACCCATTGACTAAACTCTCGGCTATGATCTAGGTTCTAGGTACAAATAAGTAGTTGCCAATCATGAAATCCTTTTGGTGCAGCTCGCAATGTTTAATATTATAAGTGCCAGAAATGCACCACGCAGCTGAATGAAAAGCGAATGAAAAGTTACGTTTTACTGGTTGAATATTTCAAACAAACAAAAAAGTCTTTGGCTCTACTGAGCCTAGCGGGATGGAAGGTCCCGTTATGATCGTGACCTCTATACACAATGGGGTAACAGTTGTGTATTCCCCCAGCCGGTGAGGAGCAGAGGTACCTACCCGTCAGGGCTGGGTCGACTTAGGGCCGGGCAACATTCACATTGTGGCTTTCCTGGGAAAAATCGGCCTTGCCTTTGAAAAAGGGTGAAATTCAAAATGGCTGAGAGAGTCAAGGGCAAAAAAAAGCTTTCCCTGCCTACTCTATAAGCAGGTAGAGGTAGGTAAATCCAGACCGAAACATTTCGCACCGTTTTAACCTTAAGGAAGGTAAATTGGTACTGATGGATCGACCCAAATTAAAGAACTGTCAAAGACTTACCATCTTGCTGAGTTACTTCACTGGGTAAGTTGAAGATGCTTCTACATTCTGAAACTTCAGTATTTATACCCAAAGATTGAAATGGGTGCCCAGCTATCTCTCACGAATTTGTAAACAGTCACGTTTTAATGGGAAGTTCGTGTTTTTGGTTGCTGATACAGCACACATTGAATTCGTGTGTGTAGGGTTATACAATTATTTCCTATCTAGTGGTTACTGATGATTTTTTTCCTCCTTGGTTAGGGCTAATGAAAGTCTTCACTTTTTTACCATGTTTTTTTTTACACAAGGAAAATTTGGAATTTGGTTGTTATCTGTCTTTTTCAAGGAAATTCTTTTCCTCTGAAATATAGTAGGTACCTACCTTTCTACCTACCTGCCTACACTAAGATACGTACCTAAATAGATTATAGGTCCTACCTAAATTTATAAAAAATCTATTGAGCACTCGAAATCCGTAAGATGAGAAAGTAGTTACCTTGGTATGTGTGTGGCTTGGCTTGTAGTTCTTTGGAACGTATTCTGCTGCTCCAATTAGGTAAAAAAGATGTACCTACCTACCTACCTAGATCTAGATACCTACTTTCCGACTATCAGATATCGAAAAAAATGTCAGTCTTACAGTGCTGAAATGAGGTAGGTAGTTAAGTACTGCTAAGCTTTAGGAATGAATTGTTTGGTATTTCCCTACCACTAACTACTTAAGTTAGCTTAATTTTTAGTTAAAAAGAAAAAAAATGAATTTCTGAACAAAGTTTCCCAGTTTTCAAAAATTCCCGCTTTTTTTAATTCGCGACTTCGCGACAAAATGTTACGATTATGTGGTGGTTGTTGACTTCGTAACGTAAACATTCCGTTCTGAACAAAATTCAGGTGACTAAAAAAAATTATATTAGTTTTATATACCGTAGATAATTATTTTAACAGTTGACTAGTACCATACTCATTAGTTCGCATAAATTAGATAGTTGTTTAGTACATATTTACTGTGCAGTTCATTATTAAAAGCTGGGACCTTATCTCTTGGACAGCCATCCCGGCGGTTGGGGTCCGGGAAAGGGGACCACCGAATTTTAAGATTGTCACTACCAACTTTGTTCTAAAGGGATTTTGCCTCTTACGTTTACGGTTATGTCACATACATATTATCTATAAGTATTTAGGTACCTATGCAGAATTTGCCCCTAAATAGTCGAAACACCTGTTGACCAAGGTTGAAATTAGTCATTTTGATCTTGCACATGGCTCCTGCCATTCTTAAATAGTGGTGGGCCGCGGGCTCCTACCCTTGCCGTGTGTCTGACCATTCCAAATCGCTGTATGTTGAAAAACTCTGAATTTACTGCTAATTTTCTGTTGTAGATGACCCATGATGAACTATGTCGGTATCGTTTAAGAATTACTGGACTATATCAACGGTCATCGTAACTAGCTTTGCCGTACAAGTACTCTGTGCCGATTGCGTTCCCGGAGGGTCAGTATTTTCGGATAATCACTGCCATACAAGTAAGTACCTACGACTATTTAAATTTAGCCCTATAGTGGCTTTTAACCTCTAGTAAATAGGATATTAGTATTATAAAAATTATCTTATAGTTAAGATGGACTAATAGAAGCCACCCTCACCCTAGTCAAGTTAAAGGTATCAATTTCCAGAAAAAATGTAATATTTTTAATATCAGATGTAATCAGGAATCAATTCAAAAATGCGCGGGAAACCAAAGGGAAATTTGTCGCACTTCTGCAACGCCACGTTTTCAATCCGGCCGGCATCTTTCTTTTCCATTTGGGCTCCCTCGTCGTATGGTCTTGTGCTCAGTTTTGGCCCTTTTTTCGTTTATTTATAAAGCAATGGCACCCCGTGAACGTACTTTCATCATGATCAAGCCCGACGGCGTCCAGCGGGGCCTGGTCGGCGAAGTTATCAAGCGATTCGAGTCGAAGGGGTTCAAACTGGTAGCTCTCAAAATGCAGCAAGCCTCCGAAGATAGACTGAAGCAGCACTACGCTGACCTGTCCGACAAAGCCTTTTTCCCCGGTCTGGTCAAGTACATGGCTTCTGGGCCAGTCGTACCGATGGTTTGGGAAGGACTAGATGCTGTGAAAACCGGCCGTGTTATGCTTGGAGCGACGAACCCGAAAGACTCAGCCCCGGGCACCATTCGTGGCGACCTCTTCGTTCAGGTAACTTAATCACAGGCCCAAAATGTTCCCCTATAGGTACTTGGGCTGATGTTGGGGGCTTAAACACCGTTAAAAAGTACCTAATGGTGCAAGTCCAGTACCTGCTTTGAACATTACGTGGCAGAAAAAAGATCTTTCTTCTTTGTTTTTATGGAAACTGTTGGATATTTAAATGTTCTGAAATATGAAGTGTCCTTTTAATGTCCGAAATCAACTGGCGAGTAAGTAATTTTGGAGGAATGTATTATTGACAAAAATCTTAAAATCAAAAGACATAGGTACCTAGCCAGTTAATTTCTGATGTTAAAAAGTCATAATATATTTCAGATTATGTAGGAAAAAATCATAAAAACGTTATCCTTCCAAAGCCACGTCGGTGCCGATAAGGGCGCTATCGGCAGGATCGTGAAAGGCACCAACTTTTAACGCTATAGTAATCTTTTATGTGACACTATAGTACAATTTAGGATCTTTTTAGTTCTTGAATGTAATTTTTTTTTGCCTTTTCAGGTTGGCCGTAACGGAGTTCACGGATCGGACTCTGTCGAATCAGCTAACAAAGAAATCGCCCTCTGGTTCTCCAAGGAAGAACTGACCGCGTGGGAGCCTGCCAACAACCCCTGGATCTACGAAGACTAGACGTCATCATCATGACTCTCCTGACGTCATCATGACTCTCCTGCATTTACAGACGTCCCGAAATCGCAGACACACATCAGTTCTATTACCTCATCAATTTCAGTACCTATCAGTTGTATCACATGCCCCCTTTTTTATTTTTTTGTTAATTGGTTGTGCTGGAAACAGCTCCATTAAATTTATAATTTAAATTGTTTTGTTATAATGACACGATGGGGACCTACAGTTTTAGGTGCATGAACATGTGAATGCCGATTAGAAATATCGTGGCATTTAGGTGATAGATAATGAAGCATTGATATAGAAAATGATTGACCCGACAGAAGTTCAAGGTGGTGTTGAGTTAGATAGCAAGGTCGCTAAAGGAATTATTGATTAGTCGATAAATTCAGCCGTATTTTTGTCAAGAAAAATCAAGCTGATTTGAATCAGTAGCGAAGGTAATCGACAAACTCGAGCCTAGGTTTGCTAGGATCGACTGATTTTGATTCAACATTTGAAACACATTTGCGACAAATGCTGTAGGTACTTTTCAGCCGTTCTAAGATTTCTCGTAAACTAGTGCCATTCACATGATATAAAAGTGATTTGAAACTACGTTACTCCACGGATTCAAGATTCTTCAAGCGCTCTTAAAAAAGTACAAATATTAGTAGAAATTGCTGAATTACCTGTAGGTAGGTAATAACGTATTGCCATGTCTAGTGTTTCTAAACTTAGGCTGACTACTTCTAGAAAAGAATGGCGCATAAACAAACAAGAGAACGACAGTTCGGTAATTTGTAAAAAATGTAATACTAAACAATTCCAAAAGAATAATTCGTCAGGTAGAGAGGTCTATAAAATTAGAGAGTCTATATTAAAATAATTGGAACTAAGATTCTAAGTAGGTACAGAATCGAATATGCAAGGAAAAGCTATATAGGTTTGTATATTATTCTGTTCGCCCCGAGAAAGTCGAGGATTCTTTAACTGGACTACACCTTTGGTATTTGTTTACGTTTTTACCGACTATTTTGTGATTTTACGATAGAGCAATTTTGAACTCGATCGTAAAATCGCAAAACAGGACGTTAAAAAGACATGTTATATTTCAGAATATTTAAATATCCAACAATGTCCTCGAAAATTGGTCGAAAAAAAACGTAAACAAATACCAATTTCCGTCTTAAATCCATGATACGTGTATGTACGTCAAATAACGCTTTCTGTTTACTGAAACTTGGTGTCAGTGCTGCACTGCTGATTTTTTTTCAGTGGAAGGAAACTATGCAGTCACAGTTTGTCAGCAAATAAAAGAACTGCAGCGCCCCGCTGTAGTAAACAGAAAGCGCTAACAATTATTAATATTTGTTCATACAAAATATTTGAAAGAATACCTACTAGTCTAAAAAAAATTTTTATACATACACTTGCAATTTTGGAAACTGGTTATAAAGACGATAGTAAGTAACATACTTCCATTCTGAGCTAGAGACGGCTGCTACTACAAACCAGATCGCGAGGTAAACCTAGTGTTTAGCTTATACGACGAATGAACAACCTCAACGGGTCACTGGTTTGCTAGTTGGAAGTTCGTGAAGTTGCTGACAAGGCCCAAGTCACTTTCCCGTCGGCCACAATTAATTCTGACACAACTTTCACTTTTACCCTACATTTTACGTAAGGGTAAATGCAGTTTTAAGTAATAGAAGCGACTTTTACCGTCACGTTACTACTACCTACTGCTGTAGGTACAGTAGGTATAAAAGAACAGAAGAAATAGTTTTACTGGTAAGAATAAGGTCTAAAAATATCAATACAAATTTCCACGCCACAGATGGCAATAAATACAAAATTTTTCTTTTCTCTATGGTCTATAGGCCAAGAAAAAAACTCGAAAACTAAATGGCCCACTTTGTTTTTATTTAGCTGCACTCACTGAACACACTGTAAAAAATCCATAAGTGCAGTAAATAAAAAACACTGCAAAGCTACCCACTTGGTTGGGTATTCCTAAAAGTACTATCTCTACCATATAGGCATGCACTTGACTGTAGAGTTTTGGATTTTTTGGCACCTAGGTTTTGGTCTGGCTACGCGTTGGTGGTTCAGTAGCTGTAGGGTCCTGGTCCATGGGCGTACTGAGGGCCTGGATAATAGGGGGCAGGGTATCCAGCATACGCGTACTGCTGCTTCTGGGGGTATACTGAAAGAGAACAAGAACACAGGTTGAAAGTACGAAAAGAACAGTGAAAATTAAGAACAAGTCTCATGAGAGCCTTGGCCCCCACCCACGTCAGCAGTCAGCTATTTGAGCCTGAACATTTGTGGAACGCTGGAGGGGAAGTAGTTATACCTGGAATTGCTCTCCACCCAGCACCCGTAATGTAAACTCACACCCTCTCTCATGTACCAAGTTACCGTATATTTCAAAGCACATTCGAGGAAAGATACTAGTAAAAACCATTTAGGTGCCACTAACAGGGTTCGGGCACTCATGTAGGAAGACTTTTTGGCTGTGCTCACTTCTCATCATGGCAACTGCTTACTTGGAAGCTGTCCGTCATTGATTACAAAATAATTAATAGAAAACAGCGAGTGACTAAGAACAGACTAAGTATACCTATTTCTCCAGTTGTTGTTGCCGGACGTTACAATGACGTCTCTCAGTAGGTAGGTAGGTAGACTTCAAAGACATAACTACAATAAACAACTGAAAGTACTTCCCTACCCTGTGGGGTCTATTTCGGATTTTCGCTCCTAACGCTAAAACTACACCACTTCGTCGTTATTTCGTCATTAACTTTGCGTTAACAGATCCAGAATAGACCACTTCAAGCCCCTGAAGAAAAAGTGAACAAACCAGGCATGAGGTACTGCATGTTCATGGCCTCCTCCTTTTCGCGCTCTCCTCTCAGACAAATGGCGGCGCAAGAAAACAAGATGGCGCTGATAAGGGAGAAGCCCACACCGACCCAGGCTACGAAGTAAGACCAGTCGTACGAAATTATCGTGTTGTCTCGGAGAACCTGCAACAGCCCGAACACAATCATTACACCTGGCTTTAGGGAGCTGTAGGTACCGAACAAGCATATAAAGGTGGCTTTCACCAGTGTCTTACTGTGCCGATAAAGCTTGTAAATTTATCTTCCCGAAGAAGTAGCCGATAACTTTATCTTGACGTTAAAAGTCCACTAACTGAGGTTTGGATAAGGGCGCTATCGGCAGGATGGTGAAAGCTAACGAACTTTTTTTTTCCTAGCGTGCATAAGAATGAGTATAGGTATAGGTACCTACGTATAGCTAGCTCTGTTTTGGTTCAAATTACCCGGGTTTTGGTCCTTTGGCATTTTTAGGTAACATTTTCACTTACCGTGTTCCACTGCTGGTAAAATTCTTCCCCAACAACGCGTTCTTTTTCATAATATTCTACTCCATGCCATAAACCCATCCCTCCTGCAGCCAGCAAACCTGAAAGCAACAAACATTTTAGCATTACAGCATAGTGACGTACTTAGGTATGTTACCAAGGGAACTGGACCCAAATTTAATTTTTAGATTTTCCCCGTTTTCCCTTCAAAAATTGAGATTAACATGTTGCCACTGACATAACTGTTCAATTCGAAAAAAAATAAAGGGTCCGACAACAGTCGCACTTAACTTTCTCGCCCAGAATGATTTTTTTTTTTGTTTTTTGAGATTTTTTTGCGGGCGTAATTTTTAAGCAATCGAAAATCGGTTGAAAATGACCCACGAGCATCTATCTGAGATCACTCATACCAAATCTCTCGTCTGTCATTTTATTACTGTAGTCCCAAATGCGTTCCGACCATTCAAAAACGTGGTTTCTCATTCTCAACTCATTTTCGACACTTTTTTGACAAAAACGGCCGTAATTTTGAAGATAACAAAATTCTGTTCGACAGATGTTTAAGTTACGTGGTTCTACACAAATTTACCAAATTTCATGACAATCGGTCAATAAATGTGAATGGCGCCGAAACGATCGAACTTTGGTCCAGAACGGCCATAATTTTCAACCAATTCAATTTTAGTTGAAAATGACCTCGAAGCATCTATTTGTCAACACACATACCAATTTTCAGTGTTATAGATTGAAAAGTGTACCGTCGGCGCTTGTCTAAGTAACCAAAAACACGATTTTTGAATTATTTTGGCGGTTTTTTGACAATAGCGGCCGCAATTTTTGACCAATCAAAAAATCCTTGAAAATGCCCCTCGGCAGTGATTTTAGACAGGTCCATACCAAATTTCATCAAAATCGGATGAACGGTATAGGCGCTAGAGCACTGCACGGACTGACGGACGGACTGACTGACGGACGGACTGACTGACGGACTGACGGACGGACAGACTTTTTCCAGAAACCACTTTTTTGGACTCAGGGGACCCCCAGGATCATGGGAAACCCAAAATCTCAATTTCGAAATTTTGCACGAAAACAATACTTTCTCGCCATATATGGCTAGCGAGAAAGTAAAAATTACCTATGGAAGCTGCGTCGTTACTTGCTAAAAGGGCACAAGAAAACTAAAAATAATTCACCGCATATGTTATTGTTATGGATGCAGAAAGTCACCGTCAGCTGTTTCCTATAGCCTATAGATGTACTTACAAGAGAGCAGCATGAGTATCGCTGTTGAGGTGATGTTGCCAGGTGACCTTCTCCAGCAGCCCGCCACCCCGGTCCAGAAAGCAACGAACACTACGAAGAACGAGACGATGAACAACGCGATCATCGAACGCCCCATATCTGTATAACAGAGAACAATAAACAGTTTAAAAACGGTCCAAAAAATCATTTTTTGCAGACCTGTGACACCAGCTCCCCAGCCATCGAGGCTGTTGGAGGGAAAAACATCCAATGCGACCGGGGTTTGAACTTTTATAACTCGTCTACAAGCCGTGGAAAGTAAAGATTACTTACGAAGGCGTGCCATGGCATCGTCGGATAGTTTTTTGGTGTAGTTATCAACATCAGGGATGTAGTAATCGATATTGGAGCAGTGCGTCTCGACAGGACTTAAGTAGATCTCCACTGAAAACAAAAAGTCCAAATATTAATAATAGGGAGGTACCTAGGTATAGTAGGTTTCAGGAAACTTCCGTAAGACAGACCCTTCCAATAAGGTACACGTATAATGATTTTCCAGCGAATCACTGACGTTGGACACATTATATTTCAGAAAGTTAAATATCCAACAGTTCCCCCCCAAAAAATATGTCTTTTTAACGGCCGAAATTAACCGATAGTATAATCACAACACATCCTGTTAATTTCGGCCGTTAAAAAGACACATTATATTTCAGAACATTTAAATACCTATCCAAAGAAAAACTACCACGATTGTGTGTTTGCCTTGAAGATCAGAATCTGAGAATTTCATAAGGAAATAATTAGTTAAAAACAGAGCAAGGAGAAAGGAGAACGAATTGCTTGTGAGGCATGATACCTAGGTACCTATTATGACGGCAGCTACAAGCCGTCACAACCGACTAGGTAATTATCTACTTGGTACTAATACCAGAAAATTCGACACCATTCAAAACCTTTCTACTTTCATGATGTAGTTCCAGGCTCTCACCAGGCTACCTGAAACCGTGGGATGCCTGTCTGTGACCAATTGTTGTTTTTGTGTGCAAGAAATATACGTAAGAGGTGCTACAGTTTAAACTCTTCTTTAAAGGGCCGATTCGATGCATATTAAGCAAGAGGATCTAATGTTCTTGTCCCAGGTTTTCGAAATTTTTCGAGGTGAATGTTGTCTTGCTTGGAAAAAACTCGACTGACTTTTTTTTTTTCTAAAGCTCAATGGGAAGAAGACCCAGGTTCTATAGTCTCATCTTGACGAAATATTTTTCAGGCGAATCTTCCCCTACCCTATCTACCCCACCCCTGATAGGCATTGACCTCGACCGTCCCCTTGGCCCTGGCCACCTGACCACCTATCCATAGTAAGGTTCGCTTCCACTCAGTTAAAACTTAAACCCCCGTTAACTTCATGCTCAAACCCAAAAATGTTTACCTGTAAGTAAGCTAAACATAGTTGCCATGCGTGGCTAGAGAAATAAAATTCCAACTGGAATTCATGTGACACCCATGTTTAATTCACAAGTAAACAGTTAAGAGTAATAATTTCCTTAATAGACTAAACTCAACCTCGGAGTTCATTTATTAAGTAGGTAGGTACTATAGTAATATATACCTATAGCTGGCACGGCTGGTGGCATACCTATGTTTGACATAGGGACAAGAGAAAGTGTAAAATGAAGAGGCATCTCCCTCAATAAATGAACTGCCCGGTGGAAGAGCAATGGCCCAGCGAAAGTGGCGGAGCTCCTTCCCAGAATCCACATACTTAGGACTAGGTACGTCACACAGATAATGTTATGGTAGCTACCTCTCCATGTAGGTACAATAATTAACTGTGTAATGCCCTGTAAACCACAGGTTTAAGGCCCTCCACACAATCGAGAAACGAGGCAGTAGAATAATTCTGCTTCCTATTTTTTCGAGGAGACACTAAAGTGGACTTTAAAGAAGTGGTGTATAAAGTAATACCTGATTTTGGCTTTTCTTTAGGGTAGCATATCCTGAAGAGACCTTTCGTCCGGGTGAAGTAGTAATATTTGTTGTTCATCTCCTCCACTAGCGCTTCAGGATTGCTGTCGGCATCAGCGGCATCCTACGGAAAAAAAGAAAAAAAATAGAATTAAGAAGGGTACTACTCCCTTGTCATCTTTCTTAAGGGTCCGCTATACCTGACGGTGCATTTTTGCCGCCCATAAGATTAACATTGCGAGCGGCGATTCATTTTCAAAGTTTACCCTTGGTTGGAAAGACACAAAATTTTGCCTGTACCTAGCCCTAACAATGTTCTTAGGGAGTGTTCGAAGCAGATTTCCCATTTTTTTACTGGTTTTCGAGATACAACACTTTTCTTGAGGTATGCGATGCTAGCATTTGCAAAACAGTTGCAATAAAAGAAACCAGTGAGAAATTGGGAAATCTGCTTCGAACACTCCCTAGAACATTGTTAGGGCTAGGCACAGGCAAAATTTTGTATCTTTCCAACCAAGGGTAAACCTTGAAAATGAATCGCCGCTCGCAATGTTAATCTTATGGGCGGCAAAAAATGCATCGTCAGGTATAGCGTCCTCTTAATCTATAGACCTTGGATAGGCAGGCATGTGCCTATCCAAGGCTATTCTGATAGTCACGCATGAACGACTAAATAAAGTCTTTATTTTCCTCTATAAACCAAGTACCTACTCCAATTGCAGCAGCCTCGACATGTGATCGACATTAACCTGTGATATGTTCAGCATATGAAATGTATATCGAGGCTGTGGTGGCTCAGAACCCACCTAAAACTGTAGGTCCCCTTCGCGCACAACCTAACTACTCTATAGTGGTGACCATGAGTAAAATGTAGGGTATAGAGAGAAAGTCTTCTCAACCAATAAACCACAGTTTTCCCGCTAAAATTTAAACGTGAGAAAATTGCGTTACCTAGTTCTCATAAGGTGCTCTCAGTGAACGCCTATGGTTTCTGATCAATTGAAAGGAGTACAGGTACGTACCTAGCACAGGTACCAAGCATACAGAGGCGCAATGGCCTCGCACACACCTTCTATTGTGTTCATAAATTAATTATTAACTGCACCTACGATGGGTTAATTAGTAGGCACGATACCTACATGGTATAGGTTTTTACTTGCCTGCACTGAGTGCAGGATGAACTCATGCATGCACTGAGTGCTACATCGTAGTAAAAACACCTGCGCACTGGTTCATGGGCAGCATAATATATTGTTGAAAGAAGAAATAAATGGCAACTTTGAAGGGAGGCATTCCGAGAAAAGTCCCCCTTCCAGGTAGCAGTTCCCCTTCGTACTGCAGTGGACAGTGCAGTGTAGCCAATGAAACGCTGGCAAAAACCTGAGCCATGCACCCCGAGCTCTTCCGAAGGTGGTGGTAACCACCCGGCGGTCGTTGTGGCCATTAATTCGCTCCTTCGATAATACAGAGGGATTTATCCAGATTTTTTAAATTCTGAAAAAGTTTGCTGTACTCTGGCTATGTCTAGGCTCGCAATGTTAACCTTATGGGTGGCACTGGTGTGGTGCAGTGACCAGAAAACACAAGTCACATTTTGTCCGCAGGCGGTTGTTTGGTCCTGTTCCGAAACAGGTTCAGCCAAATGAAGTTCCGCTCTATCATTTCCCTCATTAGAAGTGTCCCGATTCTAGTTAACAAGCAGGTACCTAAGTAGGTATGACCGTCTAACACAGGTAAGTATTACCAAGTGCAAAGATCCACATCAATTTACTATCCAACAGTGTCCCCAAAAAACGTCATCTACATTTATGAGGATACTATTGGAAATTTAAATGTTCTGAAATATAATATGTATTTTTAACGGCCGAAATTATAAGACATACCTATTATATTTCAGAGCATTTAAGTATCCAATAGTTTCCTCATAAAGTGTGCAGAAAAACCGTAAATGACGAAGCAATCGTCTATGTACGATTGCTACACATCTGGCCAGCAGAACCATGACAATTCACGTACCTAAGGTAGGTATTAGATATCACGGTTAAATGATATGTAAATAGTCGTATTAACCAACAGTGTCTAAGCCAATTGTAAATTAGTTCTGCGTGATGGACATGGCCTTAACCAGTGACCCTAATTTTACTATTCAATTCCGTTTAGTCCTGATTTAATTCAGTTCAGGGAAGAGTAGGTACCAAGCGTACAGGTACCAAGAAATTACCATCGAAAAAGAGAATCTTGCGTCACTAAGGGCGAACATACAATCGCTATTTGTTTACGCTTCTTCTACACAATTTATGAGGAAACTATTGGATATTTAACTGTTCTGAAATATAATATGTCTTTTAAGTTAACAGGCTTTGTTGTGAAATTCGATTAAGAGGACCGCTATACCTGACGGTGCATTTTTTGCCGCCCATAAGATTAACATTGCGAGCGGCGATTCATTTTCAAGGTTTACCCTTGGTTGGAAAGACACAAAATTTTGCCTGTACCTAGCACTTACAATGTTCTAGGGAGTGTTCGAAGCAGATTTCCCAATTTGTCACTGGTTTCTTTTATTGCAACTGTTTTGCAAATGCTAGCATCGCATACCTCAAGAAAAGTGCTGTATCTCGAAAACCAGTAAAAAAATGGGAAATCTGCTTCAAACACTCCCTAGAACATTGTTAGGGCTAGGTACAGGCAAAATTTTGTGTCTTTCCAACCAAGGGTAAACCTTGAAAATGAATCGCCGCTCGCAATGTTAATCTTATGGGCGGCAAAAAATGCACCGTCAGGTATAGTGGACCCTTAAGACTGCAGTCCATATAGATAGGTAATGTAATACTGTTTGTTGATGTTTGAGACTTATATCATCCAAAATAAAGTCTCTATTAAAGTCAGTGGGCGGAAAATAACACTAGTTCGAGATGTGACATTCTTAAAGGCTCCAAGAACTATACATTCAACAGGTTGTCCCTCCAAAAAAAATTCCTATGTGATGTTTTTTCTACGATTTTACATGTACGTTGGCTCCCGCTGTTCCCTGAGGTTCAGGACATTGCCACCAGGTGCGTTTTTCATGGTTTTTATCGATTCCACCGCCTTGTTTCGGCATTTCTCTGCGGTTAGGTTAATACAAGACGGAAGTGGTCGTACAAAAACCAGAGAACGCCAAATCGTCACTCTTGGTCGCCCACAGTGCAAATGGTTACCGGGTGGTTGCCACCACCTTCGGAAGAGCTCGGGTTGTTGCCAGCCTTTCATTGGCTACACTGCACTGTCCACTGCAGCACGAAGGGGAACTGCTACCTGGAAGGGGAACTTTTCTCAGAATGCCTCCCTTCAAGGTGGCCATTAATTCGACAATATAGTACCTAGTTTTGACGCCCCTGGCGGAGGCCTGTGTAGTGCAGTACGGGACTGCCTTGATGGCAATGGCAGTTCACGATGAAATAGCTCCGTAAATGCCAAACCTTGGCGGAAGGCCAATCGCCATGCACCACCGTGACTAAAAACCAGCCAAGTCGCCAAGCACTCACGCCTGGCGATAAGGCTAATTTACCACCTAAAGCGGTAGAGAAGGTACACCATCTGTATCTATTAATGGTGGAGTGTGTGCTTCAAAGGCCATTCATACCTACATACCTTTAGACTGAACACACATTCTCCCTATTTGTTTACGTTTTTTCTGCACTCTTTATAAGGAAACTATTATTGTATATTTAAATGTTCTGAAATATAATATGTCTTTTTAACGATTTAACGATCAAGTGACTTTTGTCAACAAAAAATTTGTCCGAAATCAACCAATCGTGAAATCACTTAAATCACAACACAGTTTGTTAATTTACGACGTTAAAAAGACACAATACCTATTATATTTCAGAATATTTAAATATCCAATAGTATCCTCATAAAATGTGCAGAAAACATAAACAAACACGACTGCATAGACGACCTTAAGAAGGGAGTAAACACTGTGACGTCATGAGACCTCAAGGCTCTGCTATACAGCTGTTGATGTATTTTTACCACCTATAAGGTTAATATTGACGAATTATTTTTAATTTTTTCATTTGGTTGGAGTAGGAGTGTTTTCGGCAGTTTTTAACGTTAAAAAACATTAATTTCAGAACAAAAAAATATGAAGCGTGCCTAGTTGGAATCTATATCAGGTTCAGACTATACCTACTTCACCTTTGATTACCAATCATGACTAGCAACACGCTATAATAGCTCCATTAATAAAGACGACTCCAACAAGAAGAAGACACACTTTCACGTTACGGACGGTATCAAAACCTGACTTCTTATGCCAAACACAAGAAGATACATTCCAGCACTGGTCAGGGTAGCAACACTTGACTTCTTATGCCAAACACAAGAAGATACATTCCAGCACTGGTCAGGGTAGCAACACTTGACTTCTTATGCCAAACACAAGAAGATACATTCCAGCACTGGTCAGGGTAGCAACACTTGACTTCTTATGCCAAACACAAGAAGATACATTCCAGCACTGGTCAGGGTAGCAACACTTGACTTCTTATGCCAAACACAAGAAGATACATTCCAGCAGTGGTCAGGGTAGCAACACTTGACTTCTTATGCCAAACACAAGAAGATACATTCCAGCACTGGTCAGGGTAGCAACACTTGACTTCTTATGCCAAACACAAGAAGATACATTCCAGCAGTGGTCAGGGTAGCAACACTTGACTTCTTATGCCAAACACAAGAAGATACATTCCAGCACTGGTCAGGGTAGCAACACTTGACTTCTTATGCCAAACACAAGAAGATACATTCCAGCACTGGTCAGGGTAGCAACACTTGACTTCTTATGCCAAACACAAGAAGATACATTCCAGTACTGGTCAGGGTAGCAACACTTGACTTCTTATGCCAAACACAAGAAGATACATTCCAGCACTGGTCAGGGTAGCAACACTTGACTTCTTATGCCAAACACAAGAAGATACATTCCAGCACTGGTCAGGGTAGCAACACTTGACTTCTTATGCCAAACACAAGAAGATACATTCCAGAAGTGGTCAGAGTAGCAACACTTGACTTCTTATGCCAAACACAAGAAGATACATTCCAGCACTGGTCAGGGTAGCAACACTTGACTTCTTATGCCAAACACAAGAAGATACATTCCAGCAGTGGTCAGGGTAGCAACACTTGACTTCTTATGCCAAACACAAGAAGATACATTCCAGCACTGGTCAGGGTAGCAACACTTGACTTCTTATGCCAAACACAAGAAGATACATTCCAGCACTGGTCAGGGTAGCAACACTTGACTTCTTATGCCAAACACAAGAAGATACATTCCAGTACTGGTCAGGGTAGCAACACTTGACTTCTTATGCCAAACACAAGAAGATACATTCCAGCACTGGTCAGGGTAGCAACACTTGACTTCTTATGCCAAACACAAGAAGATACATTCCAGCACTGGTCAGGGTAGCAACACTTGACTTCTTATGCCAAACACAAGAAGATACATTCCAGCAGTGGTCAGGGTAGCAACACTTGACTTCTTATGCCAAACACAAGAAGATACATTCCAGCACTGGTCAGGGTAGCAACACTTGACTTCTTATGCCAAACACAAGAAGATACATTCCAGCACTGGTCAGGGTAGCAACACTTGACTTCTTAGTTCAGGCAGGAGCCAATTTCGCACGCAAGTGTAAGTAGGCATAGTAACTGTGTCAGCTTGACTTTTGGCATGAAATGAGAATAGGTCAATTTGCAATGAATTCCAAACCAAGTTGACCTAAATTTTTTGTTGGTTGTATTTGGCAGTGATGTATAATTTGGTATAGGATTAGGTATTCCACGAATGTATGTCGTATCTATACCTGTTACAGCAATAAACTAAGTACCTAGGTATACCTACCTTTATAAGAAAGAGAAAGTAAGAAAGTGTTAAAATCTATTTTTCATCTATACCTACATACTTACCTACTTATTTGTAGTGACAAATTTTACTAGAAACATGGTGGCACTTCAGGCTGAATGCCAATTCGAATTATTTGTTCTAAAATATAATGGACGTTTTTAAAAACCGAAAAAAATTTCACAATATTATCACCATCATCCGTTTTCTTTCAATAGGTATTCAGTTTCCATATCAAAATAAATAAGGGGACCTACAGTTTTAGGTGGGTTCCCCGCCGCCACCACAGCCTCGATATACATTTCACTTGACATGCTGAAGAGGTGCATACCAGTCAGAAAAAATTTGGTAGCATCGGGATCGAACCGGTGTCTTAGTACCAGTTAGCTAATATTTTGAGGGCCATGATAAAACCTCAGGTACCTACTTCAGGTATAAGTTGCTGTGTTACGGCAGCATGTTCTAAGCGAGTGGTTGCCGTAATCTTTGTCATTGTACGATGTTCTGCTAGGTTCATTATTTTCAAGGTTTGCCGCCTGTTCAAAGTGCCTGTGTTATAAAATAAAATACAGAGCTACCTAATACAAGCGAAGTTATAAGCCTTTGCGGTATTGCTCTGTAGCGAATATCACGATGGCCACATAGATACGTCCCGGACGGCCGTACTGGGCAGTTGGCATCCCTGGACGTATGGTGAGTGGGATGGCAGTTTTTGTGTGGGCACCCGCCATCCCTGGGATGCCATTCCAACCCCCCATTCCAGGACGTATGGTTAGTGGGATGGCAGTTTTTGTGTAGGTACCAACCATCCCTGGGATGCCATTCCAACCCCCCATTCCAGGACGTATGGTTAGTGGGATGGCAGTTTTTGTGTAGGTACCCACCATCCCTGGGATGCCATTCCAACCCCCCATTCCAGGACGTATGGTTAGTGGGATGGCAGTTTTTGTGTGGGTACCCGCCATCCCTGGGATGTCATTCCAACCCCCCATTCCAGGACGTATGGTTAGTGGGATGGCAGTTTTTGTGTGGGTACCTGCCATCCCTGGGATGCCATTCCAACCCCCCATTCCAGGACGTATGGTTAGTGGGATGGCAGTTTTTGTGTGGTTACCTGCCATCCCTGGGATGCCATTCCAACCCCCCATTCCAGGACGTATGGTTAGTGAGATGGCAGTTTTTGTGTGGGTACCCGCCATCCCTGGGATGCCATTCCAGCCCCCCATTCCAGGACGTATGATTAGTGGGATGGCAGTTTTTGTGTGGGTACCCGCCATCCCTGGGATGCCATTCCAGCCCCCCATTCCAGGACGTATGGTTAGGGATGGCAGTTTTTATGTCGGTACCACAGTGCCCAAAATGTGCAAGGGTTTCGAGGCTTTGGTGGTTCGGAACTCATCTAAAACTGTAGGTCCCCATCGTCTAGTTACTGGGCTAGTCTACTGCCAATGTTTTTAACCCCATTATCTAGACAAGTAATGTTGTGTCCTTTATATAGATGGAACAGGATTGCATCAGAAGTACGGATTGGTTAGTCGTGAAGAAAACCATGATCAGCCAAATCATTATTGCGGAATATCATAAAAGCGTGTATTCACAGCATGACATAGTTAACTAGAGAGTTAACTAGAGTTAGTTGCCACACCAGGGAAGGTTATATTTATGGATGAGACGCAAAAAATATCCCAACTTCACGGAGGGTGGACGAAATGTCTTCATGGTCTCACGGAAGAAATTAACTGGCTATGTTTGGACTTCAAACTTTGTGAGAAAACTATTGGTTATTTGAAAATTCTGAAATATAATAATTCTTTTTAACGTCATTACTCATGAGGCCATGTTGTGATTTCAAAATCGGTTAATTTTGGACAATTTTTTTGGTGACAAAAATCACTCGATCGTAAAATCACAACATAGCCTCATGAGTAATGACGTTAAAGACATATTATATTTCAGAATATTTAAATATCTAATAGTTTCCTCACAAAGTTTGAAATCGGAACGTAGAAAAATAGCGAATGTATGGTGGCCCTTAAGGGTCCGCTATACCTGACGGTGCATTTTTTACCACCCATAAGATTAACATTGCGAGCGGCGATTCATTTTCAAGGTTTACCCTTGGTTGGAAAGACACAAAATTTTGCCTGTACCTAGCCCTAACAATATTCTAGGGAATGCTAGGGATGCTAGCATTTGCAAAACAGTTGTAATAAAAGAAACCAGTGAGAAATTGGGAAATCTGCTTCAAACAGTCCCTAGAATATTGTTAGGGCTAGGTACAGGCACAATTTTGTGTCTTTCCAACCAAGGGTAAACCTTGAAAATGAATCGCCGCTCGCAATGTTAATCTTATGGGTGGCAAAAAATGCATCGTCAGGTATAGCGGACCCTTAAGAGTCCGGGAATACACCAGATGGGTTTTGATCCATCGCCAGAATTTCACCAACTTTCAGACGATTCCTCACCAGAACAAGAAATAGTTTGTCTACCAAAAGACCGCTATCCGAGCCTATCTAAGGCAATGAAAACCCAGACAAGTGGCAGAAGACCATGTCTCATGGCCGGAGACTATCGGCCTTTCTAGTGCCACGATAATACACCAACGCGGCATGCAGACGCACATTGCCCATGGCTGTGCCGCTGGAAGCTGCATAACTTTCACTTCATTCAAGAGATCAGACTCCTCAAGATTATGGTTTTTTTCTCCCACTGTGTTTCGGACATGGTTCGGTATGTATTTTACTGAAAGTGAGATTTCCCCCGCCCTGTGGTTTAGAACGAATACACGCTATAGACACTCTATGGTGTATTAAGGGTCTGCTATACCTGACGGTGCATTTTTTGCCGCCCATAAGATTAACATTGCGAGCGGCGATTCATTTTCAAGGTTTACCCTTGGTTGGAAAGACACAAAAGTTTGCCTGTACCTAGCCCTAACAATGTTCTAGGGAGTGTTCGAAGCAGATTTCCCATTTTTTTTTACTGGTTTTCGAGATACAGCACTTTTCTTGAGGTATGCGATGCTAGCATTTACAAAACTGTTGCAATAAAAGAAACCAGTGAGAAATTGGGAAATCTGCTTCGAACACTCCCTAGAACATTGTTAGGGCTAGGTACAGGCAAAATTTTGTGTCTTTCCAACCAAGGGTAAACCTTGAAAATGAATCGCCGCTCGCAATGTTAATCTTATGGGCGGCAAAAAATGCATCGTCAGGTATAGCGTCCTCTTAAGCTCCCCGTCCATCTAGTCATAGAATCGGGACTTTTTAGAGAAACGCCTAAATCCGTCAGTTTCTTGCGAGGGGGTAACCACTCCAGAGATTTCCAACGATATTCAATGATTCCCAATGAGATTCCTGGAGTGGTTAACCACTCGGTTTCTTGACAAAGCGGGTGGAGGAGCCCTGACGTTCCCCTGAGCACTAAGGCTGGATTTGATTACTCTGGAATTTTTTTACCCAAAGTGTTTACTCGCAAACTAAACATGGGTGCCACATTGGCTCTATGAATTCCAGATGGAATTTTATATCCCTACTAGTAAAGTAGCTTGGCCGAATGCGATTTTTACTAGGATGCTGCAAGATACGAGTATCAGCAGGTTCTAGTGGCGTCCTACCTTTCATGACCTTTGTTCGTGATTGGGTCAGAATCACGCCCAACAGTCGAATTTGCCCCCAGCCGGTGAAGGCCAGTTGCCCATCAAGGTTCACTAGGAAAAATTTCACTAAGTTGGGACTAGATGCTGGGGACCTCTTGCTTCAGAGCACTGGGAGGGGCTGAGCCCCCCAGACCTTCTCCTCACCTAAGGGGTATAGGCATGGCTTTATGTGACGTTATGTGTAGGTCAGAAAAATCCTGAGGGTGGCTAAACGGTTTCTGGGGGAGGGGGGCTTAGACCCCCCCCCCAGACCCCCCTTACTACGCTTATGGGTAAAAAAGTGATTTCTATTGGTAGCATTCCAACTCCATTTATCAAATGCACAGAATCGCGAGAAACCTCATCCGGTTACAGATGCAGTTACAGATCAGTAAAACGTAATTTCACGTAATTTTGAGACTCGATCCAGGTTCATTAATATCAATGACAGTCGTTTCTCTTGGAACTTATTAGGCAGGTATGCATTTTTGGAAGGTCAAACGGCAAATTACGTAGTCAGGTTGTGTAGGTATAGGTACATCCATCAAAACTGGACACAGCTACACTTAAGTTCATCAACATCTCCAAACCTGTCCCCACTTAAATTATACCCCTCTGAACTTTCTCCGAGATCGAAACACGTTTGCGATGCTTTTTCTGCGATGTTTCCTTTATCCGTTATTTTGTGGCGATCGACAGGCTTACGCCAAATATGAACTAATCGCCTAAAAACTAGTTTGAACGATACAGTTCCTCCATAGTTTAGGTAAAGTTGTCAAAATGTTAATTTATAAGACTTCTACTTTGTCCAGAACTTTTTTAATGTTCCAAGTCCAGTCCGTTTTATCACCACAGTTGCTAAAGTCCACTATAGTGTCTTATAAAAGTTCACTATAGCGTTAAGAGGACGCTATACCTGATGATGCATTTTTTGCCGCCCATAAGATTAACATTGCGAGCGGCGATTCATTTTCAAGGTTTACCCTTGGTTGGAAAGACACAAAATTTTGCCTGTACCTAGCCCTAACAATGTTCTAGGGAGTGTTCGAAGCAGATTTCCCAATTTCTCACTGGTTTCTTTTATTGCAACTGTTTTGCAAATGCTACCATCGCATACGTCAAGAAAAGTGCTGTATCTCGAAAACCAGTAAAAAAAACCTTGAAAATGAATCGCCGCTCGCAATGTTAATCTTATGGGCGGCAAAAAATGCACCGTCAGGTATAGCGGACCCTTAACCTCCCGAAGAGAAAAGTTGGTGGCTTTCACCATCCTGCCGATAGCGCCCTTATCATAACGTTAGCTAGTGGACTTTTAACGGCCACATAAAGCTATCGGCTACTTTTTCGGCGATAAATATTTACTGACTATCTGCACTGAACTGGTCAAAATTACTCCAAAAAACGTCAACAGACTGACGGTAGGAAAATACTTCACTCAGCACAATGCATGAGGAAGCCAGAAAAAAAGAGGATATCAGGTGTAGGGCGTATGCCCATACCTGTCGCATGTTACAAAGTGGCGACAAGGTCGATTTTCAGGTAGAGGTACCGCAACTAATGTAGGTACACATTAGCCAATCTCCACTGTAGGCGGCTGCCTCACTACCTATACTTCATCTACCTCACTTCCCTGCTTTGTTTTACGTAGGTACAGATGCCTACAGCCTCCGTGGCTTAGGAATTAGATATGATAATTTTAGTCCTACATTTCGATGGTTTATTAGCTTTGCGGTATGTTGAGTAATGTAGGCAATTTTCGACAATTTTTTAGGATCGTAAAACTAAACACCAACTTGTCGAGAGGACAACGCTAAAGTGAACTTTAAGCGGACACTATAGTAGACTTTAGGCACTGGTGAAATCTATTCTTAGTAGTGAGAAGTACAGCACAAGAATGGCATCCCTACCTGGATGTCTTTCCACCCCCAGCACTGCCTAATCAGGGGGGAAGGACCACCTAACAAAGTGAAATTCCGGCCCCGAAAACGCCCTATTGTATAGAGAACCTACAGGATGTGGCACCATATGGGGAGCAGGCTGAAAGTCATTGACACTCTGTACCTATAAGGTCTACCGGACAGGCGCCTATATGAAACGGTACCTGATTAGCATAATAGGTATTGGAAGGTTTACTGGAGAAACACCGGTGGAATGTCTCCAGGGTAGACTGGCCTTTATAGGACGAGTCTTCTGCTTATCAGGTACGTGGGTGTCCTACTTTACACACAAATTATTTGTTAAGCCCTTTTTACACGGTGTACAAAGCCCAGGTTAACAGTCAAGGGTCACGGCATAATCCTGTTTTGGTTATTGTCCCAATGGCCACTACGGAAGAGCTCGGGGTGGCTCGGGTTTTTGCCAGCGTTTCATTGGCTACACTGCACTGTCTGCAGCACGAAGGGGAACTGCGACCTGGAATAAGGGGAACTTTTCTCGGAATGCCTCCCTTCAAAGTGGCCATTAATTTGTTCCTTCGACAATATTGGTTTTTTTTTCGACCATTTTTTTAGTAAACTCTGATGGATATTAAATGATCTGAAATATAAATGTCTTTTTAACGTCTAAAACTAACTGGCTATGTAGTAATTTTACGATCAAGTGATTTTTGTCGATAAAAAATTTGTCAAAAAAAAAACGTGTCAAAAGCTCAAATTAAAACCCTTACTTAGGAAACCGATAATAATGTTATAAAAAGAATATTATATTCCAGAGTAAAAAACCACTACGTTCTTGGGAGGGACTACAACAAATCGCAATGCCCTAACGTTCCTCTCAAAAAAATTACAATAAAATTCGCAATATTTCAACAAAATTAGGCGTAGGCACCAATAAGTGTAGAAGTTGGTTCGCTCGAGTGCGGTTATAGTGGCTTGGCAGGTTCTAACTGTACCTATCGCCAAGTCGACCTTGCCAGGATAAGTTGGTATGCCTTATCCTTTATACCTGCGATACCTGAGTGTGCGATGGACACGCCAACCACCGGAACTTACCTAGATTACCCACGGACTAAAGAAAACCCTAACCCGTGCAACATTGAAATATTGCTACAACGTTTTTGCAATGTCTCAAAAAACTTCTGTATAAGAATCATGCAAGTTACGACTATAGTCCAGCTGGATGAGAGTGACGTCAGAGATATGCAGGGGTGGATGGACTACACAAATGTGAATCGTCGTTGCTAAACTCTTTTAGATCATTGTGACCCCTTCTTCTTAAGGGGCCGCTATACCTGACGGTGCATTTTTCAAGGTTTACCCTTGGTTGGAAAGACACAAAATTTTGCCTGTACCTAGCCCTAACAATGTTCTAGGGAGTGTTCGGAGCAGATTTCCCATTTTTTTACTGGTTTTCAAGATACAGCACTTTTCTTGAGGTATGCGATGCTAGCATTTGCAAAACAGTTGCAATAAAAGCAACCAGTGGGAAATTGGGAAATCTGCTTCGAACACTCCCTAGAACATTGTTAGGGCTAGGTACAGGCAAAATTTTGTGTCTTTCCAACCAAGGGTAAACCTTGAAAATGAATCGCCGCTCGCAATGTTAATCTTATGGGTGGCAAAAAATGCACCGTCAGGTATAGCGGACCCTTAAGTCTACTTCTTGTTGTGAACAAAAAATAGTTTTGGAAACCCTGTGTTTTTTTTAGAACAATCGGTGAAGTCACTCTAATCCAAAATTCAGGTTTTATGAATGAAAGAAAAAACCCTCCCACTACTTTCTAAATCTTACCTCGATTCGACTCCTTTTAACTTCTATGTACTGCCAGTTGTCGGTGGAGAAAGCGATGGCGCAGAGTGCGACAGCAATGATGGCTGACACTGTCGCCAGGGACAACGTCACTGCTGAGCAAGGCATGACAAACACCGCTGAAACAACAGTAACAACTATCTATAACAACACAAAATTATGGCCGACACTATCGCCAGGGATAATATAGACATACAATGTCATTTTTAATAATTAACGACATATTTCTAAGAAACATTTTCGAGGCTTAATTAATCTGAAATATAATATGTCTTTTTAACGTCATTGTCATTACTCATGAGGCTACGTTGTGATTTTACGGTTGAGTGATTTTTATCACCAAAAAAATTGTCCAAAATTAACCGATCGTGAAATCACAACATAGCCTCATGAGTAATGACGTTAAAAAGACATATTATATTTCAGAATATTTAAATATCTAATAGTTTTCTCACAAAGTTTGAAGTCCAAACGTAAAAAACTAGCGAATGTATTTTCAGCCTTAAGAGTTACCTATAATCACACAGTACTGTATCTACAACCTTTCAAATGAACACTCAATCGAACCCAGGACCGCAGTCGTCCGAGTCTAGTGTTTTTTCTCACTAGACCACTGTGAGGCCGCAACTGGTCGGTACTGTTTCTAGACAAAGATGGTCCATTCCATTACTCAATAACACTAGGTATGATACATGGACCACACCCTGTGAGCTCATCTTTATTCATATTTCTATATACGAATGCATTCGGTAGGTTTTCTCTGACCTTGACAGACAGACTAGGTGGAGACCTATCTGGATATAACAATGGATAGTTTCGAGAAGTGCGCGTTAGGTGTGTCTGATTCCCACCAACTTTACAGCCCACTACTGTTCGGATGTTGCCTCATCGTTTTCAAACAGGTTCGATCCCGCGATTCTATCAAAGTTTTTTCTGATATTTGGAATAGTGTTGGCAGAGCTGGCCCCCCCCCCCCCCCCCAACCCTCAAATTTGCAATGTGGCGACAAAAAACCAAGTTCCCGGCGCCTAACGGAACAGCTTTGTCGCAAACTTGCCAAGCTTGAGCATAGTGAAGTGACTCACCGTAATGATAAAGGTCTCACACACAATACCTATTCTTACGCATGACATGAACATTCACAATGGCCTCCAACTGTACCTACACCTGGGCCCAGTGTGAGCGGGGCCTAACTCTACCTGATTTAGAAGGGGGCCTTCAATAAGTTCCATTGGAAAAGGGTGGTCCTCTGTGCCCTTTCAAGCGAAATGGCGCCTATATGTTTCGGTTCCAGCTTTAGCAGTGAGAGAACTGCTTATTGTTGAAGGAAAAAATCAATGGCCACTTTGAAGGAAGGCATTCCGAGAAAAGTTCCCCTTCCAGGTAGCAGTTCCCCTTCGTGCTGCAGTGGACAGTGCAGTGTAGCCAATAAAAGGCTGGCAAAAACCCGCGCCACCCCGAGCTCTTCCGAAGGTGGCGGTAACCATCCGGCGGCCATTGTGGTCATTAATTCGTTCCTTCAACAATATCTTCCTCTTAGAGGTCTCTCCCTCAATCTTCAACAGTTTTTCATAAGTTCAGATGGAAAAAAAATCCTGGTATGAACAGACTTGAACCCTCTGGGCGAGATTCTTTAAAATTCCTATTCTACTGTCCACTGGCTAGACACAGAAATCTCTCTATAACGACCGTCGTTAGAGAGGGTTGTAAAATGAGTCAGCTGTGAAGAAAAGTTCGGTCCAGGAGCTATAGTGTGTCTTCATAGAGAGTGACCACCATACCTACACCCCATGTCCCATGTGTCTCAGGGCCCAGAGTTTATTAACACCTAGGTACTTAACCTACGAATGAAACATACCTTAAACAATAAAAACTTGAAAAAGATCAGCAGAAGGTATCCAAAAAGGTTATCCAAAAGTCCTCTGCATTTTCCGCACAACACACCGTCGGACCACAATACACCTGCCGAGGGTCTTCCACTACTGAAGACCGTCAAGACGTTCAAAATGGTCGCCCCTGGCTGGAGGCTCACGTGACGTCACTGGGTACATTCAGAACCCAGGCTTGCCAGGCTCAGGCTCCAGGTAGGTACGGCTTAGTTCTGAAATGAGATACGTTCAGTTTATACTTCTGGAAGGCGAGAAAGGTGATAAGAACTTGTGTGCTATTAGCGGCTCAAGGCTGGTATGAAGGGGTTGAAACAAGGGATGCGACAATGGTCGTACAAACTTTCCCCTGTGTGTCATTGACCCTTCTCTTATCACCCCCACGGAACTTTAGCACAGCCTTGGCAAACCCCATGGCTTGCTGTACGCTGCCTTCCCAAAACGGCTGTAGGTACCTACACAATAGTACCATTGTTCTGGAACATACGATAACTGGCTTTCACCGTCTAGGGGAAAACTCAACTGTCAGGCGTGATTCTAACCATATCACCCAAAAGGCCCTGCTTCTCCTAGGGCTGTAGAGCCACGGTGTTTTTGATGGTGGAGCAGGCAGTAGGTATACTGGCTTTTTAGTCCCTAAAGCGACATATCCAGTTTTGAAACTCGACTGCCGCATTCCTGAGCGAATGCCTTATGCCTTGGGTAGATGAGAAGAAATCAGGTGAAAATGCCGTATGTACAACGCTCCCGATACAAGCTAAACATAGAAAATGCTGTTTTCGTGACAGAAGAATATAAATTTAGACAGATTTCGGCCCATCCTTGTATACAAAGAGCCATCTGCAACGATTTACCTAGGAGGTCTGACGAAAATTCCTTAAGAGGACGCTTTACCTGACGATGCATTTTTTGCCACCCATAAGATTAACATTGCGAGCGGCGATTCATTTTCAAGGTTTACCCTTGGTTGGAAAGACACAAAATTTTGCCTGTACCTAGCCCTAACAATGTTCTATGGAGTGTTTGAAGCAGATTTCCCAATTTCTCACTGGTTTCTTTTATTACAACTGTTTTGCAAATGCTAGTATCGCATACCTCAAGAAAAGTGCTGTATCTCGAAAACCAGTAAAAAAAAATGGGAAATCTGCTTCGAACACTCCCTAGAATATTGTTAGGGCTAGGTACAGGCAAAATTTTGTGTCTTTCCAACCAAGGGTAAACCTTGAAAATGAATCGCCGCTCGCAATGTTAATCTTATGGGCGGCAAAAAATGTATCGTCAGGTAAGTATAGCGGACCCTTAAGTATCAGAACTTCAGTGAATTTCTAATCGGCATGCATTACCTATGGTTTTGGCTACGGGAAAATAAACTTGCTAGCTTGAACCGCATGGTAAAGAACTGTTGAAAGACTTCTCCTTATCTAAACATTGCGATTATACCGCAAAGGCACTTACCTATGTGACGTTGGAGACAAAGTAGGGTAGGTAGGTATCAAAGTGACGAAATTCGCTCTGCTCTATCCATCCAATAAGCCAAAGTGCCAGGAATCACAGAGTGTCCTCAAAAACCTATTTTCAAAAACGAGAAACCATTTTTAATATAGGTAGGTACAGATTTTACTATCTACTATAGTGTTAGGCATACGGCACCATGCACGCTGTAGGACACATTTGATCCATCCTGTATATACACGAAAAATCACTACGATACGTCTCAAGCCTACGCACAAAATGTAAATATGAACTAACTACATTTCTACAAATATTCCTTACCTAAATTATAGTATAAAATAATATTTAAAAACAATTTCAAAAAATAATTACCAAAAAACGTTGATTGTTTACACTGTCAGCCATCACGCTTTTTATATTTTTCCGGGCCCAATTCCAAATTTTTTAGGGCCTTCATTTTGGCGCGAAAATTTAAAAAAATAATTTTTTGTTTGTTAACTAGTCTTTGACCTATAGTGACTCCGTAACGGATTTTTCTCAGTGAGATGTTTGTAGTTTTCACCACCTATCTATCTTTGTTCTTCACGGCATCACTCCAGAATTATTTGTAAGACCACCAGCTGAGTGAAGGTATCACTTTAAACTAGACCGATGGTAATCCATTTACCTCGGCCTTGCCAGCCGTACGTACGTACGTCGTAGTATCTTGCAAAAAAATAATGTAGGTATTATACCTATACTGTACCTACATATAAGGTTAGTTAAGGTCTGGTGCCAACACTAATATTGAGGTGTCAGCGGGTGTACTACAAGAAAGCATTTAAAAAACAGATCAAATTTATTTCCCAAAATTACTAATCTACTAGGTATAATACGTATGAGGTCAGAACACTGGAAAAGAATGTACGGAAACTGAAAATAAGTACAAAAAGACATCACACCCTAGCTATGAAATCAACTCTCACGCAGAGATCAGTCGAAAAATGTGAAAATATAAAAAAAGAAAAGTCCCACTGAATACAACCAAACCTACACGGGTTCTGTTGAAATCAGTCGTAAACCTAATGAAGTTTTTTACAGTCAATGCATTTGAATTCCTCAAAGTAACCATTTGCTATTTGTTACGTTTTTTCGAACAATTTTTTTAGAACACAGTTGGATATTTAAATGTTCTAAAATGTAATATGCCATTTTAACGACCAAGATATAGGTACGTACCTACTGGCTATGTTGTTATTTTACGATCGAGTAATTTTGGACAGTTTTTATTGACAAAAATCAATCGATCGTACAACCACGACCGGTCCGAAAAAACGTAAACAAACAGGAAATGTTATACTCCTTCTTACTATCGGGTTTTCTCAGTTGTTTGCAACTTCCTGTACATCATCATCAAACCTTTTAAAGACAACTGAATAATAATCAAGCTCTGAAACAGCGGTTCCCTTATCTCGGAGACTTTCCGAACATCTTAGTACCAAAACTAAAACTAAAAATTAAAATGTTCAATTGTCATCCTCGGTCTTGGGTTTTTTGTCACTGCTCCCGACCTCTTCATCTTCATTTTTGCGCTTCTTGCGGACAAGATGAGAGATGTTGGAGACAGGCTTTGCTTCAGCTTCGGAAGACGCAGGGGCGGATGAGAAGGCGGATGTGGAAGACCTGGGGGTAGACGAAGAGGATATGGCGGACGTAGAAGATGGCTGTGGTGCAGAAGAGGAAGATGCACCGTTGGAAGGCTCGCCTAAAAAACTGAAAGGAAAATTTCTTTCAGTTCCCTTTTGCCAATAACAAAATTTGTCAAATTATTACTCGGTCGTAAAACATAAACATAGCCTTCGGACGTCAAAAAGACATATTATATTTATCAACGTATAAATCTCCAACATTTTCCTCAAAAGGTTTAGAAAAAGAAGTAAACATGATTTTTTTAAAAATGTTTTTTGTTGAAAGCTTGATTGTTGTCAACGGTTCGGGCCTTGCCCTCCAATAATGCCAAATGGATTATTCTTGTACCTGCACCCAGTCACTATTAATAACAATAGGAACTTGTCAATAGGGTATTGGTGAATTAGTATCATCCCTCATTTAAGTACATAATAACTTTCCAGAATATTCTTTTTGTTGACAACACTCTTCTTTGTGAACCGTCAATCTCACACTTTCCAGAAGTTTCTATATACTTAACTTATCACCTTAATTGTACCTAAGTTGAATGCTTTCTCGAACATTCTCCATGTGTATATAAACCACCCTCTGCCCTGCGAGGCAGGTTAGTTGGTTAGTCGGACACTTTACCTCAAGGGTCAGTCAGGTTCCTCTACCTCAAGTGCATTCTAAGTTCAGTAGTTTGGAACTCAGGTGCATTTCTGTGTTTTTCAGCATTAATCTAAATCAGTGTTGTGATTAAATCATGTGTTTACAATCAAACAATCAATCTTTACATCAGAACCTAACCGAAGCATATACATCAACAGTTTCTTTTCTGAAGTCGGTTAAGCTCGGTTCTATTCTTCAACAAACTTACCCCAGTTTTTTGGCTAGCTCTATCTTCCGATGCTTTTTCGACTCCGCCATGTCGGTAACCTAAAGAAGAAGAAACTTATAGAACTTCCAACTACGAGAAAGTGTTGGATGCCGAGGGGTACTACGTTTACATATTTATCTAAACTTTCAGCGAAGAAAATTTTATTTTCCTACCTACAATATCACAATATATTTCCTACAACTAGCATGAGGCCAATACAAAACCTGTAAGGAGAACAAAGAACAACAGTATTACAAGTAAAATTTTCCACCTTCCTTCACTACGTGAGACCGAACATACATTCGCTATTTGTTTACATTTTTTCTGCACACTTTATGAGGATACTATTGGATATTTAAATGTTCTGAAATATAATTTGTCATTTGGCCGAAATTAACAGGCTGTGTTGTGATTTTACGATCGAGTGATTTTTGTCAACAAAAAAGTTGTCCAAAATTAACCGATCGTAAAAATCACAACGTTCAAAATCTCGGCCGTTTAAAAGGCATATTATTTTTCAGAACATTTAAATATCCAATAGTTTCCTCATAAAATGTGCAGAAAAAAAACGTAGGTAAACAAACAGGTTTGCGTAGACGACCTAAAACAATAGGTACCTTATCTCGCAGGTCTTTGATGACATCGGAGATCTCAGTGATTTCTCCCTCAACGGAGTAGAAGGAGTCCTTCACCTCCCCATCAGGACACTTCTTTCCCTCGGACTTGGCCCCTTCTAGAGTGGACAGCCTTTTCTTCAGCTGGGTAATGGACAGTTCGAAGTTGTTGATGGCACCATCGTAATTCTACAAAAAATTAAACTCATAAAACCACTCAAGAATCATTTATTTTTAAGGATATTTCATACGCATGTCTATATATATGATTCTGACGTCAGCTGTTAGCTTTCTTAGCTTTTGACGCCTGATTTGTTTTTAAATTACCAATACGGCGGTCAAATCGGTCGAACAGCTGACGTCATGCGCCAACCGGACCTATTCCAAACCCCAAATGAAATATCCTTATAAATAAATGATTCTTGAAACCACTGATCCAAAACGTTGAGTTTGTTTGTTGATATTTGGCATTTCAAACACTGTGAAGTAAAGTTTAGGTGAACATAAACAAACATTACCCTCCCAATGTCCTGTAAAGAAACGTAATCAAACAGCGTTGTCTTGTTACCTCGCCGACAGCATGGGCCATCCCCAGCTGGTAGTACGTTTCAGCAATGCGACGATCATCAGCTCTCAGGTTCTCCTGCTGAATTTTGAGGCAAGTCTCCATATCGCTGACAGCGATAGCATACCTCTCCGACTCCAAAGCGTTCTCTCCTAAAGTCAGGTACACCTAGAACAAATAATCATCAGTTCTTTACCCTGCAGATATAGTCAGTAAATTTATCTTCCCGATAAAGCAGCCAAAAATTATAACTTAACGTTAAAAATTCGCTAGCTGACGCTATGATGAAAGAAATACAATTTTCTTTTCGGGAGAATAATGCTATAGTGAACTATTGTCGAAGGAAGCAATTAATGGCCACTTTGAAGGGAGGCATTCCGAGAAAAGTTCCCCTTCCAGGTAGCAGTTCCCCTTCGTGCTGCAGTGGACAGTGCAGTGTAGCCAATGAAAGGCTGGCAAAACCCCGAGCCACCCCCAACTCTTCCAAAAGCGGTGGTAACCATTGTGGCCATTCCTTCGAAAATACTAACCTCTGACAGTTTGATAGCTGTCTCCTTGTCTTCATCAGCTTTTCGCTGGTAGATCAGTTTAGCCATTTCAAGACTTTCCCATGACAACTGCAAGTCGTCGCAAACGTCTTCATCGTCTTGGTCCCCCCCTTCTCCACTCTGTCCGTCTTGTCCATCCTCCTGACCTTCTCCTCCCCCAGACTGGTCTGGCTGAGCCTCGGCGGGAGTCTTACCGTTCCCTGTCTTTTTCTCCCCTTCATCTACTGGTACTGCTCCTCCCTCATCATCATCTGCTTCTTCGGTATCATCGTCGTCGTCGCTGCTATCTTTGCCTTGGTCTATTTTGTCCCCTGAAATAAGCACATGTTTGAATAGCTGATTACACATGTTTTGAGAAAGACACATAAATATCGAACAGTTTCCTCAGATTTCACCAGTGGCTACAGTCTACTATAGTGTCCCCTAAAAGTTCACTATATCGTTATCCCCCCGAAAAGGAAAATTAGAGCCTCCTTACACCGTCCTATCGATACCGCCCTTATCATAACGTTAGCTAGTGGACTTTTAACCTCAAGATAAAAATTTCGGGTTCTTTGTCGAGAAGATAAATTTACTGGTGAAAGCTACCGTAAACAACTAACCTAGTACAGCAGACTCGGCGCGGGCGTTAGCAAACAAAGCTTTCCCGTAGTAGAAGTAAGCATCGCCCAGCTCATCCCCAGACTCCCCGTAAATGACTCCCAGCAGTTCGCAAGCTTTTGCAAGGGACGCAACAGCTGCGGGGTAGTCTCGAATAGCGAGGTCCCTTTTGCCTTGCAAAAATGCACGATTTGCTTCTTCGGCAGGCGTCAGAACTTCTTCAGCTTTCTCGGCAGACCCATTTTTTTCAGCTCCGTTTTCGGTTTTGGTTGGGTCTGCTTGTTGGCTTGCAGGAACTACCTTTTCTTCGATTTCTGAAGTTCCGTTCGTACTGGTAACTACGTCCGCTTCAGACATTGTAAGATGATTTTATCTGGAACAGGAAATTAAAAAAAAATTATTCATAAACCTATAAACACTGTATCTATCCATCGAGCTCAGCTGGCAGCACTACACGACGGGGACCTACAGTTTTAGGTGACATCCGAACCACCACAGCCTCCATATACATTTCACTTGACATGCAAAACACATCAGAAGTGAATGCGGATCAGAAAAACTTTTTGGTAGGATCGGGATCGAACCTGTCTGACTCGGCTCTCACTGTTCCTCTAAAGTCGGCCACTAGGCTACCGAGGTATAAGGGTTAGGGTAAGGGTTGAGTCAGTAGGTCGCGGGCTGTGACGGGGTGCGGACGTGCGTCACAAAGGGGATATCACCACCTTCCACGTGCATTTCTATTCACTTTCCCGCAGTTTTTGGTTTTTAGGGAGTCCTTTCTGTAGTTTCTGATAAAGGTCACTATACAATCGTGTTTGTTTACATTTTTTTAGGACACTGTTGGGTATTTAATTGTTCTGAAATACAAGGTATTTTTTTAAAGTCCAAATTAACTGGCTATACTGTGATTTTACGATCGGTTAATTCTGGACAAATTTTTTGTTGACAAAAATCACTCGATCTTAAAACGACAACATAACCAGTTCATTTCTGATGCTAATAAGAAACTTATATTTCAGAAATCGTAAACAAATAGCAAATGCACATTCCGTCAAAAAAATTATTTTGAAACTTTTTTTTTTTTTTTTTTTTTTTTTTTAGAAAAATGGGCCAAGTTTTTCTAGGTCTGTCATAGCTTAATTAGATGCCAGCAAAGCCACTGCAGTCGGCACTTGTTTTAAAGTTACACCCCTACCCTTGCGTGCAAACTTCACTTTTGGAAATTCATCCAAATCGTTACAAATGTCATTTTCAGAAGACTGAAAACCCCTGCGGTATATACAGTGCTTTATGGCTATAATTTCTAATAATACGGGAAACTGTTCTGAACTTTGTTTGTTCTGAATTATTTTTAATTTTATGTCGCAGATACCAGTCAACCAAACATTGGTCAAAAATCACATGATCGAAAAATTACAGCATTTAAATACGTTTCTGACGATAAAAAGACATATTATATTTCAGAACTAATAAATGCGCAATAGAGTTTCCTTCAAAAAGTGTCACTAAATACATAAACAACCGCACTGTAGTCTCAGTATAAGGAAATCGACTAGACGCTTCCATCAGTTACTGACCAAATAGATATAAAGACAGTAAATTTATCTCCCCGATAAATAGCCGACTACTTTATCTCGCCGTTAAAAGTCCGCTAGCTAACGTTGTGATAAGGCCACTACCTATCGGCAGGACGGTAAAAGGCACCAACATTTCTTATCGGGAGGATAACGCTATAGTGAACTTTTAGGGGACGTTATAGTAGACTTTAGGAACTAGGTACCTACTTCATATCGCCACCAAAGTGTAATCCCAAAATAACTTTAACAGGGTGTTGGAAAGTGACAAAATTAAATTAGAAATTAAATTAACTGTGGTCTAGATAGAAACCGAGTAATTTATCGCAATAAAAGGGCCATCTATCTCTTTAGTAAAGAATTGTTTCGAGAATTTTAATCCGCGAGCAATACACGAAACAGTTCGTGCAATCGTTTTTGAAATTTGTTTGCATGTTCTAGTAGTACCGACCCAGTGTCTATAGATTATGAAGGTTGTCCGTTAAAATATGAAGAATTTTTGCCTGGCTGTACTTATGCCAAGGGCTGTGATTGATTCCCTGGCTGTCTCTACACCAAGGGCTCTGATTGAAGGACACGATTTGACGTCATAAAGGACACTAGTTCACTTTCAAACAGTACAACCTCTAGAATAAATAGAGCTTACATTTTTCCAATCATATTCTAACCTAAAATTACTACTCAGTTTTTTAAAAGTATCCTGTGTTGTCCCGAAATAGGCCTTACATTTATTGGTCCTGGGAGAGATGGGTTCCGACACCACAGCCTTGATTTACATTTCACTTGATGTGCTGAACAAATGAATGCCAATCAGAAAAAATAAATGGTTCGACAATGGTCGCACTTGACTTTCTCGCAATTTTTATCGAAAATTTGATTTTTTTTTTACGTGAATAATTGTCAGAATTTTAACTTTTTCTAAAAAGTATTTTGCCTCACACTGGACGATACTTTTAGGCACCTGCATACCGAATTTCAAACATATCCGTCAAACAGTGAAGTGTCGCTCGACGCGCAAAGTATATGTTTTCTATTTTGCATGTCACCGTCTTAAATTTTAAGTAAATGAAGATCTATTGAAAATGCCCTTGTAGCATCTATCTGAGACCACTTTCACCAATTTTCAAGGAAATCTGTCGATTAGGGTTGTTGCAAATCCGTCTTAACCAATCAAAAACGTGATTTCCATTTTTGGAAAATTTTTCCTACGATAATGCCAATATTGGCCCAAATTTTTGGCCCATCTCAAAAAGAATAAAAATGGTCCTGTAGCATCTATTTGGGAACACTATTGCGAAATTACAAGGATCTAACTTAATAACTGTAGTGCCAAATCCGTCTTGACCAATCAAAAACGAGATTCTAGTTTTTTTTCCTATTTTTGACTTTATTTTGCCTATATTGGCCGCAATTTTGAAATGATTGAATATTTCTTCGACGAACCTTTAAGTAATGTTATTAAGCACAAGTATATGGATTTTTGTGAAATTCCGGCTAATACTGTTCATGGGGCCAAGATTTTCACGTATGGGCCAATTTTGGCCCAAATTTTTGGCCCATCTCCAGAACAATAAAAATGATCCTGGATCATCTATCTGGGAACACGACTGCAAAATTTGAAGGTTCTAACTTTATTACCGTACCGTGAAATGCGTCTTGAGTAGACAAAAACACGATTTTGAATTTTTTTTTTTACACTTTTTTGACAATAGTGGGCGCAATTTTTGAGTAATCAAAATTATATTAAAAATGTACCTCGGAACTGATTTTAGACATTTATATTCCAAAATTGAGCCAAATCGGTTAACTGGTGTGACCTGTAGCCGCGCTACAGACAAACGTACGGACGGACGTACGTACGTACGTCGGACGGACATGACCTAAAAACCACTTTTTTGGTATATAGGACCTCTGAAACGCCTTTTGCAATGAAAATCTCAAAATCGAAATTTCGCACGATAACATAACTTTCTCAGCCCATGTATTACATACGGGCGAGAAAGTAAAAATTGTTTTGAGTACCCACATGACAGATTTTGCAAACCTTCAAAAACTCAACCCGGTAGGGGTGGGGGGTCGGAAATGCTTTGAGATTTTTTTTGCCACATAACTCGCTTGAGGAAGTCTCACCGAGTATTTTGAATACCCACATGGCATATTTTGTGATCATCAAAAAAATTTACCATTTGAGGGGTCGTATCTCCCAAATTCGAGTTTTCCCAGATATACCGGTAATGGGGTATTTTTACCCGTAATATGGACTATTACCCCTGAGAAAATAAACGAAATCGTAGGCGCCAATTTTGAGAAAAAAATTAAAAACATGATTTTTTGAGGTTTTTGGGGGGCTGTGCCCCCCAATTTTAACCAATAAAAAATCGGAAAAAACGGAGTCTGCGCGTAATTTTTACACACGTGTACCAAATTTGAACAAAATCTGCCGGACGGTTTGGGCCCTGGCTCTTCGTACATACACAAACACTCGTAAAAAACCGAGGGGTTAACCACTCGTTGGGAATCTCGTTGGGAATCATTGGAAATCTTTATGAAATCTCAGGGAATCTTGGAATTTTTTTGGAGTTCATCTTTCTATGAATGTCGTTGGGAATCTTTGGAAATATTTATAGAATCTCAGGGAATCTCAAGGAATCTCTGGAGTGGTTACCCCCTCGTAAAAAACGATTTTTTGGGGGTCTGGTACCTCTGATCAGCGCTTTGCTGATTTTCTGCACAATCACAATACTTTCCTATAGGTATACTTGGGAAACTAAAATTTGCCAAAAAGTCCTCGTTTAAATAACTGACCAAACAGCTTTGGTTCTTTGAATTAAAATTCCTGGCGTGCCTTAAAACGCTTTGGGTCACAACATTGACATTTCCAACCAAAAACTGGTAAATCAGCATGCATGAGCAGTAAAAACAAATGTGAAACCGATATTACTGGGGGGAGGATCATAAACTTCAGGCAGTTTGGATGGCATCCCCTTCTGTCAGTCTTTTTCCATTTTCAGGTTCAAAAATCTACCCTTCAGAAGGTCAGGGGTGTTTTTCGATTTTGGAAGTCAATGCCCTGGTGAGGGCTTCAATTTTTTGCTCTCACTCCCGTCAACGGAAAGTAATGCGATTCGAACCTTCCAGAACACAAGTCAAACGCCTTTACCCCTCAGCCAATAGTTTCACCTTAAATTATAGAGCAAAGTTAATAGGATAAGATAACAAAGGGCTTCACGTCAAGTTGGAGAGATTAATTATGTGACAGCAATTCTCGTTAATCCAACGGGAAATAGCTTATTACTTTTTTCTGTAGAGTCAACTGGGGAAATAAGCACACAGCTGGGGGTTGGTTAAAACAATAAAGGCAACATTGCATGAGATACAATTGATACAAAACCCTGGTAAGATGTATAATTTCTGTATTTTTACGCGTCGTGTAAAGGGCCTAAAGGGCCACCACATTACATTCGCTGTTTTTTTTACGTTCCGATTTCAAACTTTGTGAGAAAACTATTGGATATTTAAATATTCTGAAATATAATATGTCTTTTTAACGTCAATACTCATGAGGCTATGTTGTGATTTCACGATCGGTTAATTTTGGACAATTTTTTTTGTGTGACAAAAATCACTCGATCGTAAAATCACAACATAGCCTCATGAGTAATGACAATGACATTAAAAAGACATATTATATTTCAGAATATTTAAATATCCAATAGTTTTCTCACAAAGCTTAAAATCGGAACGTAAAAAATAGCAAATGTATGGTGGCCCTAAGAGTTCGGTATACCTACTGCTTGTGCTGGGGCAGGAACCCAGACCACACAAGATCCAACCACTACAAAAATGTGGAGCAAATTCAAAGACATCACAAAATTAAGTCTCTTCATTGTACACTAAATTTCTTTTCGCAATCGTCAACAAATTGCTTCAGCTAATATGCATAGAAAGGGGTAGTTTGGGGGGGGGGGGGGGGAGAAAGCAATCTATAGGGGCGCCGAAAGGTCTGTACCTACTAACTTCATAAAGTGAGCTCAAGTCGCTAAACAGCGGAAGTATCTTATCGCAAGCGCAGCATCGCCTTCGTTACCAAACTGCTTACCCCCCCCCCCCCCCCATGACACCCTCAGGCGCCACATTGGCTAGCGTGCAAAAGTAAAAAACCCTTGGCACTATAACCTGAGAAGGATCTAGCCTAGGGAAAACTGGACTATCAGGAGTGATTCTGCCTAAATAACGTCCTTGAGCACAGGTGGGCACCCTGTATCCCAATATAAGCCATGACCTTTCTCTTGAGACCGAACATGCATTCGCTTTTGTTTACGTCTTTTCTGCACACTTTATGAGGAAACTACTGGATATTTAAATGTTCTGAAATGTAATATGACTTTTTAACGGCTGAAATTAGCAGGCTGTGTTGTGATTTTACGATCGAGTGATTTTTGTCCGAAATCAACCGATCGTAAAATTACAAGACAGCCTGTTAATTTCGGGCGTTAAAAATTCATATTATATTTCAGACGCCCTTAACCAGAGGTGGTGAAAACGCCATGGAGCCTACAAACGGACAATGTGGGGTGCAGCCGAGTATTCTGTTTCTGGTTCTGACGCTCCTGGTTACCGGAGCAGCTACTGGACTTTTGTGTAGTTCGTTAATGGGAGATCACTGGGAGTACGTCACTTGGGACCGCGGGAAACTGGACCTTATAGCGTCGAAAATTCCCAAGCGCGAAGCACTCGAATGGTTTCTCAACGGTCAGGTAAGTGAAGTAAGCAACTGAAAAATTTCTTTCGTACAGTTACTATTGGATATTTAAATGCTCTGAAATACCTATAATATGTATTTTTCACATTTTTTAATCACCACACAGTCTATTAATTCCGGCCGTTAAAAGACAAATTATATTTCAGACATTTCAATATCCAATAGTATCCTCAATAAGTATAATGTGCAGAAAAAACGTAAACAAACACAAACTAATTGTTGGCCGAAGCCAAATGAATATTTGGTGTGACGTCCTTGCTACCAACAGAAAATTGCTGCTACCGGGATTCGAACCCAGGACCTCAGTCTAGTGTTTTCCTCAGTATAAAATATGTTTATGCATTCTGTTTCTCACATGCACAAAATAGTAAAATTATAAATTTTGCAGGGGTAGCCTAGAAGACAGAATTTCTTCGGAAGGTCGAAAAATTTTGGGAACCCCTTCAATTAGAACATGCAATTATCAAAGCCAGAGACCCCAAACAATGTCACATTATTCTCCAGGTTTTGAGAGGGGTGGGGGGGACAAACTCAGCAACTAGACCTATTCAAGAATTATCCATCGTGCTCAGCTGGCAGAACAACCAAATAACAGCACCCCAGTCTTGCTGTTAGTACCCAATGGGGACCTACAGTTTTAGGAATGGGATCGAACCTGTGTACTTCTAGAGAGGCAACTATCCAGACCACTAGGCTATCGAGTTTGTTGTGTTTCAGGTCGGTCGCGTGAACCTATCTGGACATCTACTGGACCCTACAGGGTCTGTCGTCTGGGTCAGTCAGGAAAGGCCTCCGTCTATCTTTTTCGTTCCTATGTACGGCGGCCTATGGACTCTCTGCACCCTAATTTCTGGTAAAAACCAAACTACTGAACCTTTTTGTTCCTACGTAAACCAACACAAATTTCTTCGATAGTTTCCTCATGTGCCGAAAAAAAACGTAAACACGACTGCATAGGCTATAGGGAACTGAAGATGCATTTTAGTTTAAAAAAAAACACGGGTATCTTAGTGACGTCATACCATGCTGAACAATCTGAGTCAGCGGGAGACACTCAAAGCCGGATATAAGTACAGGTGACACCCCCTATAACGAGCAAACTCTACAGTCCCTTGAAACACTCTCTATAGCGACCTCACTTTCTATAGCGAGTGAATTCACATATTATAGTCCATTAACAGACGTTAGGTATAGAGAGAGATCTAAGCTGAAGGTGGCTTGGATTTTTATTAGTAGACAGAAAAATTTTTCACTGCCAGGATTCGACCCTAGGATCTTACCAACGAAAGTTCAGAGTCCTGACAAAACAACATATATTATGTACAAGATACGAAATGGGGCTGAATTTAATTTGCGAAGTGCGTAGCTCCTGCGTGGAATTAGAGAAAATACAATCCGAGCCCCATTTATTATTGACCTTAAAACAGGCCGGGATTTCCAGCTTGGGTCAGGTCAAACTCATCATTTTTACAGAACCTCCTGAAGCACTATGCGTACTGTATACACTTTTTAACAGGACACGGGAGAGGTTGTGTATATTTAAGCTCACCTGAACCAAAACAAAGCACTTTTTCTCATATTATCACAGAAACTAACCTTTTTATTGCAATAAAAACAGTGTAGGTACTTACTTAGTCAATAGAACATAAAATAAGCAAGAATTCATTAAAATGACTTTTGGTTACTTCACAGTGTTTGAATTACTAAACACCAACAAACCCACTGATCCAAAATGTCGAGTCTGTTTGGTTGTGCAAACACTGTGAAGTTACCAAAAGTCATTTTTACGAATTTTTTCTTATTTCAATAAGGCGGTTAGTTTCTATAAGAAGAGTGCTTCCCATTTCGTCTTAAGGGTCCGCTATACCTGACGGTGCATAAGACGGTGCCCATAAGATTAACATTGCGAGCGGCGATTCATTTTCAAGGTTTACCCTTGGTTGGAAAGACACAAAATTTTGCCTGTACCTAGCCCTAACAATGTTCTAGGGAGTGTTCGAAGCAGATTTCCCAATTTCTCACTGGTTTCTTTTATTGCAACTGTTTTGCAAATGCTAGCATCGCATGCCTTAAGAAAAGTGCTGTATCTCGAAAACCAGTAAAAAAAATGGGAAATCTGCTTCGAACACTCCCTAGAACATTGTTAGGGCTAGGTACAGGCAAAATTTTGTGTCTTTCCAACCAAGGGTAAACCTTGAAAATGAATCGCCGCTCGCAATGTTAATCTTATGGGCGGCAAAAAATGCACCGTCAGGTATAGCGTCCTCTTAAGAATAACTCAAATTTCAACCTACGTGTAAAAAACAACAAACTATTTTTAGGATTCATACAGAGGTGTATATTTACAAAGAACATGCCCTAATACTAAAATAACAATATAAAGCCACTCTAATCTAGCCGTCCCTCTTCAAAACTTCGCCGCAAGGCTCTGGGGTTTCATTTGGCGTGGAGCAGCTGGAATAGGATCCCTGTGAATTTCAACCCTAAAGGCCAAGTACAAGCCAAATCACCAGAAATTCTCTACTTGACTTATACCACGTCATGTGGAGTTGTGAAATCACTACCGGAAAAATCACCAAAATTATATCGGACTTATATCGAATATATCGATTATTATCGGACAATATACTTTCAAATATGTTTACCTTATGGCTTTACCTATATGGCTTTACGTCAACTATAATTGGAATATAGCTAAGGTAAACATAGGTGTTAACGGTGATGGGGATAAAAAGAGCGTTCCATAAGCTAAACATGGAAGCATGTGTTTCATGAACGTCCCAACTAAAATTCTCAACTCACCTATTTCAGAAAAACAGTTACCCTAACTAAGTGACTCTAATAAGCAGAAAAATTCTAAAATCAAGAGATTCATTAAATGCAAAAAGTTACACTAGAAATTTATTTAGTAGTCGTAAAAAACAAAGCATTTTGGTATAGTACCATTTTTGTACAGTTAAAAACTTTCATGCGATCCTCAGTACTCTAAAAAAGATCAAGATCAAGGAAAACGCTAAAACTAAAATTTTTGTTAAAATATTTTAGCACAACAAAATGTTTAAGTATACCTACAAGCTCTCACTAGGATGGATAGTAAATTTTCTTCAGCTTATGATTAGTTCAAATTAAATACGAATCTACAAAATGAAATTGTTAATGCCAACCTCATTGGGTTTCTACTCAATAGACGAATTTCAAAACCAGTTGGTATCAGTCTACTGCCAGGAACCTTGACTACATCAACGCCGATTTCACCAGCATCTCTTATAGGCCAGATAAATGAGGGAACTTTTACGAAATAGCAGAAGAACAATCTCAAAGTTCACAAGTTTTTCCATTCTATTGATGAAATCAAATAGTAACTGCACTCACGTTTAGCACCCAGAAAATAACACTTAGCGAGCAGACTGCCTTCACTTACAAGCCGCACAACCAGCCACATGTTGGTAAACGAAGTGTTTAGCTTGTGAGACAGAACAGATGACGTGTTAAGAGGACGCTATACCTGACGATGCATTTTTTGCCGCCCAAAAGATTAACATTGCGAGCGGCGATTCATTTTCAAGGTTTACCCTTGGTTGGAAAGACACAAAATTTTGCCTGTACCTAGCCCAAACAATGTTCTAGGGAGTGTTCGAAGCAGATTTCCCAATTTCTCACTGGTTTCTTTTATTGCAACTGTTTTGCAAATGCTAGCATCGCATACCTCAAGAAAAGTGCTGTATCTCGAAAACCAGTAAAAAAATGGGAAATCTGCTTCAAACACGCACTAGAACATTGTTAGGGCTAGGTACAGGCAAAATTTTGTGTCTTTCCAACCAAGGGTAAACCATGAAAATGAATCGCCGCTCGCAATGTTAATCTTACGGGCGTCAAAAAATGCACCGTCAGGTATAGCGGACCCTTAAGCTATGGGACTGGCAATTCGGCTTGCACATCAATTTCGTAAAAAATAATTATTTATTGGAATTGTCATCAAAGGGTAGAACTTCTGGTACATTCGATAACGGCATGCCTAGTCTTTTTTGATACATCCACAGTTTTTTGAGGTAGTATTGGGGAAGGAGCTTCGGGTCCGAGGGTGGGTCGGGGGGAGGGATAGGAGACAGAGGTACATCCACCTTAGAAGAGGCCGCCACCTCGGGGGCCTTTTTTAACGGTCCCCTTTCCTTTTCGATTTGTCTCAAACCGTCCGCAACGTATTCTTGGAAGAACTGGGTAGTTGGCGCCAAAATCACAGACAAGTCGACGTCCGGATGTTGTTTTTTGAATTCGTACAACTGAAGCATCCCTGTATTTCCATTTCCTTCATTCGCGATAGTTTTGAACACTTCCGACAAATGATCCGACATGTCTTTCGTTAGCTTCGCCGACGACGACTTGGAAGAATCTTGCTGCTGTTTAATCATTTTCTTCAAATACCCTGACAATTCCGACGAAATTGGGTTTTCGATACTTCGCATATGCATCAAAATTTCGGGACCTTTTTTCGTGACCAGGTTCATTAGAAGGGTTTTGACAGCTTTTAGAGGCACGTCTGATATCCTGTCTTTCCAGGTATACCGAGGGTAAGCTTGCATGAAGAGGTGACAGGTGTAAAGAACCTTGTCTAGGTTTAAAAGACTGTCCAGGTCGTTGGATCGTCGTATGAGAACCACAATCTTCAAGAGACATTTGGTTGTTAGCTCGGTTAGTTTTGGGTTAGAGGGCGGGTTACCCACGAGGTCATAGAGGGCGTTAACAGTCCCGCAAGTCACTTGCGTCGTATCGGAATTTTCAATAATCTGTGCAACAAAAACAACAATCCACTGATTAAATCCGCCTTCTTGAAACTCAATAGTTTTTTCATCAACCAAAGCAATCAGCAGCTCTCTGATTAAATTTTTGAGATGGTTCTCATCAGCACTCATTCCAAATGTAGTTTTCTTCCCAAAAATATGCTCAATAGTACGGTAAAGTATTTTGTACAGTTGTCCTAACGCTGCCCCCTGGGTGGCGAAAGTGTAAGAGTTGGCCAGCGTCAACTGGGTGATGACAGCATCGAAAATGCTCTTCGAGTACGGTTCAAGTTTGTCTCCCACCTCGCTCTTCATAACAGCGTGTAATTTTTTCGCGCCTTCAATTGCAACTTGGATATTTTCGCTGGCCACATTTCGAATGACTTCTTCAACGAGAGGGTTGGCCGGGGGAGGTTTCTGCATTTTCAGTCGAATGCTTTCTGGAATGTAGACGGGCGAGTTTAAGAAACTAAGATCGATTTCAATAAGATCCACTTTAGGGACCTGAACTGGAGGTATCTCTAGTTTTTTGTAAGAAGGAATTGTTTCCGGAACATAGACTGGAGCTGGTTCCGGCTCCGGCTCCATTTCCGGCTGATCCATGGGCTCATCGTACTCCTCAGCTACTTCCGGTTCCGGAGCTCTCTTTTTCGAATCCGGTGCGATTCGTGTAACGTCTTGCATCATTTTTGTCCGGTTTTGCGACGCCCGTTTGATTCTCTCCTCCAGATATGACATGTCTTTGTCGGAGAGCTTGCCGATTTGTTTATAAATCTTTTCGCCGTCTACAAAGTACGCTTTAACGATCGCATTGAGAGCTGCACTTCGCACCGAATTATCACGGTCGGAGATTTGTTTGGAGATTTCTTTTAGGGCGACAGCAGACGAGGGAAGACAGACTGAAGTTCCAAACTGTTCAATAAGGTACCCAAGCTCATCGAGGCACTCAGTCCTCAGTCGCGAGTTTTTGGATTTCAGCCCTTCCATAATCAAAAGGAATAATTTCCCTGGGGCATGCATGAGGGAAAACTGTCGCAATATTGCGTGGACCCGATCTCGGACCGCGTCTTTTTGGTCTCCGATTTTCATGACGAGGTACGGGATAAACGAATTGGCTTCCACGTCGAACATTGTGTACTCCCGGTCAATCAGAATCGAAAAAGCAGACTGCAGGTACTCCAGACCCTTGAGAAGTACCGACGGGTTGGTGTCAAAGAATCGGAGGGTCATCCATTTCAGGATGAGGTCCAAGTTGGCGATCAAGGCATCCTCATTGCACAAATCATCCGAAAGTGACTCAATGGCTTTGATATGGAACTTGAAATCCGCGTGGAACATGTTGGCGATTAAGCTCTTATTGAATCCTGCGTTGTTCACCTGATCCCGTAGAAGTTCCACGAACTCAGATCGAGGTGTCGTGAAGTTCCATTTTAAGGTTTTAAGTTTTTGCTCATCCAGTACACGCTGGTTCTTCATTTTGTTGACCAAAAGAAGGGGCGAAGTGTCTATATCTTCGTCTTTTTTACGCGTCGCTGTTTTGGTGGGGGTTGGAGCAATCGACGCGCGAACTTTGGGCGCAGACGCGGACTTTGGCGGCGCAGCTTTTCCTTTAGCTTCCGGCTTAGGTTTTCCGGTAGTCCGTGTTTCTATTTCCGGGACATCCGGTCGAATTTTGTCGAGGATTTGAAGGATCCCGGCTTTGGACGCTGGTTTGAGTTTTTCTACTTCTTTGGTCATGTTGTAATACCCTACGTGGGTCATCATACCCAGTACTGCGTTATTCCCTGCTTTCCGGACTTCTGCGTTTCTGTCTTCTAGCGCAGTAAACAGGTGCGGGATAATCAAGCACAGCTCATCTTTGGGTAGACCTTTCACAGTGGGCAACAGCTCCGCCAACCAAGTCCACACTTCGGTCCTGAGGGACGCAGATCCGGTTTTGAGAACATCCGGGATCACTTCTCCGGAGAAGAATTCCTTGGCGCCGGCTTCAGCAGCCCAGGCGTTCAAACAAGTCATCGCCGCACTTCTTACCCACTGCTTATTGTCTCCGAGAGCATTGAACATACCTCGCGCGAAGGTCCGGACATGGTTTTTGCTGCCTGGGCCCATGGCTATGGCCAAAGCGGTGCAGACTTCCAAAGCAAGGACAACCAGCTTCGAGTTACTGTCCACAAATCGCTGAAATAGCACAGGTGGAAGTTCTCCTAGATTCGATTTAATTTTCGTGTCGGTCAGCATAGCTTGAATACTCAACAGCGCTTCATTCCGAACTTTCCAGTTTTTATCCGCCAGGTCAGCGAGAAGTTGCTCCGTTATTTTCGGACTGATGTCAACTCTGCTTGCTGGCTTTTTCTCCTCCTGTCTATCTTCATCTTCTTCGTCTTCGAACTCCTCCTGCTTCTGGGGTTGTACCGCAACTTGTGCCTTAATCGCACCCCCGGAAAGCACCTTTTTAGGAGCCTCAACTTTTGCTGGCGCTGGCTGTGCCTTCGGAGGAGCAGCTTTAACTGCAACTGTTTTAACGACAGCTTTCTCGCAGCATTCTTTGATTTTGGCTAATTTCAGTGGGTCAATATCAGGCAAAAACGGCAGAATAACTTTTTCGCCAACTACCTTCATGGCCACCCCCAGTGCGTCAGCTGAGGAGTCACGCACACCTGGGTCTGGCTCATTCAGAGTCTTAAGAAGAGCCGTAGCGAGGGGTTTCAAAAGTTTCTTGTTCAGGATAGTGGGGGTGCACTGCGCAAAGCAGCGACCCAAAAAAGCGGCGGTTTCTGCTTTAATCGAGGGATTTTTGTTGTCAAGTGAAGCAATCACATCTTCCTGAATAGCTTCCAAGCTGGTGCTTGGGTAGATCGCGTCTACTGCTTCTCGAAGCGGCGTCACAACATTCGCCTTCTTTTCTTTAAACTTAGCCAGAAGCTGCGGAAGGGTGGCGTTGGCGTAAGGGTGAAAACCCTTTTTGAGTCCGAGCGCTAGCCTGGCGATACACTTGGTGGCAATCCCCACGACCACAACGTTGCTGTCTTTACTCACAATTTTCATCAGGGCGCGAATCAAGTCACCGTACTCCCCTTTCTCAAATTTAGGGTAATCCAAAATTTTATCCAAATTTTCGACAGCTTCTTTCCGCTCCTGCCACTTTTTGGCTTCAATTTTTTCGAAAAAATCGTTGGGGATTTTCGCGAGGACATTAATAGGATCGATCAGACTGAGGGGATCGACTTCTACCTCCCCAGGGGAGGGGACGCCCTCCTCCGCGCATTCCTCGCTCGCCTCAGCAGTAGCCTTGGCTTGTTTCGCTTGCTGAGACCTCAGGTACCGGGTAGGCACCGCTTTCTCCCCCCGAACCTTCCCGAATTCAACTTCCAGCTCAGTCAGCTGTATCGGCTTGAGCTTCGACAGCTGTGGCTTGATGGCTTCACCGATCCATCTGTAGATTTCAACGACCAGAGCTTTGGTCTCGTCACGAACCGTCTTGTCTCGGTCCTCCAACAACCCCTGCATCGGTTTTATCAAAGGCTTAATCCCGACGACTTGGGAGCCAAACTCTCTTAGACTCGTAGTCAAAGTCGTCAAGCAAGCCGCTACAATTTTCGGATTTTTATGTTCAAGACCTTTAACCAGTTCCTCAACAACAGACTCCTGTTTTTCTATCTCGATATACATAAGTGCTATCTGTAGCGACAAGTCCTGGGTCGATTTTTTGGGCGCTGCGATGGACTTGGCGATCATCGCGGACATGACGTCTTTGACAGTCTTCCCGGCGACGGCTGAGTTCTGGACGAAGTACAGAGTCGCCTCGAGACCCTTCTCCTGCGCGGCAGCATGGGTATCACTCACAAACTTGCTGACGAGACCAAGGAACTGTCCAAAGATGGCGGCTTTCTCGTCTTCTTCCTCTTGGAACAGCTTTGCGGCCTCGGTGTATCCGTGGACTCGTGCTAGAAATGAATAAATCATCATGATCCTGTTGCATTTATTTCTGTGTTATTTTCGGAAAGTGGGGGGACTTATACACTACTTAAGACCGACCATACAATCACTAATTGTTTACGTTTTTTCTGTACAATAATTTATGAGGAAACTTTTGGATATTTATATGTTCTGAAATATAATGTGTCTTTTTTAAGTCACAAATTAACAGGGTATGTTGTGATTTTACGACTGGTTAGTTTTGGACAAATTTTTTGTAGACAAAAATCACTCGATCGTAAAATCACCGCACAGTCAGTTATTTCGGACGTTGAATAGACATGTTATATTTCAGAACATACAGATATCAAATAGTTTCCTCATAAAGTGTGCATAAAAAACGTAAACAAATAGCGAATGTATAATTAATCAGCCTCAGCGTTTCAACCCAGTTTGTCAGTAAATTTCTCCAAAATCACAACATATAGTTAATTTCAGACGTTAAAAAGACAATTATATTTCAGACCACTTAAACATCCAAATGTTTCCTTATAAAATGGGAAGAAAGAGCCGTTCTAGTGCCACGATTTTTTCGCCGTTAAATAGAATACGTTTAAATGACTATGTTACCTTTCCATATTTTGTGGGTGCATCTCTGCAGAAGCGGGAGTTTGATGTATTCTGTATCATCCGCCATGTTGCAGGCGTGCCTGAAAAACAAATAACCCAATAAATAGCGACTATTCAGTGCAGACTGTTCAAAATAGCTAAAAAAATATATCTCAAAATGAAAAGGCTGAATATTCACTTACCTTAAAGAGTAAGAGAAAGTCCTTACTACCCGTGGTTTACCAATCTCTTACCCTTTAAGGGGTGAAAGCAAGGAGGGAGAGGGTAAGGTAAAGGGTAAAGGAGGTCGTCCATCTAGCCGCGGCGCGCCGCCGTTTTCGATGGATGGACGACCTTCTTGAAAAGGTTAGGTATAAGGATGAGACTGGGGACCATCGGGGAGTTCAGGTACTTTCCCTTGGAAGTAAATAAATAAAATAATAATAGTCACTAAATCCAGCACTAAATATTATTAATTAATATTGCATATGGTGCAGTTAGTTATGGTAGGTGCTAGTCTTATGAACAGCAGTCAGCGAGATTTAGAAATCAATAAAAAAAAAACTTATTTCAAAACATCAGCAGAAGTCAATCAAATACCTAGCTACTCCCCTAAAAGTTCACTATAGCGTTGTCCTCCCGATAAGATAAGTTGGTGCCTTTCACCAACCAACCGATAGCGCCCTTATCAGAACGTTAACCGGAAGTTAAATTTACTGGTGAAACCTTCTACTGTTTTACCTATTGCAGAGGAAGACACGAAAGCACTAAATGCAGTGGACTTTCCGACGGAGCCATGCTACAACTACCTCACACCCGAAGTCATCCGAGAAGACGGAGGTCGAACTGACTGGCAGCACAGTAAGTAAATCTTATAATCATTCTCTAAAGCCCTTCCTACATGACATACATAACCCGAGTAAGCTAAACAGGTAAACAAGATCTCAGCTCTATTTTCCTAAGAAGACAGACACTTTATTTGGGAAAGAAACAGTGTTCTTGTCTTCTTAATAATAGGCTAAGAAGACTGATGGAGTGTATAAGAAAACAGTTGTTACTGGGCCATCTTACAAAATTAACCGTCTTTTTTTCGTAAGCTGACCCTATCAGACCCTTCTCTTATACACTAGAACTTTCTTCTTAGCATGTTATTTAAAATGACAAGAACACTGTTTCTTTCTGTCAACACACTGTTAACGCTGTTATGTTGCTGTTATATCGTTGTTGAGAACCAATCACAGTACTAGAATAGCCCCTTATTTGTGTACTTTTTTGATACATAAAGTATTCGTGTCATCCTCCCTGCATTTTCTCTGTGTGCATCACTATACAGAATTGTTTCACTATTCTTCTCTCAAGTCCACGACTGTACCATCGACCTTCCAGAATTGATCAGTGTCATCAGTTTCATCGAAAATGGCCGAACTTTGAATGAAAAGAAGCGTTGAGAGCAGTCACCATTGAAATAGGTCAAATGAACCCACACCCGCGCGTTTAGTCCACTGAGGCATAAATACCTCATCAAGTACCACTAATTATAACAGCCTCAATAGCCAAGTGGTCTAGATGGCTGTCTTTGAAGCAACACTGAGAGACGGGTCACACCGGTTCGATCCCAAACCTACCAAAGTTTTTTTTGTGTCGATATTCACCTAGGATTTGTTCACCATAGCAAGTGAACCCACCCCCCTACATTGATTATTTTTCAGGGATGCAGAATTTGTCAATTTCCTGCGCACTAGTCTGTTTGATCATCTTGGGATGTTCAGCACTGGTTGGCGCCTTTGGAGTCATTCAGCAACAAATCAGCGCAGTTCTAGTAACGGGAGTTATGTACCTACTAGCCGGTAAGCCGCGAAAAAGTGAACAATAAGTCAACATACTATACCTACTTCACAGCAAGGTGAACCTGCAAAGGTTGTATGCTCTAAAACCTCTTAGTTAGGGACAGATTAGTTATTAAATTCGTTAAGGGTGCGTCCCATCATACTCGGTTAAAGTTAATCTCCAGTTAAATTCAAAATATTCCACGGTAAAAACTGACTTTAACTGGAGTTCAACCGTTAACAGAGTATGGTGGGACGCACCCTTAGGCAGTTAAAATTTTACTTGAGTGGATTCCATAAGTTCAGTATAATGCTTAAATAGCTTTATCTACGCATATGATTGGCTTATGATCAGGTAAACGGTCTGGCCTTTGTAATTAGTAGATAAAATTATCTTAGCTCGGGAAAATCCATCTTTAGCTTATGGAAAGTTAGGTTAACAGGCGAATCAGTACCAATATCCCTATCTTTTAATATTATTAGGTTTGCTCCTATAAGAACGCAAAATGGTACTTACAAAAACGGCTACAGGGACGAAATCTTGAGGCGACCTCAACGTTTCCTTCGCCTGAAAGAAAAAATAGTTTAATTTAGAACCTAACAGGAGAATAGTACAAATATAGTGGTCACTCTTTTCCAACTTTTAACTTCCAAACAAATGTCACTTAGAAAGAATTGCTTCCATTAAACACATTCCAACTCCATACGGAATTTTAATTTCGGAAAACTTACGTAAGAACAGAACAGGGTACCCTTTGGCCGACGTAGCTGTACTCCTCGGAGTAGTTTCCAATCTGAAAGAAAATTAAATACACAGTTCAAAACAGCAGGCGTGGAACTAGTCCCACAGGATCGAAACTTCTTCTGGTCCTGGACCTACCTTTGGGAACCTGCGAATGACTTTTAACTATACTTTGCAGCCACCTTTGCGTTCTTCACACTGGCAATAATCCATTTCAAAAGGGCTCAGATTCAAGCGGAGTGCGCGAGGAATCAGACGACCCTTGGCCTGAAGGTGGACGGAGTTCTGCTATCTACCAACACACTACGTCTACCGTACCTACTTGGACCTGCATCACAGTACCTTGAAGCCAGGTATACACTCCCTTAAGGGTCCGCTGTACCTGACGGTGCCCATAAGATTAACATTGCGAGCGGCGATTCATTTTCAAGGTTTACCCTTGGTTGGAAAGACACAAAATTTTGCCTGTACCTAGCCCTAACAATGTTCTATGGAGTGTTTGAAGCAGATTTCCCAATTTCTCACTGGTTTCTTTTATTGCAACTGTTTTGCAAATGCTAGCATCGCATACCTCAAGAAAAGTGCTGTATCTCGAAAACCAGTAAAAAAAAATGGGAAATCTGCTTCGAACACCCCCTAGAACATTGTTAGGACTAGGTACAGGCAAAATTTTGTGTCTTTCCAACCAAGGGTAAACCTTGAAAATGAATCGCCGCTCGCAATGTTAATCTTATGGGCGGCAAAAAATGCACCGTCAGGTACAGCGGACCCTTAAACAACAGATACTGACATAGGATGGCCCGGTACAGAGGTCATACCTCTCAGCCTGTGGTCTTTGAAATGCTGGCCAACTTAACCCCCATTGACCTGGGCTCTCGGGATCACCCAAACACACATGCATTTTACACACTTTTCTACTGTTCCAGAATTTCCAGCACGGGCTGGAGCCTCCAGCTTGGGTGGGGAGGCGTAGCCACCTGCGTGCTTGTCAGCGTTCTCTGGATCCTTCTTTCCAAAATTATGCGATATAACCCACTTTCAACATTGCTTCTATGAAATCCAGCAAATTGAAGGTTTTTCTCCAATCTATAGAAAACTATACATATTATATATAATATAACCTGCTTTCGTCTTGAGATACTTTATTATGTCCTTCTCCATGCAACAGCAAAGTCTATACATTCTGCAGGTTAGATACCTACATGCGACAAGGCAACCTATAAAATTCACACACCTTAGAGATACCTGTTACGATTATAACATACAGAGCAAGATTTATTGAGCAATACAATAAAGTTTATTTATTAGGGTACTATTTACGAGTTAAGCGTCATTCTGACAGGAAATAAAGTTATGTCGCACTAACCGGCTAGCCAAAACCTGTCGAACTTAGGGGCATGTGTCATCAAGGTCCACAAAAGTAGGACAACCCAAGAAAACTGAAGGAACTATCATGCAGCAAGTACCAAGAGGATACACAGTTTAAAATTAGTCTTTTTGCGCAAAAAATTGATGAATTAGATAGTTTTTAAGCGAACAAAAACGAAAATGTCAACCTATGTAGCTACTCTTTCAAAATGGCGCCATCGTCCTGAGCCAATTTTTTATCGAATTTCTTGAGGTTTGAATGTAATTTCCGAAGGACACCACGCTTAATTCATAAACTCATAACGTCAAATACAATTCTAAACATTTACCTTCTAAAAAAAGCTCATAAAATCGATGAAAAACAGGAATCTACGCAGATACTGTCGCCCACCGAACGCTCAGCTTTATTTTGGCTTAATTCACATAACACAGAAATAACTCACCTTCCAAAGAGTTCCGACGATTCTAAGTTAAATAAAGAGTCCAAATATAGTCTTGATACGGATAAAAATCACAACTTGACACATATATTTCAGATTTTTAAACAAGCTTAAGCATCGGTGTCAAATTTGTAACTGACATTTTTTTCGCAGACCAAACATTGGTCTAGTGTTTCAAAACAGTAAATGCATACTTCCCGCCAAAATTTAAAACTCAAAGTATTGAGTAATGCAAATCGCATAAAAATGCAAATATGCCCGGAAAATTAGTTTTTAATAATAAAATATATTTAAAATATAATTAAAATTGAGTTTATAACTCCAATAACACAAATCAAAATTTTAAAAAGAAAAAATCTTTTTTCAAAATGGCGCCAATTATAAACTTTAAAAGTTTTGAAACAGTCGCCATGTGATTTGTTTTGAAAAATGGCAATGGCCGCTTCTTTAACCTAAAATTATCAAAATGAAAATCAAAATTTTTTAATTTTTCTATCAAATTAATAATGATGTCTTTAAATTTTTTCGCAATGTATTACTAAACTCAAGTTGTTATGTCTGTCGTATCGAAACCAGTGGTAAATTCTTCCGAAGAGGACCAAAATGAATGTGGCGATTGGAAGTTGCCCCTGTCGTTCGTTCAAAAACGTCATTTAGAACCGATTGAAGGGGTCAAGGAGATCACGCAGACATGGAGAATGAAAGAGAGGGTAATTAAACTCATATCTAATGATTGTGGCCGTTGTACAGTCTATGTTTAAGTTACATCGCAAGCCCAACAGGAGTTCGACCAACTGATTTGATAGCATATGTGGAATTTGCCCCTAAAGTAATCTGTGACTATAATGAGGATGCTTCGTAATTTTCTGCCGCCCCTTGCTATGATATCGGCTGCGGTGATGTAAAAATACATTTTTTTGGGGTAGAAGTAGATACCCACCTAAGTACTTGTCAACAGTCCCTGTGTCACTATTTTTATTTTCTTCAGATGAAAACGGTGAGCGTGGCGCTAGTACTTTGTCTGAATGTCGGAGTGGACCCGCCTGATATTGTCAAGACTCAACCTTGTGCCCGGCTCGAATGTTGGATAGGTGAGAAAATGTCTAAGTAATTGTTCTAAAATATAATACCTATTTGTCTGTCAGAAACTGGTTTAGTAGGTTATAGTTTTCAGTCGATTGAAACAACCACTAGCACTAGGGTAGGTATTAATCTAGTTTCTGATATTCAAAAGATATTTATTACTTATATTTCTGAACAAATCAGTATACATCGAATATTTTCAGGTGCAAAGTATCAACAAATCGTATTAGTGTACAGAGTTGGGTCTGGTAAAAGTCTAGTGTTTGAACGAAGAAATCTAGATGCGGCCGAATTCCATGGACTTTGGAACCTAAAAGTTCAAGAGCACAGAATCGTTCTGTGTTATCTATTTATTGCCATCTATTTTAAGTCATACAAAGAGATGGTGTTCTTGGTTTTTAGGCACTTAGCTCCTGAACTAATAACCTGATTTTGAACAGATCCCCTGTCAATGAGCCCTCAGAAAGCCCTTGAAACTATCGGGCTAAACCTTCAGAAGCAGTACGAAAAATGGCAACCCCGGGCCAGGTACAAGCAGAGCCTGGATCCAACATCCGACGAAGTCAAGAAGCTGTGCATGTCTCTAAGGAAAAGCGCCAAAGATGAAAGAGTTTTGTTTCACTACAACGGGCACGGCGTTCCTAAACCTACCACCAACGGCGAGATCTGGGTCTTCAACAAGGTAGGCAATCCTTCTACAGTTCTTCTACAATCTTCTACAATCTCTCTACAGTTCTTCTACAATCTTCTACAATCAATATACAGTTAGTTGAAGTTGAGGGGTGGAGGGACAAGATCAACAACTAGGCCATATCAAGATCCGTCGTGCTCAGCTGGTAGCACTACCAAATACCAGCTCCCCACCCATCGTATAAGTAGACAGGGACAGTTTTAGGTGGGTTCCGAACCACCACAGCCTCGATATACATTTCACTTGACATGCTAGACATATCGGAGGTGAATGTCGATCAGAAAAAAATTCGGTAGGATCGGGATCGAACCTGTTTTCCTCTAAAGGCAACAGTCTCAACAGTCTAGTGTAACTTTTGTTTGCAGACATATACCCAGTACATTCCTCTGAGCGTGTACGATCTACAAACATGGATGGGTGCGCCTTCTATTTACGTGTACGACTGCTCCAGTGCTGGCACCATAGTGCAGTCCTTCAAGCAGTTGGCTGAACAACATGAAAAAGACTATGAGGTACAAAATAATCATAGTGGATATGGTGGGTCAATAGAATTAAATTGATAACCCTCGTCCTTAATGCAGTAGGACTGAGAGGTAGGAGTGGAGTATTGAATTTGCTGCAATCGTAGTATCGATACTTGATCGAGACCAGCTCCTTCATTTCTATCGTTCGATAGTATTCGTTCTCTAGTAGTTTGTCTCCAATCTTTTGTTTCTATTTTTTTACAAGATGTCGACTGGGCAGGGACGAGGAACTCCTGGTCCGGCGCCATCGTTCAAAAACTGCATCCAATTGGGCGCCTGCGCAGCCAATCAGATCCTTCCAATGAACCCTGATCTGCCTGCTGACCTGTTCACATCCTGCTTAACGACCCCCATCAAGGTCGCCTTACGCTGGTAACTACGATTTCTCGTTTAAGAGTTAAGTGAGAAGTGGCTCCAGAATGAATTTTTCTTTCAATTTTTTTAGGAAACTGTTGCACATGTTCTGAAAAATAATATGTCTTTTTACCGTCAAAAAGTAACAAGCTGAAAAAACGTGTAAATAAATGGCAAATGCATAGGTGTATTCGTTCTTCAATGCTTACGTGAGTTTTGTTTTTACTATTATCTATACTTATTTTAAGGTACGTGATGCAGACGACATCGAAATTAGTCCCAAAGATCTCCCTAGACCTCATAGACAAAATACCGGGGCAGCTAAATGATCGGCGGACCATGCTGGGGGAACTCAACTGGATATTTACCGCTATTACCGACACGATCGCCTGGAACACGTTGCCTAGAGGTATGCACTTTCAGTCTTAAGCTAGCCTCATATCATGCGTCCTGGGATGGAGGGGGTGGAATGGCATCCCAGGGATGGCGGGTACCCACAGAAAAACTGCCATTCCTCCCCACTTACCATACGTCCGAGGATGTCAACTCACCAGGACGGCCGTCCTGGACGCATCGTATGTGTTTGGGTTAAAATTTATTATATTCTAGAAGATTGTTTAATTTTTTCGTAATATTTTTGTTTCAGACTTATTTCAAAAATTATTTCGTCAAGACTTACTTGTAGCTTCTTTATTCCGAAATTTCCTATTGGCCGAAAGGATTATGCGATCCTACGACTGCACGCCCGTGTCCTCCCCCTCGTTACCTCCTACCTTTCAGGTAACTCAATAATTTTTATTTCCAAATTTTTATAGCCCCAAGTTTTCGTCGTATGTCATATTCCTGGTTATTTTTTGTTTTTTCAGCATCCTATGTGGGCGGCGTGGGATCTCGCACTAGATCTTTGCTTAGCTCAGCTGCCTGGCATTCTGGAATCAGACGAACCTTTCGTCCATTCGCCATTCTTCGAGGAACAACTCACCGCCTTCCAAGTGTGGCTGGAATTGGGTGGGAAAGAACGGAGCCCTCCCGAGCAGCTTCCTATAGTTCTACAAGTAAGCTAGGTGCTGGAATGGCAACTCAGGGATTGCGGGTTAACCGCCATCCCTTCCCCTAAATTGAACCTTGAAGTTCAGGTTCATGATGAACAATTTCCTCATAAAGTGTGCATAAAATAACGTAAACAAACAAGATTGTGTGGTCGCTCGTAAGCTGAACTGGTGAATATGTCCTACGCTTGTTAATTTAAATAATTTATAATTTCAGGTACTGCTTAGTCAAGTACACAGATTGCGGGCTTTGGAGCTCCTCGGCCGATTCCTGGACCTGGGTCCCTGGGCAGTCAACCTGGCCTTGTCCGTGGGAATCTTCCCGTACGTTTTGAAACTTCTGCAAAGTTCTGCTCGCGAACTTCGCCCGCTTCTGGTGTTCATATGGGCCAAAATCTTGGCTGTAGACAATGTAAGCTTTCTTTATCACTTAACTGACCTTACAAGCTCTTAAAGGTACTAGTACGTGAATGGCCACCAATGGCCGTAGGTGCTCTAAAAGCTAAACGTAGTGTGCTATTCCAACTTCCAACAAATGACGGCGAGTAGCACACCATGTTTGACTTATGCTGGAGAACGAATATAAATGTAGGTGGAGTTATCGGTTACTAGCTGCAGGCCATATAGGGGGAAATTTTTGCAGAGGCTAGGATTCAAACCTGGCTTACCAAACGGCCACAGTGCTATGCTTTAATTGTATATTATTATTTATTATTATTTGCAGACTTGTCAAGCTGATCTAGTGAGAGACAACGGTCATAAGTACTTTCTCTCAGTTCTCCAGGATCCCACCATGTTAGTAAGTAAAGTTTTTAACACTTTATGTGTCTCCATGAACAAGCATTACACCACGGGAGTTCTTTGGAAGGCGAAGGGGAAAAAATTTATTACGCCGAGACTCGAACTCAGACCCCTCGGGATACTAGCCGAACACTGAGAGGCGCATCAGGAACTGGTGGCTTGTTTCCGAGGAAGATATTGAATACTGTTTGTTCTGATGTACAATTTAGTCACATAAAAAACAAATATTATATTCTAGACGAAAAAATTATCTTAAATTACTTTTGTAACGTTTTTCTTTTACAGAGCGAGCACCGGACTTTGGCGGCATTCGTTCTCGCGTGCATAGTAAACAGTTACCAGCTGGGGCAAGAAGCTGGTCTGCAGGGGTCACTTGTCTCTATTTGTTTGGAACAACTGAATGACCCCAACCCTCTACTGAGGCAGTGGGTAGCCATTTGCCTAGCAAGGCTGTGGGATAACTATGACCGCGCTCGATGGTGCGGAGTGAGGGACGTCGCCAATGAAAAACTTTACGTCCTACTCGTCGACCCTGTGCCTGAGGTATTACTCGACACTTGAAGTGGTGGTTGTAGGTTGACCTATTGCTGTCTGAAAAAAAATCGTAGGCAATTTTCATGTAATTGCGCCCGTTATACGTACTAGTGCTGGTTCAGCGTCAGAAACTAACTATAGTCCTGCCAAGCTAGCCGCAGACATGTATATCTGTTTTTATTATTCTAAAAAGGCGAACACCTCGCCTGAGAAGGAAGCACTCTCAGTTCTTCTAGTATAAAATGCTAAGAAGACAGCCTTAGAATGTGAAAGAGAAGGGTCTGTTAGGTCACCTTACGAAAAAGAAAAAATATGTGTAACAAACCCTTCTCTTATAAACTCCAGGGCCGTCTTCTTAGCCTTTCATTCTACAAGCACCGAAGGTAGCTTCTTTCTCAAGCAGGGTGTCTATCTTCTTAGAAAGAAAAAAAGTAGGTCTGCGGCTAACTTGGCCGGACTATTGACTCACACTTGAATGGCCTGTTAATTAATTATTTATTTATTCCCCAGGTCCGGGCAGCTACAGTCTACGCTCTTGGTACCTTCATAAGTTCGACAACCGATCGAACTGACCATGCCAACAGCATTGACCAAAGTGTCGCCACTATGCTACTCAACACAGTGTCGCACGATATGTCGCCGCTTGTGCGACAGGAACTGGTTGTCGCACTACAGTGGATGCTTCTTCTGTTTGAGACCTCCTTTGTCTCGGTGGCGTTAGCTGAGGAAGGACGTAAGGAAAGCCCACTAAGTCCGTCCATCGTTATAGTCAATGGTAAAATTAGAAGCTATTTTTTTTTGTCGCCACTTTGCAATTTTTGTTTGGCTATATATACTCTCTATAACGAAAACCTCCCTTTAACGACAAACGCTAAGGTCCATTGTCAAACCCTCCCTGTAGCGGACCCTTGTTATAGCGAGCGAATTGACATAGTCCCTTGAGGGGTCGTTACAGAGAGAGACTGTAATTTTCGTTTCTTCTCTTTTTTCCAGAGCCAACCCTTTCTCCTCAGCCTAGTCTACGAAGGATCTCATCACGTGATAGGTTGGGGAGGGGTTCTTCAGGCTTCGTCAGCGGTGACGGGCTGATGTCCGCTGTAGAGCTCGCTCCCTTCCCGTATGATCGGATGAAGAGAGTTTCGTCCTCTTCGAGCATCAGCAGTCTGGGGAATGAGACCTCTAGAGGTTCTAGTGCTTGGGGTGAGGGGCCAGCCCACTCAAAAGTATACATAGGAGAATTTGGAGAATGTGTATATCAGCCGCAATAAAGGGCTTCTAAGCTGTGTTGTAGGAACTTAAATTTGTTCCCAAGGTCTTCTCCCTTCGTAGATATAGCGGGTTGAAAATTTTGATTTCCGGTTTCATAATTGAGACAGTAGAGTAGCTGTATCCTTGTCAGACTCTTATAATATCGATATCTTAAGTTGATGGTTCCTACAGTTACAGTGAGGTGAGATAGGGAGCAGAAGTAGCCAAAGCTTACGTCACTTTTGGCATTTCTGGACTGGACATTCCAGAAGTGTGAAGTCTTGTTTTTTAATACAGGGCACACAAGTGGACTCCAGCTTCCCGCCATTTCTTTTGGAAGCATTTACATGAAGCTCTGGCATGGAATGCAGGCTCTGGAAAAGGATCCCCATCCTGGAGTCAAAACTATGTGCCATACCGTACTGGAGAAAGTCAGGCAACAGGTAAGGTGACCTGATCTTCCTTATTGAAATAAAAACATACTAAATCCTTAGTCAGTTCTAAGTAAGCAGAAAGTAGGCAGAGACTTGGTTACTTCGCTGTGGTTTAAATACCAAATATGAATAATTAGACTCAAGACTCCATCTTAGTGTTCGTAGTGTTTTTAGTAACTCACCTTGTACTGTTTAGTAGCTCACCCTATACTGTTATGGTTCCAGGCTCGAGAGATCTACTGCAGTAGGGAGATTGAGTCCAGAGGGTCGTCCATGAGCCTACCACCCTCTCCATCTTCAAGATCCAGCTACCTGACGTACGTTTCTTTCTCGTAGCATTTAAAGAACGTAAGCTTTTTAAAGCCGATTTCCTGATGTTGGATATTTTATGCTCGAAGCCTTTTTAACATCAGAAACAAATTTGTGATGTTTACGTTTTTTCTGCACAATTTGTGAGGATACTATTGGATATTTAAATGATTCGAAATTTAACAGGCAAGCGTATTATATTTCAGATCATTTAAATATCTAACAGGTTCCTCATAAAGTGTGCAGAAAAAACGTAAACAAATAGCGAATGTTCGGTCTTAATCTTTGTCTGGAAGCAAAAATTAAAAAATGTCTCAATTTGTTTTGCTCAGGTCGGAATCACCACCTTCTAGCCTAACTGGCTCCGCGTCGGAACTGTCTCGGCTAACGCCGCGTTCCGCTGGCTACGTCACCGGGAAAGTTCGAAAAGTTCTTCCCAACACGATATCTGAAGAGTCTGATGAAGCAGGAGGTGTGAAGAAGCCCATAGTGACTACTCAGTTCGTCACGTGGCGCTCCCGCCATTTTGCACAGCCAGTTATGAAGCTGATCGATGAAAACGACATAGAAAGCAAGAGTTACTACGAGCGGGAGTGGAGGTAAGTTGTTTTTTCTGCACACTTTATGAGGAAACTATTGGATATTTAAATATTCTGAAATATAATATGTCTTTTTAACGTCAATACTCATGAGATGAGGCTATGTTGTGATTTTACGATCGAGTGATTTTTGTCACCGAAAAAATTGTCCAAAATTAACCAATCGTGAAATCACAACATAGCCTCATGAGTAATGACGTTAAAAAGACATTATATTTCAGAATATTTAAATATCGAATAGTTTTCTCACAAAGTTTGAAGTCCAAACGGAAAAAAATAGCGAATGTATGGTAGCCCTTAACGGTCGAAATGAACAGGCTGTGTCGTGATTTTGAGACTACTGGTTTCTTATTTTCAGATACCTTAGAAATGCAGCATTACGACAGGAAGCTGCGGATGAACAGAGGAAGTACCAGCGGTTAGAACATCAGGTTTTCAACAGCAGAAGTCCTGACCAGCCGAAAGTCATTATGTTCCATCCGTATGAGACGCACATTGCTGTCGCTGCCAGGGACTACTATGGGTAAGTTGGGAGCCTAAGGACACAGGTTCGATCCCGACCGTACCAAAAATTTTCTCGTCGGCATTCACCTCTGATATGTTCAGTATGTCAGGTGGAATGTATATCGAGGATGTGGTGGTTTGGAACCCATCTAAAACTGTAGGTCCCTGTCGTATTTTAACACGATGGGTGGGGTGCTGGTATTTACTTAGTAGTGCTGTCAGCTTAAATGGATACTTCTTGAAATGGTCTAGTGCTGTACTTTGCCACTACTAATTTTGGCTAGTAGAGTTCGATTATCGAATCTCGATAGATACCGGTACGTGAACCACCATCTTGTCACAACTATCGATCGATATCGTAAGTTTACTGAATAATTTCTATGGATTATGAAGATATGCCACCCAATGGCGAGAGTATATTTAAAATAATAACAAAAAAAAATAATGATTATTAATAAATATATATAAATTATTTTTTTCTAGGATTTGGGACTGGAATAGTGGCTCAAAAATCAGTTACCTATCGAATCGAGGGCCGAAAGGAACACGCATTACGTCATTACAGTGGGTGAACGTTCATGACGTCACGCTTCTCCTAACGGGGTCTGATGATGGAAGTGCTCGCCTGTGGGCCAATTACATGGGGAGAGACGGGAAGGAGCCGGAGCTAAGAACAGCGTGGCTTGCTTTGCCGGACGTCACTCCTTCAAGTAGAGCCTTAAATGGTAACTTTTCGTTTGTTTTAGTTACTTAAGGCTGAATATACATTCGCTATTTTTTTACGTTCCGATTTTAAACTTTGTGAGAAAACTATTTAAATATTCTGAAATGTAATATGCCTTTTTAAAAAAAAAGCGAATGTACCTATGTTCGGTCTTAAGTGCCACCATGCATTCACTGTTTAGTTTGCGTTCCGATTTCAAACTGTTTGAGAAAACTATTGTATATCTAAATATTCTGAAATATAATACGTCTTTTTAACGTCATTACTCATGAGGCCATGTTGTAATTTCACGATCGGTTAATTTTGGACAATTTTTTTGGTGACAAAATCACTCGACCGTAAAATCACAACATAGCCTCATGAGTAATGACGTTAAAAAGACGTATTATATTTCAGAATATTTAGATATACAATAGTTTTCTCAAACAGTTTGAAATCGGAACGCAAACAAAATAGTGAATGTATGTACCTATGTACATAGTTTTCAACCATTTTTTGAGGAAACTGTTGGATTTTTAAACGTTCTGCTATATAATATGTCTTCTTAAGAGCGACCACACAAGCGTGTTTATTTACGTTTTTTTATGCACACTTTATGACAAAAATCACTCGATCGTAAAATTACAACATAGCTTCATCATTTATGACGTTAGAAAGACATATTTCAGTACATTTAAATATCCAACAGTTTCCTCATAAAGTGTGCATAACAGACACTATTGTGTGGCGGCTCTTGATGCCGTTGATATCCGCCCTAAATTGGTTTTGTTGTTGTCCCTCAGGCACAGTGGGAATGGTGATGTCGTGGGAGCAGAAGCAGCAGCTGTTGATAGCAGCTGGTGACACGCCCAAAATAAGGCTGTGGGACGCAGAAAAGGAACTGAAAGTGGCTGATCTTCCGACCGGAACCGAAGCGAGCGTTACCAGCATCTCAAGCAACGCAGACGGTGAGTTTTTTGTTTTTTCTTAAACATCCAGCTCCAAACAGACCAGTATGCCCACCGGTAAAGGCAGGACACCACTGATTCTTGATATTTACCATTATCAAAGATGTTACCGCAACAATTAACCACGGGTGGTTATTGAGACCCACTATAGACATCCATGCTCCCAACAAAAAATTAGAGCTTTAGGGATTTGAACCCGGGACCCTATGATTACAAGTCCTGTGTTTGACTACCACGGAGGGCCGCAGATAGTGAGTTAAGAGTTAATCGTGAAATACGTGGCAGCAGATTGATTTTTCTGCCCAATTTTTGAGGATACTGTTGGATATTTAAATGCTCTGAAATATAGTATTTTTTTAAATTAACCGGCTGTGTGGTGATTTTACAATCGGGCTATCAGCAGGATGGTGGAGGGCACCAACTTTTCTTTTCGGGATGATAGCGCTATAGTGAACGTTTAGGGGACACTATAGTAGACTTTAGCAACTGGTGAAATCCACCCTTAGTTAGTCTGCCTTAGATGGCCTCGATAGCCGAGTGGACTAAATGGTCGACTTTTGAGGAGCAGTGAGAGCCGGGTCACACCGGTTCGATCCCAATCCTACCAAAAAGTTTTTCTGCTTGGCATTCACCTCTGATATGTTCAGCATGTCAAGTGAAATGTATATCGAGGCTGTGGTGGTTCGGAACCCACCTAAAACTGTAGGTCCCCATCGTTTACTCGATGGCTGGGGAGCTGGTATTTGGTAGTGCTGCCAGCTGAGCACAATGGATAGTTCTTGAAAACGGTCTAGTTGCTGGGCTTGTCCCCCCAACCCTCTGCTAACTAACTAACTAGTCTGTGGATTTGACCAGTTGCTAGAGTCTACTATAGTGTATAGTGTCCCCTCAAAGTTCACTATAGCGTTATCCTCCCGAAAAAGAACTGGTGCCTTTCCCCATCCTGCTGATAGCACCCTTAACTAGTAGACTTTTAACGGCAAGATAAAATGTTCAGCTACTTTATATCAAGAAGATACATTCACTTATAAACTTTTAACCCTAACCTACAGTCATGTTTTATTGAGCAGGTAACTACCTCCTGGCGGCCGGGTGCGGCGACGGTTCCGTTCGGCTGTTCGATCGCCGCCTAGCTCCTCAAGACGCCCGCGTCCTCACCTGGAGAGAACATTCAGCGTGGGTGGTTGGCGTTCATCTTCGGGCGAAAGCCCAAGGCAACGGCAAGCTCATCAGCGGATGGTAAGTGGTCACACAGGTTCGATCCCGATCCTTTCAAAACTTTTCTGATCGGCATTCACCTCTGATATGTACAGTGCAATGTATATCGAGGCTGTGGTACTTCGGCTCGCCTAAAACTGTAGGTACCCGTCGTATAGGTGGGTGGACCTGGTATTTGGTTGTAATGTTTATAAAGATGATCATACAATGGTGAAAAATATACCTAGGTACCTACCTAATTTATTTGGTAGGTTTTGGAATTTTTTTGAACCTTATGACCTGTTGTAGGTTCATACAGTTCTCACTAGTAAGGATGAATGGCTTCAACCATCTTCATTTAACAGTCTGTTCAAGGCCATAAGCTAAGCATTGCACTAACCTCCAGTTAACGTTGTGCCTTAGCACTATGAAAGCAACTATTTAACTGTTAGCTAAATTAATCAGTAAGTTATCCACGGCAGTTGTATAACACTCACTAAAAGACCTTCATAAGCTAAACACGTGTAAATAAACTGTATAAATTCATCTATAGTTGCCTAAAAATAATCAAACCTACAAAAACCACAAATTCAATCAAAACTAAAAACATTTCAATGAGGAAAAAAATTAGGTCCCACCGAGATTTGAACTCGGATCGCAGGATTCAGAGTCCTGAGTGCTAACCGTTACACCATGGGACCGGTTGAAGGGTGATGCGCTCGGGCGCCCACTTGAGTCTCACTCGGCGCTCATTAGCGGTGACTCATGCGAGCAGCTCGGGCACTAGCTCCCAGTCCTTACGTCATTCTTAAATGCGCTCTTCTCGTTTTAGGTTCATTTTATCTTTAGAATTTGATGATATACCTCAGTGCATTGCCTTTACACTTTAGTAGGTACATTTATTTATGATTGCCTCAACCTTGTTGCTATTATTAAGTAGGTAGGTACCTAGTTCGGATCTTTGCTTAAGGGTCCGCTATACCTGACGGTGCATTTTTTGCCGCCCATAAGATTAACATTGCGAGCGGCGATTCATTTTCAAGGTTTACCCTTGGTTGGAAAGACACAAAATTTTGCCTGTACCTAGCCCTAACAATGTTCTAGGTCGTGTTCGAAGCAGATTTCCCAATTTCTCACTGGTTTCTTTTATTGCAACTGTTTTGCAAATGCTAGCATCGCATACCTCAAGAAAAGTGCTGTATCTCGAAAACCAGTAAAAAAAATGGGAAATCTGCTTCGAACACTCCCTAGAACATTGTTAGGGCTAGGTACATGCGAAATTTTGTGTCTTTCCAACCAAGGGTAAACCTTGAAAATGAATCGCCGCTCGCAATGTTAATCTTATGGGCGGCAAAAAATGCACCGTCAGGTATAGCGGACCCCCTACCTAATCATGTTTGTTTATGTTTTTTTTTCGACAATTTTCTTTTGGCGATTGAAGTATATGTTCTGAAATATAATAATGTCTTTTTATAAAAGTCCGAAATTAACTGGCTACGTTGTGATTTTACCATCGAGAACTTAGAGCTATATAACCTTCGTGGTCAGCTGGCAGCACTACCAAATACCAGCTCCCCACCCATCGTGTTAATATACAATGGGGACCTACAGTTTTCGGTGGGTTCTGAACCACCACAGCTTCGATATATATTTGGCTGAACGCATAATGGCGGCCATATTACTAACCGATTTCGTCTGGTTGTTTGTAGCGTGGCAGGAGACGTCCGTTTCTTTGACATCCGCAGACAGTCGTCTGTATCTTGTTGTCAGACGTCTCAAGGCATGACTGCCATGGCTGTACATGACACTGCCGACATTTTCTGCTGGTAAGCTTCACAAAAACACAGCTACCCTACTGTAGGTACCTAGTTTGATGACTTACTTACACTCTAAAATGGCAGAATGGTAGGTTGGTATTGGAGGTGAAAATACCAAAAGTGACGTAAGCTTTGGCTGCTTCTGCTAAGCTCCGCATCTTCTGCTACCTATCTCACTGTAAGCTAACTGTAAGAACCATCAACAAAATATATCGATGTATTAAAGTCTGACAAGGACACAGCTGCTGTACTGCCTCAACTATGAAACCGGAAACCAGAATTTTCAACCCGCTATATCTACGAAGGGAGAAGACCTTGGGAACAAATTTAGAGTTCTACAACACCGCTTAGAAGTCCTTTATCGCGGCTGATATACCGATTCTCCAAATTCGATACCATGCAATTGTTCATTGTTCTTTCTTTTTCCAGTGGTTCTGTGAATCAGTTCATCTCGGTATACCGAACAGATGGGACGCAATTAAACGTAATAAAGTACCATGAAGGGTTTATGGGCGCCCGCATCGGGCCAGTCAGCTGTTTGACTCTTCATCCATACAGAGCTGCACTCGCCGCGGGCAATGTGGACTGTAACTTGAGCGTGTACACTGGTGATGGGCGAAGATGACCCTTCCTACCCTACTTTCCTTCCCTCGCCTACTTGTAACGGTGAGAAGGTTAGGTATCATTGTTACCCGCCATCTTGTCGCAACTATCGATCGATAATATCGAATGTTTAGATGGCCACTAATGGCGGTGCAATCCGAAGGGACGGTTTCATGGATGAAAGTCAAATAATTGATCAAGCTAACTTGGGGAATTGACCCTCTGATCAAGGCTGTTTGTTGACGTTGTTTCATGCCCGAGGAAACTGTTGGTATTGATTTGTTCTGATCGATTGATAGTTCAGAAAATAGAAATCTCCAGCAGTTCCCTCGAAAGGCAGTAGGGACGTTGTTTGACCCAAGGGTCACTTTTCGATGTTACAGAGGATTTTATTTGACTGATGTTCGTGAAACCTTCCCAACAAATGGATCAGACAGTTCCCACAAGAGAAACATAATAATATTATGTCTACGGTTATGGCTATGGTAACTGCACTGCCACAATGTTAAGGCCTTCTTAAGGTGGCCACATACCATGCGTTTTGGACGGCGTCCTGGCTTCCTGGCTGGGATGCGGGATTTGGGATGTCAACTCAGGGATGGCTGGTGCCCACACACGATACTTCCAGCCCCGCACCCGTGTGATTTGTCTTTTGTTTGCCAGAAATTTATGAAACCTTGATTTAATTGTTATAATCACAGTGTTTCGTCTGTCTCTTGATATATTTCAATCAATATAGGTACTCAAAACCGTTCTGACTCCTGTTTGCGAAAAATACACAAGAAAAATAAAGAGCAATTATCGATAAAGTAGTCGATATAACGAATTAATGCAAAAAGGGCATATCTTCAACAATTGGACGCCCATCAGGGATGCGTGGAATTCGGTCAAGCTGGAATTTCAAGATGGGGACGGCATCCCTTCAAAACTGTCCATCCCTCCCCACTTCGAGGCGTCCAGGGATGCATCCTCGCCAGGACGCCGTCCAAACTGTGGCCACCTTACGTCAATATATAAACAATTTAACCAACTATGGTGAGCCTATGTACCTTCTGGACAGACATTTGTGGAATGTCGGAGGGGAAGTAGTTACCTGGAACTTTCAACCCAGCACCCGTAATGTAAACTCACACCCTCTCTCCTGAACCAAGTTACCATAGACAGAGACTAATTTCAGTGCTTTTATATCTTGTATTAACTATAGGGTGGGTTTCACCAGTACCTAAAGTCTACTATAGTGCCCTCTAAAAGTTCACAATAGCGTTATCCTCCCGAAAAGGAAAATTGACGCCTTTCGCCATCCTGTCGATAGCGCCCTTATCATAACGTTAGCTAGTGGACTTTTAACGGCAAGATAAATTTATCTGCTGGTTATGGAACTGGTGAAAGACACTGTGAGTGATTAGCTAGCAATTAAATAGCTTCTATTGTGATATCCCAACTTTTACGCGAAAGGATTGTTTAATTGGCTCCGTTTGTTTCATAAAGGCTTTGTTCCAAGTTATTGTTATAGAAATCGTTAGACAAATCTAACTAGTAGCTAAAGACAACTCAGTTTCACATCATGTACTAGCCATTAAGGGTGACCACGCAATTGCTATGTTCTGAAATATAATAATATCTTTTTGGCATCCGAAAATAACTGTGTTGTGATTCTACGATCGATTAATTTGGGCAAATTTTTTATTGGCTCGATTGCAAAATCACAACGTAGTCCTTTAATTTCTGACGTTAAAAAGACAGATGATATTTCAAAATATGGATAATTAAATGTTCTGAAATATATAATATGTCTTTTTAACGTCATAAATTATGAGGGGGTCCGCTATACCTGACGGTGCATTTTTTGCCGCCTATAAGATTAACATTGCAAGCGGCGATTCATTTTCAAGGTTTACCCTTGGTTGGAAAGACACAAAATTTTGCCTGTACCTAGCCCTAACAATGTTCTAGGGAGTGTTCGAAGCAGATTTCCCATTTTTTTTCCTGGTTTTCGAGATACAGCACTTTTCTTGAGGTATGCGATGCTAGCATTTGCAAAACAGTTGCAATAAAAGAAACCAGTGAGAAATTGGGAAATCTGCTTTGAACACTCCCAAGAACATTATTAGGGCTAGGTACAGGCAAAATTTTGTGTCTTTCCAACCAAGGGTAAACCTTGAAAATGAATCGCCGCTCGCAATGTTAATCTTATGGGCGGCAAAAAATGCATCGTCAGGTATAGCGTCCTCTTAACGATCGACTGATTTTTGTCGACAAAAAAATTGTCCAAAATTAGCCGATGGTGAAATCACTACCAGGTCTTATTATTTATGACGTTAAAAGACATATTATATTTCAGAACATTTAAACATCCAATAGTGTCATCGTAATAGCAGCACTATAATTTATGTTATACCTTCCATATATATTTTGAGTATCAAAGTGAAGGAAAAAATACTATTGTACCTTGGTAGCCATATTTAGCTATAGCTTATTATGACGAGGTTCATTTGTTTGTTTCATTTGTTAGGTATACCCCTTGATAATATATTTCAGCGAAAGCTGACGTCAATAATAACATTGTGAAATACGAACTTTAAAGGTGATATACCCCTATGCTGTTTGTTTATAAACTTAAGAGCCACCATACATTCTCGACGAACTCCACCAAAACCACTGTGCGAAAGTAAATATTCGACAAAACTAATGTTTACATTTTAGTGCTGCCGGAGACTGGTAATTGCAATATCGTATTGGTTGTGTTTACTCTAAAAGCTAAACATAGTGTGCTATTTGAACGCGAAACGAACGAGTGAAAGTAGGACACTATATTTAGCTTTTACAGGAGAAAAAGTAGAGAAATGGTGTTGAAATTACCCACTTCCGTAAGTGAAATAAAAATTGTCAACATGTAACATGGCGGCGGTAAATATTACAAACATTTATCAAGCTTTTCTACTAAATGTGATGATAAAATGATACTGTTTTAGTCGGAAACGTTACAAAAAAATATTTCGCGTGAGGTAGTGTTGTGTTTTTGCGATCTGTCAAAAAAACATGTGGACTGGTAGTTGACTGTTTAAAACCGCTCCTGTGGGCTTATTACTCCATTTCATGCAAAAATACAACACTACCTCAGGACAAAGAGTCTCAGGTTTACATCCCCCTATAAACACTTTTGACTCGCCCTGTAACTTCGGAGTAGGGCTTGAAGTACGTAGCATTGCGAACCAAATGGGTGTATTCCACCTTAACTTAAAAGTTAAATTTAACATGGTAAACATAGGACAAAATCTCCAGTTTAATTTTAACTGGGCATGGTGGGACGCACCCTTAATCTTTTAAACTAAAGCTGAACGCATTGCTTAATCGCCTTTTAAACTTCGCATTATTAAGGTAGATCAATACTTTCGCGGTTTGTTAATGAAACTATTTATGGAATTGTTAAATTTCAAAATGGCCGCTGTAGGCTACCCTTAAGTGAACCTCCGACATAACCACCTACGCCAAATTTGTTTCTTTAGAGCCTATTGACACGTTCACGCTATTGTGCCATTTTAACGTTAAAATCTTGCAAAATATTTATTTTTGCTATAAAGTTTTAGCACCTATTAGAATAATCTGTCTCTTGTTTCAATAGATGCTCTTAAAACCTGTACAACACGTTAATTGCATAGGTTGTAGAACCCGAAGTTGTCAGGATTTTTTCAAGTGAATGCTATTAGGCCCTGGGCCTATCCTGCTGTTACTGGGACCTGGCCTTCACCGGCTGTGGGAAAACTCGACTGTCGGTTGTGATTCTGACGAAATCACTCCCTTGAGTACTGGAACAATATTTCTACTGATATAATTCATCAATTTATTAACAAAGTAACAAAAACCTTAACAATCGCCCATAAGTTCTACAAAACTATCTACTTAGTTCAGGCTAACTTTCACCAGTCGGACTTAACAATAAGATAAATTCTATTGTTATTCACGAAAGCGTTATCCTACCGCTAAGAGTGACCATACAATCGTGTTTGTTTACGTTTTTTTAAGCATAAATTATGTGGAAATTATTGGATATTAAAATGTTCTGAAATATAATATGTCTTTTTAACGTCATAAATTATGAGGCTATGTTGTGATTTCACGATCGGTTAATTTTGGACTCGATCGTAAAATCACAACATAGCCTAAAAAGAAGTATATTATATTTCAGAATATTTAAATATCCAATAGTTTCCTCATAAAGTGTGCAGAAAAAAACGTAAACAAACAGGATTGTGTGTTAGGATAAACACAAATCTATCTGCCCGGTAAGGAAATGGTGGAAGCTGCCCTATTTTTATTTTTAGTGTTTAACAGTATAAGATTTGCCGCCCTTCGATGACTTTTCGCCGGCATACTCTTTCTTATGATTGTAGGCGTGCCCCTCACTTCCCTTCGACCCGTGTTTTTCGTCAGCTTTCGACCCTGATCCCTTCGCGTCCTTTTTCCCTTTCTCGTGTTCTCCAGCTTGTTTCCCTAATTTCTCCCACTTGTCCCCCTTCTTCTCGTAGCCTTCTTTCCCGTGCTTGTGGTTTTGTTTGTCGAAGTGGACGTACTTCCCTTCCTCGTGGTTGTTGTTGTAGAATGAGTCGTGTTTCTTTTTTTCGTCCTTGTGATGAACGTCATGGAAGCCCTGAAATATAATATTTATTATAATCCAGAACAGATAAAGTCAGTCTTGCTGTTAACCGCTAGCTATCGGCAGGATGGTGAAAGGCACCAACTTTTCTCTTCGTGAGGATAACGCTATAGTGAACTTTTAGGGGGCACTATTGCCACTGACCTTCTCTGCGTGTTTTTTGCCCTTGTGTGCTCCGTGTTTGTGATGGCCCTTATGACCTCCCCCATCTTCGCTGTGGTGTCCATCACCATGGTGACCACCCTCTTTGAAGGACTTCTTATGCCCGCTCTGTTCACCGTAGTTTTTCTTTTTCTCTTCCTTCCCGCTGTCTCCTGCAAAAGAAAACAAACGGTTGATTTTTTGTTGTTTTTAGAGAAACGCTAACAGTTTTTCTGATGTGACGTATTCAGAGGCTGTGGTGGTAGTTGGGGACCCGCCTAAGACTGTAGGTCCCCGACGTGTATTTGGTGGGGAGCTTCATGCTGTCTAGTCGCTTACCATGTTTTGCTGAATCATAGTAGTGTTTACTGCCGTGTTTTGACCCCTTCTCCCCTCCGTAGCTCCTGTACTTATCCCCTTCTGCTCCGCCTGCTTCTCCCCCACCATGACTCGAACTGCCCCCGAATGTCTTCCCCCCACTGTGTTCGAATCTCTTGATATCCTGTTTCTCCTGTTGGAAGTCTTCATGTGGGACCTCTAAGAATTTTCCGTCGACTACGGCATGGTGGAAGAGTTGGGGAGCTGTAGACTGCAGTGCTGCCGAGGGTTCCCGAGGAAAGTTTAGGTGGATTCTTTGTCCTGGTCTCAGTTCCCTAGGAAGATTCAGTTGGATCTCGTGGCTTGGTCTCGATTCTCTAGGAAGATTCAGTTGGATCTCTTGGCTTGGTCTTGATTCCCTTATTCCCTGTTGTACTCCCTGAACTGGGTCTGATATCCTTGCCTGGGCAAACCGTAGTTCTGGTTTTGGCTGCAAAGCTGAAAAAAAAATCAAATTCACCCGCAGTGGACTCTTTTTCAGTTGGTTTAGGCTTCCTTCTCTCAAAAAGTAAAAAATCAGTACCTGTGCCTGAGACTTTTCTATTGCTGGTGCTCTAGACGGCTGTACATGCACCGTCATATAAAACATAGCCTTAAATAGGTAGGTAGGTATAAATACCTAAAGGAGGATGATGTACAACATGGCCAACACCCCTGCTGGACAACGCAGAAATTCCATCACGTAGTTGTTCAAGTCCGAAGTCATTGTTTTTGAAGTACGGGGGTGGAGGAGATGGAACTCTGCTCCCTTCGACCAGGGTAATCCAGAAGATTACCTAAAAAGACAAGGTAACAAAAAATACAACTTATGGTCGAAGGAACGAAGTAATGGCCACTAGGATGTGTCCCCATACGTTGACTAGAGCGTTTACCTTGCGTCTACAGAAATTCGGCGCCAAAATTTCTGTTTCAAATTTTGAATGGTAATGTCATGGCTTTAGGCCACTGGGTAGGTATATAGGTGCCTAGAACTATTGTGCATTATGGCATACCTACCTACTTTAGTTTGATTCAGATGCGCTATATGCATATCTGCAATGTAATAAAACCATTGCACATTCTAAACCACAGAACGACAAAAAATCTCAAGCTGTAATCCTCTGGCTTGACGTAATGCACGCCTATAGGCACCCACAAAAAAATATTCTTGTGGGCACCATGGTTATTGTAGGCACGATGAGAGCCCATACCTAGGAGGAGCCTCCCCACTAGGTTACGTTTTTTTCGGCACATTTTCTGATGATACTATTGGATAATTTTGTTGTGTTGTGATCGTAAAATCACCACACAGCCTGTTAATTTCGGCCGTTAAAAAGACATATTATAGTTCAGAACTCTTAAATATCCAATATGGGAAAAAAGACGGAAAAAACGTAAACAAGTAGTCCTATGACTGTTGTAGTTATTTTTGAAAAAGTAGCATTCACAGTCATTTATTTAGCCCTTCAGTTCTCTTTACCGTTCCTCCCACGAAATTTTCCTACCCCCTCTTCGTACCTTCACCTTCAACAAACCAGCTGTCATCCGATTAGCAATAGCAGAGTCATAACACCCAAAAACACAAAATTAAGCTGTAGCTTACCCAACCGAAGATGACCATTGCAAAGACACTACTGGTGCCCGAACACTTCTTAGAGGCAGGTTACGAAATTGTGGGCCAACCCAATTCGGAATGAAGTGAAGCGGGGACCCGATGGGCTTCAGTGACTGCCAAAGATTGGTCCAGAGTTGGAGTCATCGTGATGGGCTCCATTGACTCCTGAAGATTGGGAGTTGGGGCTCATCCGGTAAGAAAGTAAGGCGAATGGGAAGTGATCGGGACAGTTTGCGGTTTGTCGGTTACAGGTATTGTTCTTTGTTTCCCGGGAAGGTGAAGGTGCCTCTTAAATAACTCCTGTTTTTTGGGTGAGTACCTGAGAGAGTTTGTGTGCTGCTGTAGAATTTATGTCTACAAGGGAAGCTTCAGGTTCAGTCTCAATCAAATCAAAAATTTTCTGAACGTCATTTACGTGTGATATGCTCAACTTTTAAATTTACTACAGCGTTTATCCTTCTCAAACGTTGGTACCACGCTAGAAGTGAACTTTAACCTGGACCTTATACTGAACTTTAGCAACTTATGAATCGGTCCTTTATTATTGCCTGGAATGGAGGGGCTGGAATGGCATCCTGGGGATGGCGGGTCCCCACACAAAAAATTGCCATCTCACCTCACTAACCATACGTCCGGGGATGCCGTCCATATGTTTCCCATTCCAAGGGTTGAACCAAAAATCTAACCCTGCCGTTTCATTCAGTTTGAAATTTTTTGGATACCTCCAGATAAGCGTAACAGAACGTACGTACCCACAAGAAGACAGTGATCTAACTGTTGGTAGAATTGCATCACGTTGACCCTAAACAATCAGACCGCAGCTGTTCCATCGACTGAAAGAATCTTTCGTTCATTCGATCGGAAAATTGTATACTCTTCAACCTCAAACTCCCTTTTGAAAGACTTGGACCTGTGCTGCACCTGTGGAGCAGGTTGTAAAAGGCATTGAATCCCCAGGGAGGTAGAATATAGCTATAGGTAGGTAGGTACCTACCTAGTAAACGTTCGATCCTGATAATCAGTTAAGTTTTTCTGATCGCGGCATGATAAGTTCACCATTGAGGCTATGGTACCAACCTAAAAAAAACTGTAGGTCCTCATCGTGACTAACACGGAATTTAATAGTGCTGCCTCCTGAAATGACCTGGCTGCTGGGCTTGTCCCCTCGCATCTCTAGGTATATACCTAAGTACTATAGTACCTAGTTAGGTACAATCAAAATAACCCAGCATTTCTAATTTTTAATACATTCTTTAACCAAAAAAACCTGAAGTACTGGAAATTTTACGGTACCCACTGGGTAGGTAGGTAAGTTGTATTGTCCTATTTTCTTGATGAAACATAGTTCACTGAACCATGGAGGCTTGCAGGTCGTTCACCCAATTTACACAAGGTGAAGAATGGTAAGAAATGCTTCTGGAACATTCTGTTGCTATCGAAATAGCTGGAGGTCGGTTAACTTCTGATCTATGAAGAAAAAGGACCCAGGGTCCATACCTTACCTGCCCCGGGTCTAATCGGTACCGGCTGGAGGAAAACTCAACTCTCGGGCGTGATTCTGCCCACATCACCCCCTTATAGATGCCACGAAAGGTGGGTAGGTATCCGTCAGAGCCTGTTAATTTCATATTATTTTTCAGAACTTTTAAAGATCCAATAATAGTTTCCTCATAAAGTGTGGAGAAAAAACGTAAACAAACACGACTGCGTAGACGCCCTTAAAGGCTCCTGACTCCTGCTGAAGCTACTGATCCATGCCTGGATAGTTCGGTCAGGTTAGGGCGGGGGAAAGCAATAGCATGGTCCAATAGTCAGTGACTTCTTACACAACCTGATCGGATAAAAGCTAATAATATAGTCTATGGCCAATCATTTGATACAAGTCAGTGGGTAGTGTCACTATGTTTTTCACGCGAGTTTAGTTCTTATTAATTATGGAATTAAGGGTGAGTAATTTTCATATTCAGCACTGGGATGGGATCACTACCACACACGTGGTAGTAGAATGATTTTTCTTCCCATTTTTTGAGGAAACTTTTTTGAATATTAAAAAATGTTCTGAAATATAATATGTCTTTTTAACGTCTGAAATTAATTTTGGTTTCTATTTCAGGTAGTTTTTTTCTGTTTGGTTGTGCTTCGAGTTCGTGCTGACGACAGAAGATTCTACAAAACAGATTTGACCTCATTACCAGGTACCTACTTACCTACATCTAGGAAGTAACTTAGGAGTTCACGCTTATTTTTTTAGTGAAAGGCTAGATTTTTCGATGTTTGATAACACTTTTACGACAGGAAACTCATCATTGATTTTAAAAAATAGATTGTTAACTCTGAATTCTCTGAATTGTAGGAAGTAACAAAAAACTAAGTCAGTAGGTACCTACACCTAACAACTGCCGAGGTACCGAGGTGCTTTAATTTTGCCATTGGTGTATAGGTAGGTACCTAATTAGAAAAAAGGAAAAATTGGGTCTTCTCGGTCTTCATACAGTAGTGTACATTAAAATAATTGTTCAGTAAGCTACAGTGTAATAGATAATAACATTTCATTATTTAATTGAAACTAAAAACTCAAATGAGAACACAAAAAATTATTTTTGAAGATAGGTAATACAAAGAAGAAAGTGTAAACAATTCCGATTTTGGCGCGCGCGGGAGATTTTACCAGTTGCGACAGTTTTCCCGACTTGTCGCAAATCTATCATCCGTCTGCTTCCACGTTTTCCTCGTCGTCTAAAAAAACTTGCCATTTGCAGTTGAGACTTGAGAAACGTCGGTTTTTCCTCCTTGATAATTCTCCTGGTTTTTGTGCTTGAAAATGACTGGTGAGCACAAGTTTTCCGTTGAAGATCTAACCTTTAAATGGGGCTTTGGCAATTTCTCCAATTTTTCGTCAATTCCAACCGGGAGATGTCTGACTTCTGATGCATTTACCGCCGGGACCGACGAATGGTGCCTGAAGTTTTACCCGAACGGCACTGATGAGATTGAAAGTAACTACTTTGGCATTTCGCTGGATCGTCTTAGGGACGGCCTGCGCCCTGCTGTGGCTGTTCAAGGCGAAATAGCTGTGTTCAGCAGCAAACATCGCAAGGTGACTCAGTTGAACCATGTCTATGTAACTTCTGGCGCCCACAAAATTCGCGAATTGGCAGAAAAGTTTCTGTTCATCGATGGAAACGGCGACGTATTGAGCGAAGGGCTGACTATTACTTGCACGGTAAGTTCTCTATCTACTTCACTATGTCAGTACCTAGGTACCTAAGTTTTAGTACCCTCATGTTCCTCTCTCCCAACTAGGTAGGAGCAGCATACCACCGAAAACTAAGTACCTACCTAAGACAAGTATTTACCTAAGTAAAAGTGGGTTGGATACCTATAAGGAAAAGTTGTGTAAAGCATGTGCCAACTTGAGATTACAAAACTTTTCATGCCATCACAATGTTGGTGCTTAAGTACAGCTGATACAGATATTATTATAATAAATAAACTGATATTTGGTTATGCATCCATGCTACCAACCAAAAATTGTTGGTACCTTCATCCCAGAAGCCCAGTTGTAGGTACGAGTTTTTCTTCTATAGACGCCAGTGCATGAGGCACCGGTTTGCGGTTCAGAGTTTAGTAGGTTTGTACCTATTAGAAGCAAACCGTAAATATGGAATTTGAATTTTTGTTTGCAGATGAAAGTGTGCGATGTGAATGAAATCAGATGCCCCAACCTGACGCTGCAGCTGCCGTCCGATTTAGCTGAATTGCTGGTCGAAGGAAATCTAAGCGACATCACCTTGAATGCCATGGACAAGGAATTTAAGGTGACAACTTCACTTTCTACTCTACACGTGGCACTAAAGAATGAGGAAACTGTTCATTTAAATTTTCTGAAATATCTCTAACAATGTTCCTAAAAAATTGCCGAAAAAAACGTAAACAAATAGTAAATGTATATTATTCCGTACAGGGGGTTTATAATCGTAATAGTTTTTTGTTGCTTTCGTAGTGAGAGCATTGGCAAAGGAGCAGCTCCCTCTCTCTTTAACGAAGACCTCTCTCAGAGGACGCTATACCTGACGATGCATTTTTTGCCGCCCATAAGATTAACATTGCGAGCGGCGATTCATTTTCAAGGTTTACCCTTGGTTGGAAAGACACAAAAGTTTGCCTGTACCTAGTCCTAACAATGTTCTAGGTCGTGATCGAAGCAGATTTCCCAATTTCTCACTGGTTTCTTTTATTGCAACTGTTTTGCAAATGCTAGCATCGCATACCCCAAGGAAAGTGCTGTATCTCGAAAACCAGTAAAAAATTGGGAAATCTGCTTCGATCACGACCTAGAACATTGTTAGGGCTAGGTACAGGCAAAATTTTGTGTCTTTCCAACAAGGGGTAAACCTATGAAAATGAATCGCCGCTCGCAATGTTAATCTTATGGGCGGCAAAAAATGCATCGTCAGGTATAGCGGACCCTTAAACATTTCGTGAACTTTCAGGTACACCAAGCAATCCTATCCGCACGAAGTCCTGTGTTCCACGCCATGTTCGCAACCGACATGAAAGAAAAGGAACAGAACAGGGTGGAAATTCCCGACATCAAGCCAGACATCCTTGACAAACTTCTGAGATACATCTATACCGAAGATATTAACGGTGACATTGCTGAAATCGCATCGGACCTTTTAATCGCTGCCAACAAATATCAAGTGGAGGGGTTGAAAATTAAATGTATGGAGAAACTTCGAAAAGAATTGACTGTTGAAAATTCTGCTGAAATTTTGTATTTAGCTGACGCTCATAACAGTCCGCAGCTTAAGGAAAAAGCGCTGGTTTTTATTGCCAAGTACCCACTAGCGGTGATGGAAACTGACGGCTGGAAAAAATTTGTATGTTCTAACATCACTCTTCTGTTGGACGCATTCAAGGCGGTGGCCGGCCGTGTCTCCCTTAGACCCTAAAATTCACCCCCTTTGTATTTTTATTATTTTTCCTAGGTTGGTGTGGGTACCTCCCTGGTAATTTTAGGGGATTTTAGTTCCTATGAGTGCCCGCACGATCCATTTTAAATGTTCTGAAATATAATATGCCTTTTTAATGTCCGAAATTAACTGGCTATGCTGTGATTTTACGATCGAGTAATTTTGGACTCATTGACAAAAATTACTCAATCGTAAAATTACAACTTACGTAGCCAACTAATTTCTGACGTTAAAAAGTCATACTAGATTTCAGAACAAATAAATAGCCAACCCTGAAATTATCAGGTAGGAAATTGTCAAGAATTAGGTGTATATTTTAATTTTCTGTAGGTACCTAGGTTGGTTTTGATTTATGTGATGTTCGAAGCTTTAATTATTTTCGGGTAGTAGAGATATGATAAAGACTGATGTTTAAATGTGTTTAGAAAATTCCCATAATAAGTGTTGTAAGATGAATGTTTCACGTATCGAAGAACTCTCTTATAAAAGTCAGTACGAAGTTCAGTAGGTATTCATCGTGTTATCGCAATAGCTGACGACTTTTTTTCGTATGAAAAATAGCTTTAGTGATACCTGTATTATGTTGGCCAAAGGGCATTTTTTCATTTTTATATGGCTGTGTATATACTGTTTACTTTGGCAGCTTTTTCTGTGAAGTTTAATAAAAAATACCATTGTATAATACTTATTCAGCCAGATTTGGACCAACCTACTCTTAGGTATAGGTACGTAATAGGTAGTTAGGTACGTAACTATCTACTAAACGATATCGTAGGACTTATAGGGTAGCACCAATCTCCGAAATGCGCTATAACTTTCTTGCAGGAGGTGGGAGACGACGTTACTTCAAAAGGTAAGGGATATATACCAAACCTAGCAGGTTATATTATACCTACGTAGGTAGGTAGAACAACATTATGTGGAGAACTGGAAAGTGGTTACTTTAATTTTTAGTCATTACTGTCGCATATTTAAATATTCTGATGAAGGTATTATATTTCAGATAAAAATGGGTAGTAAGGAAAATCATTCTGCTGCCACGTATTTCACGATTGTGTACTCCGTCTTAAGGAATTCTTTTGTTTCAGATACTGACGATCAAAGAGGTGAGAAAACAGAAAACCACGGGTTTGTGGAGCCCATCGACTTCGCATCCTTCACGCAGCAGTTCTTCCATGGTGGCGCCCAGAACTTCGCCGCCCTGCCCTTCACTGCAGGGGGAGGCTTCGACTTCTTCGGGGAGGAGTCCAAGACCAGTCAGCAACTCAAACTGCCCGCAGGAGCAGCCTTCGGCTTCCCGAACTCCCCCTTTGCTCAAGACAAACAGAACGGGTCTGGTTTCGTGCAGCCAGTCAATTTTGTGTCAGCTTTTGATGGGCAAGGTAGGTACCACTGCAGACTGAAACCTACTAGAGTCCAGCTTTCACCTTTTCCTTACCGCGCAGATAACGTTATGATAAGGGCGCAATCGGCAGGATGGTGAAAGGCACCAACTCCTCTTTCCGGGAGGATAACACTAAAGTGAACTTTTAGGGGACGCTAGAAAATAAGCAGGTACCTATATTGCACAAATTTTTCTTTTCCAGCCTCACCTTCGAGTGCAGTCTACCGCCCTGAGTTCTTTGCCCCGTCCCTGAAGTCTACCTTGCCACCGGTCAGACCTACCCGCGCTGAAACTGAAGAAGAAGAGGACAGGTACATCCCCTCCTCTCCACCAACCATCCGTTCTTCAACCCCAAAGCGAGATTACTACAGAGGGAAGTCCAGCTACCCTTCCCCTAGCTCGGGTCACAAGTCAGAGCACGCCCCTACCGCCGCAGTCTTCGCAGATTCCGCCGATGTAGAAGTTTTCTACCCTCCAGAGAAAGCGATTCTACCGCAGATCAACGGAAGACCCAAACCGTACGACGGCTACCGAGCAGCTTCAGATGTGGAAGCCAGAGTCCACGGCAGACAAGCAGCGAGACCAACCCCGTCAGCGAAACCGGCGTACCGCAGTAGACCGGTAGAAGATCGACCTCCTGCAGAATATTATCGAAGACCTTCGGAAGACCGAAGAGCTCAGCAGTTTCGTTACGGTCAGGAGCATTCCGAGACCAAGAACCACCACCAGAAAGTTCCTCAGGAGCAAAGGAACCAACCAGCTGAAGAAGAAGAAGAGGAGGATTCAGAAGAAATAGAGGAAGAACCTGTCGACCCTAATAAAAGAAGTTCTGGGTTTAAATACCAATACGACGGTAGCGTCGAAGTACCTGATCTAGTCATAAAAAAATACCCGTACGAAAAGCAAATTGACAACGATGAGGAATTTACCCATGATTACGAACATTATAAAAAATCTCTGCCTGGGAACTTGGAAAAACATTTTGGTATTCCTGACTATCCGACAGAAAAGTACACGGTTGCCGCAACTGAAAATTTAGAGAACGATAAAAACTGTGAGCGAGTTGATCGGGTAAAGAGAGAAGAAGAAGAAGTTTCCAAGACGTGTTATATTTGTAAAAACCCCAAAACTGGTGGAAGCTACGAACAGTGTGCTTACGAAAACGAACCCACATCTAAGAAATACTACTACGGTGGCTCTACTTCTTCTGGGTCCAAACAAGACCCAAAGCCAACGAAGTACCGGTATAAAAGGTCCCTAGACTTTTTTACACCTTCGAGTTACGAATATTTTGTTTATAACGACTCTCCAGACTTAAAGCGACAAGCAAGAGCTGAAACTTTTTATCAACCTGGAAAGCTAACTACCCCCACAAAGAAACCACGGGAAGATAGGGGAGGAACTTATTTTCAGCCGGCCCCCTCAAAGTTAGGACCAGAACCATATTTTCAGACTTCGACTTCAAAGCCCGGTCAAGCTCGGGCTGAAACATATTTCCACTTAGGAACTCTACCAGCGCCGACGAAGCCTCCTAAACGAAAAACCAAAAAGTTTAAGTCTGCTGCGACGAAGAAGTACCCCAAGCGAAAGCCGAGACAGCAAGAGTACGATCCATCTTCTCATGTAGAAGGCCCTCCTTCTAGCTACAACGGTCCGAAATACACGTACGAGGGACCATCCGAACCTTACGAAGGACCGAAACAAAGTTACGAAGGGCCCAGCTCACCCTACGAGGGCCCTTCCGCACCTTACGAGGGCCCATCTTCACCTTACGAAGGACCAGACCACGATTATTATTACGACAGAACCGACGACAGAATCGCATACGAAAGCAATTCTCCACTCCTAAGCAGCTTCTTTGACGATAAAAAAGAACCCCAGAAGAGACCAAGAAGGAAACCAAAATCAGAAGTGGAGGAATTCAGCCCAAGCAGCAGTTATTTTTCAGACTACCGATTCGGACCAGAATTTTTCGATGAAGAAGAAATCGAAGATCGTCCGGAACCAGCGAAAAGAAATGTTTTCGAGAGACAAAAACAAACCAGTTCAGAACCGGCAGATTCCAACGATGACGCCTTCTTCTCCGGAAATGTGAAAATCTTTAAGAATGGAGATGTCTGCGAAAAGACGAAGAAAGACAGTATGTTGTGTATGGTGTGCAATAACGACAAAACGGGGGCTAAGTATGAACAGTGTCAGTACTCGACCAAACCGAGCCAAAAAGCTTACACGTACGGTAGCCAAAAATCATTTTCCAGCAACAAGGGGGACAGTGACCGACCTCAGAGGCACATTAAGGCTGACCAATTCCCAGAACTGTCTGACAAAATTGAGAAGAAATATATGATCACGAAAATGGAAAGTAAAAAAACTTTTAATATAGATAGCGGAGAGCCATTGGCTGTGGGGGAATCCAGGGTTAGGACTTACGTTGTCAGGAAGCAAAGGGAGACGGATGAAGAAAATGAAGAGCAGTCTGAAGATGTAGAAGAAGCGGGTGATGAAGAAGACAATGCTGACAAGAAGAGGACCGAAACGTCCGAAAGGATAGAAGCGAGAGACGGTATAGAAAATCTAGATGAATTTTTGGGTGATCAGAAAGGCTCCGTAGAGTCGAATTTTCCAAGTGACCACGAGTCCTACGAAGATTACTTCAAGCGAGTTTTCCCAGAGTTCGAGGCCTATGGGAAACTAACCCCGGGAAATTTCGACCCTTTTGCGAATCTCGAAAATTTTCGGGAGGAAGGACTTGATGATGAAAGCGAGAACATCAGCTACGAGGGGAGCGAATCGAATGAGAACCCAACAAGATTAAAGGAGCAAAAAACTTCTCTCCCTCCGCAATTTTTCGCGAACGACGACGAGTCCAAAAAAGATTTGGCAAATGCGTTTGCGTCATTTCAAAAAAGGGACTGGTCAAAGTGTAAGAAAATGGTGAAAGAGAAATTGGTCTGTTACACTTGTCTGAACGCGGACGGGATCAAGAACGAGGAATGCATGTACGTAGAAGGTTCGGAACCCGTATCAAGCCACATGGCGTATCACGAGAAGAAAGATTACGACCCTGCAGCCAGCAGTATTGAGGAAGCAAAAAGGAACGCTACAGAACCTCCCAGAAAACAGAAGCCAGAAGAAAGTTCAAGAAGTGAAGAATTTCTCAAGGGTGATTTCGAAGGGACGAAGACTGAAGAAAGTGAAAAAAAAAGTGAAAAAGTGAAAAGTGAAAGTGAAAAAACATCCGAGAAACCGATTAAGAAGAGGAAATACCCAGTGAAAAAGTATTCACAAGAAGAAAACAAAGAAGCAAGCCGGGATAGAGGAAGGAAACCTAAACTAGATGATTCTGTCGTCAAGATATACTTCAACAACACGGAGACAACAACTGATGCCGCTTAAGGGGATATACACACGTGGCATCAGAATGATTTCTTCTGCACATTTTTTGAAGAAACTATTGGATACACTCTGAATTATAATGTCTTTTTAACGTCAGAAAACGTTTATTGACTCGATCGTGAAATCACAACTTCGTCAACTAATTTCTGACGTTAAATACATATTATACTTCAGAACATTTCCTGGTTGTACCTAAACAGGTATTAGGTATAGAGTAACGTACTGAATGTTGTCATACCAGTTGGAAGGAAGCGGTAGGCACAATGAATTATAATATCAATAGTCTACCAAATATTCAGTCACACTGATTAATTTAATTAAATTGTAAATAAAATTTTTACAATGTTATATTTTGAGTAATCCTACTTTTTGGTGTGTCGACTTCAAGAAATTTTGGTTCAGACTTAGGATTAGAGGGTTCGATCCCGAGCCTATCAGAATTTTTCCTGATCGGCATTCCCCCTGAGTTGGTAAGCATTTCAAGGACACCCACTTAATGAGAGTCCTCATCATGCATCGTGGATGATAGTAAATTCAGACTTATCGAAGGGTGGATAGGCTACAGATATGTGAATTGTCGTTGTTAAACTCTTTTAGATCATTGTGACCCTACTTCTCAAGTCTACTTCTGGTTCTGAACAAAAAATAATTTTGGGAACCCTGTGTTTTTTTTAAAACAATGTGTGAAGTTACTGTCATCCAAGATGCGCGTGGAGTATGGTAAGCAGGGGAACTGGTATTTGGAAGAGCTGCCAGCTGAGCACGGGGGATCCTTCTTGAAATGGTCCAGTAGCTGGGGTTGTTCTCCTACCCCTATACAACTACCTATTATTTTTCACCCCATACGACTGGTTAGTCTTTTCGTCTCCACCTATAAGAGATTCCTCGTCACTACCCCTCCCGTATTTACCCCCACCCCGTGACTCCTCTTTCGGCTTGCTCCTTAGAGTCGCCTGAACGTCACTAAAAGTCACCTCAACATCTCGAAGACCGTTAAGTAAGACTATGGCGACCACCACAGTCGAGAACCCACACAGGCTCCCTAAGACATCCTCCACAGACATATGCCTCCATTCTTTAAAAAGAATTGAGGACGCTACAATGACTAACGTAGTAAAAAGGACGTAGTAAACAGGGGTAACAATCCCAGTGCTGAACAAATCTAGGGCTTTGTTTAAATAATTCATTTGTACACAAATACAAACAACTACAGCTAAAACACAAAACCACGCTAGCCAATTGTTGATTTCGTTTGTAGATCCACTTAGCGTTTGCCTTATGGCTAAACCTACACCCTTACACCCCATGACACTTAAAGAGCCTACAGAAGAGCACAGAAGAATGTAGACACAGACATTACGATGACCGCACTTCGGTCCAAAATAAAAAGAAACTGCTAAGAAAATGATTAAGACTAGTACGACGTAGCTTATAAATAAAGGAGCCTGTATCATGGGCAACAAGGCTTCAAGGGTTTCGACTTCTTCACTTTTGGGGGAGTGGAGGACTATGACGGTAGACCCGATGATGCAGAGGAAACAGCCCAGCTTACCCAGCAGATTCAGACGCTCGTGAAGGTACCTGGATGCCAAGACAGCTGCGACGAGGACACTGAGCGCTCCGAGGGGCGTCACCAGGGATGCAGGGGCGAATGCGTACGCTGCGAAGTTAGCCACTTCTCCAACTCCCACTGGAAAACAAGAAGTTAATGATCGAATGGTACCTGGAACGAATTTTTATATCAGAGCCAGGGACCACCTTCCATCACTAAAGGCAGTTGTTACTGTCTGTAACGAAAACCCCTCTTAAACAAGAGAACTTTCACCCTATATAGCGAGCGGGGGGGAGGGGGGAGGGAATTTTCAGCTACCAGGATTCGAACATCACTTTAAGAGGACGATATACCTGCCGATGCATTTTTTGCCGCCCATAAGATTAACATTGCGAGCGGCGATTCATTTTCAAGATTTACCCTTGGTTGGAAAGACACAAAATTTTGCCTGTACCTAGCCCTAACAATGTTCTAGTGCGTGTTCGAAGCAGATTTCCCAATTTCTCACTGGTTTCTTTTATTGCAACTGTTTTGCAAATGCTAGCATCGCATACCTCAAGAAAAGTGCTGTATCTCGAAAACCAGTAAAAAAAAATGAGAAATCTGCTTCGAACACGCACTAGAACATTGTTAGGGCCAGGTACAGGCAAAATTTTGTGTCTTTCCAACCAAGGGTAAACCTTGAAAATGAATCGCCGCTCGCAATGTTAATCTTATGGGCGGCAAAAAATGCATCGGCAGGTATAGCGGACCCTTAACGGCATTAAGGTTTCTGGCCAGCAATCAGGGTTTCGGACCTTGATAGCCAAGTGGTCTACTAGAAGCTGGGTCATGCCATCTCTGATCGGCACTCACAATCGTATAGGTAGTATCGGTAAAAGTTGTAGAGGCGTGGGTTGACAACCTCAGTAACGAACCCATTTCAAGAATTATCCATCGTGTTCAGCTGGCAGCACTACCAATTTCCAGCTCCCCACCCTATTCAGAGGGGCTTACTTGAGAGTAGTCCCGCCCACCATAGCCACTCTCTGAGGTACCCGAACCCCCCGGCACCAGCCCTCAGTAGACCTCGTGATTGCAAGCGAATGAGCGCCTTCTTCTTCACGATGAAGCTGGCACCGATGAACACAGTTGATATGACAGCAAGACCTACCCCGATGTAGTATTCGGTTGTGTCGTAAAACACTACTGGAACAGGTACGTCGTCAACACTCGCCATCTGTTAATAAGAGGTACAAATTATATTATGCATTTGCGCGGACAGCCCATACCCTCGGCCTGAAGGCACCCACGTTAATTAAAGAAACTGACTTTTGGCCGAAGCCAAATCGAAAACTGATTCGATCCCAGAGCGAGTCTAGTGTTTGATATTGTAGACATGTCTAGGTAACTATGGGTAAGTGAAACGGAACTTATGACAGAGTCTAGGGCTGTTTTGGACCCTGCTGTAGAGAGGCAGAGCTTAGTTTGGATACCTAGTCGCATATAAGAGGTTTTCGAGCAGTTCAAAATTAAGAACATAAGTGAAGTTGCTTCAGGACTGACTAAAGTAGTAGGTAGCACAGGTGTACTATGACATTTCTTGAGCAGGTAAGTACCTAGGTACCTACCTAGGTATGTATATTATTTGTGTAGGTTGGTAAGTAACTTACTTCAGATTTGGCAGCCCACGAAAAAAGTAAGAACGAGGCAGGTAAGTAGATGAAATCAACTGGCGGTCAAAATGTCTTTTCACAGATATGTCCCTTGAATCATCTTCTATGTTTCACACAGGAACAAATAAGATAATCTCATTTTACCCACACCCCACACCTCCTTCACACCACAGCCACAAGTGATCTATTTTCTGTTACATAAGTCGGTAATAGGAATTTTTATTTCCACGATTATCTTTCACTGAAGTGGAAAAACGATATTTTGTCATGTTTAAATGACATTTCACTATTTCTTGGTCTCTTGGAATTAATATAAGAAGGATTAGTCCAAAAAAACACGAATAAAGAAAATACAAACAAGAGCGTGTAAACAATAAAATGGCCGCGCCGGTTTTTCGTCTGCAGTTTTCTATTACCACGTTTTGTTTACGTTTTTAAAAATGGGGTTTCAAAACAAGAAGATATTTTTTGAATTACTTGACGAAAACTTTGAAGGGTAAGCTGTTTTGTGTCTACATTTTTCTACCTACGTATTTATTACACATTTTGTTAGATATTTCAATATTTTTTCTTGCACCATTAGGCTTCAACATGAAGATGCAGAGACTGTGATTGTTGTTACGTTTTTTGGGAAAACGTTCTGGGACTCGGATGGGTGCAAATATGACGGTTTCAAAGCGCTGAAGAAGAAAGAAGTGTCTAATCCAACTTTGGTAAGATATTTTCGGAAATAAATGGTAAATTAATGAGAGGCGTCCCTGGAATTAGGTACTTGCCTAGTGGTAGGTGTAAGCTGTGAAGGAAGATTTTTCCTGAAGAAACCTTGTTCTGGGCCTAACCAAGTTGGCGTTAACCGGGTGCTATTTGGGCGTTAAGGTATAACACCCTTGTTTTATGTTTCTAGCCGAAGGTAGACGGTTACTACAACCCGGAAGGACGAGTCATCTGTCTCCAGCTCAGAGGAGTTTTGGACGTTCAGAATTTGGTTTCCACCGTCACGTCGTCAAGTTCAGAGCTTAATGAAAAGGGGTAAGTGATGCACTTGACAGCTGGGATGGCTGCCATTGTTTACAAAATTGAACCAAATTTGTTTTTTTGTTGCAGGTACCTTTCATTGTGGGCAGATTTGAAGATTTTGTATGCAAAGACGCTATTTCTGCTCATGTCAGTCTCGCACATTACGGTGCTTTGTCATCCTGTTGCTGTTTTTGATCTCAGCTACCTTCATTTGTTCCGGGCTCTCGAGGTTACAAGGTGAAAACTCATTATGTTTATTTACGGAATTTCCACTCCACCTTACACTGGGATCTGGGAGTAGTCACACCCAGGTGTGAATAGACTACACAAATGTTAATCATTGTGACCCCTTCTTCTTAAGTCTACTTATCGTTCTGAACAAAAATAATTTTGGAATCCCTGTGTCATTACTCTCAAGAGTGCAATAGTTGTAGTTACAAAAACCATTCTACTGCCACGTGTCTTCTCCAACTTCAGCAGGCAAAATTACCATATTTTTATGTTTTTAATAGAGAAAAAGCTCGGGCGGAAAGTGTGCAAGCCATTTCAGAACTTAAACTTGACTTTGACGGGAAGGAACACGGCCGGATATGCGCGCCGAGGCTTCTGTTCCATTTCCTGTCTTGTCGAAGTACAGTCACCGACGTGCGGCATTTAGAACATGCGTTGGAGGACCAGATCTACCTTCTGCTCAAGAAACATAAACTTGTCGGTAACAACAGGTACGTGTTCCCCCTTTATGTTTAAGACCGAACATACATTTAAATATCCAATAGTATCCTCATAAAATGTGCAGAAAAAAACGGAAACAAATACCTACGACTGAACCCTGCTGAATGAGATTGGTAACTGTGATACCGCCATTGGCTGTGGCTGCTCTAAAAGCTAAACACAGCAGGACACTATGTTTAGCTTTCACGTGAGAAAAAATACAATATTGTATATCTATTTCAGCCTGATTGGTTTCAGTGGAACTTCACTATTCTCAATCCCCGCCAATCAGGAGTTCGTATTCGTCGAGAGGTCCGCTGATAGGCCAGGTGGAAGACTCATAAGCTCAGTGCAGAATATCGTGAAGCAGTGCGTGCAGGCTCCACCAATGACGCCTCTTCCGTTGGTTTTTGATCAACTCAGTGCCGAGTATGAACTTCAGGAGTCGACCAATGGTACGTAAGATAGGCAAACATAAGTTAACGAAGGAAAAAGTATCATGTAAAGTTTTGTTCCATCTTTTCACGTTTTGCGAATAGATAGATATAAGGGTGAAAACATTAGTGGCAGCAGATTGGACTTTGCTGAAGTCTTTCTAAGGAAACTGTTGGACGTGTTTTAGTATACCTGATACCTGTTGTTGAGGTGATCGAATCATTTTTTGAAACCATAGTTTAATCCCAGTCTAATTAGCTTCTGATGTTAAAAAAAATAAATAAAACAATTCAACTGGAAAAATGTAAAAAATAAAAGCCACTTCAGTGCCACGTGTACCTTGCACTACCCTTTGATCCATTTTCGGAAAACCCACCAAGGTCTCCTAATGACACAATCAATTTTCATTCTTTCAGTTCACAAGTTTGAGAATTTTCTGAAGTCCCATATTGACGGAGTGCTGTCGAAAGGTTTGGAGGACGTCTGCCGTCACAGCTACAAATCAGCTTGCTTCGTAAGTTAAACCAATCTCGAAAGGGCATGCCTTTTTTTATTGAAATGTAATGTACCTTTTTTACAGCAAGACTTATTTGACTCCCATGGCTTTATGTTACAGCTACCCACCCCTAAGCAGTGGATGCTGCTGACTCAAGCACTTCACCCCCGCACAGCTGCCGGACTCAGTTACAAGAACTGCTCCCTTACAATACGAGCGTGCCTTGATATTGATCGCAAATTCAGCGAAGGCCGGTGTGCAAAGGTGTTGCCATTGGCACTGGCGGCCTATCAGGAAAATGCACCTCCTCACTATCCACGACGATACCACGAAAGCAAGGTAGGTAATATAGGCTGTGGTGGTTCGCAACCTATGCAAAACTGTAGGTCCCCATCGTTTACTAAGACGGTGTGTAGGGAGCTGGTATTTGGTAGTGCTCCCAGCTGAGCATGATGGATACTTCTTGAAATGGTCTAGTTGCTGGGCTTGTCCCCCCCCCCCCACCTATCTACTAAAACTTGTCCGATATCCCTTCGAAAAGAGGAGAACTTCCATCTGGGTTTGTTCTGATTTACATAGTTTTCTTTTCCGTTTTCAGCTTGCACAAGCTCTAGCAGTCCTCGCGATGCATGGCAGAGGCGCCATGCTGGACAAATACGTGGCGTTGTTGGAGCGTCAATGCAACGAGCACTGGCGGAGTGGGAGGCAGATGTGCGAAACCCTCAGTCTGACGGGGCACCCCTGTGTTAATGCGTTACACAGGGGAGGAGGAGAGGGGGCGGGAGGGGGAGAACTCCGGAGGGCGGAGAGTGGGGAAGAGAGAGAAGAGAGAAAAGCCGCAAGCTGGGAGATACCTGAACAACGGTTGGTTTTTATTTAAGACCGAACATACATTCACTATTCCGTTACGTTTTTTTCTGCTATCTAGAAGATTGTGAAAGGTAGCGGCGTTACGGCAACGCTATAGTGAACTTGACGCAATTGTAGACGTTAGGAACTCACCCTTATTCTTTTTTTAGGAAGTTGGAGAGTCTCGAAGAGAAAGAACACTGTAGTGGGCTGCGGTATATGTCAGCATGTAACTGCGGAAAGAAGCAAGGTCAGCGATCTGACCCGTACACTCTCAAAACTGCCAATTTTGAATTTTACCGCTCTCTTGCTGCCGAATGCGGATGCGAGAAGCTGGATTCGTACAAGTTTCCAGTGTTCCAGCCCAGTGTCAAGGATTTCCGGTATGGTTTTAGCCAAGTGGCGTGGATGCTTGTCTTTGGAGCCGGGTCTCACCGGTTCGATCCCAATCCTATCAAAGTTTTTCTGATATGGTTCGGAACTTACCTAATGCTTATGGCCTCGATAGCCGAGTGGACTAAATGGTCGACTTTTGAGGAGCAGTGAGAGCCGGGTCACACCGGTTCGATCCCGATCCTACCAAAAAGTTTTTCTGCTCGGCATTCACCTCTGATATGTTCAGCATGTCAAGTGAAATGTATATCGAGGCTGTGGTGGTTCGGAACCCACCTAATACTGTAGGTCCCCATCGTTTACTCGATGGCTGGGGAGCTGGTATTTGGTAGTGCTGCCAGCTGAGCACAATGGATAGTTCTTGAAAACGGCCTAGTTGCTGGGCTTGTCCCCCCCAACCCTCAGCTATAAGCTATACCTAATGCTTTAGGTCCCGTACTGACACGATAGATGGGGAGCTGGTATTTAGCAGTGCAACAGCTGAGGAATGGTGGATACTTCTTGAAAAGTTCCAGTTGCTAGGCTTGTCCCCCCCATCCCTCTACTAACTAACTATTTCTTCGTCCTATCCAGAGCAGCGCAGTTACTCGGGCGGCGTGAAAGCTTGGCCCTGCTACGTGGAGATCTCGCCCGCAGCCAGCTAGGGGGCGGAACGCAGCAAGAGCCGTTCAGTCTGGCGTTCGCGTCCGGTCCGAGCGTTCAAGGCAGCTGTGACGTCGGGGAGACGAGACTCAGTTGTCTCAGAACGCAACATCCGGACATTCTAATACTGACCAATCAACCGGGGGAACCAGCCAAAGGTACAGTGCCATCTTAAGAGCGACCACACAATTGTGTTTGTTTACGTTTTTTTTACGCACACTTTATGAGGAAACTATTTGATATTTAAATGTTCTGAAATATAATATGTCTTTTTAACGGTTGAAATTATGAGTATCAGAAAAAGTGGTTAAAAACCATTCTGCTGCCACTTTATCTGTTTACCCTTAATTTCAGACAAGGGCTTAGTTCGGCAAGCTTCCACCACTGAATACCTGCCGGGGATGTTGCACACTGAGTCTCCTACTGGCCTCCTTCCCCAGTTCGCATCATGGTAAGTACATTATGTTAGGGTTCTTTTTGAAATAACTACATCTAAAAGATACTTAATCTCCAGTTAAATTCGGTTTTTACCGTGCAATAATTGAAATTTAACTGGAGATCAACCGTTAACCGAGTATGGTGGGACGCACCCTTAGTCAATTCTTTTAAGAACATAAAGTAACCAAAAATTAATTAAAATGACTTCTGGTTACTTCACAAGGATCTTTTGAATACTTTATGTTTTTAACTACATGTTATTTGTTTTTGTTCTGGTTCAGGTAAACCTAAATAAACGTCGCCATGTCTTCTTAAAAACTCACACTGTTTTGTACTACCTTTCAGGTCTCTCGTGTGCGTGGGTGCATCAAGTGTATACTCCCATAACCTGGGCCTTAATGAGCTGTCAGGTTTGCTACCTGGCAGTTCGTACCTGCTGCCTTGGGATGTCACAGTAAGGCTGGAACACCAGCGCAAAAACATCTGGCCCACTGTCGCTGACACCAAGCGGGGAGGCTCTCAACTCCGCCTGAGGAAAAACAAAGGAGGTTTGTCAAATCTCTCATAGACCTAGAACACTGACTAACTGACGTACTTACTTGGCTATCTAGTGCCCTGGCACTTCACCCTTCCTCCCATCAAAAGAAAAACTTGTGGCATGTGTATTTTTTATTTTTTTTAACGTGCGACGTTCAGAGAACATATGCGCCGGTGAGTTGGTTTGTTAGATGTTTTTGGCCGAAGCGAAGATGAAGTGGCCGAAGCCGAATATGAGTCGGCCGAAGCCAGTTTAGGAGTGGGCCGAAGCCAATACATCCATGTCGGAAGCGGAAAATTTTTCCGTTCCGCCGGGATTCGAACCCGGACCTCTCAGGACACAAAGCGGACCCATTGACCACTCGGCCACTGAGAGGCACTTGTGGCATGTGTAATATCCCCATACTTTTCGGGGTAAAATTTAATACCCCTTGGTTATGTAATTTTCAGTTTGTTGTGCACCTTTTTAATTGCGCCTGCAAAACTGTGATTATGTAAATTTGAAGTGGGTGTACACCTCTTTAATTGCACCTGCAAAAACAGTCTGTCAGTATACGAAAGGGATTCAGTAGACTATCTTAGCATTTTTTGGTTTGTTCCAGAGCAATCAGAGATGGTGGTGAAAATATTCGTGGGAGTAGAATATGAGTGTACTCGCGGGCATCGGTTCATGGCTGCTAGCCCTGATAAAGTTCTGAAAACGGGACCCACCGGCCAAGTGAGGGATACCGGCCACAAGGTGGCATCTACCGATATGCCTCTCTACTTTCCCTGCCCCTGCAGGTAAGGAGCCTGGTCATAGGTTCGATCCTCGACGTATCAAGATTTTTTTTTTTTAGTGGCGTGCACCTCCAAAACTCCCTGGTGAGCCCTACTAGAGCCTGGGGCCAGTGTTCCACTTTTCGCGACCTCTGTACGCATGGGGATGATTTTGGTCAGAATCACGTCTGAGATTTTGAGTTTTCCCTTGTAAAGGTCAGGGACCCGTCAGGGCTGGGTAGGTTAAGATTTACCATAGAAAATTAAAACGGAATTTACATTTTTTTTTTTTTTTTTTTTTTTTTTTTTTTTTTTTTTTTTCAGTAAACCGAACAAGCCAGTCGTAGCTCAGCTGATGCGGCTTCACGTAGTGACACCGAAGGCTCCGGTTCGAGTCACACTGGACCCTCGTGTCCAGCCTGCTCCAAGCGCACCGGTGTTTGTCGCTTGTCAGGAGCAGCCGATACCTCTGTCGCAGTCCACATACTGGGTCCTGAGACTGCCGTATCCTTTTCATTGCTGACCTCGGAAAACACTAGACTCGCATGACTGAGGTCCCGGGTTCGAATCCCGGTAGCAGCAATTTTGTGTTGGTAGCATGGATATCACGCCAAATTAATATTCATTCGGCTTCGGCCAACAATCAGTTTGTGTGGGCCTTTAACCTATACAGTCTCTCTCTATAACTCCATAACGTTTAAATTTGCTCGCTATGAAGAGAGATCGCTATATAGAGGGTACCAAAACGATTCAGAGCTTGTCAAGGAACCGTCGGATTTTTTTATGAACTTTTCCTTGACTTATGAACCTACAGGTACGTGTATATGGCAGAGAGAGCTCCATTCCTAGCACCTCTGGAAATTCCCGGCCCCATGTACGGCCGTCTCCTTGGTGGATCTTTCGGTATTGCTGAAATTCCGCCTGACAGAACCTGAATGGTATGTTGATAAGGTGGTGCGATGGTACCGAGAGGTTGGCTTTGTAAACACATATTATATTTCAGACAGGAATTTTTGGAAATTTAGATTTTTTAGTATCTGTTTACATTACTCCCGTCAAACCAGGTTGTTAGTGAAGCTCGAGAGGTTACCAAGGACCAAGGATTAGTCTTTGAGTACTCTAGTTTATCGATACTCGATCTCGATTGATTCCGAAATTAGCACCTCCATTTTTATCGTTCGATAATAATCGTTCTCCAGTAAAAGCTAAACATTGTGTGTTATTCGCAGCCATTTCTTCATAATATAATTTGAACCGAAAGGATGCTCCCCGAAAATAGTTTGTTTGTTTGAACCCCTCCCCCCTAAACAAGAAGCCAGTTTGCTAGGACCCCCCCCCCCCCCCCCCCCCCCTCGAACCAGTGCTTAGCCACAACCCACGGTCGGCTGAGTGTGACAAGTAGTTGTAGCAGTACAAGTTGTTAACTATGTGGTTCAAGTCCCACCCCCCCCCCCCCCTTCCCCCCTCCCCACCCTTTTCTCTGAACCATCCCTCTTGTCCAATTCGACAATTTCAAGGTCCCTCATTTGACGCTAGAGTGACTTGTAGTAGAGGTGGGACAAGCCTAGCAACTTATTATATTTCAGAACATTTCAGTGACCTCGACAAACGGTCGAAAAAAACGTAAACAAAAATCAAATGTATATTTGTGTCCCGTAAATAGTATTCATTCTTTTGTTTAATCATTCTTCTGTCATTAAGTCAATTAACAATGACCTCTGCTGTATGACGGATGATTGGGATTGTTGATACATCCCAGTGGTAACCTCCATGATGAAGAACAGACATGGTCGAGTGGTGGAAGCACTTGCCTCAAATGTCGGAGGTCGTGTGTTGAAGCCACACTTCATGGTCATATACTCTGAGGTTGTCATTTAACGTTAGAGGAAGTGGTGCCCACCCATCAGGGACCTACAGTTTTAGGTGATCAGGAAATTTTTTGTTAAGGTCGGGATCGAACCGGTGTGCATGTAAAGACAACCGTGGTAGACCTGCCCATGTGTCACGATTGAGTCACTTTAAGTACTTCCGTAAAGGTGTAATCTGACTTTGAAATAGGTACAGAGTGAGGTACGTAGGTAGGTAGGATGTAGAGTGAAGCGATGAGTTCACTATCATGGCTGCAGCCTTGCTCGAGACCTCCCCCCAGGCACCGGCATCGAGAAAAAAACCTGATCCTGGTGTCTTATAGGTAGGCGTACGTACCTACGGCCAGACTCATTCAAAAAGTACACGTGCCTGAACGAAAGTCTATCTTTCCGTTAAGAATCCACTAGTTAAGGGTCCGCTATACCTGACGGTGCATTTTTTGCCGCCCATAAGATTAACATTGCGAGCGGCGATTCATTTTCAAGGTTTACCCTTGGTTGGAAAGACACAAAATTTTGCCTGTACCTAGCCCTAACAATGTTCTAGGTCGTGTTCGAAGCAGATTTCCCATTTTTTTACTGGTTTTCGAGATACAGCACTTTTCTTGAGGTATGCGATGCTAGCATTTGCAAAACAGTTGCAATAAAAGAAACCAGTGAGAAATTGGGAAATCTGCTTCGAACACTCCCTAGAACATTGTTAGGGCTAGGTACAGGCAAAATTTTGTGTCTTTCCAACCAAGGGTAAACCTTGAAAATGAATCACCGCTCGCAATGTTAATCTTATGGGCGGCAAAAAATGCACCGTCAGGTATAGCGTCCTCTTAATGTTATCAGCTATCGGCAGGATGGTGCGAAAGGCACCAACTTTTCTTATTGGGAGGATAACGCTATAGTGAACTTTAGGGGACACTAAAGTAGACTTTAGTGCAAATACCTGGTGCAAATAGAACTTATTCCTGCTTCACTTATATTCTTCAAATATGCATAAGAAATAGGTATCGAAGTTTTTTATAGCGTTAATGATAGGCATAGTCCCGTTAGTCAGTGCATAAATTATTTGTCACGGAAACTATAGCAGTTCACATCTGTCTCAAGCCTAGCCAAGTGTTAATAAATAATCATGGCTATGACAGCACCCAAGACAACACTGGACTTTGTTTCCTTATTTATTTTGTATCCTGCTTACACTCTTCATTGCTTCTTTATCTGTATTGTAGTTTTAATGTTTTTCTGATAATTTTTTGAGGACACTACTTATTGGATATTTAAATATTCTGAAATATAGTATGTCTTTTTAGTGGCTACGTTGTGATTTTACGATCGAGTGATTTTTGTCTACAAAAAATTTGTCCGAAATTTTTCTGCAGACTTTACAAGGGTATTTGGATACCTATTTAATTGTTCTGAAATATAATTTTATTTTTAACAGACGAAATTAACAGGCTATGTTGTGCTTTATACGGTCTGTTAATTTTGGACCAATTTTTTGTTGACAAAAATCAGTCGATCGTAAAATTACAACACAGCCTGTTAATTTCGGTCGTTAAAAAGACATATTACATTTCAGAACATTTAAATATCCAGTAGTTTCCTCATAAAGTGTGCAGAAAAAACGTAAACAAATAGCAAAAATGCCAAAAAAAACAATTTTTTGGATGAAACCTAACCTAAACCTTGATACAGGTGCGGTACTGGTCTAGTTACATACCTGCCTTATGTTACTGTGTTCTCACGCACCATTTACCCATGTGGGCTTTCCTGCTTTTCCCTTCCGTCACCGCGAGGTCGCCTTCCTCGCCTTTTTGGCCCAAGTCCGGTTAGAATAAGCTGTTCAAGGTCTATTTAGTCACACAGGTAAATCGCGAACGAGCTGCTCACGTTTTAGTTGATCCCAGTAATCCCTCTGAAGGAAGAAGGAACCGGGTTCTAGCCTAGGTTTGTTGAAATTTTTTTGGTTTTCAAGGTTTACCCTTGGTTGGAAAGACACATATTTTTGCCTGTACCTAGCCCTAACAATGTTCTAGGGAGTGTTCGAAGCAGATTTCCCATTTTTTACTGGTTTTCGAGATACAGCACTTTTCTTGAGGTATGCGATGCTAGCATTTGCAAAACAGTTGCAATAAAAGAAACCAGTGAGAAATTGGGAAATATGCTTCGATCACGACCTAGAACATAGTTAGGGCTAGGTACAGGCAAAAGTTTGTGTCTTTCCAACCAAGGGTAACCCTTAAAAATGAATCGCCGCTCGCAATGTTAATCTTATGGGCGGCAAAAAATGCATCGTCAGGTATACCGTCCTCTTAATTTTGGCCGTTAAAAAGACATACTATATTTCAGAACAATTATATATCCAATAGTATCCTCATACAATAAGCAGAAAAAAACGTAAACAAACACGACTGCGTAGATAGATTTTCGGTCTCCTCGAAAAACATGCATTGATAGAACCCAACCTCCAACACAGAGATTACCACGTGGGTAAAATATTAAATCTTCAAGGACACCTTCGTGCACGTGTCCGTGACGAAGGTCAATAACCTTATAACTACTGAATTATCCATTATGAATAGAAGCTCCTTAAGGGCCACCATACATTCGGTATTTTTTTACGTTCCGATTTCAAACTTTATGAGAAAACTATTGGATATTTAAATATTCTGAAATATAATATATCTTTTTAACGTCATTACTCATGAGGCTGTTGTGATTTCACGATCGGTTTATTTTGGACAATTTTTTTGGTGACAAAAATAACTCGATCGTAAAATCACAAAATAGCGAATGTATGGTGGCCCTTCTACTTCTTCTTCTGAAAATAAAAAAAAAAAAAAAAAAAAAAAAAAAATCTGGAAACCCTGTCAGTGTGTTTTGTTTAGAACGCTGGATATTGATCAAGGAGCAACTCCATTAGGGTCGAACAAATCCACGGCTATTTTTTTTCTAGGGAATATATTGTATATATTATAGTGTAGACGGCAAACCTAGGTTCCAAAATGTAAAAAAAAGTTGGCATGTCTAGTTGTCGCATAAATTAATGTAATTTACAACCTTTTTTGCACTCCAATACCAGAATTAATAATACAGGTATAATTGGATTTTCTACAGGAAATCCAGGGTGAACAAGTTTAAGAGGCTGCATAGCCTAAGTGCAGATATGTAGCAAAGAAACTCCCTTGTAATTAGCACTAATTATTTAAATATTACATGCTTGTTACTGTACGGAGGCATGTACCGGTCCTTATATGACAAGCCTCTTAACCGGGAGGTATGTTTGTAGGTATGTAACATACCTTGCTGTAAGGGGGCCCGTCTTAGTGTACTTCCGATTAAGGCTGAATATACATTCGCTAATTTTTTACGTTTGTACTTCAAACTTTGTGAGAAAACTATTGGATATTTAAATATTATGAAATATAATATGTGTTTTTAACGTCATTACTCATGTCATGAGGCTTGTAACATTTCTTTTCCAATCATAAAAATGTTTTTCAATTCATTAATGGAGTAATCCATAAATTAGGTAGATACCTGTCGCTACTTTGGTTTGCTCGAAGAATTCGAGAGTGGTGGTGTGGTTTTTGTTTTGTTGTTGTTTGGGATGCTTTGAGGAGGAAGGCACGGCTAAGCACTGGCACGGCGGTGCCCCGCCACTACCAAAGAAGAAAATGAAAGATCCTAAATTATACAATATTATTCCACAAGCTGCCTACTCTTTGTGAAAGATCATGAATTCGAACTGTTATAAATGGCGGCCCAACGTCGGTCAAAGGCAAGTTTGTGTGAGGAAGTACTACATCTGCATGGGATAAATATATAAACTTTGGGATTGTAAGCAAGAGACTGTTCAGTGGCTATGATGTGGGGATGGATGCAGTCATGTACCGGAGGGGATCTTCTGCACGTCGGGTTTTCTTTGTCGATGGGTATGGATCTTCATCTTCGTGGTATGTGCATTTTGCTTCTCTTCTATCTACAGCTACGTGGGAACATTCTTTTTGTTAGGGGTTTTGTATAGGTAGGATTTTTATTTAAAACAAAAATGTAGTTTTGGTTCAATGTTCGAAATTTTTATGGAGACTTTTAATGGGAGCTTTGTATCTTGCATGCTTAGGTACCCGGTTGCGGTTTTTAAATAACATGACATGATTTTGCTTTGGTGTCATAGTATTATTTTACAGGTTTGTTTGACTATTATTCTTTGTGGTCATTCATATGTGAATTAGTGGGGTACCTAGGTTTGGAAGAAAGTTGAAAATTTTTCCCAGAAGTGATAGTAGGAAAAGTTTTCTTAGTGATGTTGGCCTATGTGTAAATGACGAGTTTTATGAGTTATTATCTTTGTCGTCATAAAGTTCATTTACGAATTTAATTTATAATCCTGGTTAGTGTTCTCTGTGACCAGTTGTCTATAAATTGAATTAATAGGTAAGCAAAGCACAGAAAATAGAATTTATGATTCCCCATTGCAGGTTGTATGTACGTGTTGTATTGTTTGATCTTTTATTTTTCAGGTATTTATGGTAGTGGTAGGAGGCCGCTAGCCTTCGTATGTATTTTGATTGTGAAAGTAATTTGTTGTTTATTTGGACAACTGGTTCACGTTCTGGAAAGAATTTGAAAGTTGTTATTCAGAGACACCAACTTAATATTCGATTTAATCAAAGAGTTATAAAAATATTGATTGACTTCGCGCCAAAAATTTTGAATACTTTCGAAGGGAAGTCAGTTAGAAAGGTGTTTTATTTATTTCTTCTAAGAAGTCGGAATCGGAGAAAAATCAATACACACTTATTCAGGTACTTAATTCGATGCGACAGGAGCAACTCATTGCTGCAGCCGAACAATTTAATTTGTTAAGTGAGGAGAATGTAGTGGATGTAACTGTAACAACTCAGGAGTTGAGGTCTCAGTTAAAGATAGTTATGGCCTCTCATCCGGAAGTAACTGTTTTGATTGCTGGTTTTGAACATCTAGGGGTGAATGAGGATGAGGATAGGGAACATCATGATGGTATTGAAAATGTGGAATGAAAGGAAAACAAGTCATTTGAAGTCAGTAGATGATGATACAAGATTTGAGGATACCTGAATGGATGTCCTGTCCATTTCATTGTCGTCTCACTGTTTTCAGTTTTGTTCTTTCTACTGTTTTGTTGTTTTGTTTTGTAGCTCTCAAGTTGTTTTCTGGAAGAGAGGTCGAGTTGTAACATTTCTTTTCCAATCATAAAAATGTTTTTCAATTCATTAATGGAGTAATCCATAAATTAGGTAGATACCTGTCGCTACTTTGGTTTGCTCGAAGAATTCGAGAGTGGTGGTGTGGTTTTTGTTTTGTTGTTGTTTGGGATGCTTTGAGGAGGAAGGCACGGCGGTGCCCCGCCACTACCAAAGAAGAAAATGAAAGATCCTAAATTATACAATATTATTCCACAAGCTGCCTACTCTTTGTGAAAGATCATGAATTCGAACTGTTATAGGCTATGTTGTGATTTCACGATCGGTTAATTTTAGACAATTTTTTTTGGTGACAAAAATAACTCGATTGTAATAAAATCACAACATTGCCTCATGAGTAATAACGTTAAAAAGACATATTTATATTTTATGATCAGCCAATTTCGGACAAAATTTCGATCGTAAAGTCACTAAACTGTCTGTTAATTTCGGCCTTTAAAAAGACATATTATATTTTAGAACATTTAAATATCCAATAGTATCCTCAGTTCACTATAGCGTTATCCTCCCGATAAGAAAAGTTGGTGCCTTTCACCATCCTGCCGATAGCGCCCTTATCATAACTAGTGGACTTTTAACTGCAAGTTAAGGTTTTTGGCTACTTTTTCGGGGAATTAAATTAACTATCTTTATTTGCACGATAAGAAACTGGTGAGGGAAACATAACTATATTAGGAGGTCATGCCTTTTCTTTTAAACCTGACATATTTGAGGTCAAACGTGTGCCTTGAAAGTAATTTTCACCTTTAAAAACAACAATAATAAATCAATGTTATGAAAAGTGATGACTAATATTGTATGAGAGGTACTTCACCTTGGTGAAAACTAACCTTCCCGAGCCGAAATCTTAAATTCACCCTTCAGAGCCGAAATCTTATTCTTCCAGGTTTGTGATTGGTACCCTTCTTCCGGAAACAGGTACCTTGCTCCAGGCCTGACCGGATACAATAACCTGTCATGATGATTAGGTATATCGAATTGTGTGTTCGAGTTAACCACCTGTGCAAGTAGCTAGAGGCGACTAGGGCTGACCAGTCCGAAATTAACCGATCGTAAAATCACAACACGGCCTGATAACTTCGGCCGATAAAAAGACATATTATATTTCAGAGCATTTAAATATCCTATAGTATCCTCGTAAAATGTACAGGAAAAAACGTAAACAAACAAGAGCCCTTTTTGGACGAAGAGTCAAAGATCAAAAATTTACTCCAAGTTTTTGCTTACGATGCTTATTTTCTAAGATTTCTGCCATGAAAAAAAAATCTCTTGACAGTGTGATTCGAACCTAGGTCTCCTTCTCTTCCTCCAGTTTGGACACCCTTCTCCAGACAGTACACGGCCTCTATTATCTCAGGTAGTGGATGACACAGGATACGTTTGAACCACAAGGTCGGACTGGGAGTGAGAGGAAGCTGTGAATGATCGGGTGTGTCTGCCATACCTATGTACCTACCTATGTACTTAGGTATGCGCAGGGGTGGGGGGACAAGCCCAGCACCTACAGGAACCTACAGTTTTAGGTGGGTTCGGACCACCACAGCCTCGAAATACATTTCACTTGACATGCTGAAAATATCAGAGGCGAATGCCGGTTAGAAAAATTTAGGTAGGATCGGGATCGAACCTGTGTTTCTCTAAACCCTGTGGAGGCTGTTTGCAATTAATTTAGGAATTATTTCTTAATGGGACATGCTGGATAACCAATAGGAAGTCCGTATGTTTGTACAGACCAACACGTATTCATCGTTGTCTGTAATTTCTGTCATTATGTACGTTGCATGGTGCATTTTTGCGCCAAATGGGTGGGACGCGTGTTTTTTTTTTTTTTTTTGTAAAACAGGTGTTAGGTTACGTGTGTACCTATACCTGCTCAAGGTTCTTGGATTATCTTAGGTGGATTTACCTCTGCACATAAGAATTACGGAAAACTGGTCATCTACACATTACTTCCGAAAAAGAGATCACCTTGAACTTAAGAGGACGCTATACCTGACGATGCATTTTTTGCCGCCCATAAGATTAACATTGCGAGCGGCGATTCGTTTTCAAGGTTTACCCTTGGTTGGAAAGACACAAAATTTTGCCTGTACCTAGCCCTAACAATATTCTAGGTCGTGTTCGAAGCAGATTTCCCAATTTCTCACTGGTTTCTTTTATTGCCACTGTTTTGCAAATGCTAGTTATTGGTGCTAACAGCGCTCGGCCCGAAGGCACAGATGTTAATTAAACAAACTGAATGTTGGCCGAAGCCAAATGAATATTTGGTGTGACATCCTACCAACAAAAAATTGCTGCTACCGGGATTCGAACCCAGGACTTCAGTCGTGCTAGTCTGACGCTTCTGCTATTGTACCTATTCACTGTTCTTCAGCCACCTACATTTCTTTCATAAGGCCTACATCATATTACAAGCCCAACAACATCCAAGGCTACAACGTCTTCCGGTCAAAATTTGACCACCGTAAACCAGCAAGGGGAATACACCTAGCGAGGTATTACATCATTGGAACACACACAAAGAAAATCGTTCTGTTCCTAAGCTAAACATGGCCTAGTCGGACAACCATGTACCGGTAGTCGGAGGTAGTCGAAGAAATTGACGTGGTAGCAGAGTGTCAGGCACCTGAATCAGTCGTGGTTGTGGCTTACTCTCGAGTGCAACGGTCTTTTGAGGTTCCCGCTTTTTTTCAAACTTAGTTTTTAAGTTTTTGTGTTTTTTTAGCTTTGTGACTGTTTTTGTTGTATTTCAGCGGTTTCATGATTTTATAGGGGATTTTTATTTTTACATGTGTTGCTGTTAGGGGCTAGTTTTTCGTCAGCTAACCTATCAGTCTCCTACCAAAATTTTGATTTCATTTTTTGTAGGAAATTCCCATTTTTTGTTAACCGTTTTCGGCTTTTAAAAATCTTGTTCCTGTCCACAAAGCAATTTTTTGGAAAACTAGATACCCATATTGAAAAACCTTTAGGGGCATAGGGTGATTTTTTGAAATTCTTCTTCAGCCATCCCGAGGGTGTACCTAACTTTCTTCTTAAGGGTGTTCCCTTGAAAGCTATTTGTTGACGTTTTTTCCCCATTTTTCGAGGACTATCAAAAAATTACTTACAACCTAGTTTCTACCCTTAAGGCTGAATATACATTCGCTATTTTTTTCCGTTTGGACTTCAAACTTTGTGAGAAAACTATTGGATATTTAAATATCTGAAATATAATATGTCTTTTTAACGTCATTACTATGTTGTGATTTTACGATCGAGTAATTTTTGTCACCAAAATAATTGTCCAAAATTAACCGATCGTGAAATCACAACATAGCCTCATGAGAAATGACGTTAAAAAGACATATTATATTTCAGAACATACCCACAGACGGGGACAGGCTTAGAACATGCCTGCATTTTTGCTTTCTTTGTTAAATATCCTCCGATGGTGAAAGAAGGTTAATAGAGCAGGAAGTAAGGTTAGGCTTGAATATCTCGATAGCCAAAACCTGAAAATCTTCCGTCTTTTGTGTGATTTCTCCTTTCTGTCCATTGGGCAATATTGTTGACTCAACTTAACTTTATTATTTAATTTTTTCAATTCCTATATTGGAAAATTAGGTTTCGGCCAATCTGATCCCTACTGATTCGGTCTCACAACACAATACTCGCACGACTGAGGGTTCGATTCCCGGTAGACCAGGATTTTTTTTTTATTCTTAGCATGTGGACGTACCTACCAATGAATAAAAAGCAAGGGGAAAAAAACTGGTCCGGGTCCCAATTTTTTTATAGAGTAATGAGGGATTCGGAAATTTTGAAAAAAAAACTCTTCTTACTAAATCCTGGATTCTTAGGCAAAGTCCGGTTAAACGACCTTGAGTTTTAGTCTAGATTAAAGCGTGATAAGAGGTGCTAACTGACAGATCGTGACCAAGCGAAAATTTCCCAACTCTTTCGTTAAAACAATGAGTTCACAATTCGTTTTGCACAATGTTATTTGGTAGCAAAAATAATTGGCCTTGAAATCAATTGTTAATCACTACTTTGTATCGTTTAACAGTCGTTCGGCTTGATTTTGGATCAGCTTATGTAACCAGGATGAGTGAGAATTGAGTTATGTAACAGTTAACGTCCAGTTAAATGGACGCTGGCTCACTATACTCATCCATGGATGTACTGCAGATCTTTGGCAATTTTAGGGGAAGGTGGGTTAACTTTGGGTCACAGTTTTATAACTGTGGACTTTAAATGCTGAGACCACCAGTCGTTGTCCCTGCTTCCCATACCTCCAATCACACTCTTTACGAGTGCTAAAAATCATTGAAGTGGGAACTTATGTAAAACGTGCTTTGAAAAAAATAAAAAATTAAATAAAAATTGCCCCATGGTCTCATCTAGCCCCTGCCTCCCCTACCGTCCATTTAACTCACTCATGTGAGGAAGAACACATTAGGAGCGACGTAACACTGTGTCATATTAACTTACTTGCCCCGTCAACCGCGTCACTCTTATTGTCATTTGGTCACCGATGAATTGACGCAATATACGGCAATCTGTGTCCAACTCAGGCACGTCAAAAATGAATCGGTTGGTAGAACAGTACGAGAGCAGGCTATGCTCCACACTACAGTTTCTTAAGAGGACGCTATACCTGACGATGCATTTTTTGCCGCCCATAAGATTAACATTGCGAGCGGCGATTCATTTTCAATGTTTACCCTTGGTTGGAAAGACACAAAATTTAGCCTGTACCTAGCCCTAACAATGTTCTAGGGAGTGTTTGAAGCAGATTTCCCAATTTCTCACTGGTTTCTTTTATTTCAACTTTTTTGCAAATGCTAGCATCGCATACCTCAAGAAAAGTGCTGTATCTCGAAAACCAGTAAAAAAATGGGAAATCTGCTTCGAACACTCCCTAGAACATTGTTAGGGCTAGATACAGGCAAAATTTTGTGTCTTTCCAACCAAGGGTAAACCTTGAAAATGAATCGCCGCTCACAATGTTAATCTTATGGGCGGCAAAAAATGCACCGTCAGGTATAGCGGACCCTTAAGGGCCATCATACATTTTCTATTTTTTTTTACGTTCCGATTTCAAACTTTGTGAGAAAACTATTGGATATTTAAATATTCTGAAATATAATACGTCTTTTTAACGTCATTACTCGTGAGGCTATGTTGTGATTTTACGATCGAGTGATTTTTGTCACAAAAAAACAATTGTCCAAAATTAACCAATCGTGAAATCACAACATTGCCTCATGAGTAATGACGTTACAAAAACATATTATATTTCAGAATATTTAAATAGCCAACAGTTTTCTCACAAAGTTCGAAATTGGAACGTAAAAAAATAGCGAATGTATATTCAGCCTTAAGGCCGTCTACGTGTTTGTTTACGTTTTTTTTCTGCACATTTTATGAGGGCACTTTTGTATATTTAAATGTTCGTTTACATTTTTTGTGGACAGAAATCAGAATCACAACACAGTCTGTTAATTTCAGTCTTAAAAAGACATATTATATTTCAGAACATTTAAATATCCAATATTTTCCTCATATAGTGTGCAGAAAAAACGTAAACAAATAGCGAAAAAAATTCTGATGGTTTCACCATAGGTAAATTTAAATTTGGTATTGACGGTTGCTTTGGCATTATCGACGCGTACATATACTTGCAACTACATGTGTACCTTGGTACATACCTACGTGCGTTGGCCCAGGTACTTATAAGAGTGCCTATAACGCAATACGACATACATACCACTTCAACCGATTCTGAGTTATTAAATTTGACAGTTTTATGCCATAGATAACTATATCCTGCATATTAAGTTTATCGTGGAGTTAAAGTACTCGGCACTCGCTTATATAAGTGGCTGGCAACAAATAGAAGAAAATTACTGTTGCGCAAACAAAGCTGTTTGTTTACGTTTTTAAAAATGATTTTTTCTCTCTCTGGACACTGTTTGATATTGAGACTTTTTTCGACATCAAAAACTCTTTTTTTGGGGGCAAAAATAAAATATTATATTTCAGACTAATAAACATTTTCGTTGTGAAATTGGACACAGTAGAAACTAGTGCATAGTACCTAGGTACCCCAATAAACTTGGCATATACCAAACCTGAGCAGGAAGAAGTAGATTATCTCGATAGTTAGAAATATCTAGGATTCTAGGCCTACCGCAAATTACCAGGCTTACTTTAACCACTTATCTAAACATACATAACCTAAAATTGAGAACGTCATAACTACCAGGCACTTTTATCTGGTACTTAGACCGCAAACTACCACCTAACTATCTATAAGATGCAACACCGTCCAAGATTTTCTATACGCAACCTAACCTAACCAGCTCCCCGCAGCTCCAGTACACGACGGGTATCTACAGTTTTGGGTGGGTTCCGAACCACCACACTTCATTTGATATGTTGAAGATATAAATGCCGATAGCCGTCCAGACTGTATATAGAGAGAGACAACCTCGTAAATCTATAGACCTTGGATATACCTAACACCTGATATTACTGTTACAGAAAAAATAGTTGTTGCAAACCTGTTTTCTACATAGGAAGCTGACTACTTTTTCCGGTCTGGTATAAAGAAGACGATTGCCAATCTGAGTTATTTTACACATTACAAATTATGTCACCGACTAAGTGTCCCTGTAAGTGGACTAAATGGTCGACTTTTGAGGAGCAGTGAGAGCCGGGTCACACCGGTTCGATCCCGATCCTACCAAAAAGTTTTTCTGCTCGGCATTCACCTCTGTTATGTTCAGCATGTCAAGTGAAATGTATATCGAGGCTGTGGTGGTTCGGAACCCACCTAAAACTGTAGGTCCCCATCGTTTACTCGATGGCTGGGGAGCTGGTATTTGGTAGTGCTGCCACCTGAGCACAATGGATAGTTCTTGAAAACGGTCTAGTTGCTGGGCTTGTCCCCCCCCCCCCCCAACCCTCAGCTAGCTAGCTAAGTGTCCCTATAAGTTGTCTTTAGGGGAACCCCGGTTCGATCCCAATCCTATGAAAATTTTTCTGATCGGCATTGACCTCTATGTTCAGCGTGTCAAGTGAAATGTATATCGAGGCTGTGGTGGTTCTGAACCCACCTAAAACTGTAGGTCTCTAGTACTAACACCTTTATTATTTATTTATTTTTAATAATCTTATTATTTTCTTTCAGGGGTGTTGTGTGAAAGTGTGTAGTGTGAAGTGAAGAAAAAATAATAATTTCTACGGACTATTCTTCTTCAACTAGTCAACATGCATTCCTATATGGTAAGTTACTGCTTTATTATTTTTTTAGATCAAGTTTTTTGCCTAACCTCCGGTTAAACTTAACCTGGAGATTAAGGTTTCGGGCCTATGTCCCAAGATTAAGAAAAAATAGTCAAAATTTGTGGATTATTGGGTAGACAGGGGTGCCTGAAAATATTTTAAATTTCTTCTAAATATTTTTATTGCTATCTGAGTGGCTATTCCCGATCTTTTAGTGTGCGTTTAATTTTGGTGTAAAGTAAGGTGAGAGAACGGGAATACCTACCCCACCTGGAATGTGACCGTGAAGTTAGTCACGAAGTTTTACGCGAATGTACCTATAAATTCAGGTGTATATTCCAAGTAATGACGTGGTATGTACGTAGGTGTCATAAAAATAGCACTGCAAACTAGGCCAGTAACCTAGTAAGTCAAATGCTCCGATAAAATCTCCAAGGCTGAAATAGGTTTTTTATTAATTAAAATTTCCTTATACGTATAACAGTATTCAAGAAAAAAATAATCCAGGAGACTTGCATATTTTCTGTTCTGAAAGATAATATGTCTTTTTAACGGCCGATATTAACTGACTGTAGGTATTGTAATTTCACGACGGTTAATTTCGGACAAATTTTTTGTTGATAAAAATCACTCTAAATCACCAAATAGTAAAAATCGTAAACAAATAACGAATGTACGTGGAGATTCAGTCTTAAACATCGAGCCCTCTCCCCAAGACTGTAGGTCTCATCAAAATTCTGCTGCCACTTTTGTTTCACTCTTTAAGGCTGAATATACATTATCTATTTTTTTTACGTTTGGACTTCAAACCTTGTGAGAAAACTATTGGATATTTAAATATTCTGAAATACAATAAGTCTTTTTAACGTCATTACTCATGAGGCTATGTTGTGATTTTACGATCGAGTGATTTTTGTCACCAAAATAATTGTCCAAAATTAACCGATCGTGAAATCACAACATAGCCTCATGAGTAATGACGTTAAAAAGACATATTATATTTCATAATATTTAAATATCCAATAGTTTTCTCACAAAGTTTGAAGTACAAACGTAATAAAAATAGCGAATGTATGGCAAAGAATGTCGAAAAAAACAACGTGGCCTTGATCGCAAACAGTCAAGGTTAACTACAGTTACGATTCGTGAGTTATGATGACCTACTAATTAGTCATTACTTAACTAACGGTAAGTCACTGGAGCGTCCACCGGTTAAGTTTCGCGCTATGGAAGTTACGTAATTTTATAACAATTGTTACATCAAAATACCTATGTGTGTTCTTAAAGTGCAAACAATAGGAATTAACATGGGACCTGGGGTATTTGGGAGTAACCTCGACTATACCTTGTGCAGTCTGGAGGTCACGACACTGAAATGTTGCAACGGAGGCCTTGGGTTCAAATCACGGCAGTACAAAATTTTTCTGTGGCTCAGGCTAGACAGAGGTGGGCTCTATCATGATAAGGAGTAAAATTTACTGTTGACTGAGCTATGGTGGCACGAGGATTGAGGCGAGAGGTATTGAAAAATTTTCTGAAAATATTTTACAATGCACAATGCACAATTTGATTCTGACTTCGTCTTTTCACGGCTGAGGGAGACTCAGTTTTCCGGCTTGATTCTAACCAAATAACCTCCTTCCGAGGGGTTAACCACTCGTTGGGAATCTCGTTGGGAATCATTGGAAATCTTTAAGAAATCTTAGGGAATCTTGGAATTTTTTTGGAGTGGTTACCCCTTCGGGGTTCATCTTTCTATGAATATCATTGGGAATCTTTGGAAATCTTTATGGAATCTCAGGGAATCTCAAGGAATCTCTGGAGTGGTTACCCCCTCGCCTCCTTCTTTCTTTCCCTGACTGGGAAAGCACAATTTTCGGGCGTAATTCTGACGAAATTACCTCCTTCTGCACCAGCACAAAGGTGCCAGGCTGGAGTACCTTCAGGTACAGCCAAGGTCGAGGAGAGTGTCAGGATATGAGTTATTACATAAATACTGCACCGAGTGCAGTCGCTAGTTAAACGGCCAAGAAAACGATAACCGTACTTTCACTTCCAATGCAGATTTTTTACGATCAACTGTGAAAGATGTATTGAGCTATAGGAGAAGTGTCTATACATTCAAGTAGAATGGATTAGTATTGGATTGGGCTCACGACAAACTGCTATTTGTTGACAATGTTGTCGTCCATCGGTATTCTGAAATATAATGTCCATTTTTATGGGTGTGAGTTGGGCCGCTATACTGAGAGGCACAATAGGTCTTGTGAATGTTTGAAATTTATTGACAAATGACGTGATATATCTCCTATATCTCAGAACAGTTTCCTCATAAAATGGGGGGGATAATTCTACTGACACGTGCACGTGTTTAACCACTGTGTGTTTCATCTTAAAGCTCAAATTAGAGTGATCTTGGATGAGCAGTAGGGGTTTGAGGTGAAGGGTTGCCCCCCCCCCCCCCCCCCCTGTCAATTGGAATCGGTGATCTGTGAATGGCGTTGATACCTAATTGATAATCACCATTTCATCTCCGTCAAAATTTGGGGGGTGCCGGGGGGAGGGGGGCAAAGGTTCTGCGGTCCTTCGTCGAAATTATATCGTTAGAGGTTCCCAAAATTAGGCTTAGAACTTATACCAGTATAGTTCTCTATTTCACCGGTTCCTGTAAAGTGTACTATAGTGTCCCTAAAAGTCCACTATAGCGTTATCCTCCCGATAAGATGGTATCTGCCCATCGAGGGCGCTATACCTGACGGTGCATTTTTTGCCGCCCATAAGATTAACATTGCGAGCGGCGATTCATTTTCAAGGTTTACCCTTGGTTGGAAAGACACAAAATTTTGCCTGTACCTAGCCGTAACAATGTTCTAGGGAGTGTTCGAAGTAGATTTCCCAATTTCTCACTGGTTTCTTTTATTGCAACTGTTTTGCAAATGCTAGCATCGCATACCTCAAGAAAAGTCCTGTATCTCGAAAACCAGTAAAAAAAATCTGCTTCGAACACTCCCTAGAACATTGTTAGGGCTAGGTACAGGCATAATTTTGTGTCTTTCCAACCAAGGGTAAACCTTGAAAATGAATCGCCGCTCGCAATGTTAATCTTATGGGCGGCAAAAAATGCACCGTCAGGTATAGCGGACCCTTAAGAGGCTATATAAACATTCGCTATTTTTTACGTTTGAACTTCAAACTTTGTGAGAAAACTATTGGATATTTGAATATTCTGAAATATAATATGTCTTTTTAACGTCATTACTCATGAGGCTATGTTGTGATTTTACGATCGAGTGATTTTTGTTACCAAAAAAATTGTCCGAAATTAACGGATCGTGAAATCACAACATAGCCTCATGAGTAATGACGTTAAAAAGACATATTATATTTTAAATATTTAAATATCCAATAGTTTTCTCACAAGTATATTCAGCCTTAAGACGTAAAGAAAGTGCATTGAGGACGGTGCCCCTTCAGTATCCCCGATCCCCCCGCATGAACAATGGAAATGAGGTTTAGGGGCAGTGCACCGTGATAACACATAGACAGGGGCCATGATTAGGAACAGGGATAATAGCTACATAAGGACGGGGCACTACACCTATCTAAGTCCGTCCGTTAAGCTGATAACAATGCTCTCTAATGTTGTTATATGCTAAGCTCACCCACCCTTAATATGAACTCAGCTATCGATTGACATCTAAAATTGGAATTTACATATCTGTAATGATGACGTGGAGGTGCATTACGTTTTGAATATGTATGTTTGTGACGTCTGTATGTGAAGGGGTGATATTGTCAGAATCGCGCAGTCGGGTGCCTTTCCAGCTAAGCAAAAGTCACCAGGTAAAATGAACTCTGTACACAAGATAGTTATTTCATCAGAATCACACCCCAGTCGGTGCAAGACCAGGTAACCAACAGGACCGTGCTATAGATTCTCCAAAAAAATTCTTGACAAATCTGTACTAGATCCTGATCCTCTTGCTTGATAGCTCAGTGAGCTCTGTATATAGTTGGGTGATTTCGGCAGAATCACGCCCTACAGTTGAATTTTCCCCAAGTCGGTGCAAAGTCAGGTAGCCAACAGACCGTGCTTGATAGCTCAGTGACCTCTGTATATAGTTGGGTGATTTTGTAAGAATCACGCCATACAGTCAAGTTTTCCCCCAGTCGGTGCAAGGCCAGGGTAGCCATCAGGACCATGCAGAAAAATTCTTGACAAATCTGGACTAGATCCAGGTCTTCTTGCTTGATAGCTCAGTGAGTTCTGTACATAGTTGGGTAATTTTGTAAGAATCACGCCCTACAGTCAAGTTTTCCCCCAGTCGGTGCAAGGCCAGGTATAGCCATCACAACCGGGCTAAATTCTCCAGAAAAAAAAAATCTCCTATAACCCATCTAAAACTGTAGGTCCTATTGGACATGTACTGGAATGAAATAAAATATTCGTTTCCGGAAAATTCATAATAATTAAAGATTTTGAAATTAAACACGATCACGCAGTAAACTATATTTACTTACGGAGGGTGCATGCAGATTAAAATCAATATGCAATTTCCGGATGCTCGCTGAACACATGTACGTTCCTATATGAAGAATTCCGGAAACCACAATGAATTTCATTCCATTCAGAAGTTTTAATCAACTCAGTAGGGGAAGCCAGGGCTGCTGCGAACACTTCATTAAAACTTACGAATTTAGTCATCGTTTTGTTGTGGAAATATCGATACCTGTCTTGGATAGTTATCCCAACGATGTGTTGGGGTAACCACTCCAGAGATTCCACTGAGATTCGATAAAGATTTCCAAAGATTCCCATTGATTTTCATAGAAAGATGAACCTCAAAGGGGTAACCACTCCAAAAAATTCCAAGATTCCTTGAGATTTCATAAATATTTCCAATGATTCCCAACGAGATTCCCAACGAGTGGTTAACCCCTCGGTTCCATGTATACTTAGGGTGCGTCCCACCATGCCCAGTTAAAATTAAACTGGAGGTTTACCATGTTAAATTTAACTTAAAAGTTAAATGTAACATGGTAAACATAGGACAAAATCTCCAGTTTAATTTTAACTGGGCATGGTGGGACGCACCCTTACTATAGTAAATATAGTTGAACCACGATAGCCTCTCTCTCTCTCTCTCTCTCTCTCTCTCTCTCTCTCTCTCTCTCATGTCTAAGAAGACAGCCAGTTTGTTGGAGAAAGAAACAATTTTCAGGATTTCTAAAATGTCTTTCCAAAAAAGTTGCTGAGAACATTATCTTGCCGTTAGAAGTCCACTAGCTAACGTTACGATAAGAACGTTATCGGCAGGATGGTGAAAGCCACCAGCTTTTCTTATCGGGATGATAACGCAAAAGTGAACTTTTAGGGGACACTATATAGTAGACTTTAGTAACTACTGAAATCCAGCCTAAACCTCTTTTTCTATTTTTTCAGATAATCGGGTCTTGCCTGCTGTTCGCCAGTGGCGTCCTTGGACAGCTCCCCGCTGGCTTCTTCGGGGGGTTCAATGGCGGACTTCCCAGTAGTTTCGGGGGATTTTCCGCCCCCCAGACACAGCAACAAGTGCCTACGCCTGGCAATGGCCGCGCGAGCACAGGTAACGCTGCTGGAGGTAACATCGACATTTTTTTCATTTTACCACACTAACCCCATGCGGTGTGGAGAGCTTCGCTGCAAAATAAAGAAAATTTTGCTGGTTGGTAAGGTGAATGGGGGATGATGGAACAAATTAGGGCGGTAAAAAATTTCAAGGAGATTTTTGCGAGACGTGTTTGTTTACATTTTTTTTCTACACACTTTATGAGGAAACTATTAGATATTTAAATGTTCTGAAATATAAATGTCTTTTTAACGCCATATATTGAGAAGCTATGTTCTGATTTTAGGATCGGTTAATTTCGGACAAATTTAAATTCGGACAAATCCAATAGTTTCCTCATAAAGTGTGCAGAGAAAACGTAAACAAATAGCGAATGTATGTTCGGTCTAAACTGAGTGTTTTGGGTAATTTTTTTGATTGACTGAATTTGGGGTTTAGAGTTAAACAGCTTGGGAAATAGGGCCTGTTTTAAGGGTATGAAATAGGAATTAAGAAAGGAGATAAGCTGGTGGATTTCTGCTTAACATTGCGAGTGATATTTTATATTTCCCGTGGTTGAAAGCTTCAGAATTTCGCGCAGTATTGCTTGTTAAGTATACGTAACTTAAACACTTAACGGTGTTTATCTTTAAGCCAGTTAATATTTAACTCTGCATGGAATGAGGTGTTTTTTGGAAAAAACTAATCGCACGGCTGTGCCTAGGTATTAAATATTAAAAAATTGTCAAAGAGCCACAGGTACGTGCTGATTTTTGTAATTAGTGCCAGAGTGGGCGACGTTGTTGACGGTTTTCTTGCACACTTTATGAGGAAACTATTGGATACTGAAATGTTCTGAAATATAACAAATTTTTTGTTGACAAAAATCACTCGATCGTAAAATCACAACGTAGCCTGTTAATTTCGGCCGTTAAAAAGGTATATTATATTTCAGAACATTTACATCCAATAGTTTCTTCATAAAGTGTGCGTAAAAAAAGTTAAGTAACATCAATATCAAATATTTTCTGCTCTGTGAATTTTCATTTCACAGAACTTAAAAAATTTCTTTTTGAATACCTCTCCCTTGTTCATTCATTTGGTTATGTTAGAAAGCAGGCAACATTTTCTGAAACTCCACTTTGAAACAAAGAAATGTGAAGAGCTTTGTTAGGTAGGTAGGTACTTACGTTCCCTGTCTGAAGTATGCCGACATAGGCCTTTGATTCCAACAAGCAACAGTCTGTTGTGTCGACCACTTCCTTTAATTATGTCCTCGAAGCGTAAACCCGAAAACTTTTCCCTCCAAAATTCAAAAAGTTGAGAGGAGGGCGGAAACTCGTAGCAAGAGTGCCTTCATCCGGAGAAAGGTCGGAAGTCCGCTTTACCACCTAACCTGTTCCGAACTAAAACGGCACAAGTTACCAAAAAAACTATGAACTCTGTGCCCTTCTTAGACTGAGTACTTTACCTAGTTTCTGCAAAAACGGTGTAAGCTAACGGTTAGTTTGAAATGTTGGGCCTTTTTGGCGCGAAAATTTAGACGTGTCACTAGAGATGTTGACTGCTCTTTGATTTAGCCTTTGTTGTGCATTTTGGGGGCTGTAGTGTTTTCGTAATTATATATTGGCGTCCAGTTACTTCCTTAGCTTTGCGGGAAGGTAAGGGTCCTTTTCGGGAGCCTCTTGAGCCCACTTCCGGTCTGTGGGACCCTTCAAGAGGTGAAGGGTCTGATTCGCAGGAACCCTAAGGCGGTGTCCGGTATTCCCTTACTAGAAAGTTTCTCATTTCACTTATGAGCTTTGTATTTTGAAGCGTTGAATCCAAAATGGTAGAATGAGGGTAGAATTCGTCTATTTAACATGGCGTACCTTAAAGGGTATAGAAGTGTAAATATTTTTTAATAATAGGGGAAGTGGTCCTAAAAATGATTAAATTATGAAATATTTCTTTTCAACTTTAAGTAGAACCTACTTAGAACTTTATTTTGAGGGTTGAGCAATAACAGTAAAATTTCAGGTAGAGACAAATCCGAGGGGTTAACCACTCGTTGGGAATCTCGTTGGGAATCATTGGAATTTTTTGGAGTGGTTACTCCTTCGGGATTCATCTTTCTATGAATATCGTTGGGAATCATTGGAAATCATTATGGAATCTCAGTGGAATCTCAAGGAATCTCAGCAGGTGTATTCCCTTTCTCAAACGCCAGCAAACCCACTCAACTAACACCTTCAAAATTTATTGTAAGAAGGTGAGACACGCCATGATGCAATATATGGAGAACAGTTCTTCTTACAATAAATTTTGAAGGTGTTAGTTGAGTGGGTTTGCTGGCGTTCGAGAAAGGAAATACACCTGCCGGAGTGTCTTTAGTACTGGAGTTGTCTTTAGTACTATCATTGTATTTGTGAGACAAAAAATATATCTTATCTTATCTTATCTTATCTTATCTTATCCTGCTGGATTGGTTAAACCCTCGGAAAAATCAAAATGAATATGAAAGAGATTATTCAGTGATTCTTGTGAATGGTGAACTAACATCTTTCTCGTTTTTAAGCGATTTTGCTTTATTTTTTCCAGGACCCGTTCTATTCCCCATGTCCCCGGAGGGCCCAGAGACGAGCGGCGTCATCGTTGGTGCATCTGGCTACGGATTCATCCCTCCCGGTGTCAGAAACCTAGTCGCCGGCCGTGGTAAGTTCCAGAAAAAATAGTAGTCTCTCTCTATAACGACCGTCAAGGCATATTATAAATTGCTCGCTATAAAGAGAGTTCGCTGTGGAGAGGGACTATAGCGTTCAATCGCTACAGAGTGTGACATAAGTTTGGTACAACAAATAAAGAAATCTATGATCCAAATTAATGGCGCCCAACGTGGGGGCCCATAATTTTTTTTTATTATGATTTTTTTTTTTTTTTTAGGTGCTTCTCCGTCTTCCTTCTCCGCAGCTTTCAGCCAACCGTTCCCCCAAAGTTTCTTCAATTTTTCATGAGAATCCTTTAGCTCAATAATTTTACTAAATTAAATTGTCTAGTACTTAAGTGTTGCGAACGTGATATAGGATGTTTTGTATGGTTGTGTGTAAATAAATAAGTGAATTTGACATATATATTGTATTTTTTTTACGGTGTAACCTTAATTTTTTCAGTTGTTGACGTTTGGTAATTCAAACACTGTGAAGCAACCGAAAGTATTTTTAATGAATTTTTGTTTACTCTATGTTCTTAAAAGAATTGATAGTGATTTAATTACAATACGGAGCCTATAGTTTCTATGATAATATAAGTGAAGTACTTTGTTTTGGTTCAGGTGAACTTAAGTAGACATCACCTGTCCCATTTCGTCTTAACAACCGGTCATCGTGATTCCTAACAGCTCTGTCAGGGTTGTATTGCGTAATAGTACTATATAATACTAACACCTCATGGGAGAGGTAGGCATAGAACATTGTCTAACGGTTCAAAGTCACAGATGTTACAATTTCCCTGCGGTGACAACTCTTACATAGGTACCATGACAACGAAATGACATGTTAAAATTGAATTACCGTCTACCGTCTCTGGTTGTACCTCCAGGCTCTTAAGAGTACGTTCATTTAGGCCCTTAGTACGAATAAGCCCAGTTACTAGACCACTTAAGAGGACGATGCATTTTTTGCCGCCCATAAGATTAACATTGCGAGCGGCGATTCATTTTCAAGCTTTACCCTTGGTTGGAAAGACACAAAATTTTGCCTGTACCTAGCCCTAACAATGTTCTAGGGAGTGTTCGAAGCAGATTTCCCAATTTCTCACTGGTTTCTTTTGTTGCAACTGTTTTGCAAATGCTAGCATCGCATACCTCAAGAAAAGTGCTGTATCTCGAAAACCAGTAAAAAAAAATGGGAAATCTGCTTCGAACACTCCCTAGAACATTGTTAGGGCTAGGTACAGGCAAAATTTTGTGTCTTTCCAACCAAGGGTAAACCTTGAAAATGAATCGCCGCTCGCAATGTTAATCTTATGGGCGGCAAAAAATGCATTGTCAGGTATAGCGGACCCTTAACTATCCATCGTGCTCAGCTGGCAGCACTACCAAATTCCTCCTCCCCAGCCGTCGTGTGACGGGGACCTACAGTTTCAGGTGGGATCAGCCGACCAGGATCGGGATTCTTCTCCCAAATGAACGTCCTCTTAACAGAAGAATGGTCCTGAGGTAATTGAAATGCTTCCTGAGATAGCAGAGTACCAACTGACAATAGTGTTTGGTCTGGTTGAGACATCTACGGACAAAAAACCTAATCTGTACCTATCCTTTCACTATTAGTCCATTGTATGAGCGATCTCCTGGCTACAGCTTCATTCTTTTAGTGGGAATTCCGTTCTGTATTTCCGTGATGATTTTTCTATTTATTTCTACTCTATGTATTTCTATTCATCGCTATCAGGAAATAAGAATGTAGGTTGCTACTTAGAAGTAGTTGGGATGCCGTTCCTATCTTTCGTGACAAGGAAGTGATTTGGTCAGAATCACGACCCACAGTCGAGTTTTCCCCCAGCCGGGTAGATTTATACACCAGAGAAAATCTTGGGGAACATCAGTATACCAACCACTAAATAAAAAGGTTGGTGTAGGCGGTGAAAATACCGAAAGTGACGTAAGCTTTGGCTACTTCTGCTAAGCTCCGCATCTTCTGCTACCTATCTCACTGTAAGCTATCTGTAGGATCCATCAACTAAAAATATCGATATATTAAAGTCTGACAAGGACACAGCTACTCTACTGTCTCAACTATGAAACCGGAAATCAAAATTTTCAACCCGCTATATCTACGAAGGGAGAAGACCTTGGGAACAAATTTCGGGTTCTACAACACCGCTTATAGAAGTCCTTTATTGCGGCTGATATATACATTCTCCCATTGTATATGCAAGAGCCTCATTTGGGACTAGGCACTAGTCCTCTCTCTCAAAAGAAAGTATCCTTCAGAACAAGGAAGGTCAGCTGGAAGAAAATTTGCAAATCTGGTTAAACGGGTGCGTGAACAGGTGCTTGTAACAAATTAAAAACGCCGAAACCTGGTCTGACGTTTACGCGTACCTATATAGGAAGTGCCCCGGGTATCAAAGTCACGGCAACAACGCTTCACATTAAGAGGCCATCCATTTGGAGTATGGAGAACTGGTACTATGTAATTTTTATAGGACAGTTTCAGTTCAGCGACTGTACCTATTCAGAACAAAGCAAGAATCTGTTCAAGGCTTAACTAAGTAATATAGGCTCAAGAATGAACTCCCTCTTAAGGGCCACCATACATTCTCGACGAACTCCACCAAAACCACTGTGCGAAAGTAAATATTCGACAAAAGTAATGTTTACATTTTAGTACAGCCGGAGACTGGTAATTGCAATCTCGTAATGGTTGTGTCTACTCTAAAAGCTAAACATAGTGTGCTATTCGAACGCGAAACCAACGAGTGAAAGTAGGACACTATGTTTAGCTTTTACAGGAGAAAAAGTAGAGAAATGCTGTTGAAATTACCCACTTCCGTAAGTGAAATAAAAATTGTCAACATGTAACATGGCGGCGGTAAATATTACAAACATTTATCAAGCTTTTCTACTAAATGTGACAATAAAATCATACTGTTTTAGTCCGAAACGTTACAAAAAAATATTTCGCGTGAGGTAGTGTTGTGTTTTCGCGATCTGTCAAAAAAACATGTGGACTGGTAGTTGACTGTTTAAAACCGCTACCTCACGACAAAGAGTCTCAGGTTTACATCCCCCAATAAACACTTTTCACTCGCCCTGTAACTTCGGAGTAGGGCTTGAAGTACGTAGCATTGCGAACCAAATACGTGTATTCCTCCTTAAAAGTCTGTACCTACTTCTTACTCTCTTACAGTTGTTCAGGTTCAGTAGCCCTGCAGGTAGGTAGATACTGGCAGGCTATCACCCCCATAACTTTATCATCCGGGCGACTCATGGGTTTACGTTAAGCTGGCCTCACACGATAGGTCCTGGAGTGGAGGGCCAGGAATGGCAGGGAACTCAGGGATGGCGTGTACTCCCCCCAAAACTGCCATCCCCACTTTCCTGAAAAATTACTGACGCGAAATCTGGAAAAAATTAAAAATATTTCTTTGCTTTTTCAACCGTGCTCTTCTTCCTCGCATCAGTAGCTCCTCGGAAGGTCTTCAGAGTCATTGATTCCTCTGACCTTCTGAAGAGGTTGAGGATTACTTGGAAGTCAGTCATGGAGTCAGTCACTGAGCTGTCACAGAAGTCGAAGAGTCACTGACTCCTACCTGACCTCCTGAAGAGGTTGAGGAGCAATTGGAAGTCATTGGGCAGGGAGTCAGTGCAAACTCCAGCTAAAGTGTCACTGACTTCTCTGACTTCCCCTAAGAGCTTGAGGAGAATTTGGGAGTCAGTGGTCACGGAGTCAGTGCAACGTCCACTATTGTCACTCGAGCGTTACAGAAGCCGAATAGAGTCATTGGCCAACCTTGCACCACCGATTACTCCTAGCAAAAAATGGAGTTGTTATTATTATTGGTGCCTGAAGTGACTCACAATCAGGACTGATTGGTTTCGAACCTAAGCATCTGTCATAGTCAGACAATAGTCAATTTGTCTGTAGTAGTCAAAGATTCAGACAATTATTGTTCTCGATGGTCCTTCATACTATACTTTCCGTCGACGATTCGTCTGTTTGGATGACGAATTGTCCTGGAGTCAAGCTGTCGCATAACCATCCTTCCCCTACATGTTGCTACCTCTTGTTACTTGGTATATATTTTCAAAGGAACGCATTAATGGCCACAATGGCCGCTGGACGGTTACCACCACCAACCTTCGGAAGAGCTCGGGGTGGCTCGGGTTTTTGCCAGCGTTTCATTGGCTACACTGCACTGTCCACTGCAGCACGAAGGGGAACTGCTACCTGGAAGGGGAACTTTTCTCGGAATGCCTCCCTTCAAAGTGGCCATTGATTGGTTCCTTCGACAATAGGTCTAGAAGGCTCGGAATAAGTGTACCTAAAATCAAAAACACTGAAAATCCAGAATTTCCTCGGAAGATATTTAACCAAGCAAGAAGAGACTACCTACCCTTAATGCGTAATGCAGATCCACCCGTATTAAGAGAGAACACCCCAGCACCCCTAAAGCAGGTTCCTAGTTAAAGGGTGAATCCATGGGTGATAATTTGGCTACATTTCGGTTCAGTTCAGTGATTCCTACACTACCGCGCTTAATTTTCAAGATTTCAGATTTCATGCTTATCAAAATGGAAGCTGGAATTTCCATACACCGCCCAACTAGGAAAATTTTCATAATTTGCAGTTATTGAGGAATTTTCCGGAAGGTGCACTCTAGCACCCTTAATATCTTGCGTGCCTGAACTTTGGGAAAGTTAAGAAATTACGTTACAGCCCTTGGAGCAGGATACAGGGTGCATGGTGCATGTGCATGCCACCTTCCGTGAACTCCGTACACGGTCATCCATTACCCAAATTAATCTATAACAGTAGTCTCTCTATAGCGACCGCCAATAAGGAACCAAGTAATTTTGCTCCCAATAAAGAGACTTCACTATAGACAGGGTACGAAGACTGTACTTCAGAAGATGTTCTGAAATATAATAACATGTCTTTTTAAGGGCCACCATACATTCGTTATTTTTTTACGTTCCAATTTCAAACTTTGTGAGAAAACTGTTGGATATTTAAATATTATGAAATATAATATGTATTTTTAACGCCATTACTCATGAGGCTATGTTGCGATTTTACGATCGAGTGATTTTTGTCACCAAAAAAGTTGTCCAAAATTAACGATCGTGAAATCACAACATAGCCTCATGAGTAATGACGTTAAGAAGACATATTATATTTCAGAATATTTAAATATCCAAATTGTTTATCAAAAGTTTGAAATTGGAACGTAAAAAAATAGCGAATGTATGGTGACTCTTAAGCGTCTATACGAAGAATCTGTGGCTGTGACCTTGTCCTTCCCTCTTATAACTGTTTACCCGCCCACAGGCTCAATAAAACCAACATCTAAGAAGCTTTTCCTAGTCTTCCGGCATTTGTTTAAAAGGTACCTAAGTGCGTAGGTTTGTATACCTACCTTCTGTCTACCTACCACTGCGCCTGACCCTGCTCTGTCCCACGTAGGCCACAGACAGCCTAGTATATTATGTACCTAACTCAGTAGGTGTACCTATAAGACACCGATAAGGTACTTCTAGGTCAAGCGTAACCACGAACTTGAACTTCGGCAAAATGTCTCCACCCAAGGATAGATCCCGATCCTAACAAAAAAAATTCGATCGGCTTTCACCTCTGATATGTTCAGCATGTCAAGTGAAACGTACATCGAGGCTGTGGTGGTTCGGAACCCACCTAAAACTGTAGTGCTTCCTAAAAGTTCACTATTCCTCATTATAGTCAACTTTTGTGGGGAGACGAAAGCTCACTTTAGAAACTTTTGAAACTCACACTAACTAAGGGGAATATTGTGATAAAGGCCGTATAATAACGTCTTATAAGTAATGAAAAGTGAATGGAAAGATGTGCTTGTTATCATGTGTGTTGACGCGCACTATACCTACTATGTAAGTAATTTATTTTTCATTAGTGCTTCATTAAATGTTTAATCAAAACCAAATTGAACTGTCTTCTTCAGCCGAGGCATCTTCAAAATCCCGCATTGAACGTGAGTGTCTTATTTTCAAGATACTGTAGAATATTCTCCAAATTTTTGGGAGTCAGGATCATTTTTTTTTTACTCCATGGCTGGCTGAATATGGCCTTAGGGTATCCCACTGACGTCAAAGCAAGATGGCCACTCACAGGGCCAATATTTTTCTGATGTCATTCAGAGTCCTTTTTGTTAATTCCCTTGTAGGTTTTTATTCATATTAGGAATTATTATTTGGCAAGAACCTGGTGTACCTATACCTGGTGTGTTAAACAAATGTTTTGAATTGGTATCAACCTACTACCTATAGTGTATAGATCTGTACGAGGGGTTAACCACTCGTTGGGAATCTCGTTGGGAATCATTGGAAATCTTTATGAAATCTCAGGGAATCTTGGAATTTTTTGGAGTGGTTTCCCCTTCGGGGTTCATCTTTCTATGAATATCGTTTGGAATCTTTGGAAATCTTTATGGAATCTCAAGGAATCTCTGGAGTGGTTACCCCCTCGGATCTGTATAAGTACCTACTCCTGTTCTACACATGGTATATAGATATAGGTACTTAATATGGACCTGGTTGAGACTTGGTATATATCTAGAATACACTTACTTGGTATAGGTACTTCTGTTATAAACCTGGTATGGACCTGGTATAGTATGGACGTGGTATAGACTGTAGACAAAACAAATTTTCGCTGGTTCTACCCACACAAACTATAGTGAATGAAAAGGAAAACGTGGTACAAAGGTTCATTATTTAACAATTAACCCTCCCCCCCCCAAACTTTCAGTTCTTTGGAGCCCCCCCCCCCCCCCCCCCTACTTCTCAGTTTGGGAAATTAGGCTTGAAATTGAGAAGAGTGGGGGAATATGTTGTAGGAACGAAGTCCTTCAAAGTTACTGCTAAGGGCGAAGTTCAGGAATCTTGCAAAATTATGAACAACCTACGTTCTCTATAGGTGAATTTCTCCAGAAATATCCGAAAGCTTTAGCTTCCCGTTAAAACTCCACAAGCTAACGTTATGATTAGGGTAGGATTGTAAAAAGCACCAACCGAGGGGTTAACCACTCGTTAGGAATCTCGTTGGGAATCATTGGAAATCTTTATGAAATCTCAGGGAATCTTGGAATTTTTTTTGAGTGGTTACCCCTTCGGGTTTTATCTTTCTATGAATATCGTTTGGAATCTTTGGAAATATTTATGGGATCTCAGTGGAATCTCAAGGAATCTCTGGAGTGCATGGTTACCCCCTCGGCACCAACTTATAGCGGACAAATAATTTTTTATAATCTAGAGTGAAATAAAAATCCGACGTAAACAAACTGATAGAGGTTACTACATTATCTATTGTCATAGGTACTGTTTTATTATTATTCTCCTACAATTCCCTTCGGTAGGTATACCTATTTCGGTACCTATACCTACTTTCTTTACACATCTAAGTACGCAATTGTCTGCGTACCTAACTAACAACACTTCCTCTAAGTTGTTCATTAGTAAGGTACGTTCGTACCTATACCATCGCTTCGCCCTGTTAACCTACAGTACCAACATCCAACGTCCTTGACCTGAATCCACGGACCCTGACTTCATCATGGCTATTTTTAAGATAGCTAGGTGGATATATATTTGTTTACGTTCTTTTCAACAATTTTTTGAGGACACTGTTGGATATTTAAGAGGACGCTATACCTGACGATGCATTTGCCACCCATAAGATTAACATTGCGAGCGGCGATTCATTTTCAAGGTTTACCCTTGGTTGGAAAGACACAAAATTTTGCCTGTACCTAGCCCTAACAATGTTCTAGGGAGTGTTCAAAGCAGATTTCCCAATTTCTCACTGGTTTCTTTTATTGCAATTGTTTTGCAAATGGTAGCATCGCATACCTCAAGAAAAGTGCTGTATTTCGAAAACCAGTAAAAAAATGGGAAATCTGCTTCGAACACTCCCTAGAACATTGTTAGGGCTAAGTACAGGCAAACTTTTGTGTCTTTCCAACCAAGGGTAAACCTTGAAAATGAATCGCCGCTCGCAATGTTAATCTTATGGGCGGCAAAAAAAAGCACCGTCAGGTATAGCGGACCCCTAATTCCTGACGTTAAAAAGACTCATTATATTTCAGAACATTTAACAAACCACCTCCGAATTTATATAACACCAGAAACGATCTTAAATATCTCTCGTCTAATTAAAAACCACTTACTGAAAGAAGTTGGACTATTATTTTTTTCGTGGGAGACCTGACTATGAGGGGCGTACGGTAGGTACATCAGGTATTCTCGTTTTCAGGTATTCTTGATGATATGACCACATGAGAAAGCGGTCAGGGAACTCTCACTTTCAAGTTGCGACATGTTGCCAATATTCCGCCGATTGGGCCCAGTCTTCGATCTTGAGGAACTGAAAAAATATTTCCGGAATTTTGACGGATTCCATTTTTCTTTAGCTATCTATAGAAAGGTATAAAGAAGCTTTACAACTGGTGCCTGTACGGCCATTGTCGCTACTATACTTCATAGTGGCGACAATGTGCCAGTACCGTACCGACAATATGTACCGACAGTGGCGACAAATGGTTCTGGTCTTATCTAGTAGGTAGCATTATAGGTATAGGCAATAGTTCATTTTTTTTCTCTACCTAAGGTTTGCCTATAAGAAGCCTATATGGAGTTTCATGTAGGAAACAACAGGGAGTATAGAATAGAGCAAAAACTGACGAACTCAAACAGGAACTAAACTGTTCGCAGATGGATGTATGAGAATCATATTTGAAACAATAAATATACCTATTTACAATAGTAACAAATATTTATAGTACACTAGTATAGGTACCTACCTATACCTACCATCCGCCAGGACTATGTCGCGTCATTAGTACCTGAGGGTTGGGGGGGGGGGGGGGGACAAGCCCAGCAACTAGACCGTTTTCAAGAACTATCCATTGTGCTCAGCTGGCAGCTCTACCAAATACCAGCTCCCCAGCCATCGTGTAAACGATGGGGACCTACAGTTTTAGGTGGGTTCCGAACCACCACAGCCTCGATATACATTTCACTTGACATGCTGAACATATCAGAGGTGAATGCCGAGCAGAAAAACTTTTTGGTAGGATCGGGATCGAACCGGTGTGACCCGGCTCTCACTGCTCCTCAAAAGTCGACCATTTAGTCCACTGGGCTATCGAGGCTGTTGTCATTAGTACCTACTCTGTTAGGAAAAAGTAGCCATACAGGTTTTTTTACTCTTTTTTACGTTAAATAAAGTACCTATTCCATAAACGACCAACCGTCAAAATGAAGCGTCGAGGATTGGGAAACAATGTACCCACCAATATGTAAAAGTACATTGACCGTAAATAAATCTGCGGTGAGAGAAGCACTGATGTTTAAAAAGCTGTTTCCGCCAAAATGATTTGTCGCCACTGTTGCATGCGCGACACACAAAATAATGACAGCGACAAAATATATTGCCAGGGGTGAAATTCCCCCCCAAATTCACCGCCTACCTTGTTAATGGAGTCATCTATCTAACCAGCCTGCTGACAAAGCAATAAACCTCTGCACATTTTGAACTCAACAATTTTCGGTCTCATCTTGGGCTTTAAGCACCTGTAAGTACCTGGGCGAATTGATGTAGCAGTCGTTAATAATTATAAATAATAATAATATTAGCAATAATTAGTAAGTAGCAGTGTTGAGTAGTTCTTACCAATTTAACAATAATTTTTAGCCACCCCTAGGATTTTTCTCACCTACACATATAACTTCAAAGTCATGCCTACCCCCCCCCCCCCCCCCCAGGTGAGGAGAAGGTCTGGGGGGCTTAGCCCCAGGTATTTCGTCCTGCTACGCTCATCCCTACCTCCTCAAAGGAGGACCTAGACTAGAAGGTACCCTTACGCAGGAAACCTAAAATATAACAAGCGGTACGACACGGTCGGACAAAACTTTACCTGCTTATTTGCGTGATTCCTAGAAAAAAACCCTTGGTTAAATGATAGGAGACGGAAAAACTTTTTGACGAAAGGAATGGCCCTAGAATGTTCCCCCGAGTACTTAGAGACCCCAGACGACGTACTTCGGCAACCACCCAAAACTGCCCCCAAAACCAGGTGAGGTGGATGGGGAAGCTCGGAAAAACTTTTTGACAAAATAAATTGCCTCAGAACGTTTCCCCGAGCATTTTGATACCCCATACAACGAACTTTGGAAAGTAACCAAAACTCCCCCCATAAGGGGGGGGGGGGGTGGCGAAAAAACATTTTGACCAAATATATTGCCTCAGAACGATCTCCCGATCATTTTGAGCCCCCACAACCCATATTTCGCAAACGACTCAAATCTACCCCCCTTAGGGGGTGGGGTGCTTGGATACGTTCAGAAAAACTTTTTGATACAAAAAATTGCTTCACAACGTTCCCCCGAACAGTTTGAGACCCCATAAGCCGCACTTTAAAAGTCACTCAAAATTGCCCCCTCCCTGGGGGAGGGGGGGGGGGAGGCTTGAAATAAGCCATATACCATTTGTGACGAGTATGGCCGTTGTCACATGTCATATCCAGAACTACTCATATACCACAAACAACTGAATCCACTGATTTCACCCTTTTACAGGTCCAGGGGGGACTTCCCCCCTTCCAGGGAGTTATGCGGGGGTAGTGGGTGGTATCATTGGATTCGTAATTATTTGTTCTATAATTGTCCAAAATTTGATCAAAATCGTTAGAGGCGATTTTGAGCAAATATTTTTTTTCTACCTTTTGGGGGAGTTTTGGGGGGGTAACCCCCCTTAATTTTAAAGGGGGGAAACTGGGCTTCCGGATTCTGATTTCTTCCAATTTTAGAAAGGTCACTACCGATTTTGAAGAAAATCGGTTGAAAAGTGCGCCGTCCAGGTCAATGCCACATACATAGCTAGCTACATACATACATACATACATACATACATACATACGTACTGACACGGAGTACCTGACCTCTTCTAAAAATTCCTGTGGGCAAACTTTTCGTCGGAGGAAAAAAGTGAGATGTTTTTCATATTGCGAAGGAATGGACGTTTCCAAAATGTATATTAAAATTTCAGTCGCTTTTGAGGTCTGGGAGCAATGACGGTTCAAAGTTGAGGTTTGCCGAAAATTGGCCCGCACGAATACAATACTTTACCTTACGTATACTACGTATGCAGGTAAAGTAAAAAGTATAGGAAAATATGTAGGTACTGAAAACCTACGTCCATGATGAACTTTCAAATTTAGTTTCTAAATTGTCACTTTAGATTTATTTAGATCCAACGTTCCACTAGGCAGGTACCTAGGAAGGTAGGTCTTGAACTTATTACTTCTCCAACTCAAAATGACACTCAACGTCCTTTTTGGGATACAAACAAACAATCCCGTACCATGGAGCAAAAAATCAGCGAAAAAAAGTAAGGCTCCCTCCTCATTCGAACTGCTTTAATGTAGCATAACTGTAAAAATCTCGGGGTCACAATTTTATTCGTAAAGGCGTGAAAAAGGCGTTCGGTAAAAATATATAAATAAAGAAAAATTTAACGACCCTCGGGTGATTCCACAGGTGACGAAGTTGGCGCCCTTATTTTTCACAGCAAAGGAAAAGGGTGGGATTTTTTTTATTTGTTTTATTGAGAACGACTCGCCCTAACGCCTCTCAAAAATGATTTATAGGTTGAATAAATTAAATTCTGGAAGTTTAAAAAACTGAAATCCTGTGTCGTAAACATGGAGGAAACGTAATACCGCCATTTTGGGTCCCCTCCTCATTTTACTGCCCGACTTCCCCCCTTTAATGCATCTCAAAATCCCTTCAAAATTTCTCCGACACTTATTTTTCCCTTTTTTTTCTGGAGTGCATATTACACTTTTCCGGAGAAACAAGGCAGAGTGTTGTAAATGAAAATTTAAACATTAATCGGAGAATATCTGTACGGGGGGGGGGGGGGGGGGGCTGTGGAAAACCTCTTAAAGTCAGTGGCGTACCCAAGAGGGGGGAAGAGAAAAATCTTAAGTTTTCAGTGAGTATAGTTATGACTCTCTATAACGAGTGGGTGTTTCCAGAGCTACAGTTGGCAGTCTCTATATAAAGAGCAAGCACTATAGTCTCTTAATAAACTCTGCTAAAACTCGTTTTGAACCCTCTCTATACCGTCCTCTCTTAGTAACGAGCAAATTTACATTGTCAATATTATACTGCCAGCAATCTAAGATGGAGAAACCCAGTCTTTCCTATAGTGCAGGGTCATTTTGATAGATAAATAGATAGATAGATATAGATACGAGTAGACTAACACTGACGTAGATTAGAACCAACCCAAAATATGATTGCGGAAAATTCTAAAGACTGCTTGCAATGTTTTCTCTTGGAATGATAAGTGGTTCACTGTTTTCCCGGTGGCTATTGTTTAAAATTTGAAGGTGCTTGGAGCGATGCTCTAAAAAAATTTACGATCCTTTTACCTCTAGTAGGGTCCAGTCAAACTGATAGCCCTTCATTCCGCTTTTATTATTGTTCTAAGTCATTTCCACTGTTCAGTGAAAAAACGGCATTTGCGTCTTTTCTATTCTACAGAAAGAAATCGACAGAATTTTTTCTCCTTCTTACCTTCTGCATTTCAGATTTTATAAATAAAAATAGTAAATAAAAAAAAATCATTTGATTCTATTGTTTGGTTTCTTTTGTTAAAAGTACTGATAACTCCGCCTGCAGATTCATGATTATGTAGTTGTAGAGTCGGTGTACACGTCAAAAAAACTTGACAGTTGTTAGCCTGCAGATTCATGATTATGTAATTGTAGAGTCGGTGTACACGTCAAATAAACTTGACAGTTGTTAGCCTGCAGATTCATGATTATGTAATTGTAGAGTCGGTGTCCACGTCAAATAAACTTGACAGTTGTTAGCCTGCAGATTCATGATTATGTAATTGTAGAGTCGGTGTACACGTCAAATAATTTGACAGAAAAATAGCTTTTGTTGGTTGTTTAGTATAGAGCCAATAATGACAAGGTACCTAGGTGCGTTAAGCACATAAAAATAGGAATAGAAAAGTGAAAAACTTTTTCTATCGAAAGTACGGTTAGGCCCATCTCACACAAAGCTGATAAAAATTTTATTTGCTGGTTGGCAGGTTACGCTGCTTTGTATTCTCACCTACAGATGTATAGTTCTTTTTTTATATCCATAAGCTCAACATCCGAAAAAGAAACATCTTAAAATACACTGCAGCTTTTTCCCTAAATACAAGAAAAACTTTTTTTCCGGTATACTGTGGAAGCGCAGCCCCTTCTTCTTAAGGGAGGACATACACCTAGTCATAAAATTACCAAAGGGTTTCCCAATGTAAGGCTCAAGTCTTGGTCATTCATAAAAAGGTTTGATAGTCCACTCGATTTATTTGTTGCAATTGAAATTTCCGAAAATGGGAAAGGAAAATTTATTCTAGTCACTTCAACTGTTGACTTTACTACTTGACATTTTCGTACATCAACTCAAGATTTCATTCTACTTCTTGAAATATGAATAAGTACATTCGGGAAAATTCAAGATACGTAGAAACCTACTATTGGAAAAATCTAAGTTTCCTCTCGTCTATTTGAAAATTTCCTAAAACTGTTTTTTTTTTTTTTTTTGGTTTTCTGAGGAATACTGTACTTGCCAATCATTAATCGTCAGCACCTCTTCTAACAGCAAACATTAGGCCTTAAAATGTACCAGGAAAAATCTCCAAAAATCGGTATTAGAACCTGCGACATCTTCCTTCAAACTTACGCAGGACCACTCGAAAAATTTGAAATTCGATGAAATTAGTATGAAGGCGGCTCTTAGCTACCCCAAAACATATATCTGCTATTTGTTTACGTTTTTTCTGCACATTTTATATTGTGATTTTTACGATCGAGTGATCTTCGTCAACAAAAAATTTGTGTTATATCGTAAAATCACGACAAATCTTATATTTCAGAGCATTTAAATATCCAATAGTATCCTCATAAAATTTGCAGAAAAAACGTAAACAAACACCACTGAGTAGACGCCCAAGCATGTATGAGGAACTACAGATTTTTTTTTTTTTTTTTTCAGGGTTCTTCCCTAAAGAGAAAGTAAAAATCCGTAATTGGTACTCTCTCTACAGAGTCTGATTAAATCCGTCGGTCTTGAATTTAAATTGACTCCTCAATCAGGAAGTCCCTTGGGTCCGTATTTTTTTTTTCGAGGTGATCAAGATTCTGCTTTCTCAATCAAATTCAGAGTACAATCAAGCTAAAGTTCGTCCCTCGGTGACCCTCCTATACCTACCCCCCCCCCCCCATACCCCCACCCTTGACGCTCCAGAATAGGGGGAACCCCCACCCTTGGTGCTTCAGAGTAGGGAGTCGGGGGGGGGGATTTGTACGTTTTCCACTCGGTTCTATATGGGAGTGAGATGTTAGTATCATGCCAGCAATTGGCCATGCCAATTTTTGTATACAAATTTGTCTTCTCTGTTCTATGATGGGGACCTACAGTTTAAAGTGGGCTCCGAACCTCCAGGTGCTTACTGCTCTATTATCCATTCTATATAAATAAAGGGTCCGACAACAGTCGCACTTAACTTTCTCGCCCCATATGATTTTTTTTTTTTTCAGATTTTTTTGAAATTTTTTTGCGGGCGTAATTTTCACTCAATCCAAAATCGGTTGAAAATGACCCACGAGCATCTATCTGAGATCACTCACACCAAATCTCATGACTGTCATTCTATTACTTTTGTCCCAAATGCGTTCCGACCATTCAAAAACGTGGTTTCTCATTCTCAACTCATTTTCAACACTTTTTTGACCACAACGGCCGTAATTTTGAAGATAACAAAATTATGTTCGACAGATGTTTAAGTTACATGGTTCTACACAAATTTAGCAAATTTCATGACAATCGGTCAATAAATGTGAATGGCGCCGAAACGATCGAACTTTGGTCCAGAACGGCCGTAATTTTCAACCAATCCAATTTTAGTTGCAAATGACCTCGAAGCATCTATTTGTCAACACACTTACCAATTTTCAGTGTTATAGACTGAAAAGTGTACCGTCGGCGCTTGTCCGACTAACCAAAAACACGATTTTTGAATTATTTTGGCGGTTTTTTGACAATAGCGGCCGCAATTTTTGACCAATCAAAAAATCCATGAAAATGTGTCTCGGCAGTAATTTTAGACAGGTCCATACCAAATTTCATCAAAATCGGATGAACGGTATAGGCGCTAGAGCACTGAACGGACTGACGGACGGACTGACGGACGGACAGACTTTTTCCAGAAACCACTTTTTTGGACTCAGGGGACCCCCAGGATCATGGGAAACCCAAAATCTCAATTTCGAAATTTTGCACGAAAACAATACTTTCTCGCCATATATGGCTAGCGAGAAAGTAAAAATGGAAAATCAGAGAGAGAAAATTTCGACAGACCGGGGTTTGAACTTGCGACGTTCTGCCACCAGTCCGACATGTAACTACTAGACCCTGGAGCACCCCAATCTCTATCGGAATGAGGTACTTATGCTGTAGAATCACATAAATTGCTGTGAATTTTCCAACGTCATTAAAACTCTAAAATTCGATTTCTGTACTAATTTTTTTTTTTTTTTTTTTTTTTTTTTTCATTAACGCGCGACGTTCAGAGAACATATGCGCCGATGAGTTGGTTTGTTAGATGTTTTTTGGCCGAAGCCGAAGACGAAGTGACCGAAGCCGAATATGAGTGGGCCGAAGCCAGTTTAGGAGTGGGCCGAAGCCAATACATCCATGTCGGAAGCGGAAAATTTTTCCCTTCCGCCGGGATTCGAACCCGGACCTCTCAGGGCACAAAGCGGACCCCTTGACCACTCGGCCACTGAGAGGCACTTCTGTACTACGAGGGCGGTCCCAGAACTACCCGGCCTGACGTACAAATGGCGGTTATTTTTTTTTTTTAAATACTGTCGTAGGAAGTAACAACTTTATAAAGCTTAAGTTTAAAGTTTGGAGACGCGGCGTCGTTTAGCATTTGTTTGGCAGCCATCAACAGTGAGCGCTGTCAGTGAATCTGTAAACATGGACAAAATTGGTCATCGCTATGTCATACAATACTTTCATTTGAAAGGTTTAACTCCTACCAATATCAAAGCCGAGCTGGATTCCACTCTAGGAGAGTCTGCTCCTTCGTCTACGACAGTAAAATACTGGGTGGCAGAGTTTAAACGAGGCCGGACGAGCTGTCAAGATGAACACCGCAGTGGACGGTCAAGTGAAGTGGCCACTCCAGAAATGGTACAAAAAATTCGTAAAATTATATTGGATGACCGCCGACTGAAAGTGCGCGAGGTAGCAGACATCGTAAGCATTTCAAAAAGTGCTGTACATCGGATACTGACTGAACAATTGGACATGAGGAAGTTGTGCGCAAGATGGGTGCCGCGTTTGCTCACAGCGGAACAAAAACAGCGTCGTGAGGACATTTCAGTCGAGTGTTTGGCGATGTTCCGCCGCAATAAAGCCGAATTTTTGCGCCGCTTTATCACCATGGATGAAACGTGGGTCCACCACTTCACACCCGAGACGATGGAGCAGTCAAAACAATGGACAGAGAGGGGGGAACCAGCTCCAAAGCTCCATCAGCAGGCAAAGTCATGGCGTCCGTTTTTTGGGATGCGAGAGGAATAATTTTCATTGATTATCTCCAGAAAGGGCGCACAATCAACGGGGAGTACTACACAAACTTATTTCAGCGTTTGAGTGAAGAAATCAAAGAAAAACGACCCCATCTGGTGAAAAAGAAAGTCCTGTTTCACCAAGACAACGCACCGGTCCACACATCCGCTGTTGTAATGGCCAAAATTGATGAGCTCAAGTTCGAATTGCTTCCTCATGCACCTTATTCGTCTGATTTGGCTCCCTCGGATTATTTCCTCTTTCCAAACTTGAAAAAATGGCTCGGCGGTAAAAGATTTGCCAACAATGAAGAGGTGGAGACTGCGGTTGATGGTTATTTTGAAGAGCTCGACGGTTCTTACTACAAGAAGGGTATCGAAGCTATTCAACATCGCTGGGAGAAGTGTATCGAGCTAAAAGGAGCCTACGTTGAGAAATAAAAAGATTTTTTCCCAAATTTTTTGTGTTGTCTTTGGTAGGTCGGCCAGTTCTGGGACCGCCCTCGTAATTATTGGATAATTAAAATTTGAACATATTTTTCTTTGCCCCTGCAAACTCATGATTATGTAGTGAGTCTACACGTATTCCACCTTCGAAAACAATTTTCCATGAGCCCTCGAGTCTATAGGTGTATTAAATTTTTTTTCAAAAATGGCTCTGACAAAGTAACAAAGAAGTTTCTTAGGTTCAAGCCTATTTATTTACCCAAGAAGAAGAAAATTCATACGCAAAAGAAACCGTAATATTTTTAAATTGTAGTAAAAAGTTTTCCTCCAGGCATTGAAGCCGTACCGGAAATGTAAAAGCCCGCCAAAAGATTCGAAGCAGAAGTTGGAATGTAAGAAGAGAATAAGTTTGATACGAGATAGCGGGATTATATTTCTTTGCTGAATAAAACTTTGACTGCTGAAGCATACTGATTTTATATCCGTAATGGTAGGGATTCTAGAAACTTCTCACAATAGTTATTTTTTGTTGCTCCTAACGAGAGTAGTTTTCTCGTTCCGGATGCACCGGAAATGCAGTTCATGGGCTTGCCACATTTAAATAAAAATGATTTCCTTAAGATGTGCGCCGGGGTAAAATGTTCACCGCTTCCGCCATCTTCCTTTCTTATACCTACTTCCGGTTGAGGCCTGATTGATGTTCTTTTGTTTCCTGGTTTGATATTTTAATCTAATATGTTTCCCAACGGTTTAATTCTATCGTTTAGACTTTTTTCTTTCTTTCTAGATGGTTGTGATTAAAGGAACAATGAGGGGTCACACCGGTTCGATCCGATCAGATTTTTTTTCTGATTGGCATTCACATTAAGGTCGACTACACGTACTTGGTTCGCAATGCTACGTACTTCAAGCCCTACTCCGAAGTTACAGGGCGAGTGAAAGGTGTTTATAGGGGGATGTAAACCTGAGACTCTTTGTCGTGTGGTAGTGTTGTATTTTTGCATAAAATGGAGAAGCCCACAGGAGCGGTTTTAAACAGTCAACTACCAGTCCACTTATTTTTTTGACAGATCGCGAAAACACAACACTACCTCACGCGAAATATTTTTTGTAACGTTTCGGAATAAAACATGTATGATTTTATCGTCACATTTAGTAGAAAAGCTTGATAAATGTTTGTAATATTTACCGCCGCCATGTTCCATGTTGACAATTTTTATTTCACTTACGGAAGTGGGTAATTGCAACACCATTTCTCTACTTTTTCTCCTGTAAAAGCTAAACATAGTGCCCTACTTTCACTCGTTCGTTTCGCGTTCAAATAGCACACTATGTTTAGCTTTTAGAGTAGACACAATCAATACGATATTGCAATTACCAGTCTCCGGTTGTACTAATATGTAAACATTAGTTTTGTCGAATATTTACTTTCGCACAGTGGTTTTGGTGGAGTTCGTCGAGAATGTATATACAGCCTTAAGGAGCTTGTTGCATGGTACTGAATTTGAAGAATGTGCATATCAACTGACTTCTAAGCGGTTTTGTAGAACCCTAAATTTGTTCTTCTCCCTTCATAGCTATACCGGGTTGAAAATCTTGATTTCCGGTTTCATGGTTGAGACAGTAGAGTAGCTGTGTCCTTGCCAGACTTTGATATATCGATACCTTTAGTTGATGATTCCTTTTGTTAGCTTATACAGTGAGATAGGTAGCAGAAGAGAAGAAGCTTAGGAGAAATACCAAAAGCTTACGTCACTTTCGGTATTTTCTCCTCCTATACCAACTTAAAATCCGGCCACTTTAAAGAGTGTAATAATTTTTTATTTCCTTAGGTACAGGTTTTCCCCCATTCAGTAGAAATTGGGTCACGTCTTGAAAGGAAATATGGGAAAGTAAATGCAACTATTGTCAGGAAATAACCTTTGTATACACGTACAAGGCGTAAAAATACTTACTCTGAAACGTTTGAACAAAGAATATGGGAAAAAATCCGAGCTAAAGTGAAACAGAGAAAAAAAAATTCTTTTGAAAAAGCTACAAACAGCTTTCCCTCTATGAAACCTTTTCAAAGTAAGATTCCAATTAATGGCTCTACCTCCTCGTCCACACCTGTACACATACTCCTTCCTACCCCACACAATAACAGTAGGGTAAATCTGGGTACATGAGACACGGGGGCAAAATATTTTTTCGTCGAAAATTACTTGCTACTACCGTATAGAGATTTGTGCCTATATATGTAGCCCTAACGTTTATACTATAAATAAAGGGTCCGACAACAGTCGCACTAAACTTTCTCGCCCCATGTGATTTTTTTTTTTTTAGGTAGATTTCGAAGAAAAATCTACCTATTGTAGTCGTACCAGTAGTCTCACTTTTGAAAAATTTCTTCACAGTTATTGTTTTTATGACCCCTGGATCCCAAAACCACCATCAGTTCAAAAGTTTATATATATATATATCTATATATATATATATATCTATCTATCATTTTCACTTCCTTGTGAACACGCTAGCAGCCGTATTTTTGAAAAATAATTCGTTTTGACTATTTAATAAAATATAAGGGACTAAAATCTCAGTCGAGTTCGTTAATGGGGGAAATCGGACCAAGGGGGGGGAAATGGGGGGACTTTTTCGAAATCTGGTTTTTTGTCCATAACTCCCTTAATATTGCAACTAATGAAACGAAAATTTGTCTGAGGGTCGTCTAACAGTACTACCTACAACTTTTCTTAGTAACGTTTTTTGATCCCACCCTTAATGGTTGAATAGGGGTGGAAAAAGAGGGTTTTGCGCACAAAAAAATTCATTACTTGTGTTCTAGGGGTGTTATCGAGTTCTTTTGTTTTGTAATGCATTTGCCTCAATATTACCTACAACTTTTGTCTGAAAAAGTTTTTCGTCCGACGCACCGTTTAGGCAGGGGGTGGGGGGTTGAATTTTCAAAACGTCATAACTCACTTATTTCGTGAGATATTGAGTTTTATCTTTTTGCTATGAGTTTCTATTAATAATATCTACAACTTTTGTCTGAAAAAGTTTTTTGTAAAATCACTTTCATTTTCTTGTTAAGGGGGGGGGGGGGGGGGGGTGAAATTTCAAAACTCAATTCCTCCGTTTGTTATTGTATAAAATGCAATTGGATGAACTGAAAATCTTCTTATCCGTCTTTCTAAATGATTTTAGACTGCTTTTAGTTGATGGAAGTAATCTTCGAAATCTACCTACGCCTTTCGGGGCTGCCGAAAGGGATTTTTTTTACACGGATTGTTTTTGGTCGGATATCATTTAATTTTTTTAATGTGGTAGGTACAATAGTCTCTAATAGTAGGTACATTTCCATACCTGGAAAGTACGTCTCAATACCTGAAAACTAGTTCCCTGTCAAAGCTACTTGAATTACCAATCCCATAACTGAAAAACCTGAAAAGTACCTACTCGTACCTGAAAACAAATTCCCTGAAAACCATACTGAAATAAAAAATTCCATACCTGAAATACCTGAAACGTACCTACTCGTACCTGAAAACCAGTTCCCTGACAACCCTACTGAAATAGCCAATCCCATACCTGAAATACCTGAAAAGTACCTAATCGTACCTGAAAACTAATTCCCTGAGAACCCTACTGAAATAACCAACCCCATACCTGAAATACCTGAAAAGTACCAACTCGTACATGAAAACCAGTTCCCTGACAACCCATACCTGAAAAGTACCTACTTGTCGGAGTTCGAACATAACTTTGATATTAATTCATTATTATTGTTAGTTGTGTAATGTACCGATAAGTAGCGCTACGGGCGTTGTTGTTACTTCAGTGCTCGGTGTACCGCCCTCGTTATTAGACGTAGGTACAGAGGCTCCCGCGACAATATAATACTGCGGCTATAATTATTCTATCAGGCTTAGTAAGCCGTGTTTTGAGGATATTTTCGAGTGCTTATTCTCGTGACATCCATACTGGAATACTTAAGAGGAACACTGCGAGTTGGTTCGTCCTTTCCACTGATTATCTCTGTTGTATTTCCCATATCCTCCCTTATTTCTACATTATCATTATACCTACCCTACGAACCTAATTGTCCTATGCACCTTTACGGTCAACGAGGGTAAGTTGTGATTCATATTTCCCATTAGTAGGTATACCTACAAAACTCCATTAAAATATATACAGTCCACTATTACCAAAATAAAAAATATAACTGGGTGGTACCCAGACAAAAGGTCCTTACGAGCCAGATATTTGAACTGGTCAAATTATTTAATTAATTAATTATTGAATTAATATTGAGGGGTTCGTTCGGACTCCAGACTAAGAAGATTTGCCTTCCTATAGAATGTGCATGGGTGAACCCGTCTTCTTAGCTTGTATTATCGATATACTCTATTTTATTCCTTATACATTGAGGTAAAAAGTCGAGCATCAGGAATTGAGCATTTTGCCTCAAACGTCAGGCAGGTTTGCTGACACTGTACTTTCTTATCGTTGGGCCGCTGCCAAGTTTGCTTGGTCGCTGTCGGCATAATTGCGTGGGATTCGTAATCTCTAAGAATTGTTATCTCTATTTATGGGTTTATTGTCATTGGTAACTAACTATACCTACCTAGTCCAGAATGTGTGACGAAGGTCCAAATGCGAAGGCTCTGTCTGAGCAGAGACAGTACCTCGTGCGAAGAGTTCGTGAAGTTGTAGCACAAATCAAAGAGCTAAACGTGGAAACTCATGCTAGGGAGATCCTCTCTAAAGCAAAGCGAGTAGATGTATCTTATCAGCCTACTTGGGATAAGGTGGAAAATCAATGTTTTCTGTATAACAGTTCGGTTAGGAAGAACCAGAAAATTCCTCTCGAGGATGATCTTCAGAAAGAGTTTGCGGATTGTGTGGATTTCATCAATACAGCAGCGATTACTGCTCAAGCTAAACTCCAAAATGGTCAAGCTCCTCCCACAGCTCCCTCTCAGCCAGTGGCAGGTCAAGAATCTGTCCGAAGTTACCTAAAGCCAATTGAGCTTCCCAAATTCTCAGCTGATGAATTTGAATATTTTTGGGGATTATTTGAATCTCTTGTGGATAAAAATCCTAGCCTAAATGCAATCTTGAAGTTTCATTATCTATCCAATGCATTGTCAGAAGATGCAAAAGCAATCATTTCGGGATTTTTACCCATATCAGCGGAAAATTACCCACTTGCTAAAGAAGCATTGATTTCTCATTACCGAAATCCTCGTCGGCAGGCCAGTAAACATGTTACCAGCCTACTGAACTACGATTCTCTGCCCGGCAACCACAAGCCAGCAGAATTAGCCAGTCTTGTCAATCATTTCCAGAATACTGTTTCTTCCGTTAAGAAAGTGGAGATGGAGGACTTAGGAGATTTTTTATTGTTCCAAATTCTCTACTCGAAATTGGAGAAAAGGCTCCGTATGGCCTACGAACGATCGCTTGAAGATAGCAGGAAGATTCCTACCCTTGCAGATCTTCTAAAATTTCTTAAGGATCAAATTCAAATGTCAGATCTGAATGACATCGCTTCCTTGAATACTAAAAGGGATGCTAAGGAAACTCTTAAGCCTGACGGTGTAAAGTCAGCTCCCATCAGAAAACCTTTCGCCAAGTCTGCACTTCTTATCAAGGACGACACTACTTCTCCTTCACAGAAAAAGTGTGGTTATTGTTCTGGTGATCATTTTATTTACCAGTGTGAGAAATTTAAAACCATTCCTGTGGAAGAAAGGTATGCTTGTGCAAAGGGAAAGCATTTATGCTATAAGTGCCTAAAGGCGCACAAAGGCAACTGTACTTTTAGATTCAGCTGTAGAACCTGCGGTGGTGATCATAATTCATTGTTGTGCAAAGGACAAAGAAGCTTCAGTCCAAATGAAAATGCCGAGATAAAGGTGCATGGTGCACCCAACCTTAATCAGACGCGGAACTCTGGCGACCAGCCAAGTAATTCGCTGAATACGCAAGCCCTATCATGCAACTCAAGGAATGCTCAAGCGTTACTTGCTACTGTTATCATTGAGGTCCGGGATACCTCTAACTGTCCTGTTCTAATTAGGTGTGTTGTTGACTCAGGCTCACATCTCAATTTTATCACTGAGCGAGCCGTACAAAAACTTGGATGTGCACGTACGTGCGATCGCACAATAGTTAATGGAATCTCAGGTACCACCTCTTCAAAGGGAAAGGTCAATCTTCATTGTGAATCACGATTCAGTCATCAGAGATTCAACGTTTCAGCATTGGTGTTACCAAAAATATGCAACGATTTGCCTAGTTGCTTAGTGAGTGAGGAAGCCATCTCACAGACAACAGACCTTCCACTCGCGGACCCATCTTGGGGAAGACCAGGGCCTGTTGATATGTTGTTAGGAGCAGAAGTATATGCCCAAATTCTGTCAGCTGAACGTCCTATAGTCAACGTAACCAACAGCTTGGTAGCTCAGTACACTTCACTGGGATATGTCCTCGTAGGTAGTGCAGATGCCAGTATCCTGCAAACTACTTCATTGCTATCAGTAGATGACACTCTTACCCGTGCTGTAGAGAAAATGTGGAAACTAGAGGAGTTTCCAGAAGCACCTATATTAAGTCCTGAAGAACAGGCAGCTGAGACATTTTATAAAGAGACCACTAAGCGTGACCCAGATGGGCGTTATGTAGTCAAGTTACCATTTCGTTCAGACGTTACTGAGCTCTGTGCAAATAAGTATCCCCCGAAAAAGGCTTACGAAAAGTTGGAGCAAAAGCTCGAGAAAACGCCGGAAGTTTCGAAATTATACAATGAATTCTTCGACGAATATCGTAAGACAGGAATGATGGTGCCTGCTGAAAATGCAGTCGAATATAAATTAATTCATCACGCTGTGGTGAAAAGTTCAACCACTACGAAGGTTCGGCCCGTCTTCAATGCGAGTAGCCCGGATATCCACGGCTACTCACTCAATGAGCAGCTGTTGTGTGGACCGTCGCTGCACTCTGACATTTTTGACGTGTTACTGTCGTTCCGATTTCAGCCTGTACCATTCGTATGCGATGTAAAGCGAATGTACAATTCGGTTCTTGTCGATCAGGACGATTGGAAGTTCCAGCACATTTTGTGGCGGCCTTCCGCGTTGGAGGAAATTCAAGAATTCGCCTTGACGAGAGTTACGTTTGGTATGGTTCCAAGTGGGTACCTAGCCCAAAGAACCATCCAACAGTTAGTAGAGGACGATGGTACAGCCTACCCTCTCGCTTCTCATGCTTTGCAGAATCAGATCTACGTAGATGACCTGGCATGTTCTTACCCCAGTATAGAGACTGCGTGTGAAGCAAAGAATGAGTTAATTGACTTGATGAAAAGGGGCGGCTTTGAGCTGCGCAAATTTGCTAGCGCCAATTCTGAGCTTACTAGTGATCTGCCGTCTGAGCACTGCGAAGATATTGATTTCGGTGACCAGAACGCCACCTTGAAGATTTTAGGACTATGTTGGAGCCCATCCAGTGATGATTTTCGATATAATATTCGAGAATTCGATGGATCAATGACTAAGAGAAGTGTCCTCGGCTATGCCGCACGTCTCTTCGATATCAAGGGACTTTTAACGCCAATCACAGTCGCTATTCGAGCCTTTATTAAGAGACTCTGGGAAAGTGATTTGGGATGGGACGATAGGTTCCCCACCTCGCTCTGTGAAGAATGGAGTCATTACTCACAGGAAATGCCGAAACTGCAACTACTGAAAATTCCTAGATACATTCCAGTATTTTCATGCAGTCGACTTGAACTGATTGGATTTTGTGACGGGTCAGCTGTTGCTCATGCTGCCTGCATTTACTTGCGTTGCGTACAGGAAAAGCAAGTTGGAATATACTTGATTCGTGCTAAGGGGCGTGTTAACCCCTCAAAGCCACAATTGACCATACCCCGAGTAGAGCTTCAGTCAGCAAAATTACTCGTCGATTTGTACAAAAGTGTTCTGCCCAGACTGGCGAACCTCCCCATCGCAGAAACTATTTTTTGCACTGACTCGACCATTCTCCTATCCTGGTTAAGGATTCCCCCGCACAAATTGCAGTTATTTGTTGGGAATCGAGTGTCCCACATTCTTAGTGTGACCGATGTGGAACAATGGAGGCATGTTAATTCGGAAAATAATTGTGCTGATCCGGCATCCCGCGGTTTAAACCCTTCCCCGATGGTTGAAAACCAGCTGTGGTGGGCAGGTCCTGAATTCTTACAGAAAGAACCGATTGAGTGGCCATCTATTGAGCCTACATCAGTGCAGCCCTCAGAGTTGCCCGAGTTAAGAAAAACTGCATTGGTTTGCACCGACGCTGCACCGTGCTTAGACCACGAGCTATTTGAGAAATTCAGCTCCTTATTGAAATTACAACGCGTTCTCGCTTGGGCGAGAAGATTTATAAACAATGCGAAAGCCAAAGCAAATGGTACTCCTCGGAACAATGGTCCTCTTACCGTTAGCGAGCTTCAGGCAGCTATGGAGAAAATACTACTAAAGGTTCAGATGGCACATTTTCCTGAACTATACAACGGGAGCAAAGTTCCTAAACATTTGCGATCCCTTACTCCCTATGTGGACCCAAACTCTGGACTGGTGCGAGTTGGTGGTAGGTTAGAGAACGCCCCTCTCCCCAAAAATTCCAAGCATCCATATTTAATCCCGATTGTGCACGCTTAAGTAGCACGTTCTTAAGTTAATTATTAATTACTAATCTATTATAATATCCTTTGTTTTTATATCATGGGTATAATGTTTTACTATTTACATTCATCTCATTATTCATTAACCTATTCATGCTCAATATTCAATAATCTTAACCCACTATTATTTGATTATCTATTCACTATTCTTTTATTAACTGCATGTTCTTACTCTTTAATCAATGATTTCCCTTGGTCAATCATGGTGGTCGGGATGTCGGAGTTCGAACATAACTTTGATATTAATTCATTATTATTGTTAGTTGTGTAATGTACCGATAAGTAGCGCTACGGGCGTTGTTGTTACTTCAGTGCTCGGTGTACCGCCCTCGTTATTAGACGTAGGTACAGAGGCTCCCGCGACAATATAATACTGCGGCTATAATTATTCTATCAGGCTTAGTAAGCCGTGTTTTGAGGATATTTTCGAGTGCTTATTCTCGTGACATCCATACTGGAATACTTAAGAGGAACACTGCGAGTTGGTTCGTCCTTTCCACTGATTATCTCTGTTGTATTTCCCATATCCTCCCTTATTTCTACATTATCATTATACCTACCCTACGAACCTAATTGTCCTATGCACCTTTACGGTCAACGAGGGTAAGTTGTGATTCATATTTCCCATTAGTAGGTATACCTACAAAACTCCATTAAAATATATACAGTCCACTATTACCAAAATAAAAATATAACTGGGTGGTACCCAGTACCCTGAAAATAACTTTCCTGTCGAAAATTCGCAAATTACCTTCCCATACATGAAAAGTACCAACTCATACCTGAAAATAAGTTACCTGTCGAATGGACTCAAGTTACCTTGTCATACCTAAAAAGTACCGACCAGTACCTGAAAACGAGTTCCCTGTCAAATCTACACAAATTATCGTGCCATACCTGAAATACCTTAAAAGTACCTAGGAACTCGATGTTATAATTTTACTTGTCATGCTGAATATATTAAAATTTTGGCAGCATCGGGATCGAACCTGTGCGACCCTGCTCCCCCATTCAAGACAACCATTTAGACCACTCAGCTACCCGGAGTTGTCCCAACAACGAATCAAAAAAATATCCTTTACCGGCACTTTTGCCCCATGTCCCATTTGTACCAGCCTCCCCTACGAACCTTTTGCAACGCGATAAATAAAATGCCTCTGTTAATTTTTCCAAGCGTAACTAATCCACAATTTACGAGGTGTTTAATTGCATAAGCTCAACATTATAAAATGATGTAATTTCCCTCGCGAAACTTTAGCGATGTGCGAACAATTTAAGTGCTAAGCCTGCAAGAAAAACTTTGACGATTTTTGTAGTAATTTTAAACCAGGGCAAGTTTATAATCTTCTTTATAATTTTTGATATTACTCGTATCTTGTCGGAAAGATTCAAGAATTTTGTGTAATGAACCTTGTAAAGACTAAATATATACCTACATTTGATATTTGTTTACGTTTTTCTGCACGCATAATGAGCATACTATTGGATATTTAAATGATCTGAAATATAATATGCCTTTTTAACGGCCGAAATTAACAGGCCGCGTTGTGATTTTACCATCGGACAAATTTTTCATTGACGAAAATCACTAGATCGTAAAACCATACATAGCCTATAAAAAAACCTAGGTATTCGTATTATATTTCAGAACATTTATTGCATATAAGTGCAATAGTTTCCTCAGAAAGAAAAAATACAATAAAATACAGCCTTTTGTTGAAAGGCTTAAAAAACGTAGTTCGAAGCAGGAGAAAGATTTTGAGCCTACAGAAGAGGATAATTAAATTTTCTAGAACATCGGAAGTAGCTTACTTAGTTGAAGATTAATAAAACCTCAGTTTAGAGTTCATTAACTGAAGTTTAATTTTGAAGGAGAATGCAAAGACTTTTTAATCAGTTTATTGTTTTTCCTAGTTAACTCAACCCCCCTCCGTGCCATAGGTACTTGATCCTTCGGCTAAGGTTTGATTTTCACCTTGAAAAATCGATTTGAGGAGTTTGAGTTTGAGTTGGACATATCAAGAATGATTATACTTGATCACTCACGAGTAGTGTGCTATTTGTATCAATCTCAATCCCTAATTGTAGCTATCTTTTTTTTTTGGTTCAAGGTAGGGTTTTTAGGGGGTGGCTCAGGCACTGAAGGGTTCCAACCCCCAATCCGCACACGTAATTCGTATTCATCGACTGCCCTAATGAGATTTTGATTCCGGGGCAATTGTCGGGTACAGGGCGAATCCCTTGGGACTCTTCTTGATTTGCTGCCTGCATCCCCCCCCATGGCAACCTTTTACCCCCACCTTTCCTCTGCCTCATCAGTAGCCCTTTTTTATTTTTTTCGGGGCGTTAGAACGTTGGTAGTTACAGCCCAGGTTGGGTGAGGTTTGGGCCCCGACAGTCAAGTTTTCACACAGCCAGTGAAAGCTAGGCACCCATCAGGGGAAGATTCACCAAAAAAAATAAAGGGTCCGACAATGGTCGCACTTGACTTTCTCGCAATTTTTATCGAAAATTTTGATTTTTTTTTTACGTGAATAATTTTTGTTTTGTCAGAATTTTACCTTTTTCTAAAAAGTATTTTGCCACACAATGGGCGATACTTATAGGCACCTGCATACCGAATTTCAAACATATCCGTCAAACAGTGAAGTGTCGCTCGACGCGCAAAGTATATGTTTTCTTTTTTGCATGTCACCGTCTTATTTTTTAAGTGAATGAAAATCTATTGAAAATGCCCTTGAAGCATCTATCTGAGACCACTTTCACCAATTTTCAAGAAAATCCGCTGATTAGTGTTGTTGCAAATTTGACCTAACCAATCAAAAACGTGATTTCCATTTTTGGAAAATTTTACCTACGATAATGCCAATATTGGCCCAAATTTTTGGCCCATCTCAAAAAGAATAAAAGTGATCCTGTACCATCTATTTGGGAACACTATTGCGAAATTACAAGGATCTAACTTAATAACTGTAGTGCCAAATCCGTCTTGACCAATCAAAAACGAGATTCTAGTTTTTTTTTCTTTCCTATTTTTGACTTTATTTTGCCTATACTGGCCACAATTTTGAATTGATTGAATATTTCTTCAACAAACATTTAAGTAATGTTATTAGTTCATGGATTTTTGTGAAATTCCGGCTAATACAGTTCATGGGACTAAGATTTTCACGTATGGGCCAATTTTGGCCCACATTTTTGGCCCATATCCAAAACAATAAAACTGATCCTGGAGCACGATTTTAAATTTTTTTTGACACTTTTTTGACAATAGTGGGCGCAATTTTTGATTAAAAATGTGTCTCGGAACTGATTTTAGACATCTATATTCCAAATTTGAGCCAAATCGGTTGACTGGTGTGACCTGTAGCCGCGCTACAGACAAACGGACGTACGTAGGGATATGCGCCCATATACTACCGCCACTCTTACGATCGTTTTTGCATACGAACGTTTTATCGCCACTGGCGGTAAAGCTTATGGCCGATTAACATTGGGCGGTAAGACCCGTAGTTTTGTCAGGAGTACGTATCCTTACATTAAATTAATTGAATTAAATACTTTCACTTAACATTTTTATATCAACTTTTGGAATTTGTTTTTTCATTATCGAAACTAGTTACCGTTATAGCCAAAGACGTAATTAACAGTTTATTTTCGATTTTTGGATCCTCATTTTTGTTACTTTTTGACTTCTGTTATAAAAGTTAGTATTTCAAAGCTCAGTACAACACTTTGGAACCATCAACATACCAAAAAAAAATTAAAATTGAACGAACTGTAAAAAAATCTCAGTTTCGTCCTCCAAGTAGTGGCTTTCTACGAGTCCTTCCCTAGAGCTCAGATATATTCAAATATTTGACCACTGATTGAAGGCAATCTACTTTTTCGTTTCACAAATAAGTTTTACAACATTTTGAAGATATTTTAACATTTATCTGACATCAAATGAGTTCTCTTTTCATTTAAAGATTTATAGTACCTAGATTAAAATATGTGAAAGAGATGTTTGAATTACGCGCCTTGTCGCTCATTGTGAAATGTTTTGGCGACTGGCGCATGCGCTGAATAACAAGAACGTGATTGGCTGCTTTTCAGTGGCGGTAATGCTACGTGAAATAGAAAAGGGTAGTACGCCAAACAGTTTATATCAATTAATACTTTCACTGCACGTATTTTTTATTTTAACCTTTGCAGTTTGTCTTTTCATTATCGAGGCTAGTAACGTTATGGCCAAAAAAGTGATTGGTAGTTTATTTGCGAATTTTGGATCCTTGGTGCGACCGCACTCCCGGAGCGTCTCATAGTCTCATTGCGAGCGGAGGCGCATCTAGAGCGTACACATCATTTTTGTTACTTTTTGACTTCTGTTATTCAAAAGGTAGTAGGTATTTCAAATCTAGGTGCAACACTTTGAAACCACCAACATGCCCAACAGTGTTGCTGAGGGTTGGGGTTGGGGGGGACAAGCCCAGCAACTAGACCCAGTGGCGCCAGATTTTGAAAATCCGGGGGAGGGGGGGGGGCAAGAACTTGTAAACATCAGATATTCCATTTACTTATCAGTCTGATGGGTCTCTGCGCCTCTCAGTGACCCAGCGGCCAAGACATTCGACTTGTGACCTCAGAGGTCTGGATTCTAATCCCGGCGTAAGGAATATTTTCCGCTTAAGTCATGGATGTAATGCCCATGCCCATGCCCATGCACTCTTATTCCGGTTGTGTCCAACTCCCCTGGTGTTATGCCAACCCGGGAAAAACTATTCTGTCTGTTAATGTTTTTTATGTTGAACATTTATTTGTTCTGAAATATTATACCTACCTTGATTGCAAAAATCGATCATAAAGTCACAGTTTCTTTTTAAAATGCAACATTGTATTTCAGAACAAGGACATTTTTTCCCTCAAAAAAAGCCGGGAAAAAATAACGAACAAAATTATACAGGTGTATTTAGAGTAAAGGTGTTATGATTTTTAGTTATTTGACATGATAAAAATAATCGTCCCCCAAATTTCCGGGGGGGGGGGGCAACCTGGACCCTGAACCCCCTCCCCAAGATCGCGCCCCTGACTAGACCGTTTCAAGAACTATCCATTGTGCTCAGCTGGCAGCACTATCAAATATCTACCAGCTTCCCAGCCATAGTGTAAACGATGGGGACCTACAGTTTTAAGTAGTTGGGTTCCGAACCACCACAGCCTCGATATACATTTCACTTGACATGCTGAACATATCAGAGGTAAATGCCGATCAGAAAAACTTTTTGGTAGGATCGGGATCGAACCGGTGTGACCCGGCCCTCACCGCTCCTCAAAATTCTACTATTTTAGTCCACTCGGCTATCGAGACTGACCCAACAGTGTTAGTGAACGAAATGTAAAAAAAATCTTAGTTTCATCTCTTTGACTAGTGACTTTCTATACAAGCTCTACCGCAGAGCTCAGATTATATTCCATTATTTTACCACTGATAGAAGGCGATCTATTTCTTGAACTGACATAATGTTTTATAACAATTTCAAGCAATATTAACATTTATTTGACATTCATAAGAGTTTTCTTTTAAAGTTAAGAAATAGTTGGTATATAAGATGCGAGAGTGAAGTGTTTGAATTGCGCGCCATTATCTCATTCAAAGGTTTGTGGCCAACGGTTCACTGGTGGCCATTGATCTAAATTAAAATTAATTTATAATATAACAGCATGATTATATTATTAAACTGAATTAAAATTATTAATATTTTAAAACCTATATTTTTTATTTGAGGGACATTGGTCTGGCGACTATCATTTCCTTTGTAGCGACAACTTGCGTCATGGCAGTAAGCGCTAGTGAAACATAAAATATTCACCTGGCAGTAAAAACGCGGACAATGTCTATAGGTTCCGCATATGCTTAGCTTATACATTAAACGGGGTGGCGGTAAAAACGGGACAAACGATCGACATGGGTGGCGGTAAGCCATGGAGGTTGCTCTATACGTACGTACGTACGTACGTCGGACGGACATGACCTAAAAACCATTTTTTTGGTATCTAGGACCTCTGAAACGCCTTTTGCAATGAAAATCTCAAAATCGAAATTTCGCACGATAACATAACTTTCTCAGCCCATGTATTACATACGGGCGAGAAAGTAAAAATTCACCATGTTAGGAGTAGATCTAGAACCATGCCGAAGCCTTCCTCGTGATGGGAACTCTCGAAATACTCCCTCACTCCGTCATTGTCTATAACGAACACCTCTCTATAAAGACCGAGCACTACGGCCCTTCCTTTCTCTGCAATGTCTTCCTCTCTACAGCAAACTCTCTGTATAGCGAGCTAAGTTGCACGGTCTTTTGACGATCGTTATAGCGAGACACCACTGTAGACTATCTTGGGCTTGACCAGCCACTGGGGTTCTTGGAAACTATTTTTTTGAATTTCCAAAAAAGGAAAATTTGGATTCACAACCTGAGTGAGGAAAGCAAAGAACGTGGAGTGAAGTGTCCGTAGGGCGCAAACATGTTCATCGAGTTATCCAAATTTGAATGTGTAGCACGTTTTGTAAATATGAAACAAGGAATGCAGCCTTCCAAATTCTTCCCGAGTTTCCTGATTTCCAGCAAAAGGTTCGTCCGGTAACTCAGTGGTACACATGTGAAACTTTTCACAGACATTTTCACTCTTGCTTACCATATGCGAAGTATGAAGGGGAAAAGATATCACAAGTGGTGAGAGTGTGAACACTCAAAAAGTTCATCCCATATGGGGCCGCTGTGATTTGAGGGCCCTCAGCCGCAAAAATGGACGATGCCGTCATCGTTTTTTGACTTCTTCAAATCACCCTTCCGACACTTGATGGGAATTTTTTATTTTTTCCAGAAAAAAAGGATAAAATTGATGTTTGGGAAGATGTTCAGAATGTGGGTGAGAGAACTTCGATGGTCAGAAGTTTTCCTTCTCCACATTTTGGAAAGCTACTTGGATACCTAACAAAATAACGTACCTCTGTTAAAATTATCTCGAAGTTATTTTGAGTACCTAACTTGAAAATTTTTAATCTCTGGTTTGTGTCAACAGGTATACTGAACTTTCACACAGCTGAGTTAGCGGGGGTTACGGATTTCTAACCTCAGCAGCGAATGTGCCAATTTTATGTTCTGATTAGAAAATTGGTGCAATTTTGAAGATAGCCTCTAAGTATTTTCGGGTTCGATTTCCGACAATTTAAAAAGGACTGTAGGTTTCGAAGGTATAAAACAATTGCGGTGTACTAGACAAGGCCTTCCAAGGTAACGTAAGTTGGCAGAAGGGGCGACTTCGCAGGTGGCATCACGGCAGATTTCATAGCGTGAGAGCTCGCAACTTTAGCGCAGTCTTAGAACACCCATGGCTTACTGTGCGCTGCCTTCACAAAGCAGCTTCTTACAGTACTGTTGCTCACCGCAGTTTTCGGAGTTCTAAAACACTAACCAACTAACTCCGGATTTTATCACTTCTTAAAGTACACTTTAGTGCGATTGCACTTGTTTCCTTGCAGAAGTACTTGTCATAAGCTAAACATATGATAATAATCTGTTCGTTAGATACTGAAAGTCAAATTTTCATCCTCAATTGGTTAAAATTTCTTCTCTGTTTATAAGAGCTTCAATAAAGTGAAGTTTCTACATAAAAATCCAAAGAGGTGGGTACAAAAACATCACCAAAAAATAAAAGCATAAAACATCCAAATTGGCTACTTCCTCTTTGCGTTTTCTTCCTGTTGAAGGTTGTTTGGTTCTTTTTGAAAATCTGATTGAATTGAGGAACCACTTGACTGCGTGGAGGTTCCCAACCCTTACTTCACTTCCGGCGGAAATGTGGCCGATTTTTCCAACCCCTCTCTAGTCCATCCTCAAAAGATTTTCCTACTCCACAATTTGTTCAAGCATCGTAGCGAGGTGAAGTGCCATAGGATAGTAAGTAGGTACTTAGCGGTTATTATTTTGTTTCCTTTTTTTATTAAGAGGACGCTATACCTGACGATGCATTTTTTGCCACCCATAAGATTAACATTGCGAGCGGCGATTCATTTTCAAGGTTTACCCTTGGTTAGAAAGACACAAAATTTTGTCTGTACCTAGCCCTAACAATGTTCTAGAGAGTGTTCGAAGCAGATTTCCCAATTTCTCACTGGTTTCTTTTATTGCAACTGTTTTGCAAATGCTAGCATAGCATACCTCAAGAAAAGTGCTGTATCTCGAAAACCAGTAAAAAATGGGAAATCTGCTTCGAACACGACCTAGAACATTGTTAGGGCTAGGTACAGGCAAAATTTTGTGTCTTTCCAACCAAGGGTAAACCTTGAAAATGAATCGCCGTTCGCAATGTTAATCTTATGGGCGGCAAAAAATTCACTGTCAGGTATAGCGGACCCTTAAGCTAAAAATATTACCTACAGAAGGATTCGAACCGAGACCTGTACTATTACATTACCTACTCATGAGGCTACGTTGTAATTTCACGATCGAGTTAATTTTGTCACCAAAAAATTGTCCAAAATTAACCGATCGTGAATCACAACATAGCCTCATGAGTAATGACGTTAAAAAGACATATTATATTTCAGAATATTTAAATATCCAATAGTTTTCTCACAAAGTTTGAATTCGGAACGTAAAGAAATAGCGAATGTACAGCCTTAACATTTTTTTACTCAATTTTGAAGGTGCACTCACTTTTTTTTACCAAACAAGAAAAGAAGTGAACTGTATTGATGATATAACCTTTCAATACCTATGCGAAAGTAAGCAAACTCTGAGGAAAAAAAGTTTCCTTTGATTGGGGAAACTTCTCGGCGCAATTTCATCATGCCTTTTTTGACTAAACCTTTTCATCCTTTTTTCCTCATTCCAATAAAGGGACAGACTTTGAATCCTTACACAAACGCTCCTCTTCCCCCACAAAGTCATTCGCCATCCGCCCCCCTAGGGCTTTTTAAACGCATCAGTAATTTCAGAACCCCATGTGCAAAATGATTTACTGGGACGTGTCTTACTTTATATAGCCTAAAAGTCTTGCCTAATGTTCACAGGTTTTATAGCTGAGTGTTATTCTTGGTTGTTTGAGGGCTGGAACACACCGGTTCGATCCCGATCCTACCAAAAGTTTTTCTGACCAGCGTTCACCTCTGATATGTTCAGCATGTCAAGTGAAATGTGTACCAAGATTGTGGTGGTTCGGAACCCACCTAAAACGTGGCGGTATTTGGTACTGCTGCCACCAGAGGGCAATAAGATAAATCGGTTCGATAGGAGACACTATTGCTATAGTACATTTTAGAGACTAGGTGAAATAGACAAGTCCTGAGATTTATTTCTTTTTAAAGTCAGAGACTACAGAAAAGTCTGTCTAAAAGATAATGCCGTAAAGATTTCCAACAGGGATTTCAAGATCCTCGGAAATTGCAACTTTCTAACGAAGCAGCAACAATTATAGAACTCCCGAAACAAGTTTTAACAAACATCAATCAAAGAATTTCAATGAAATTGAAGACCTGATTTCAATTAATCCTATTTAATCACTCTTTGAAATTGAAAGTAAAGTCTCGAAAAACAAAAAACCCGAAAGAAAATACTAGGTATTTCTACCGAATTCAGTTCTCTAAATTTACCTCAGAGAATATTCCTAAGAAACAGGAACGACTTTTTATGTTTGAATGTAGAACGCGATCATCTTAGAAATATTTGGTCGTATTAATTATTTAAGGTGGAATAATTTGTATTTAGAATAATCATGGTAAAGAAGTTTTGTCTGTAGCCAAGAAAAACAACCAAGTATTAAGGGCTCAAAAGAACGTGGTACTAGAATGATTTTTTCATCCCATTTATTAATATCTTTTATATAGGCACAGTAGCCTCTCCCTATAACGTAAGGGGATATTTTCTCCCTATAAAGAGAGTTTGTTATAGAGACGATTTCTAAATGAGCCACGGTCTGTTAAGGCCCTGTTGCTATCGATCGTTATAGGGAGGTTTTCCTTATAGAGAGTGATAACTGTACCTACAAAAGGATCCACCTTTAATTAAATATTTAAACTAAAGTATTGAATTGAAAGCTGTCGATGGGGAAATCTCTGGGGGGTTAATCAAGCCTCCCTTCCGTTTTCCCCCCTAGCAAAAAAAGGGGGGGAACTGACGTAGACAGTCTTATAGAGAGCTAATTTAAAAGTTTTTCTGTTTTGTATGGAGTTAAGGTGGCTTTCACTAGGCCAGTTTAACGGGTAGTTAAATGTAGTAACGCATATGTTTAGCTTATGGAAAAAGGCTAACCACCCTATAAATCTCATTCTTGGATGGTTTGAAAGTTGCGATTAAGGGTCCGCTTTACCTGACGGTGCATTTTTTGCCACCTATAAGATTAACATTGCGAGCGGCGATTCATTTTCAAGGTTTACCCTTGGTTGGAAAGACACAAAATTTTGCCTGTACCTAGCCCTAACAATGTTCTAGGGAGTGTTCGAAGCAGATTTCCCATTTTTTTTACTAGTTTTCGAGATACAGCACTTTTCTTGAGGTACGCGATGCTAGCATTTGCAAAACAGTTGCAATAAAAGAAACCAGTGAGAAATTGGGAAATCTGCTTCGATCACGACCTAGAACATTGTTAGAGCTAGGTACGGGCAAAATTTTGTGTCTTTCCAACCAAGGGTAAACCTTGAAAATAAATCGCCGCTCGCAATGTTAATCTTATGGGCGGCAAAAAATGCACCGTCAGGTACCTATAGCGTCCTCTTAACTAAACATATGCTTGGTGTATTTTTATAATGTATCTGACCGTTAAACTGGTATGGTCAAAGCTACTCCTATAGGGAGGTAGGTGTTAGTTCCTATATACCGTTTGCTTTGTAAGAAAAATCTAGTCGTTAAAACTTTTCGATAGGAGACACTATAGTACACTTTAGAGAAGTGATGAAATCCATTCCTAAAGTCAACTTTTTAAAAAATTCCCATGTATTTTGTTTCTTCTGATTCAAGACCTATACATTCTACTAGTTATCATATAGTAAGAAAAACAGCGTCGCCCATGACGTCACGTTATTCAACAGCTCAAGATCAAAGAGATTGGTCCTTCATCATCTGACGTCATCGGGAGACCTATTGGAAGTATAGGAAAAGCGAAATAAAACCAACATTTTTAATATACGTCATTTATTCTTTTCAACACTAATATCTCTAATAAATGAATAGGTAGGTACGTTTAACATTAAATCTCCTATTCATCGTCAGAAAATAAGGAAAATTAAAACAAAGAAAACGAAATTTTTACATGAAATTGGTGTTTTAGGATTTTTTTTTGAATGAGACTACTAAGATGTTATGAAGATGCCTATTATTTTTATTATAAGAACAAAGGTTTGCATGGCGTCAAATATAGGTACGAGTAGGTATAGCCTGATCAGGTTGGTAATGGGTTCTGATTTTAAAAAAATACAGATGTATTACATTCCAAAACCAAGAAACATATGATAATTTATGTTAACAATCGTCAGTTTTTTAACCGGTTACGTTTCAATAGACCCAGATCAGCAGCATCATTTTAAATTTGGATGCATTATTGCGTTTTAGTACCCAAATTGACTCATACAAGTACCAAAAAGTTCTGACAGCCGTAACAGTTGAAAAATGAGATACTAGGTGATTGTGAATGACATTAACTTAGAATTAACTTAAAATAGGAAAATTATTAAAAAGTTATTAAAAAAATTAAAACTAGTAATACTAAGGGTAAAAATTACAGGCAATAAAATCAACAGTAGCAATATGAAAACAAAATAAAACGCTTTAGATTCTTATTTCATCTACTTTCGGAACCTTGTCTAAAAACAACGAAATTAAATATATAAGAATAGGTACTAATTGCCTGTGAACAATTCTAAGGCTGGATTGCACCATCCTCGATTAAAAAATAAACTCCCGTTAAATAAACACAGAATTTAACGGAGGGTTAAGTCTCAACCAAGTAGGGTGGGATCCAGCCTGAGTTTCGGTTTGACTTTTAACGTACACCCACAACAAGATGACAGTAAGAAGATGGAGGCATTGTTCTCAAAAAAGATGGAGGTAAAAAAGACGTATTATATTTCAGAACTAATAGCCATCAGTTATCTCTGAAAATAACCGAAACAAATAAGCAATGTATATTCCGGCTTAAACTCTTTTTCAAAGTCATCCTGCATAAGTGTTAGGTTATGAAACTCTTATTATCACTGATGTTCATGGCAACCACTTAAAACTAAGCTATAAAAAGGTAAAAAACAATTTTGCTACTTAAATTAAATTCAAACCTAAATTTTAAGTTAATAATAAGTATAACAAAACAGGCAATACAAATCGTGCCCACGACATTTTTCATCATGTTGAACAGCTAGTATAGGTGCCTATAGGGTAAATTAGTAGGTGAACTTGAGCACTATGCCTGATATACCTAGGTATACGCGTAAAAATTCGATTCACTTTTTAAGGTGGGACAGAAAAAAGTAACTACCTAGGTCTAAGGCCTAAGTGATAAAATCGACCTTCAATATTTTTGTCCAGGTAGGAAAAAAAGTGATGACTGCCTAAAATTATTTCATTGAATTTTCACTTCATAATGTCTCATTCTTTTTTTAAGGGTTGTTTTGAATAATTTTCAACTAAAATTTGACTAAATTGAAAAACAGGGGAACATAGGGAATACATTTTCGTTACAAAGCACCACATAGACAATTTTTGAAAGTTAATATGAAAGTCTGAACACTCTGAACATACGTTAGGTATACATAGGTATACAATCAATCTTCAACCATCAGAAAATAAAAACTTAAATTGAAAAATGATTCCTTTGTTGATGAAGGAATATTTTCCGTTACTAGTTAATTCCTACATATCGAAACTCGATTGACACTGGTAATTGCACCATAATCTGTCGCAACTCTCGATCGATAATATCGAAAGTTTATTCTATGGTAACCGTTGTTTCTTTCTATGGTCTTAGTTTATTGAACAAGTGAGAGCTGCATTTGATTGTTGTATGGATTTGGTTTATAAACATTCCTCAGCACGTGGCACTACCTTTCACTTGCGTTACTTCAAGATGGCCGCTATACATGGGGTATATGAGAACTAGCAAGATGGCCGCTATACATGGGTATATGAGAACTAGCAAGATGGCCGCTATACATGGGTATATGAGAACTAGCAAGATGGCCGCTATACATGGGTATATGAGAACTAGCAAGATGGCCGCTATACATGGGTATATGAGAACTAGCAAGATGGCCGATCTTGGTGGTACACTTACCAGTGCCAATCGCTTATCGTATTTCTACTTTTATAAAAACATTTAAATGCAAAACATAGAAAACGTACAAAAGCTATACAAAGATGGTTCATGAAAAATGGCAATTATTATTGATAATACGTTATAATATACATGTATTAGAAGTAATGTATACACTTTGTGCGCTGCGTAAAAACAATCTTAACGCTAGTCAGTTATTTGGAACCGGAGTGTGTTCGAACAACTCATGTTCACTTGTCGCATTTTTTGGGGTCGGAAACCTTTTATTATTAATATCACTTGTAAAAAATGTGAGTTCTATAAATCGAAAAAGAAGACTTCAATAGGTCTTTTGTCTGTGAATGAAAAGGGTCCAACTACAAGTTCATATGTGGGATTAAATGATTTTTATACATACTATTGTTCTATAAAATTTGATCATAATTTAAAGTGAACATTAGGTATGTTTTTCCGACGACTGGAAGACCAGTGAGGTGAAAATCTTATTGATGTCTAATTGACGTCTAACAGATTGATCAATAAGTACAATACCTGATAATACTCAAAGGCAATTTGAAAGATGATGATATTTGCGGAAAAAAATCTACGTGTTCCTAATTTATCACAACTCGTTAAAATTTAATTTTCAGGGTTGATGCAAAGAAAATTGAATGTAAAAATATGAAAACGTAATTGGACCCTTAGCACACCGATCGAGGTATAAAATTATCATGATGGTTCTCTAGTCTTCTTTATATGACAAACCATATATCATTATTGGCTTAGCCCGTTCCCACACAATGGTTATGTTTTTTTTTTAATTCTTTACTATTAGTCCTTTTTTGTTTCTTAAAAAATGAATGAAGCCTGCCCACTGTATGCTGGCGATTTTTGTGGCATATTTTTTGAGAAAACTACTGGATGTTGAATTTTCAGTCATTTAAGATTTAATATAACCGTCCGGAACTGGTGCCGATCAGAATGGTTCGATCGTAAAATTACCCAAGTAAACTGCTAAGTGTCTGAATGGTAAAAAGACATACCAGAACAAAATAAATCGGTACCTAACCGTTTTCTTTGAAAATGGGACATAACGGTCAACCTGGATATTTTCCCTGCTAGTGAGATTGGCCTGAACTGGCAATTGATCTTTAATCCTTCAGTCCCTAAAAGTCAAAGGTGGGACCGGGCTAAAAACACATATTTTAACAGAAAAAATATAAAAAATATTTAAATCCTTGAATTTTAATTAAAAATAGATTTTTTATACTTCTAGGTATATACCCTTATTATCGGCCTTGTTTAGAAAATTGTAAAAAAGGTAGACAAGTTAAATGTTATTGATTCACCTATTTATAAAGGTGGTAAATTATTAATATTTATTGTATAAATACGAAAAGGACACCGAGGATAACATTTTATGTTTAATAACCCTGATATTCGGTTAAGTAGTTTATTATAAGAATATGATGTCTATTGAGCTTTAACTCACTTTTATATTATTATATAGCGACAGTAAATATTATTATGAAAGAAGCCAAGATTTTGCTTTATCTGGTGGAATCAGCATCCTACATATCTCGCGAGAAATGTATTTACATTCATATACTGCTCATAGACAGTGCTGGAAACTCTACTCTGGGAATTCGAGAATAATAATAAAATAATAATAATAAAAAAAAATTTGGGTAGTATTCGCGGGACACCGGACATGTAAACAGATCTGTGGTGTACACGTATCCTAGTTCTCCACGCCGCCACCAGACGGCAGTTAATTCGAAGTGTTTCGCGAATTCCTTTTATTTTTAATCAAAAACTGTGGAGGATCCATTGAAACAACATGTAAACAGATCTGTGGTGTACCACGTATCCTAGTTCTCCACGCCGCCACCAGACGGCAGTTCATTCGAAGTGTCCCGCGAATTAAATCTTCGAAAAATTAACCAAGGTCATAGCTAATACCCAAATTGAAACTCGTTATTCGTTGACGACATGTTAATGGTGCTTATATTTCAGAGCAAATAGTTCTCCGAACATGATCCATAATTTCGATTTTTTTTGGTATTTTTCTTTGCATAAATAAAGGGAGTCGATAAATAGAAAATGAAATGTATGGAAGAGCACGATTTTCAGAGAGCCCTTGAGCTGCTGCCATCAAGTGGAGTAAAAATAAAAATTCATCCTCACGAAATTCGTGGAAAAGATAGCAAGAAGTCAGCAGTGGGGGACTTTTTATTTTTCTCGTTAGATTTCTGTTTAATTATTTTTTATAGTGCACCTGAAAATCAAATATGACCTGCGAACGATTTTTTATATGTTTTTCAGTGATATACTACTAAAAAATAACAATAAATAATAAAATAAATTCATGCACACAATTTATTCTTTCTCACCCTACTAAGTACCTACAGCCGGACTACTCTAAAGGTTTTATAAAAATCTCTTGTATATATATTATAGTTTTCTTCGCTACATTTAGATATAAATTCTTCAATGGAAAAAATTAAAGAAGAAAATACGGATAAATTAAAAATATATGGCTAACGCTTCATTAGAAACCTATAATTAAAGGGAATTCTGGGGTATTTGAGAAAAATATTTTTATTTTTTTTTTAAATTAAAAGTAGATAAGTTCATTTAATTGGGTCTTATGGACTGGGACAATAACGGTCATTTTTGACTACTGCGAACCACGTATGTATTTTTTTTCTACTTTTATAAATTTCTTCACACAATCGAACCCCTATTAGGAAGTGTTGAGAAATCGTAACTGTTTTGGGCATTTAGTGTTTTCTTGCAAAAATATATTTCCCCCTGTATACGATCTCATAGTCTTTGTACTCCTTCGCCATCAGAAATGCTCTGTTTTTATTGCAACATTTACCCTAATTTACAATAAATAACTAAATTGACTCATATAAAAAATAACAGAACTAATAAGAAAAAAAAAAGAATAGCAAAGATTGAAATAAAAAAAAAATATATTGATGACACTCATCGATCGCAGGTCAATGGCGGTTGTCGTAGCAGTACCAGTGCCAAAGTACATAAAAAAATATATCAAGAAGTTAGAATTTCAGGACGTACCTAAGCAAAAAAGAATTGTTCCCTCGAGTAGGTTTTTGAAAACAGGTTTTTATAAACAAATCCTGGCTATGAGCAGTTTTTTTACAATCACTGAAAATCTTGGCCCTCTAAACCAGCATATATAAAATAAGCCGCCCCTCAGCAGTCGATGTTGTTCTTTTCTTCCTACATTAATTTTTTTTACGCAGGCCAATTAGTGACGATTATTATTCACCATTGGCATGTTTTATATTAATAAACAACATTGGTAACTGACGCGAACATGGTATTCACCTCCTCGTGTACGATGTAGTTCATGTTGTTATTTCTCCATTTTTCATGTTCCCAAAAAGCAATAATCTTAAACTTAAGACAATTCACACGACATTCACACAGTGGACTTTCATATTGGAATAGCTATAGGTAGTAAACATTTATTAAACAATTAATATTAATGGAAAAAGACAAGTTCATTCCACTTCTATTAGGATTAGAAAAAACGATATATCTCATGCAGGACGAATTCACTTGGGACAAATTTGGGTGAAAGGGTTAACAAACATTGAACATCTACATCAACTTTATTTAATACCTAGCCGGTTATTTAAGAAAGAAAAAATGACTGCATATTATATAGTTGCAGGGATTACCACTTATAAATTTTCAATATTCAAAAACAATCTAGAGAAATTGAAGTGGTATCAAATTGTCGTTTTCATTTTGAATATATTACATGTTTTAAGTTACGTAGGTACATCTGTAGATTCTCTCAATTCTATCCTAAACAGTGATACAAGATCAAACTATTTTTTTCATATACCTATAGTCTAACACAGCAGGTAGTGAAGTGTAGCCTATGTATTAATAATTATTATATTGATTTTATACTGAGTCATAATTTCAGAGGTAGAAGCGAAACCATGAAAATGGCCGTCGTCCGTTTTAAAATGTTCCTAATAGCGTTTTCTTTTGAACTAACAGGCTATCCATTGTTATTGGACCCAATTTCACACTCATATCGGGGAATAAATGTGCGATCAATTTAAAATGCGGGAATGCGTTCTTTAAATAATTATTGGAATATTATTTTCAAGTTTTACAAAATTTCAACATATTTCGAGGTCGACGATTGTTTTCCGAACAATCGCAAACCGAGTGAAAAAAGATAAGTACATCTACGACGTTTGGAATTTTATTTTTAAGCAAGGGATACTACGAAAAACTGTGGGGGTCAATTGTAGGTATTTAGCTAAAAAAAAAGATAAAAGTGTGTCAAAGGTCCCTCACACCGTCCATTTTACCAGTTTAACCTGCAGCCTAAATACCCATTATTGGTGTACACAAAAGAAAACGCTACAATTTTTAATAATCTAACCAGAAACGTAAACACGTCGGAGTTTCAAAATTTTTCTAGCGCGACCGCGATAATTATTTTCGAATTAAAATTTTCTCGTGATATGGTTTGTTGTATGGAATAAAAATTAAACTATTTTATAAGAGCTTAACTTTTCAGTAGTGATGCAGATAATTTGAAGATATTGCAATAGGTACCGATGACCAATAACATAATGGGTATATCACCATTCCCATCGGAGAAATAGAAATAGCATTCCATTGTCAAATGTCTAAAAATGAGGTTTCTGTTTGTACCATGATGTGACATAACTTTTTTAAACATTTATAACTGATAAAAATTATTATTTGTAATTTGTTTATGTTTTTGTACATGAAGGTATTATTTCAACAAAAACAATACATACAAGATTTCGTTTAAATGAATCACATATGTACTTTCTATTTTGTACAAAATTGTTTTGGAGACGTTTTGAACGTGTTGCTTTGAACAATTGGTTTTATATTAACCTTCCGTTAATCAGAGGCGCAGAATAGGGAAATGTGAATAAAGAAACAAACGACCGTTGGAAGCGCAAAAAGGAACCATGCATTTAATAATTTTTAGGGTTTCAATATTTTAAAAATAGTTACGGCAAAAGATGCGATGCTATATGATGCTTTTAACGAAATTTTCTGACGAAACTGCTCTATATGTATTTTTTCTGAAATATGATATGTCATTTTAGTCAAAAACTATTTTGATATGATTGTTGTTATCGCAATTTTACCATAAGTCTCCGGCGTTAAAAAGGCATATTCTACTTCAGCACCCATCAAGCAGTTTCATCGAAAAAGCTTCACCAAACAGTATTGTGTCTTTAGCTGTAATAAATAGCCAATTACTGACAATTATTGTTAACAGGATTGCAATAACTATTTCATCTATAAGTCATGAATTTCCTATAAAAAAAATTATTCTGCGCCTCAAATTTGTTTTGTACTAAAGGTGTGGCAGGATAGTTCAAATTACAGTAACCGTTCAGCGAGAACAAATTCACCTATACTTTTGCCAAACAGTCTGTAAAGTGAAAATTGGCACGTTCAAAAACCTGTAAAAACATAAAACACTCACCAACAAATAAATGATTTTGTTTCGGAAAACAACGAAGTATAATCTGATAAATTTAAGATAACTGGAATTGCCTACACTTATATTGAGGAAATTTTGTATTTTTTTTTCACTAATCTCAAGAAGAGCATGCGTAACTACAGCTGGTACAGGAAGGTTTTTTTGTACAGAACTGATCAAAAAACCGATTTCTCTCGATATTTTTAACGTTTCAGACGTTTTTTTTGTCGGCTGTGATTCTCCATTGAAATTGATCAAAAGTTCTTTTTACTGTCTGCCCAGCTGGTTTTACGACCATAAAACACCTAAAAAGCACCACAATAGAAATAATGGTACTGAACAAATTGTCTACAACATTTATTTTTGATTTCCTACGGTAGTCCACTGCTACGAAGTTGAAAGTAAACATTCACACTTTTCTTTAAATTATACGAGAGCGTAACACAACACAGGATCAAATAACGTTTCCTTTAGCTTCATTTGATGCCTCTTGTTACTGATACATGTTCAAGTACTTTACCATAGAAGTCGTTACTAAAACATTTAACCATGCAAGGGACACCAAATTAAAATTAAATAGTAGTTATTATAACATGAACAACATTAATGAAATAAATAATTTAAAACGTCTCGTCATTTTCGCAAAACTAACTTAGTATCGGTATCGGTGGGATTTTTTATTTTTACCGATTGAAGCTAATTTGCAATAGGCCAAAAGATTTTTCTTGAGGCCTTGCTTGACAAGATGGGTTCTTGTGTTGGCCAATCACATAAGTACCGGTTGGCGTGTAATACAACGCAAATGTATGCACTACACCCGGAATAACTGTCGCTCCAGCAGTGAGATTACCGTACAACACAGAAATATTGCTGCAACGTTTTCGCAAAAAGATATTTTCTTAAACACGACCAAAAAATTCCAATAAGTCATACATCTCTCCTGTAAGTTACCTATAGGGTTGTGAGCAAAGGATTCGATCGTAATGATGCAGAAAACGAGAAATTATAAAGCTGAGAGATTTTAGAACATTTTTTGTAACGTAGAAATAGCAATATTGTAGCGATATTAGAGGTATTCTAAAATATTTGAATTTAAATAATATACGTTATGTTGTACGGATCGTTGTGACATCTGGAATTGAAGCCAGACTTAATGTCTAGTCGCCAAACAGCAAGATAGCTAGTACGAAGGTCAAAAACCCAACGGCTTCTATCGGATTGGCAAACACAGTACTATGGAACAAAAAATAAATAGTTAAAAGCAATAAACACTTATCACTTTGTCTTATTACTACGGTAGTTATTACAATAAAGTAGTTATTTTTCTTAACCTATGGTATATGTCTACATCTAAACATATTATCTCGAACAGCAGAAATAGACTTACCCATAAACAGCAATCTGGATAGGTGATGCAATCTTGCGTCTATTGGTGAAGAGTCGAGCCTTCTGTCTTCTCTCGAAGTTTCGCCGTCATTTTTCTGATGACTATAAGGGGGACAATATTCAAGATAACTCACCGACAATATCACCCAAATACACGTTTCAGGGAACCTGAGAAACAGGTAGCGTAGAATTAAGGGGAGGGAGTATTATGTACGAGAAGTTCATATAATTCATCATTTTGGGGCGGAAAACGTCTCGCCGTATTTTTCGAGCATGACATTTCTGCTTCGAATCTTTCGTTCGAATTTTCCACAAAGATATTGAATCATATGAAGCAGTCCGTATTACAACTTCGCAAGTGACAGGGAACTGGTTCTAATTTTAAGGTGAAACAGTTAATCAGTCAATCAAATATCAAGCGGGAACTAACTACATGGTACATTCAAGTAATCTAGGGCCAACTACAATACCATTCGAACCATTCACAATTTAGGGCGCCAAATTTATTTAACTTCATAATGAAAGGGGTTGCGGGATAGAGGGTCTTTGGTGAACTCTGTTCAAGAGGGGATGAGTAGTCCAGAATCATGCCTGACAGTTGAACCCCCAATCAATGAAGCCTAGGTGTCCATTAGGGCTGAATACACCCAGGGCCGGGCAAGATTCACCAGAAGAAATCTAGACCCTGGGCCTTGGGCATATAGGTCAATGTCCCGCCATTGCTCTAATCTGGCCTACTACAGAAATTTTTAAGTTACTTAAAACTCTTTCAAAATAATTTCAGTGGCATCCCCTTCATAAACTCATCCTAAGGACCACCCCTTTCCCCCTTCACCCTTTTTTTTTACGCCCAACGCCTCAACATACAATACAAACTCCTACTCTACAGTTTTAAATCCTATTTCTTATAGTACCTACAAGTATGACATACTCTGAACCTTGCGACTTCAGAAGTTCACGACATGTTGAAACTTCACCCAGCTTCGTTATTCAAAAAGAAAAACAAACTTAGCCAACTTTCTAAATACATAGCAAGCAGTTACCAGCATTCGAGCAAGTCCTTGACATTTCCGAATGTTCAACTATACCTAAAAGTCCTTATGGGAACTACGGTTAACAAAAATGATATTAATAGGTATGATTCAAATGTGTTATTATGTCCTTGAACAATTTTTTTGAGTCTATATCACTTTCACACAAAGGGACATTTTGAAATACACTTTGTTGTTGTTAATTTTTCTTCCAGTTGAAGTAGTAAGATCTTCCATAGAGCTCTTTTCCAACTGCAGTTTTTTTGAGAAAAACGGAAGAAAAGGAACTCAAATGAAAGTATAAGAAGACATGATTTTCGAATGAAATGGATTTCGACTCTCAGAAAATACACAAAAAAAACCTTTTCAGAACAAAAACAAATAAAATAGATCTAAAACAAATAAAATAAACAATAAGAAACGATAAAAGAATAGGTGTCATAAAAAGCCATGTTAATGAAGTTATTCTATACTTAGTTGTAACACAATGGAACACATATTGGATTGCTGAACTCCTAGACATCTGCAATACATATCTGGGATATTTCTTAGCACAAAATCATGTAATTGAAAAATGATTTTCAGGGCCTGATCAACTGCAAGTTTCCACGAAGTCTGTAAGTACGGATACATGCTTAATATTCCAGGGTTTAAGACTGAATATAAATATCCAATAGTTTTCTCACCAAATCTGAAATCGGAACTTAAAAAAATAGCGGGTGTATGGTGGCCCTTAACTGAGATATGTAATACTGTTAAATAGAATTGGGTTTCATACCTAAGTTTAAAACGACGAATAGGTATTTTTATTGCTGCAGTTACTTCATATTAGGCGTCAGAGAGGTTAGGTTAAGATGTAGGTGTAGTTACCGAAACGTGAACATATTTTTACACACAAGTTGAATTGTTTGAAAATGAAATTTTGTAAAAATACGTTTCTAATGGCTGATGGCAACTACACTGGAAAAAATAAACAAATTCAAACAAAAAATTTGGAATATTAAGCAGGAATACATACTTTTGATGTTACTTTATGAGCTCATATGTGGGTCTCTTACCATTCCAACCATTTTGACTGTTATGGGTGGAGACTCATGAGGTCCTTGGTGTAGCAGAGAGAAAGCGGTTTCACGAAGTGAATGTCGGTGACGCTGCAGTGGGGGCACGAGATCGCGTGGCAGTAGTCGCTGAAATTTTTCAGCCTCTGGTGTGGCGGCAGAATTTGCTTCTGACAGTTGTTGCACTGAAAAAGAAGAAAAATTCCATTGAAGGATAGAACGGGAACCATTTGCCATTTTTGCGATTTTCTGGCATTAACGGCAGCTATTTTTGACCTATCGAAAATTCCTTCAAAGTGTACCTTGGCCGTAATTTCACACAGGTCCATACCAAGTTTCATCAAAATCGGATGAACGGTATAGGCTCTTGAGGAGGAAATGGACGGACGGACGAACAACCTTTTTCCAGAAACCACTTTTTTCGATTCAGGGGACCCTCAGGATAATGGGAAACCTAAAGTCTCAATTTCAAATTTCTTGCCATACTTATATGGCTAGCGAGAAAGTAAATAAAGGGTCCGACAACAGTCGCACTTAACTTTCTCGCCCAGAATTATTTTTTTTTTTTTTTGGGTTTTTTGAAATTTTTTTGCGGGCGTAATTTTTAAGCAATTGAAAATCGGTTGACCCACGAGCATCTATCTGAGATCACTCATACCAAATCTCACGTCTGTCATTTTATTACTGTAGTCCCAAATGCGTTCCGACCATTCAAAAACGTGGTTTCTCATTCTCAACTCATTTTCGACACTTTTATTCAAAACGAAGGCAATGAGTCAGCACTTGTACTTTGCTTACGTCCAAATATCTTTTTTCATTCGGCTATTTTAGCGGACATAAACTACGTAATAATATTTGAGCCGTAAATTCAATGTTAAAGACCATCAAAAGTCCTAGAAGTTAGAAAAGAGCTTTCAGTGGTGAGCTTTTTATAGTTTTCAGCAGGTAGAGACGTTCCTTACAAAGCTCGGACTACGAAAATAGACGTGCTTGCAAAATTTGAAAAGGTTTGGCGGTCTTTTTAGGCTGATGGTGCGTTTGAAGATTAACGCATGTAGTAATAAAACAATAATGGTTCTTACAGATGTGTTTTATGGATTGTGCTGGATTGGGTAGTTAAGTGTTTACGACAGGGCGCCACTAGTTGTACTCTCCCTGGATTGGCCAGTTTAATGGTTTTAGGGAAACCGGAATCACTAAGAAGCTTTGCAGTCTCTACCGTTTGAATTATACGGTCATCCTCAGAACCCGAAATACAGGTTTTCGTATATTGTAAAGACTGCAGATCGTTAAACGGTCTACTTTTTATTGAAATTACTCTACAGCTTCCTAGGCTGAATTTCACCACCTCACAATAGTGCCTCCGAACGATCGAATTGATATCTTATCGTTAAAGTAGCCGCATGAAAGTACTCGTTACCGCTAATGCACGGATAATCTACCCGAAAGCTAACGATAAGATAAGGGTGCTATCGTCAGGAAAGTTAAAGTCGCAAATTTTTTTAACGATAGAATAACGCTATAATGTACATAAAGCCTAAGGCTGAATTTCACCACTTTCCCGATAATGTCTTTTAACGACAGGATTTAACGAACGGATTTAAGTTATAGTATATTTAGCTTACGACAAATGCCTTGCGCTTGCACTTGTTTCTCTGCGATCGCACTTGTCGTAAGCTAAAAAACATACGATAACGTAAATCCGTTCGTTAAATCCTCTCGTTATAGACACTATCGGAAAGTGATGAAATTCAGCCTTAGTCTTATTGGGACTGTTTTAGCCCTGTCAGACTGGATTCTCCAAATTCAATACCATACAACAAGCTCATTGAACCATACCTAATTTAAAGCAAAAGGAAATTCTGTCCCTGACAAAACTTTTAGTTACCAAAGCTAGGAAATCAAACTTTCTACTTAGGAAAGCCACAGATCAGTTGATGCCAAGACAAGTGCGGGGAAGGCGTGCGGCAGAAAACCGCAACTCGAAACAGAGCCGTCTCTATAAGCTAAATTACAACATATAGCTTACCCTAGCAGTTAAAACAACTAACTTTACCCCGCAAGATTTCACGCCTCAACTCACAGAGTTAGTTGGGAATCCCACCGATTGTTTCCTAGGCTCAGCTGGGTTAATACCTGCCATCTTCTATTCCCAAGTCACCGAAATAGGGTTAAAAGGGCATCTACATCGTGTTTGTTTGCGTTTTTTCTGCACACTTTATGAGGAACCTATTGGATATTAAATTGTTCTGAAATATTATATGCCTTTTTTTAACGTCAGAAACAATTTTTTTGCTGATCGTAAAATCACCACACAACCTGTTAAAGACACATTAAGTATTATATTTCAGAACATTTAAATTTCCACTAGTAGGTACATGGGCTGAGAAAATAATGTTGTAGTCGGAATTATACCGCTATTGTGAACTGTTATGGGACATTAAAGTGGCCTTTAGCAGCCCTAATGGTGGATTTAGTTATTACGGAATTTTTTTGTCCAAAAGTGTTCCCCTGTAAGTTAAACATGGGTGAATAAAAATTTCAACTGAAACTCTGGCACCAATATTTAACTAACAGATAAACACTTCGAGTGAAGAAAATGAACTTACCCTAAGTCGCTCACAGCAGCAGGGCATAGCAGCGAAAATATCGTAGCTGTACATCGTCCCCAGCACCAGCGAAGATCCGTCCCAGAGGTTGGCGCAGTACATGCAGGTAAGCCGCCGGCCAGCCCCGCGGCCTTCCAAGCAAAACAGGCACACTGTCGACAAGTAGTGCGTCCGCCCTTCCAGTTTTACCTGAAAAATAAGCAGCATCGAAATGAGGGGATTTGTTAAGAGGAGAGTATACCCTTTCACGTATCATTTGCGAAAAACCACAGATCTCTATCGTTATTGGTTGCTTAGCAACAATTTTTCGAAAAATTATTGGTAAGCAATAGATGAGAGACTGGTTATTCACAAAAAGGGTAAGTGTACTTGTGTAATTAGTTTTTGGAGTGGGGGGGGGGGGGGGGGAGATGCAGAAATGGTACATCTAGGGGTTAGAACTGACATTAAAAGCGGGATTAATTATTATTGGTAATGCTATAGCAGTTAGTTATGTTTCAAAAAATGTATAGAAAGCTCTTAAGACTGAATATACATTCGCTATTGAATATTTATATGGTCTGAAATATAATAGCAATTTTTAAAATTAACTGGCTAGGTTTTTTGACAAACAGCATATATAGTCAGTCTTAACTGGGATTAGTGCTCGTTTTTTGGCTGGTTATTTATTAGTCAGTCATTCAATCACTTAACCCCCCCCCCCCCATGTATTTCCAAATGGTGTCCATTCCCCAACACAAATTTTTTATCAGTGTTAAATCCCCAAGGTGTTGCTAGTCTATCCATTACATGATGGTATTTTACCCTTCCTGCCGGAAAGGTGGAAAAGTGCATGTGTTTGAAAATTTACGAACACTTTTTTCGTCCACCAAAATTCCATAGTCCATATCAGAGGCTTATTTCATATAAGAACCGTGTTGGTTCATGCTCTGTATACTTTCTCGCTAGCCACCATGGAGAGAAAGTAATATTCTTGAAAGCTTTTGCCTCGAGAATACAAAGAAACGCGATGATTACGAACCCTAACCGATTTCAGGGACTGCGAGAAAGGCAAGTGCGACCATTGTCAAAAACGGTTTTTTACTTTCTCGCCCGTATGAAATACATGGGCTGAGAAAGTTATGTCTTCGTGCAAAATTTCGATTTTGAGATTTTGGGTTTCCCATGATCCTAGAGGTCCCCCGAGTCCAAAAAAGTGGTTTTTAAAAAATGTCCGTCCGACGTACGTACGTACGTACGTACGTACGTCACTCTGTCGCGCAACTGGACGTCACACCGTTCGTCCGATTTTGCTCAAATTCGGTATGTAGGTACCTAATGTAAATATCTGGACCCGTTTTTTGATAAATTTTGATAACTCAAAAATTGCGCCTGCTATGGTCAAAAAAAGGCAAAAAATCGTGTTTTTTGACAGTTAAGAAGGGCTGGAAGCTACGTATATCAAGTTGGAACCTTGAAAATTTGCGAAAATGTTTTTGAATAGATGCTTTAAGGTCATTTACAATCATTTGGAGGTGGGCCAATAACTTGGCCCAGTTTTGGCCCCAAACGCGTTGGTCATCTCTCCGGTAGCACTATTCGATCGATTTCAGTAAAAATTGGTAGGGAGGTGTACTTTAACCTAGTTTGATGTTTTACCGAACGAAATTTATCCAACATAATAATTATGGCCAATATTGGCATTATCGTAGGAAAATTTTCCAAAAATGGAAATCACGTTTTTGATTGGTTCAGACGGATTTGCAACAACCCTATTCGACAGATTTCCTTGAAAATTGGTGAAAATGGTCTCAGATAGATGCTTCAAGGTCATTTTCAATAGATTTTCAATTACTTGAAAATTAAGGCCGTGACATGGAAAATAGAAAACACGTACTTTGCGCGTCAAACGACGCTTCACCATTTGACGGATATGTTTGAAATCCGGTGAGTAGGTGCCTAAAATTATTGTCCAGTGTATGGCAAAATTTTTTTTAGAAAAAGTTAAAATTTTGGCCCAAAAAAAATAAATTTCGTAAAAAAAAAATTAAAATTTTCGATACCGCTGGCGTAAAAATTGCGAGAAAGTCAAGTGCGACCATTGTCGGACCCTTTATTTCTTTTTTGGTTATAAAACATTAATTTGCTCTGTTAAAAAAACGCAATAAAAAGTGCTTATTGACAGTTCAACCGTTCAGCCTGCGGGAAAAGTAAGAACCACTTTTGTGACTAAGTAAACGTCTATCTTAAATTAACTCACTCTGTTTACTTTACAAGACAATTTTGTTGAAAATAAGGAAACCCTTTGGGGTTCGCGAAAAAAAAATACTTATTTCTGAACAGCCTCGATAGCCGACTTGTCTGGGTGTTACCCCGGGTCGATCCCGATCCTGTCTATTTTTTTCCCCTGCTAAGGTAGTATCTGGTAGTGCGTAATAAAAAACATACCCATCTCAAACCTATGTATTAGGATTTAAACAAAAAAATCCCTAGCAAAAAAAAATTAACTTTTCAAAATCTAGATTTATTTGATTCCCGCAAGTGAAAATTCAAAAAATTCATGGCTTTGGAAGATTAGTTTTGGTCAGTGACTTTGACTAAAATGAAATAATCCCCAAGATAGGCTGGAAAACCTAATACGTCAGCTTTTCCGACCCGTAGTATGAGAATCAAGGATTTCCATATTAATTAGTCACTAGATTAGAGGACCACATCTCCGTTTCACATTCTGTGAAAATTTTAGATGAAATATTTATTTTCAGCGTCTGTCAGCACCTTACCCACCGCTCACGATACAAAAATTGCTAAAATAGAAATTAAAATAACTTTTTACGCATGTCTTCAAATTTAACCTCCCACTTTTATTCAAATTTTATATTCTTAATAGCTTGCAGAGGAGGGAAACCTATTAGACCAGGGACCTACAGTTTTAGGTGGGTTCCAAATCAGTTATACCCAGAAGGGTTAGGTTAGGTTAGGTTACGTTAGGTTAGGTTAGGTTAGGTTTGGTTAGGTTAGGTTAGGTTATGTTAGGTTAGGTTAGGTTTGGTTAGGTTAGGTTAGGTTAGGTTTGGTTAGGTTAGGTTAGGTTCAGTGTGCCGGTGGCTCTCGTCGGCGTCGGACGTGCCTTGAGGTCCTCTCGTGCCCCGCGCGCGCTCTGTCGCTCTCCTTGCCCCCAGTTCCCTGTGTGATATTTCATTTTATTTTATTTTCTCTCTTGATTACTTGTTACCTGTGATAGGGTAAGGGTTTGTGTTCTTCCTAAATTGTTCAGTGCTTCTCTAATAATGGGTTGAAAGTGGTGATTTGTCCCTGTGTCCACTCCCGCCCCCCCCCCCCCCCCCCCCCACGCCGTCATGGATACTCCTGCCGTCACCCTGATCGTCGGTTACGGATAAGTACCTGTTAAACTACCAGTCTGTTTGTTTTGTTTTGTTTGTGTTCGTAATTCCACCTCTTTTTCAGCTGTTCGTGTGTTCGTATTCTCATAATTTTGACGGTGTCTGTTTTTTTTTTTTTTTTTTTCCCACCCACTCTCATGTAGTATTCATCCCCTATCGGTTGTCGGTACGTAGCGCTGGTACCGAGCCCACGTATAGCGGCCATTTTCCCCTATCTGCATTGGATCGACAGACAGGCAGGGCTGCTAGGCTAGGGTAGGTTCCCGTTAGCCGGCCAGCCCCCGCATTCCGTTCCCGCGGTGTCAGTGCCGCATCCAGTCCGTATTCGTCTCTTGTAATATTTACCTAATATTATTCATCATTTCTATATTCAATTTTCTTCAATAGTTGATCCTCAGATGCTATAGATTCCCCCATTTACTCATAAGTAGGTTCGTAACCTGCCATTCCTCTTATTCCTTATCTTATTATTTATTACTTCTCTTTCCAGTTTAGGGCACCCCATGCTGCTAGTGTTCTTGTGTTAGTGTTAGTACCTAGGTATACCTTTAGTTTGATTTAATTTTGTTTTCAGTTCATTATTCGTGGACGTGCTTGTGGAAGTGTTCTTGTGTAAGTGTACATTTCATTCTTCGTGTGAAGTGTCAGTACGTAGTGTACAGTGTAAGTACTTGCTACTCCAGTTTAGGGCACCCCCCCCCCCCCCCCTTTGGACCATGCTGTGCAAGTGTTAGTATTAACTTGTATTGCCTTTTATTAGCTTTTATTAATTTTTAATTTAACTTCAATTTTAATTGGTTTCATTTGATTCATTTGATTGATTTAATTTGGTTTAATTAATTAATTAATTGAGTTAGTTTGATTAATTATTAATTAATATTAGGTACACTTTATTATTATCCATGTTAACTTTAAAATATAAAATAAATATAACATAAATATAAAAACGATATATAAAATGAATAAAAATTATAAATATCAAAATAAATATATAATATTTTCAGTTCAGTTCCTTATTCGTGGAAGTGCTTGTGGAAGTGTTCTTGTGTAAGTGTACATTTCATTCTTCGTGTGAAGTGTCAGTACGTAGTGTAAAGTGTAAGTACCTGCTACTCCAGTTTAGGGCACCCCCCCCCTTTGGACCATGCTGTGCAAGTGTTAGTATTAACTTGTATTGACTTTTATTAACTTTTTTTTTTTTTTTTTTTTTTTTTTTTTTTTTTTTTTTTTTTTTTTTTTTTTTTTTTTTTTTTTTTTTTTTTTTTTTTTTTTTTTTTTTTTTTTTTTTTTTTTTTTTTTTTTTTTTTTTTTTTTTTTTTTTTTTTTTTTTTTTTTTTTTTTTTTTTTTTTTTTTTTTTTTTTTTTTTTTTTTTTTTTTTTTTTTTTTTTTTTTTTTTTTTTTTTTTTTTTTTTTTTTTTTTTTTTTTTTTTTTTTTTTTTTTTTTTTTTTTTTTTTTTTTTTTTTTTTTTTTTTTTTTTTTTTTTTTTTTTTTTTTTTTTTTTTTTTTTTTTTTTTTAATTTAACTTCAATTTTTTTCATTGGTTTAATTTGATTCATTTGATTGATTAAATTTAATTTAATTAATTAATTGATTAATTATTAATTAATATTAAACTTTATTATTATAAATATTCACTTTAAAATATAAAATAAATATAAATAAATATAAAAACAATATATAAAATAAATAAAAAAAATTATAAATATCAAAATACATATATAAATATTAAATTAAATTAATAATAATTTAATTTAATTTCATTTACTTTAATTTCATTTCAGTTCAATATTCGTGGCAGTGTTCGTTTTAGTGTACCTATTTAGTCCATCGGTACTGTCAGTGTTAATGTGTAAGTGACTTACGATGGCTCTCCTACGCCTCGTTCAGTCTGTGCGTGCAGTTCATGATCTTGCTTGCTCTAGTGGTACTTACAGGATCCGGAAGGACTTGCGTGCCCTTATTGAAGCCGCCTTTCGTCACGCTGTGGCAGTGGAAGCTTCTGGCATCGCACTTGAGGTACCCACGACTCCTCTGCCGCCCCCGAGAATTCGTTCCTCCGCTGCCGCCTCCCAGGAAGCTGCAGGTGCGCGTGATGTGGCTCCGAGTGCTCGTGCTGCAACTCCGCGTGCCCGTGCTGAGACGCCGAAGTCCCAGCGGTCCTCCATGCAGCGGCAAAGGAGTCTCTCAGAAGGCGATCACCTGTCCCCCACTCCGCTGAGCACCGTGCCCTCTTCTGTTGGGACGGCAGTGCCTGTACTGGCTGGCTCACCGGTGTCTCCCCCCCATCTCGGTTCCCCGCCCTCGCAGACTCTGGCTTCTTTAACGTCCTCTCCAGAGGTCCCCGTGATAGGCAAGGATCCCCCGGAGCCAGCTGAGGATGCTGGTGAGGGGAGCACAGCAAGTGGCTGGACCACCCAGAAGAAGCGCCGGCGGCAGCGACAGAAGAAGCCCATCTCCACGCCATCCACATTGGAAGAGCCGGTCCGGGCGCGGCGTCGGCCCCATGCTAATGGAGCGGTGGTGCTGACTGCTCCAGAGGGAGCCTCCTACGCGGACGCCCTTAAACGGGCACGTCAGGAGCTGGCTGGAGTGGATCATGGTGCGGAGATCTGCGCGGTTCGTCGGACTCGCCAGGGTGCCATGTTGGTGGAGGCTCGCGGGAACGTGGACCGCTTAACGGAAGAATTGGTGCGTGTGCTACCATCTTTCGTGGTTCGTCGTGCCTCTAGGGCGTGCCGTGTCCTGATATTGGACGTGGACGCTACAGCCGAGGAGGTGGACGTCGTGTCTGCTCTGTCGGCCCAGGGCATGGTAGGAGAGAAGATTAGACTCCGACGGTCTCACAATGGGTGTCTGACGGCGTCAGTGTCTCTGCGCCCACCTGACGCGGAAAAACTTCTCTCTGGTAAGTATGTTAACGTCGCCTGGAGCCGGTGCCGTGTGAGGGCTGCTGCGGGTCCAGGTCATGGCTGCTGCTTCCGATGCCTGCGCCCGGGTCACGTCGAGAAGCAGTGCTCCAGTGCCGCGGATTTCCGGGACGTCTGCCATAGATGTGGCCGAGTTGGGCACCGTGCCGGTGGTTGCCGGGCCCCTCCACAATGCCCACGATGTGCGCTGGATGGTGTCTCCGCGTCCCACGGCTTTGGTGAGGGCCGCTGTCGCCGTCAGCGTCCTGTCTAATTATGTCTGTTTTTTATGTCTGTTTTCCTCCAGGTCAACATCAACCACTGCCGCGGGGCCCAGGATCTCCTGTCTCACACCGCAGGGGAGCTGGGCGCCGCTGTGGTGTGTGTAAGTGAACCATACAACGTGCCGGATGCTGCTGGCTGGTTTTCTGATGTTTCAGGCCGTGCTGCCATCGGAATTCTTGCCAGAGCTTCCGTCAACCATGTGGAGAGGAGCCAAGGGTTTGTGTCTCTGCGCTGGAACGGGTTGTACGTCTACAGCTGCTACATTTCGCCGAATGCTAGTGCCCAGGCGTATGAGGTCTTTCTCGACGCTCTGCTGGCAAGTCTCCGTGCCCGACGTGGCTACCCTACCCTGTGTGGCGACTTCAACGCGAAGTCTGCAGCGTGGAACTCGCCCGTCACCGACGCTAGAGGGCTCCTGCTGGAGGATATCATGGACCAGGCTGGGATGGTCGTGCTGAACTCCGGGACTGCTTTCACGTTCCGCCGTCGTGACTGCGGCTCCATCGTCGACCTCACGTGGGCCACGCCCGACGTGTCCCGTCGCACACTTGAGTGGAGAGTGCTCACGGACGAAGAAAGTGCCAGTGATCATGCCTACGTGACGTTTAAGATTGATCCTTGCAACTCTCAGCTGCCTGTTCTAGGTTCTCGGAAATTTGGCTGGGCAACAGATGGGCTGGTCGACGAGGATTTCTTCATTGCCACTCTGGAGGTGCTTGCCTTATCGCAGACACCCCGAGACGCCCTGCGTGCTGAAGAGGAGGCCACTGCCCGGGTTGCTCATGTTGCTGCAGCGTGCGATGCTACTTTCCGGCCACGGTTCACCGGCGGCCAGCGTCGACGCGCCGCTCATTGGTGGACGGCAGAAATTGCTACGCTGCGTCAGACCTGCATCCGTAAGCGGCGTGAAGCCTCCAGGCTTCAGGTAAGTAATTGCCCGGCGCCCGAACTGGATGCAGCCTTCGATGACCTGCGGGAGGCCCGCCGGACCCTCAGGCATGCCATAAGGGACAGTAAGAAGCGATGCTGGGGTGAACTCTGTGAGCTGGTTGATGATGAGCCATGGGGTAAGCCGTACAAACTGGTCATGAAGAAACTGCAGGGGACCGCTGCTACCACGTCCATGGAATCCGAGTTCCTGGATGCAACAGTGAGGACGCTGTTTCCTACGAAGCCTGCCCTTCCGGCTCAGGTAGGTACCCCGACTTTTCAGGTCGATGAGGTGGACCAGTGGGAGGTTGACGTCTGCTTCGGCAAAACAGGTAAGACAGCTCCTGGACCTGACGGCATCCCACAGAAGATTTGGCGGATCCTGCACCGGTGGGACCACGAGTTGCTCCCAGGGCTCTTCACGAAGTGTCTAGCATCTGGAGTCTTCCCCGTTCCATGGAAAAAGGCTCGTCTCGTCTTGCTACGGAAGAAGGGACGTACTGGCGTGGAGCCCTCGGCCTACAGACCCATTTGTCTGTTGGACACGGTAGGTAAGGTGTTGGAGCGGATCATCGCTCGTCGGATAGGCACTCATCTTGCGGAAATGGGGGACCTCTCCGACGCTCAGTATGGCTTCCGTCGCGGACGGTCTACTACCCAAGCCATCCAACTCTTGACAGAGAAGGTAAGTGCCGCGACTGCCGACGGTGACCTGACGATGGCTGTGAGTCTTGACGTGAGGAACGCCTTCAATACGGTAAGCTGGCCGGACATTTTGTCCGCGTTAAGGGATTTTCAGGTTCCGGATTACCTCCAGTGTATTCTTCGCAGCTACCTGGAGGACCGACAGTTGGAAGCCGAGTCTGCGGTGGAATGGATGCAGTGGAGGATGTCTTGCGGGGTTCCCCAAGGGTCGGTGCTGGGTCCTCTGCTGTGGAATCTCAGCTACGACAGTCTGCTTCGATCCCCTCTACCGGATCAGGTAAGTCTCATCTGCTATGCTGACGACGTGCTCGTTGTGACGAGAGGAAGCACCATCCCCCAGTTGGAGTACAGGACCAATGAGGCCCTTCGCCTGATCTCCACGTGGATGGGTGAGCATGGTCTGGACCTCGCAGCGGAGAAGACTGATGCGGTGCTTTTCCCTGGCCGTCGTCGGCGATTCCGGGCACCCCGTATCGTGGTGAACGGCGTGCAGGTCATCCCTTCGCCGTCAATGAAATACTTGGGAGTAATTGTTGATTGCAGGTTGACGTTCCGGCATCACTTCCAGTACGCTGGAAGCCGTGCCGACAAGGTGGCGTCCACTCTGGGCCGGCTCATGCCCAACCTTGGTGGCCCCAAAGAAAGCCGACGTCGCCTCCTGATGTCGGTGGTCAATTCCATCCTGGTCTATGCGTACCCAGTGTGGGCACACAAGCTGGTGGTGCAGCGTAACTTGGAGACGCTGACCCGAGCCCAACGGTGTGGGGCTCTACGCTGTGTGTCTGCGTACAGGACCGTCTCTGGCGTCGCGGTAAGTGTCCTTGCAGGTGTCCCTCCCATCGACCTCATTGTGCACGGGCTGCGAGAAGTGCGAACTCTCATGGAGGCAGGTCGCGACAGGAAAGCTGCCAAGGAGGCCGCTCTCGTGGGGACTCTCCGGTCTTGGCAACGCCGCTGGGAGCGACCGGAGCCCAAGAACCAGGGAGCCTGGACGAAGACACTTGTCCCCGACGTCAAGAAATGGGTTGAGCGGGATCGTAGCAAGATGCGGACCTGCTACCGGCTAACCCAGGTGCTGACGGGCCACGGGTGCTTCAACGCGTTCCTGCATCGGATTCGGCGAGTGGACGACCCCGCATGTGCCCACTGTGGTGCCTTCTCGGACACGGCCCTGCACACACTCCTGGAGTGTCCAGCGTGGGCCCGTGAGCGTGGAGTGCTGCTCACAGTGATTGGACAATTTGTGCCGGAGGATCTCGTTGAGAAGATGCTGGCGGATGAGCAACGGTGGAATGCGGTGGTCTCCTTCTGTGAGGCGGTGATGCTGCAGAAGGAAGAGGCTGAACGGCTTCGGGAGCGCCAGCGTCGAGCCGTCGTCGCTGTACCACCGTAATCCCATTACCGTGCCCCATGCCCCCATGCCCATCCCACCCCCACCCCCGGCATTATTGTGTGTCTTCACGAACTGTTTAGTCGTGTTGTGTGTTCGTAATTCTGTTGTTCACGAACTGTAAAGTCGTGTTTTGGTGTGCGTAAGGTGTTCACGAACTGTAAAGTCGTGTCAGTGTGTGAGGTTGGTATTAGGTGTTATAAGGCCTAATCCCCATACCGTGCCCCTTGCCCCTCCCTTTCCCCTCCCCCACTCCCCCCTGAATTGCTGTTGTCACGAAGTTGTGACTTGTGTGTCATCACGAACTGTAAAGTCGTGTTGAGGTGTGCGTAAGGTGTTCACGAACTGTAAAGTCGTGTTAGTGTATGGGTAACCATTGTGTTTCTTTTTCCTTACAGGTCTGGCCCCAGCGAAGCTGGCTTGTAGGGAACCCTCCGGGGACCTAACCTAATCTAACGTAGGTAGTTAGAAAACCCCGGAGGTGAGGTGTTGTTAGGGCATTGCCCAGGTATTCGTGCAAATGATCGTGCAAATGATCGTGAATGACCAAAGATGGCCTCAAGACGTAATGTCGGAAGACGGTTCCTTGGGGTCATCCTACAGGTAAGGTGTGAATGAAAAAAAAAAAAAAAAAAAAAAAAAAAGGTTAGGTTAGGTTAGGTTAGGTTAGGTTAGGTTAGGTTTGGTTAGGTTAGGTTAGGTTTGGTTAGGTTAGGTTAGATTAGGTTAGGTTAGGTTAGGTTAGGTTAGGTTAGGTTAGGTTAGATTCACCGAAAAAGTATCTGGGTAAGTAAGTCAAGACTAGAGCCTCTTCTTCCACTGCTTAGTGGTAAAGAACGAGGGGGTAACCACTCCAGAGATTCCTTGAGATTCCACTGAGATTACATAAAGATTCACAAAGATTCCTAACGGTATTCATAGAAAGATTAACCACTCCAAAAAATTCCAAGATTTCATAAAGATTCCCAATGATTCCCAACGAGTGGTTAACCCCTCGGCCCAGAACAACGAAACACCATACGAATTTCTGAAGAAAGAAACGCCCTTGACGTTGAAAACGGTTTTTGGCCATAATTTGGCGAAATGAGCCTCATTTTCGTATATTAACCCAGCAGCAGATGGTGTCCAACACTCCCCTCGCTATTTCTCGCTTTAATAGCTCCCAAAGTCACAATGGAAAAAATTCCCCCTTCCCACCGTTTGAGTGATTAAAAAAAAAGTTGTAACCCTTTTTGGCCCCCCGAACGCGTAACTTTATTTCACCATTGATTGCACGCGGCTATAGTGTCACAAAAGAAGCTTTCACTGAATATGCAAAAATGTAATTTCCACTTCTTTTGTCGTTCTACGTATGAGGGAATATGATTTTTAAACGGGGAAGTGGTGGGGGGTTGAAAGAGTGCTTTACGGCCCCTCCGAATCCATTTTCCGATGAAGTGGATGATGGGCCTCGCAGTCACACATGTGATCAAATTGTGAACTTCTCGGGATTCTTTTCATTTTGATTTTTGATGGCTGCGGTGTGAAATATCTGTGTTCAGAGTACCATTGAGAGCCGGGATCGATCCCGATCCTACCAAAAAGTTTTTCTTATCCAAGTGAAATGTAAATCGAAGCTGTGGTGGTTCGGAACCCACCCAAAACTGTAGGTTCCTATGGTTGTTATGGGCATAATGCCACAGATACGAAAGAAAATGCTGAAAACAGTGGAGTTATTTCCAAACTGTATTTTCTCCCCCTAAAACCCAATATTTACTATATTTGAGGGAAATATATTTCTGGACTTGTTCCCCATCGCCCCTCTACATCTGTATAGTAGCGCCACCCTGACCTGCCTGGCCCGAGGGCATTCTGTGAACAGTGAACAGTGCAGAATGCCCTTGGGCCAGGCAGGTCAGGGTGGCGCTACTATACCTTGGCATTCTCTGCAGTCTTTCCCAAAAACCAGTATAGTTTCTTGATCAAAATCTCCACGGCAGTAAAGTGAGAGGGAAAGGAGGGGGGCAGCGGGGGGGGGGGGTCAGCCTCCGGGCTTCACTGATAACACCGAAAGGGGTGGGGGTAAGGGTGATTGAAGAGCGATTAGCCTGACCTCTGGTGGCGTTTATGGGCAGCTCATAAATCGCACTAGGCACTAAGGGTTGTAAATCTCACGCTGGCCTTCCTGCGACAGATAGGCCGATTGCCACCGGGCGACACGAGCGATCAGCTATTTGCACTTCATCTCCAAAACTGATCGAAAACTACAGCTACACAAAAACATTCATCACTTTCGATGGAGGAATTATACTTGTTCGGAACCTAAGACTTGTAACTGGGTTGTTTATGTTTCTTCTGCATATTTATGAGGACACTATTGGATATTTAAATGGATATTTAAATATTCTGAAGTATAGTACTTATGTCTTTTTAACGGCCGAAATTAAGGGTCCGCTATATCTGACGGTGCATTTTTTGCCACCCAGCAGATTTCCCATTTTTTTTACTGGTTTTCGAGATACAGCACTTTTCTTGAGGTAAGCGATGCTAGCATTTGCAAAACAGTGGCAATAAAAGAAACCAGTGAGAAATTGGGACATCTGCTTCGAACACTCCCTAGAACTTTGTTAGGGCTAGGTACAGGCAAAATTTTGTGTCTTTCCAACCAAGGGTAAACCTTGAAAATGAATCGCCGCTCGCAATGTTAATCTTATGGGCGGAAAAAATTGCATCGTCAGGTATAGCGTCCTCTTAACAGGCTGTGTAGTGATTTTAGGACCGGTTCATTTTGGACAAATTTTTTATTGGCCGTAAATTTTGGCCGTTAAAAAGACATATTATTATATTTCAGAACATTTAAATATCCAATAGTTCCCTCGTAAAGTGAGCAGAAAAAACGTAAACAAATAGCGAAGGCCCTCCTCCCATTGACGCAAGAGGAACTGAGTTGTATAGTTCGAGGCTTGTACCTATAGTATAACCTGTTATTTCAGAAATCTGTACTATACAATGTGGCAAGATTATCAACCTTAGACATCAAAATGTTGAGCAATTTTTTTGGACTTGTATATTATTTGGACCCTGCATGGTTCTCTATAGAAGCTGGTTGGAAAAAGTCTCAATGTGATGAAATTGGATGCCCCGACCAAGCTTATTCTCAAACCCAGGGTGATACCTAACAGGCAGGAAACACACATCAGGGGTTAAGGTTGACAACATACACAGGCAGGTATTACCACCATAATGGACCAATGTTATGATGATTAGGTGAGTTACGATTCCCTTCAGGGCTCAAGACATATTGTCGAAGGAACGAATTAATGGCCACAATGGCCGCCGGGTGGTTACCACCACCTTCGGAAGAACTCGGGTATTTGCCAGCGTTTCATTGGCTACACTGCACTGTCCACTGCAGCACGAAGGGGAACTTTTCTCGGAATGCCTCCGTTCAAACTGGCCATTAATTGGTTCCTTCGACAATACGTACACATGCAATGGTTAGGGTTACGATAAATACGTGCATTAATAAGATTTTTCTCACCACCTAAAATTTTGGCGCCCAACGTAAAAATAGATTCAAAAATAAACTTACTACCTCGAGGGAGAATTTGCTGTGCTGCTGAGGGCTGAGAAAGAATGTACCATTGACGAGGGGGTAGCGGTCATAGACTTCCAACACCTGACCGCAGAGGACACACCCCACTGTGGCCAGATTCATGCCAGCCAAGGTTGACAAAATGAAGCACCGCGTCTCGTCGTTACCATGGTTACCTTCGTCCTCCATCTGAAAAAAAAACATTAATTTTGGAGTGTTACATCTATGACATCACATGTAAAAAAAAATTACTTCTGTTGGGATTCGAACCCAGACCCCTCAGCCTGTACATAGTGAGACTGCACTCGTCATAAGCTAAACACACGATAATATAAATCTATGCGTTAAATCTCTAAAGTATTCTTTAGAGAAGTTATGAAAATCACCACTAAAGTACGGCTTCTTCTTAACCTACAGATAGGCCCACCCCTATTCAAATCTCGTACCAAAAAAATTATGATTCGTCACGAAATCATCCTAAAACTCACCTGGCCCTTAGCCAGCCTAAAACTTGATGGGCCACCCTCGTACAACCTTTTCATTTGAAAAGCCCTTAAGCCCTTAGGGGTGGAATCGCGGGGACCCTTCACCCCTTTGATGAATAATCATTGCTGAAACCTAGTCAGCATCTCTCATCTGTTCTATAATAGAAGCAACGAACTATAAAAGGGTATAGGAAATATTTTTTTGGTTAATTATCACTCGTTCATATTTTGTATTCAATATTTTATCAGTAAAAATATTATCAAGAAAAATGTTAACGGGTCATTTTGAGTTCTTTCATTGACGACGTTTTCATTTGCAAAAATTATTCGACAGTAAAATTACAAAGCTGAGTAGTTTCTCTCGTGAAGTGGATAACTGGTGATTGCAGACACTAAAGTGTACTATAAGGAGTTATGAAATCCAGCTATAGAGTGATGAAACCACCCTATCGGGATTTTCTGCCGCCAAAAACTTTTCCAGCGTCGTGCCTTTTCTTTTAAATACTTCGTCTTCCTTTTTGGGGATGAATTTTGATCTCCCTTTCCCTCCATTCTCCCTTTCCATCCCCCTCTGTTAATTATGATTCTTCCTTGTCGGTTACCCTCCGTTAATTCACTCGGATATTTTTTTGAAGATCTTTTTTTTTTTCGATATTACCTGGCTGAGTGGTTTTCATGGCATCCTCGGGAGTAACTGGGCCGAAAACAGGTTTTACTTTTCGAAATTTTAATCTTGACTTTTGAATAACCCGTCTTGTTTTTTCTTTTGAGAAATAAATTTTTCCTCCCTTTTTTTTTCAGTGAGACAAAAAGGTTTTTTTTTATATCAGGACTTGCATCTTTCTGAGGGTGTAGAAATTTGTCTTTCAGGAAAAAGTAGCCGAGAACTTTATCTTCCCGTTAAAAGCTCGCGAGCTAACGTTATGATAAGGGCGCTATCGGCAGGGTGGTGAAAGGCACCAAATTTTCGGGAGGATAACGCTAAAGTGAACTTTAAGGGGACAATGTAGTGCCTACCGCCTACCGGTTTGTTAAAACATCTATATCAATTGCAGTACAATCGATTTTAAATAAATAAATAATGAAGTAGTTTGGCCTATAATTTAGGCATTGCATGTTCGATGTCTTGCTATTTCAACTAAGAGTGACATGTCCTGCTATTAAGTGTCTATCCAAAATTAACAGAGTATAGCATTCCCTCGTAACGTTGACCATTCTTCTTCAAATAATTACTACCGTTGGCCTAGTCCAGGTTTTTTTTCTTGTACTGTACTATAATATTTCAGAATTTTTTTGTGGGGCCAAAAAATTGGAACCCGCAGATTTTCGGCTTCGGCCAATCTGTTCTCTGTCATGTAATACACACTGGCGTATATGCGAAAGAGACACCATAAAAAATTATCTACGACGTCAAACGATTTTACAAAGATAAAGAAAAAAATCGCGATGTAAAATCAGCTAGAAACAGAAAAAAAATTGGAAATCCCAAATCGCTGACTCTTTAGATGTGAAAGATATCAAAAGGATAAATCTGCAGAGTCGCGTAAATCATGGTGGCAAAAACAATTTGACGCGTCAAAGAAATTAAAAAAGAAATTTATAATTAAAGCACGGCGGCTCATCTTTTAAATGAATTGCTGACGGCCTTGGCCCCGCGAAAATGAGACCTACCGCCGCCCTTCTGCTTCATGCAACTAATTTATGAATTTAAAAATTTTTACGCTGGTTCCGTAGAACTAAAAAATGGCCAATGGGAAAAAATCAGTACCTCGGGAAATGACTGTATTATTTAGTCTGATTGCTGACTTAGTTTCTATATTATCCCATTTTAGATTCTTACCACTAATAGAGGTTTTCGTTGCAAACAGTACCGTTACAGAGTGTGACAAATATATTATGTTTCAGAACATTTAAAAATCCAAAAGATTTCTAAAAAAAATGAAAAAAAAAAAAAAATCATTCTGCTGACACTTATAAAGGACTGTGCAGATCGTCTTAACATCGGGAAGAGTCGTCAGCAATTTCTCATTTTTTCCCATCATTTTCGAATTTTTTTTTCCGGGTTGTCAGGACAAGGGTCTTAGTTAATCTGTAGCGTTTGTTCCTGTTGGGGTTATTTGATCTTCCTCCGTCAGCAATTCAGCAGTTCTTCATTATCTCGACTCGTCCCTCCCAACTTATCAGTTTTCTCTCAATTTCGGGTCCCCTGGATTTTTTTCCGTTTCCGTTCTTTTGTTTATGTTTCCGGTGTTCTATTTCTAATTTTCTTTCCTTTTTTTCTCGGAAACCAAATGCCAGCGGGACTTTTTCGGATAGGTTTCCCTCCTCTACTACCAATAACGATTATAACCTGATTTTCTAAAATGTCTATATAAATGTTTTATAAAGAAATTACTGTTTGTCTCCTCTCTGTAACGAGGGAACACTACTGTACCCTGACAAACCTCGACCTACTTTGAAACCCTGTCTATAGCCAACTCCCTCTATAGTGAACTCTCTCTATAGCGAACTCCCTCTATAGCGAACTCCTTCTATAGCGAACTACCTCTATAGCAAAGTCCCTCTATAGCGAACTCTCTCTACAGCGAACTCCCTCTATAGCGAACTCCTTCTATAGCGAACTACCTCTATAGCAAAGTCCCTCTACAGCGAACTCTCTCTATAGCGAACTCCCTCTATAGCGAACTCCCTCTATAGCGAACTCCTTCTATAGCGGGCGAGTTGCCAGTGCCTTGACGGTCTTTTTACAGAGACATTACTGTACTTGTACTGTTCGTCATCGATCTAGCCTCTTAAGACGCAATTAAGGAGTTTTTCGCAAAAAAAATAATTATATACCTAGATAGACGTTGAACAATTAGGCGGTCTACCTATTTTGGCAGCGGTAAGTTCCAAATCAATGGATTCATTGAGGAAAATCATTCGTACGATAATTTTCGAATTTTCGGGAACGAAATTGGGTCAGACTAAAAGTGAAAATAAGTGAAGTATAACCTTGTGAAGGAGGTTGAAGACCTTAATGAAATCCTCTTGAGCGCAGACCTGGCAATGTTCAGGGCACAGGAGCTTGACCTGGAAACCCTGGCTGGGCCTTTTCAGAAAATCATCCAAATTGAGGACTGTATAAAAAGGAGGAAAGCGGATTATGATGGATAGACGAAGCTTATAGTCTGATCATACTGACTTGTATTGGGATTGATCCAATATTGTCCAACCCTACCGCTGTTTTGGAGCCAGGGTGAGACCTATTACCTATAGTACGGGAGAGCCCAGGGTTGGTATTTTGTACCTACTACCTTTTCTTTACAATATCACAGAATTTTCCCGTATTTCGAGAAGGAGAGGTCATGGAGTATGCTTTTTTAAGAGCGACCGTGTTTGTTTGCGTTTTTTTTACACACTTTATGAGGAGACTATTGGATATTTAAATGTTCTGAAATGTAATATGGCTTTTTAACGTCATAAATTATTATGAGTTATGAGGCTATATTGTGATTTCCCGAACAGTTAATCTGTTTTATTTAGAACCTCTCAAAATATTTAGGGTCAATTTCATCCTATAGTGTCCCCGAAAAGTTCACTATAGCTTTACCTCTCGGAAAGAGAAGTTGGTACCTTTCGCCATCCTGCCGATAGCGCCCTTATCTAAACGTTAGCTAGAGGACTTTTAACGGCAAGATAAATTTTTCGGCTACTACAGAAGAAAATCTGCGCTAACAGGATTCGAACCCGGGACCCTCCGATTAAAAGCCCTGTGTTTGACCACAAGACCACGGAGGGCCGCGGAACAACTTCCCTTTGGTCAAAGTGTAGGGCCAAGTTGTGGTGGCCAGGCTATAAGCAGCCCCTTCTGGAGGGAAAACTCTATGAGACGAGCGATGACTCACTCGAGTTCACATTGAGTCATCGCGTCAAAGCCAGGCCGACCCCAGCTTACCTCCAATGCGATCAAGCTTCCATCCCACTCATGCGTTAAGAGGAGACTCAATAAGATATTACAATATATTCAGTAAAATTAGAGCTTGCTATTGAAGCACTGTCAGCGGCTTTTTATATCCTTTCAGTAAGGATAATAAAATATACTATGTTCCAGATAGGCCAGGTTCCGGACTATGGGCGTTATTGGAAGGATGGTGAAAGGCGCAAAATTCTCATTTCGGGAGAATAACGTTATAGTGAACTTTAAGGGGTTACTATGATTCCACCGAATAAATCTACTCCTAGATATAGGTTCCAAATAAGGTCCGGAAATCTTTTTCAGCAGAAGTCACCAAAAACACAGAAATTTATCATTCAAGGTAATAAAACCTACCTACAGATAACGGGTTACACAAAAACAATATCAGGCGAAGAATAATGCCGAAAATCCGGTGGAAATTCAGGAAGAAAGACCTAAATAATCAAGACATTTAGCAAATTATCCGAATTCAGCGAAGCAGAAGAAGGGGAGTAGGATTATTTTGGGATCAGTGAAAAGAAGGTGGGATTTTGTGAAAAGGCCCAGTTGCTCTGCTTCTCAAACAGTTGAGGAAAACAAGCCAATTTCTCTTTTTTAATCGCTTCCTGACTTTTCGTCCCCTGCCAGGTTGCGGGCCCATCTCCCCCCCATCTCCCCTACTCCCATTCATGGACGCTGCCCATTTCAGTTTATGAGTTGAAATGTCTGCTCGTAAATCCGGCTCGAAGGACCATGTTACCGGCATACAGGGTGGAGACCTAGTAGTGAATATATGGCTGTGTCAAATTTAAACCTTGAAATTATTAGTTTAGACCTGAAAATCCATAGACTGATGGATTCTGTGGCACGCCACTTGCCTGTTTCTCAAATATTCGTAAATCCGGCGCGAAGGACCATACTTAAAGGGTGGAAAACTAATAACGACCAAGTGGCAATGCAAAATGTAAACAGACTAAGTTAATAGAGCGGCTTCTCTCAAGGGACTAAGTAAATTTGCTCGCTATAGAGAGGGTGTTACTCGTTATAGAGAGAAGTAGGTCCTACTGGGAAAAGCAAAAAAAGTTCGTAGAAAGAAATAGCGTCCACCCCACCTGGAAAACTCTTTATATTTTTAGTTGGAACACCCTGTAAAGGCCATTTTATAGTTGCTATTTAAGTCAAGTCAGCAAAGGTCTCTCAAATAAAACCAAGGCTTAGTTATTACCCATCATAAAAATCTGGTTCACAGTTTCAGGTTCAAGGTCTATTAACTCTCCAGGTTTCTGCCTTTAAAAATGAACGCTGAGCAGTAGAGCGCATCACTATTACCTAAACCAGCACCTCACTTTCAGCTTTAGGTGGGTTCCGAACCACCACAGCCCCGATATATATTTCATATCAGAGGTGAATGCCGATCGGGAAAACGAAGACAACCTCTAGGATGTATAGACCTTCTCCCTCGCTTTTTAGTTTTTTCGGTAATGTATATTTTCGCAAGTACTATCTTGGAGTCCCAGCCTTGCTTACCTATCCCCCTCCCTTTTTTTTCAAAGTCCTTTTTATCCTCCTAAGCTCCTTCTCCACTGTGTTTATAAAATAATGAAATAGCTATAAACGGGTTATTGTTCACGTTGGCCGCCGATAAATCCAAACTTTATAGTCTTTTTAATGCAAGAGGGGGTCTCAAATCTGTTCAGGAGAAGTTTGGAGAAGGTAGCCACTTTCCCGGGACTATTTTACTTTTCTCGCTAGTGCGAAAGCATTTTTGTAATTTTTTAGATGTGCTGTGTCTTATTGAGATTTTACGACCTGGTTAGATATATTTTTACTGACAAAAATCACTCCATCGTAAAATCACAACATAGCCTGTTAATTTCGGTCGTTAAAAAGACATATTATACTTCAGAGAGTCTAAATATCCAATAGTTTCCTCATAAACTGTACAGAAAAATGTAAACAATCACGATTCTGTGGTCACCCTTCATTCATCAATCTATAACAATGAGCTATAACTTTAATTGGATCAGTACTACCTATGCCTACCCCACAGCAGCTAGATTAGATTTATTCAGCCTGTTCCACCCTCTCTATAAGCCTTTGACTCAGTACGTTACCGCAACTGTGGACTCGTCAATTATTCAAAGTGAGGTCAGCCTTTGAACAGGTACTTTGAATTTCCCGAAGTACTTTGGCAATGGCTGTTGCATTCACGTTTACATTAGCAAATGACTAAACTGCATTCAAGTACTTTGAATACAAGCTGCACTTGAACCTTTGTAGCGACCGTACTTTGAGTACGTACGTATTATGGCAGCACAAGGGGAAGGGGGGACAAGCCCAGTAATACACCACTTCAGCAAATTATACATCGTGCTCAGCTGGCAGCACTACCAAACAGCAGTTCGTGTGGGGGCCTACAGTTTTAGGTGGGTTCCAAAAAAAATCACAGCCTTGATACTATAGAGGGGAAAAATTTCTATAGGATCGGTATCGAACCGTTGTCTCAGAAATATCAATATGCAATAGAAAAATATTTGGTACCTATACACATATGCAGTTCTATCACATAATCATGAAATTGCAGGCGTAGGTTATTTAACAGTATTTTGGTCAATTTTGTTATTTATTTATTTATTTTATTTTTTGTAGCCTCGCCGTGGTCACAGTGGCACCGTGGTCGTGTGAAAAAGTCTCAAATTTGAATCAAAAAACGATTTTATGTGATTTTAACCCAATGGTTTTCGAGTAGTCCATGGTACTGGAGGTAGGTAAATACGTAGGTAGGTAGGATTTGTAACCTAACCTGAAATGTGAAAAAAAAAATTGATGAAGGGTGCAGGGTGAAAAAGTTCTGCAGTGTGAAATGTCATTGACGTTCTAGAGCTTTTTTTTTTGCTGAAAATTTGGAAGTGCTTATATCACTAGATGAGGGTTCCAGTTGCCGTTAAAAAGCCTCTTCGTCGCTATTGAAAAATCTGACAAACAACACTTATAACGAGACTGACATAATAAAACAAAAACAAATTGGCAACAAAAATAAAATTTCTAAATTAGTTCGAAAAAGCGCATGGCCGGCTGCTTGCTGCATTGGGGTGCAACCCCCGCTCAACGCCAACCCCTAAAAAAATCCCCAAAACCAACGCAACCTTACGGAGGAAACAGGATTTCACTTTCACTTTCACCTCGCTTCCACAATTGAATCCCAGCTCGATAGGCCACGGCCGAGGCCTCCTCTCCTTTTCACTCTGCCCAAGGCCACTCAATAAGGGTTGCGACTGCATCCCCGAGTTTCCTCATAAGCGAAGTATAGAAATAGCTTTGGACGGTTTTCGGTAAGGTTAATATAGGTTTCGAGTGCAAATTCTGGGGTTTAACCCGTTTGTACTGGTCCTCGATTAAGGAGGAACTTGTGATTGGCCTATGCAGCTGTCAGGGGGGGTGGGTCTGGTTTTTTGTGCCTACTCAGCCTACCCGGCAACCATATTGGAGAAACCGGTCTCTGTCGCAAATTTGAACTGGAATTAGATTAGGGAACCGGAACATCTGCAGCTCGAAAACAAGATGAGTCGATTTTTTTGGAGTCACAAAGTATTTTTTTTTACAACCCCTAAAAATGAAAACCTGAAATTCATCTAAGCTATAAAATACAGGTGACACGCTCTATAAAAAAAACCTCTCTATAGCGAAAAGATTGACATGTTCCCTTGGCAGTCGTTACAATGAGAGAGACCAGGAGGCACAAGAAGTCACAAATAATTTTTTTTTTACAACATGGAATTTCATCTAACCTATAAAATACAGTACACGCGCTCTATAAAGAAACCTCTCCATAGCGAGAAAATTTACAAGGTCCCTTGACCGCCGTTATAGAGAGAGAGACTATACCTCACTTATAAATTTTCAAATAATATTTTAAGTATTGCTCAGGTACCCCTCTTCAGATCCAGTTTCAGTTAGGAGTAGTAGGTAGAGGTAATATACCTAAATAGGTAAAGTAAGCATAGATTTTACCTATAGTACCTTACAGGTACTTACTATACATTTTCGAGATTCAATCCGCATTGATGCTGAAGCCATGAGTAATTTTTCTGGGTAACTGTACAGTTGCCAGTCTATAACGAAAATCTCTCTATAGCGAGCAAATTAACATGGTCCTTTGCCAGCCCTTATAGAGAAACACTACTATATATTTTAACTTCACGAAAACATCAGGTTAAAATAAAGTTTAGGTACAGAAACAGCGTCAGCGACTGGTGTCACTTTACCGACGGCATTTTGCAATGGCCGCCGTAGGCGATAAATTGATGGGCTGACAATTTAATGATTTTTTCCACATCGCAAATTATTATCAAAAGGTATTAATGTGAGGTTAAGCTTTGCTAATCCGCAGTTAAGTCCCTGTTAACTTAATCTCGAGTTAATGGTTCCATTCTGCAGTGAACACAAGGTGTAAATTTTGAAACTGATTTTGTCACATCAACCAGTAGATAGTAGAGAAATCAAAGAAACAAAAATCCGATTTTAGAGGCTTGAAATAATTTCGAAATTGCCATGTAAACATCGAATTCAACAGCTATCGAAAACCCACTTATCAGACTGAGTTTCATACCGATGGCTCTAAATTCATTTACAATTTGATTTTCTACATTTGTAACGGGCCTAGTTATTGGGTTTGAAATTCATTCCGATAACAATGATAATATTGGAAAAAGTCTTTCAATGCTATGTACGAAGGTTTGCGTAATACCAGCCAGGATATAAGCATACGAGCTTTTCATTCGCATTTATATATGAATTTGAATGTTGGAATTATTCACTGGATGGTACTCCATTCCTCATTGAATCAAGGGGATCCATTCAATATTCAATAATCATGTTGTTGAATTGTCAAGATATTTTTCATACGGGAATATGCGGCTTGATATGAAGTTCAGATTAAAATGGATAAATCTTCAGATAAATTGTCGGAACCGACTTAGTTTTTACATTCTCACTAGCCACAATCTCGCGTTCTGTAAAGTGCTAACAAAAAAAAATATATACATATATGAAACAAGGGGTACGAAAAAATGCCTAAGAAAGCCTCCCCGAGCATTTCGATACCCCACACGGCACATTTAGCAAACCTCTAAAAACACAACCGGAGGGGGGGGGGGGGGGGGGGGCAAATTGGAAAAACTTTTAGACAAAATAGCTAGCCTCAGGAAGACTCCCCAAGTATTTTGAATACCCGCATGGCATATTTTGTGAACCTTCCAAAACTGACCCCGGATGGGGGTGAGGGGGTTGGAAATGGATTTAGATTTTTTTTTGATATCATAAGTTGGCTGAAAAAGTTCCCCAAGAATTATGAGTAGGTACCCACATGACACATTTCCAGATCAGGTTTTAGATCACATATTTGGGGGAGATCTCCGAAATTCGAGTTTTCCCAGATATGCCGCTAATGGGGTATTTTTACCCATAATATGCACTATTACCCCTGAGAAAATGAACGAAATCACAGGCGCCGATTTTGAGCAAATAATTAAAAATATAATTTTTGATGTTTTTGGGGGGCTACTCCCCCCAATTTTTACCTATGGAAAATCGGAAAAAGAATATTCTGTGCATTTTTTTTTACATCCGTATACCAAATTTGAACAATATCGGCCGAACGGTTTGGCCCCTGGCTCTCCGTACATAAGTAGGTACATACACATACATATATCGTATCTACATACATACACTAACACAGAAAAAAACAACACTTTTTTGGGATCTGGGACCCCTCACCGGCGCTTTGCAACGAAAAACTCAAAATCAATTATCTGCACGATCACAATACTTTCCTGTATACTTCGTATACACGAGAAAGTAAAAAAGTTTCTGTGTCAACACCGAACTCCGTAAAGTCTGAGCTTAATACGAGAAACTTAAGAACTACTATTTTCATACAAAGTACAATTTAATTTGTATTTCCGTAATGTAACCTTCTGTTCACAAATGTCAAAGTTATCATAGCTTCTAAATAAAGTTGTGAACTCGGGAAAATTTCATTGGCTGACGGCTGACGCAGTATATTAAACATATTTCTGACTGGTTAAGAGGACGCTATACCTGACGGTGCATTTTTTGCCGCCCATAAGATTAACATTGTGAGCGGCGATTCATTTTCAAGGTTTACCCTTAGTGGCCTTGGTTGGAAAGACACAAAATTTTGCCTGTATCTAGCCCTAACAATGTTCTAGGGAGTGTTCGAAGCAGATTTCCCAATTTCTCACTGGTTTCTTTTATTGCAACTGTTTTGCAAATGCTAACATCGCATACCTCAAGAAAAGTGCTGTATCTCGAAAACCAGTAAAAAAAAATGGGAAATCTGCTTCGAACACTCCCTAGAACATTGTTAGGGCTAGGTACAGGCAAAATTTGGTGTCTTTTCAACCAAGGGTAAACCTTGAAAATGAATCGCCGCTCGCAATGTTAATCTTATGGGCGGCAAAAAATGCACCGTCAGGTATAGCTGACCCTTAAAGTTCTATATAGCGTTATCCTCCCCTTTCACCATCCTACCGATAGCGCCCTTATCATAACGCTAGCTGGTGGACTTATAACGGCAAGATAAGGTATTAGGCTACTTGTTGGGAAAATAAATTTGTGAACTCTATCTGTACAATAAGAAGCTGGTGAAAGCCCAGGGTGATGTTTGTTTATGTTCATCTGAACCAAAACGCAGCACTTTTTCTCATATTATCATTGGAACTAACCTCCTTATTGCAATAAAAACAGTTTACTTACTTAGTCAACTCTTTTAAGAACAAAAAGGAAGCAAAAATTCATTGAAATGACTTTAGGTTACTTCACAGTGTTTGCACAACCAAACAGACTCCACATTTTGGATCAGTGGGTTTATTGGTATTTGGTTGTGCGAACACTGTGAAGTAACCAAAAGTCATTTTAATGAATTTTCACTTACTTTATGTTCTTAAAAGAATTGGCTAAGTAAGTACACTGTTTTTATTGTAATAGTGAGGTTAGTTTCGATGATAATATGAGAAAAAGTGCTGCGTTTTGGTTCAAGTGAACATAAACAAACATGAATGGATTCTACCATATATTGTAACCAAAATATAAAAGTTTTCTGCACCGAAAAGAACGAAAGCTCTTCATGCTGTCAATTTCCAACTTCCTGAGATAATTGTTTTTGTTTCCGCCCCCTCAAACGCCCCGCCAGTTTCCGGGAAGTACATGTAATTAAATTTCACAACCTTTTCCACACACAGAAAAATTTGTTAAAAAAAAAATTAATAAAGACGGCATGTTTAAAAGGCACACCAATGTATCATAAAAGGGTTAGGGTGCAGGCTTGACTTTGGGATTTTTTTTAATTGCCCCCCCCCCCCCCCCCCACACAGCAACAGCCTGCTGGCCCCACTTGTCTGCTTGTCAGGCACTTTTTGAACCTTCGTTTATTTTCCAAAATGACCTTTTTCCTTTTTACTTGTGTCGTGTGTGAACAACTACAAAATCCCTTTCAAACTTGAGTAACATTAATTCTGTCGGGGTAACCTTTAGAATTACAGTTGACAATATCTACAACAAACACCTTTCTATAGCGAACTCTCTTTATAGGAACGGAAGAAACAGAACGGAAGAAACTCTCTCTATAACGACTGCCAAGGAATCATGGAAATTTTCTCGCAGTCATGTTTGTTTACGTTTTTTCTGCACATTTTTTGGGGACACTATTGGATATTTTAATGTTCTGAAATATAGTAATACCTATGTCTTAGTAACGGCCGAAATTAACAGGCTGTGTTTTTTTTTACGATCGGTTATTTTTAGGCAAATTTTTTGCTGACAAAAATAGCTCGATTGTAAAATCACAACACAGCCTGTTAATTTCGGCTGTTAAAAAGACATATTATATTTCAAAACATTTACACATAGAGTAGTATCCTTGAAAAGTGTGCAGGGCGACTGTTCATACCTGTGAACATTATTATAGGCATAGGTAGGTCTCCCGTTCGCCCCAAGGGCATTTCATAGCATTGTATAAAAGCAAAATAGATCTTACCTATACCATTAGCTATAGGTAGGAGTATTTCTAGCCCTGAGGGCCTCTCGCTACATGTATATACCTAACAGTACTCTAAGTAGCTAAGTAGATCTCTGTACTTAGCTTAGGCCCCTTTACTCCCATACTTAGCTTGTGGGCAAGAACCTTCCTGCTCGGTCTCACGTACTGCCCCTAACCGAGCCTGTTCGGTCTCAAGTACTGCCCCTAATCGAGCCTGCTCGGTCTCAAGTACTGCCCCTAACCGAGCCTGCTCGGTCTCAAGTACTGCCCCTAACCGAGCCTGCTCGGTCTCAAGTACAGTACCTCGCATAAATGCACCCTAAGTTTATATAATACAGTCAGTTCGTACATGGGACGCCTACGTGCAACATCGTCTTGTTCTTCTCCCGAACCTCCACCTGCCAGATCAACCCCTGAACAGCGACTGTATGTTCGGTTTTAAAGCCATCTGTTACGAGGAAAACATCAAGAACTCCCTTAAATCACGGAAAATTCAAATAAAAGCTGTGAAAAATCGCTATAATCTGCAACCTGTTGGAATAATTCACGAAGTGGGACACGCTGTGGTGAGGGAAAGAAAATAAAAACCTGAAAATAAATAATTTTGAGGGACGAGAAAACTCAAGACCTTTCCCGAGGAAGTCTATAAATTTTGCAAGCGGGGCTCGGGTTCGTCGGGTTCACTCAAAAACAATACTTTGGGGTTTGTTGTAGGTAATACTTAATATTTATTATGTTATCGTATATCATATAAAATGTTTTATAACTTTTAAATATGCCATAACTTGGTTCTGGTCACTGCTTTCATACAAAAAACAAAAAAATTGAATTGTGATTTTTATTGTTACACATAGTTCTTCAACTGTGATTTTATCAGGAGCCTTCCCACTCTCGCCAAACATCGCATCACATTATAAGAACAAAATAAATATCAACGAGACCATTTCTAGAATTATCCATCGTGCTCAGCTGCTGCCTACCCATCGTGTTAGTACATGAAGAGGACCTACAGTTTTAGGTGGGTTCCGAACCACCACAGCCTCGATATACATTTCACCTGACATGATAAACATATCTGAGGTGACTGCCGATCAGAAAAACGGACAGACTTTTTCCAGAAACCACTTTTTTCGAATAAGGGACCCCCATGGGAAATCTAAAATCTCAATTTCGAAATTTTGCACGAAAAAAATACTTCTCCACAAGAATTGACTAGCGAGAAAGTACAGTTGGTACAGTTAGGAGTAAAGAAAGTGAATGATAATCTTGACTACGTGTCCAGAACAACTGCTTACGGGGGGTTGAAAACTCGACACTTGGAGATTTCCGTAAATTAAACAACAGTAATTGCTTTATTAAGAAACCGTTCAACGAAGACGTCCCACTGTTTTAATTATTGTTTCAAGTTTCAGGCGTGCCGTGCCTACCTTGTTAAGAGAAAAAGGGTTCACGTCTTCAAGCTGTTTTTAAGTATTCTTGAAAAAACTATTTAGATGAGATTATCACTTCAAAGAAGAATAATTTGAACTGAAGAACAGTACCTTAGGGTCCGATTACACCTTACAATAAATATATGATCCTATTTTTTTAGCATCATAAAAATTTTAGAAAAACTGTAATACACTTTACAATAAAAATAGGATCATGTTTAGCAGTGACGCCAACTTGACATGGTAAAAAATAGAATTTTGAAGATTTTTAGGGTCCTTTTTTGAACCGTTTTAGGTTAAATAATTTCTGCTATATTCTTTCAATTCATCGTTATAAGAAATTCGTACTCCTCCACATTTTCTATTAAAATACGGGTCATTTCCATTCCACTTACCTCAGCCGCCATTTTCAACGGGCTAACCCAACAACAACAAACACATCGCAGCCTACGGGAAGGTAGTCGCAGCAGTTATGATACAATTTGTACCGGCCGATACAAATTGTATCATAATTGACTCAATTCACTTTACACCTTACAATTTTTCTTGATCATATTTTTTTATGATCCTATTTGGATTGGAAATTGTAAGGTGTAATCGGGGGCTTATTCAATTCTTTTAAGAACATAAAGTAAGCGAAAATTCATTAAAATGACTTTTGGTTACTTCACAGTGTTTGCACAACCAAACAGACTCCACATTTTGGATCAGTGGGTCGGTTGTTGTTTGGTTGTGCAAACACTATGAAGTAACTAAAAGATATTTCAATGAATTTTGGCTTACTTTATGTTCTTACAAGAATTGACTAAGTAAGTACACTGTTTTTATGGCAATAAGAATGTTAGTTTCGAAGATAATATGAGAAACAGTGCTTTGTTTTGGTCCAGGTGAATTTAAATTAACGTCACCTCTCCCATTACACCTTAACATGTCATCTTCCTGTGGGTTTACAGTGGTTCCCTCCAAGAACAATAAATTAGACAACATTGTAATATTCAACCCGCAGCTGTTGCCTCAGAGTATTATAGTGAAAACATGGCGCACCATTCCACGAAATTCCTATTTGTACAAAATTATTTATTTGTTACATTCATTGCTTGGCTGCATTCTTTGGCACGTATTCTCACTTTGTCAGATTTTCAATTTTGGGCGCAATAAAGTTCTCACATTAGGTGACAGCAGGCATTTGAATATTACAAGAAATTTATAGTAGGCACAGTGCTATTTGTTTACGTTTTTTATGGCCCGTTTTCTGACGAAACTGTTCTGAACTATAATATGTCTTTTTGACATCAGAAACTGGTTCACTATGATATAGTCTATGTGACTCTTCGATGAGAGGAAAAATAGCTGGGTTCCCTAAATTATTTTTTGATCAGTACAAGAAGTTGACTTAAGAGGACGCTATACCTGACGGTGCATTTTTTGCCGCCCATAAGATTAACATTGCGGGCGGCGATTCATTTTCAAGGTATACCCTTGGTTGGAAAGACACAAAATTTTGCCTGTACCTAGCCCTAACAATGTTCTAGGGAGTGTTCGAAGCAGATTTCCCAATTTCTCACTGGTTTCTTTTCTTGCAACTGTTTTGCAAATGCTAGCATCGCATACCTCAAGAAAAGTGCTGTATCTCGAAAACCAGTAAAAAAATGGGAAATCTGCTTCGAACACTCCCTAGAACATTGTTAGGGCTAGGTACAGACAAAATTTTGTGTCTTTCCAACCAAGGGTATACCTTGAAAATGAATCGCCGCTCGCAATGTTAATCTTATGGGCGGCAAAAAATGCACCGTCAGGTATAGCGGACCCTTAAAAGCCCACTCGCTAACGTTATGATAAGGGAGCTATTGGCAGGATGGTGAAAGGCAACAGTTTATCACTAAAGTGAACTTTTATGGTATACTCCACATAAAGGGTGTTCCTATAAAGTGTACTACAGGGTCCCTTAAAAGTTCACTATAGCGCTATCTTCCCGATAAGAAAGGTGGTGAAATCCAGCCTTTATTTTGATCTTGGAAGAAAAATATTGAAGTTCCTTATGGGATTACCCATTAATTCTATAATCAAGCTTAACATGGTTTTGTTGTAATAAAGATATCACTAGGAAATATAAAAGAAAAATATCTAGCCCTCCGGCATCGTAAATTGGTTCTCCTTGCACGAGTTTCTTTCTTCTTCTCATGCATTTTGTCATACATAAAGTATAACGGGAATGTATTACACACACGATATTATGTTTTATTTATTTTTTGCCCCCTTGATTGGCGCATAAGTTATACGTTTTCATCAATCGAGAGTAGGTAGCGTAACGTTTCCAATAAGTAGTCCTTGTTTAGGGTCTTCAAATCGTTAACTTTCAAGATAACATAAAAAAAGTCTATTTCTTATTTTGCGAGATTAACGAAAAGTTCCTACCAACTTTATAAGAATTAGCACAAAATCAGCCTTACTGACTAGGTTTTGAGTAGAAATAGGGCGCAAGTAGGGGAGAGAAGGCTTACTTGGTACTTACATCTTGGAGTGAAAATATTATGCGGGAATTTTGGAGATGAGCTCCTTATCTCGACAATTAGTATGGTAAGAAGGGGTTAAAAACACAGCTTCAAACGAGAGATAACATTAACGTTCGAGTTGTGCTCATTTGCAAGGGAACGCACTCACTTTCTTCTCATAATTTGTTTCTTAACAGTTAATACGCTTGTATGGCAGCAGAATGGTTTTTTCTTCCTAATTGTTGGAGATTTACATGTTCTCAAATATAATATGCCTTTTTAGCAGTCGAAATTAACAGGCTGTTTGGTACTTTTGTAATCGGTTAATTTCGGCCATTAAGGCTGCATATACATTCGCTATTTTTTTACGTTTCTTCAAACTTTGTGAGAAAACTATTTATATATTCCGAAGTATAATATGTCTTTTAAACTTCATTACTCACGAGGCTATGTTGTGATTTCACGATCGGTTAATTTTGGACAATTTTTTTGGTGACGAAAATCACTCGATCTTAAAATCACAACATGATTAATGACATTGACGTTAAAAAGACATATTATATTTCAGAATATTTAAATATCCCACAGGTATCTCACAAAGTTTGAAGTCCCAAGTCCAATCGTTAAAAAACAGCGAATGTAATATATTCAGCCTTAAAGAGACATATTTTATTACAGAGCATTTAAATATCCAATAGTTTCCTCATAAAATGTGCAGAAAAAAACGTAAACAAATAGCGAATGTACGTTTGGTGTTAACGCTCAGAGGTAGTATCACTGTAGGAAGCTTCTAAATCTCAAGGAGAAAATAACCTAATTTCCATATGAAAGCCACTATATTGCCTGTCTTCTTTTGAAAAGATATTTTTTGCCTGATAAGTTTCAACACATTTCTTAATCCTCTAATTTGCATCCAAGGGGGATAAAGATAAGATGTTGGATTAACTTCGGAATTCTTCCAGCTGTTAAGTCTTCTAGAACATCACTTAACTTCAGCATTAAGTTCGCTTTAATCCTCTAGATTGCTGTATTGCTAAGTTTTTTTTTTAAGTGGAAGGACCACCCCAAAATTTAAAGAAAGTTTTTTTTTTCGTTTTTCGGGGAAACAAGTGGATATTTTGTAAGTTCTGAAATATAGTCTTGCTTTTTAACGTCGTTCTACGTCACTATATTTGATGAGACCGACGGGTTAACCACTTCAGGAATCTCGTTGGGAATCATACGGCTATACATACAAAAGTAAATCTTCAAAATAAAAATTCGCTTTCCTGCCGCATCGCAAGCGACTTTGCCCTACTTTCAAGCCAATAATTTGCGATCGCTTGACAGTGCACCCAATACAACAAATTCTGCAGTCCCTCTCAGTTCTGCAGTCCCTCTTAGTTCTGCAGTCCCTCTTAGTTCTGCAGGCCCATTTCAGCTATATTTAACGTTAAATTGCTGCCAACAATTCCACGACAGCAAAATTCTGTCAGCAATACATACAACTCAGCACACACTTCTACAGTTGGACCATGATAATAAACGACGACAACTTTTTTGGCATCACAAAGAGATGAACTTTTTTTTTTCGGAAAAAGTTGACTAATAAAAATTTCTCTTCCGCCCCATTGGGTATTTGAAAACCTTCTCGGCCCATTCGAGATTCGTTTACGGCCCTTTTATACAGTTGGATCTCGATTTCAGCACAAATAAACATGAAACTCTGATTCTTACTGAACCTCAGAACTAAAATATGGAAAGGTTGCTGAATTTTTAGTTGAAGAGCGACACCACAATCGTGTTTGTTTACGTTTTTTTTTCTACACAATTTATGAGGAACTAGGTATTGGATATTTAAATGTTGTGAAATATAATATGTCTTTTTAACGTCATAAATTATGAGGCCATGTTGTGATTTAACGATCGAGTGTTTTTTGTCAACAATCAAAATTAACCGATCGTGAAAAAAGACGTCCTATATATCAGAACATTTAAATATCCAATAGTTTCCTCATGAAGTGTGCAGAAAAAACGTAAACAAACAGGATTGCATAGACACTCACTACCCTAAGATGGCAAAATTACTAACTGGCTGAATTTCACCACCTCACGATAGTGCCTTTTAACGTTCGAATAGCTATCGATTCGAAAAAGCAGACATCCTCTCATTAGGTTTTGTTGTGTCGATAGAATTCGCCTGCTTTGTTTACGTCAAATTTATTTCAACAATTTCAATCTAAAAGTAGAAATAAACGTGAAAAAACCCCTATTTTTTCGGAGAAAGAACTTAAAATGTTGATTAGACTACATTAGACTACACCAAATGAGTCGCAGGTATGAAAATTATCGTTTTCGCTAACGCACGGAAAATTCGCTCGAAAGCTAACGAAACGGTAACAGTACATGGTGAAAGCCGTTAACATTTTTTACCGATACGATAGCGCTATCGTGTAGGTACACGATAGTCTTCCCGTTAAAGTGGTGAAATCCAGCCTAATTATTGTCACGCCTTCCGAATAACTTAGACATCTTTTTAGTTAAAATCCTGGACAGAAGATATTTCATCTCAGGTTTCTTATTTCGCTGACACGGCAGGACAATTTTCTTTCTAATTTACAAAGTTAAAGGACAGGGAAACGGAAAATTTAATAAATTGTAATGAAATTTAAATTAATTAAAAGGTAGGTGGGTTATTGAGCTGAAATTCTAAAAGAGATTTCTCAGGTCCCCTTTTCAAAAGAAGGCGTCAACTAAGGCATACTTTATTAGTAGGGTAATTGCACCACCATTTCGGAATTCGTTCTCCAGTGTCCTTTCGCAGTCTTCTGTAGGTACTTCGTTCGAATAGCACACTAGGCACCCAGCCAGATATCCAGCCAGGTGTCCAGCCAGGTATCCAGCCAGATATCCAGCCAGGTATCCAGCCAGGTATCCAGCCAGGTATCCAGCCAGATATCCAGCCAGGTATCCAGCCAGATATCCAGCCAGGTATCCAGCCAGGTATCCAGCCAGATATCCAGCCAGGTATCCAGCCAGATATCCAGCCAGGTATCCAGCCAGATATCCAGCCAGGTATCCAGCCAGGTATCCAGCCAGGTATCCACCCAGGTATCCAGCCAGGTATCCAGCCAGGTATCCAGCCAGGTATCCAGCCAGGTACCCAGCAAATTCACACAAAAAAAAATTACAAAAGTTGGGATTAGATCCCCTGACTTCCATTCAAATGTTCCATCCATGATAACCAGAGAAAATTGAAAAGGAAATATCGTGTGGGGTTTTCAAAAGAAAGTCCCGAGGTCGAGGTCAAGGGGTTTACCCGCGGGAAGAAGGGCAGGGGAATATGGGGAAACCCCACGGCTTACCCTCTATTAAGGTCATCCAGGGGGGAAACCCCCCCCCCCCCCCAGCCATTTGATACTCTGCAATTTGTGGCACCGTGCTAGCTTTTAGGATAAACACCTCTGTAAGTGGCGTCAAAGTGTTTTTTGGTTATATATACGCGTTTTCTTTTGTTTTCGCCACGTTTTAGCGTTAGCAAAAAGTATGAATGAGTTTTTTTTCTCTTCAAAGAGAGTTTTTAGCGAGAAAAATTTTAAGACGTAAGAGTTTTTGTTTTGTTGGTGTCTGACATTGTTTTGAGAGTAGGTTTGTTGACCTAGCTCTGACTACTACCTGACTTACTAGTTGTTCTGGGGTTAACCCCTCGTTGGGAATCTCGTTGGGAATCATTGGAAATCTTTATGAAATCTCAGGGAATCTTGGAATTTTTTGGAGTGGTTACCCTTTGGGGTTAATCTTTCTATGAATATCGTTGGGAATCTTTGGAAATCTTTATGGAATCTCAAGGAATCTCTGGAGTGGTTACCCCCTCGGTACAATATAGTATAGTGTGAAGAAGTAGTGCAGTATCATTGTATCATTGTAAAAGGCGTTTCAGAGGTCCCTGACACCAAAAAAGTTGTCAAAATTTCTGAAACTGAAACTGCAATCATCTCTCTCTATAACGACGGTCAATGGATCATGCACATTAATTTTCTCACTATAAAGAAATGACAGGGGTTTGCTCGCTATAGAGAGGAACACTATTTTTTCTCCTAACCGCAAATTTAAGAAATACAGAAAAATCAGCGATATAGAGAAGTCAGCCAAAATAAAATAATTAAACAAGTTGCGACAAAGTGAACATCTGTATGTGGACAGAATAAAGACAAAAACAAGGAAAATTGACAAAAGTTAGAAAATTTCAAGCCAAGAAAATCCAAAACTTTGTCAAACTAGCTAAATAAAATCAGCAATTCCGCTCATGTAAAACAAAATAAAAGAAACAAAGGTTAAATACATAATCAAGACAAGAGAAAGAAATCTCAACAAATAGAGGGGAAGTAGACTGCGGAAAAATAACACAATACAATTGAATAGGGGGGAGCTCGTGCATTTTCGCAGACCTCAGCGGAAAGGACAATGTTTAAAACAAAGAAAGAATCCCCTTGAGAATTTAAATTGCCCCAACCGACTTGAAAATCTCCGTGGGACTCGGAGAAGAAACAGAGAAAGAACAATTCAATTTTCGGGCAAAATGAAGGGTTCGCTCTGGTAGTTCAGGCTTTTAAGGGCCACCATACATTCGCTATTTTTTTACGTTTCGACTCCAAACTTTGTGAGAAAACTATCGGACATTTAAATATTCTGTAATATAATATGTCTTTTTAACGTCATAAATAACGACAAAATCACTCGATCATAAAATCACAACATAGCCTCTTAATTTAGGCGGTTAAAAATTTTGTATTTCGTCTTAATATAGATCATCTATATCCTAAGACAGACCTCTCAGTACTACCTGAATGGCGTAATCCCCATTGCAAAATTGGCTAGGCGAAAAATGGTAAAACTAACACCTCGCTAAAAACAAGTTCACCTTTAGGACCCAATAACAGAGTAGGTACCAATAAAATGCAGGTACGAGCCAATAAAATATGCAGACCAGTAGTTAAATTGTCAGGGCCCTAAAAGTATAAGACGCGTCCCCACTTTTGCCAAATGCTGAATCACCATAACTAAATTTGAAACTAAAAATTTAAAAATTACTGAAATCCAATACAACTCTCTCTCTCTTTCTGCAACAACTATCAAGGAACCGTATAATTGTCTCTCTATCAAGGGAGTTCGCTATAGAGAGTACTTACACTTTATAGTCCAGAAGCAATTTTTCCAGTTCGGCAATAATTTATTTTTATGGTTAGGACACTAATATCATTGTTTAATTACAAAAAAAAAAAAAAATTGCTGATACAAGTATTCGATCCAGAGAACTTCTTGACCAGTAGCAGTACAACTTGACCACCCCTACTTAACCGAAATCTGTATTCAAGATGTGGATAGCATGCTAATTGGGCCTTATATACCAACACCAGACGTGATATTTCACACTTTTGTGTGTGCCTACATACATCAGGTACAGTCCACTACAGCCAGGTACATATGTTGAGCCATGTTTACACTTCGGAGCTAGGTAAATGTCATCCCAGACAAAGGGTATAAAACGTGCTTTATAGAAATAATGAACGAAAATTTCATGTTATTGATTTTCTTACGAATTACGAACCTCGAACAATTTTGAATGTTCAACAATACATCAAATTGAAGCTCTGCAGGTACAAGGGTTGTTCAAAAATTTGAAACCTTTGCACTAAGAAGACGTTTTAGAGGTTTTTTCAATGTTCCGAAATACATTTTGAGGGGGAGAAGATTAAAAACAATAGAAATTCCCAGACCTAAATGGTGAATATTAGAATTCCGCAAGCAAAGTTATTACAAATTAAAGGCTTTAATGTCCAGACTCTGTGAAAATTTCATTCGCACCCTTCGTGACCATTGCAATGACTTCCGCCTTCTAACGGCATACTGCTTCTTACAATTGCCTGGAATTTGCGTTTTCACGACTATGAAAAAAAATAAGTTCAAGTTTCAGGCTCTTAATTCGGGTTTTTATAGTAAAAGGGTGGCTTCATTCTGAGGAAAACATTTTAGGAAAATTAAGGGTTGAAAAAAACGTGGCACCAGAATGTATAATAATAATATGTCCTTATGTTTTTTTACGTTTTTTCTGCACATTTTATGAGGATACTATCGGATATTTAAATGCTCTGAATTATAATGTACCTTTTTAATGGTTGAAATTAACAGGCTACTTATGTGGCGATTCGTAATTTTACCAAACAGCCTCTTAATTTTGACCGTTAAAAAGACATATTACATTTCAGAACATTTAAATATGCAAGTTTCCTCATAAAGTGTGCAGAAAAAACGTAAACAAACAAGATCGTGGGGCGGTTCTTAAACATTAAGTCCCTTTTAGGCGAAACCGTCCCAAAATAGAACCTATAGAATAAGCAGGAAATAACTTACATACGATAGGTTCGAACCTATCCACCCAATTTCATTTAGTAAAAAACGACATCCTTAGGCTGGATTTCACCACTTCTTATATAGTATACAATAGTGTCTCCTAACGAGAGGATTTAACGAACGGATTTATGTTATCGTTTGTTTAGCTTATGACAAGTGCGACCGCAGGGAAACTAGTGCAAGCGCAAGGCACTTGTCGTAAGCCAAACATACGATAACATAAATCCGTTCGTTAGGAGACACTATAGTACACTATAAGAAAGTGGTGAAATCCAGCCTTAGTCATAGAACAAGAATAGGGAAACAGATTTTCAATAGGCGGCCAAATAAGTAAGATCGACTCAGCTTGTTTGAAAAGAAGAAGAGATTATTCGTAATCAGGGGCCTGCCTAATAACTACCTATAGTGTAAACGCAGTTAAGCCGATTACCCGAGTTAGTTAAAACCCAGATTTATTATTATAATGCCTAAACGGTCGGTTATCCATTCGGATTAACTAACCTCAGCTACATGTATTTCTTTTTAGATTTTTTTCAGAGCTTAGAGGTACTGCCAGGTTAGGTCATATACAATATCTCTGAAGTAGGTTGCCTGTAACACACCTAACAACAACCTAACAACTCCACTTCAGGTAGTTGCCGGTTAGATTTTTTCTTGTTTGTCAGTTTAGGTCAAAAGTTCGCCAGTTAAATTTAACTATTGATTTATATTCGTCAGCAATGTAGGTATATATACCGTATGTTAAAAGGATTTCGAGTAGAACATCAGTATAAATTTTCTCTCTTAGTCTATGGTCAGTTTCTAGAGCCACGACTGATTTTACTCCACTGTCTCTTGTACCACGTTTGATTTCGACTCACTGTTTAAATACCTCTAGTGCCACGCCTGATTTTGACACCCTACAGAACTGTCACTAGTGCCACGTCAGATTTTGATACGATGCATCTCTAGCACCATATCTGACTGACACCCCCTATGGATCTGTCTCTATTGCCACAACAGATATTCTACACAACTATCTCTATTGCCACGTCAGATTTTCTACATAACTGTCTCTAGCGTCACGTCTAATTCCTCCTACGGTGAACTGTCTCCATTGCCACGCCAGATTTTCTGTAAACAGTTTCTAGTGCCACTTCAGATTTTCTGTACAACTATCTCTAGCACCACGTCTGATTGTGGCCTCCAGTGCAACTGCTTCTAGTGCCACGTCTGATTTTGACCCTCTATGGCACTGTCTCTAGTCCCACGGCTGATTTTCTGTACAATTGCCTCTAGCGCCACGTCTGACCTCCAGTGTAACTGTTTCTAGTGCCACGTCTATGGTTGACCCCCTATGGAACATTTTCTAGTCCCACGGCTGACTTTTTCTACAACTGCCTCTAGCGCCACGTCTGATTTTGACCCCCCCGTGCAACAGTTTTGGTATTGGTGATGCATGACAGCATTTGCAATGGCTGAGGCCGGTGTCCCCGTGGCCATGGCCTGCTCTGGCCTATCGCCAATCTTCTGCAGTGCCAAAAACAAAAATGCCAATACAATGCTTTCCATTTCAACACCTCCCTGTTTCGTTTATTGCCTCAAGAGTCTTGTCTCTAATCATGACTCATGACGGTCATCATGACTAAAACAAATATCGGTCCTTTGAAATTGTAGGCAGGTCCCAAAATACATGCTGCTAACTACGGAACTGGAATACTGCTCCTCTTGACCCAATAATACACTGGCTTCTTTAAGGCTGAATATACATTCGCTATTTTTTTTTTACGTTTGGACTTCAAACTATGTGAGTAAACTATTGGATATTTAAATATTCTGAAATAGATTATGTATTTTTAATATCATTACTCACGATTTCACGATCGGTTAATTTTGGACAATTTTTTTGGTGACAAAAGTCACTCAATCGTAAAATCACAACATAGTCTCATGACTAACGATGTTAAAAAGACATACTATATCTCAGAATATTTCCAATAGTTTTCACACCAAGTTTGAAGTCCGAACGTAAAATAAATAGCGAATGTCTGGTGACCCTTAACGGGCAGATTAAGCCAGTAAATGTATCTTCCTGAAAAACTAGCCACTAAAAGTCCACTAACGTTATGATTAGGGCGCTATTGGCCGGATGGTGAAAAGCACCAACTTTTCTTATCGGGAGGATAACGCTATAGTGAACTTTTAGGTGACACTGTAGTAGACTTTAGACGTTGGTGAAACCCACCCTATATCCATTCTACTCAATAGGACCGCCGTACTACGCAGTAAGTGACATATAGCACGCTTGCGCACTAAATTCAAAGTCCTTGAAATAGCACAAGAGAGTGAAAATTGACCTTGGCCAAGCTTTGAAGGGCAGCCCAAGGAAGGGCGTTAACTCACAACAACAACGGCGTTAAAAACGCGCTAACCCTTTACCAGTGAAACCTTGTTGCATTAACGTCAACTGTAATCTATTCATGCAACACCGGTCTACCACTCATTTCTCCCACGTGCATGGCCCGTGGAAGCTTTCAAGGGCAACCCACAGATACGCTGTTTTTACTTTCTCGCTAGCCAATATTGTGAGAAAGTATTCTTCTCATATTGAGTTTTTTTTTTTTTCGACAAAATATCCTCGTTCCCAGTGCAAGGAAATTTCAAGAAACTTAAGGGCCATCACACAATCGCTATTTTTTTACGTTCCGATTTCAAACTTTGAGAGAAAACTATTGCATATTTAAATATTCTGAAATATAATATATGTATTTGTAAAGTTATTGCTCATGAGGCTATGTTGTGATTTTACGATTGAGTGATTTTTGTCACCAAAAAAATTGTCCAAAATTAACCGATCGTGAAATCACAACATAGCCTCATGAGTGACGACGTTAAAAAGAAATATTATATTTCAGAATATTTAAATATCCAATAGTTTCCTCACAAAGTTTTAAGTCCAAACATAAAAAATTACGAATTCAACCTTGTTCCCATTTTTCCTGCACCTTTCATGAGGAAACTATTGGATACATAAATATTCTGAAATATTTGTTTTTTCGAAAATGACTCAATTGTAAAATCGCAACATAACCAGTTAATTTCTAGTACAGTGTTTCCTAAAAGTTCACTATAGCGTTATTCTCCCCCAAAACAAATTTGGTGTCTATATCACTATCCTGACGATAGCCTCATCGTTCGCTAAAAGGCACTTTACTTTGGAAAAACTCTTATTCGGAAGTTACCATAATTTCTTTTATCCACATTATGCTGACTAGTGTACATTCGAAATGCGGGAAAGTAAAGTGCAACCGTTGTCAGACTCCTATTCAAGGGCAAGCCAAGGAAACATTTGAAAGCTTGGCGATCGTCCAGACTGCAGTGTTTCGCTTTCATCTTCCTGTACGACTTCAAAGAAAATGTGAAGAAGTGTTCAGCAATGTTGGGGAAACACTCTATTTCTGCCAGAGATTATTTGTTTATTTGTAAGTTATTTTAACTAAGCTATCCGTTAATCCAATAACTCATTTTGGTTTCAGAGTTATCGCTAGAAAAAAGGGGTCACCGTTTAAAATTACCAATAAATTATTTTTCAAACACTTTTCCAGTTTACCATGATATGAGGTGATGCTGATTTATATTTATTACTTTTCCTCATATTATCATCGAAACTCACCTCCTGCAATAAAAACAATGTACTTACTTAGCCAATTCTATTAAGAACATAAAGTAAGCAAAAATCCATAGAAATATCTTTTAGTTACTTCACAGTGTTTGAAATAGTAAACATCAACAGACTCCACATTTTGGATCAGTGGGGTTATTGGTGTTGGGTGGTATAAAAATATATCTTATAGTTTAGACGAATTTATGATTTTTACGGAAATACCACGGATTTTATACTTTAGTCACACCGTTGTTAGGAGGGACAAGGTCAACAAAGCGTAAAATCCATCAGTTTGTATCTAGCTGGAAAGCAGGAATTTGACTTATACCATTGTTGCACTCGGTGAAGGACCCACTGGCACTTACTACGGCGTAGGTAATAATTACAATTGTAACACACGTACAATTATGAGGAAGGCGTTAAGCAGGTTCACACAATGCTAGTTGTTTACATTTTTTTCTAACAATATTCTGATCAAAATGTTCTGAAATATAATACTTACGTCCTTTTAACGACGGAAATTAACAGGCTGTGTGGTGATTGCAAAATCACAACACAGCCTGTTAATTTCGGCCGTTAAAAATACATATAATATTTCACAACATTTAAAAAATATCCAATAGTTTCCTCATAAAGTGTACAGAAATAAAGGGTCCGACAACAGTCCAACAGTCGCACTTGACTTTCTCGCCCCATATGAAATTTTCGTTTTTTTTTTTTTAGTTTTTTTTTTTTTTTTTTTTAGATTTTTTTGCGGGCGTAGTTTTTAAGCAATCCAAAATCGGTTTAAATTGACCCACCAGCATCTATCTGAGATCCCTCATACCAAATCTCGTGACTGTCATTTTATTACTGTAGCCCCAAATGCGTTCCGACCATTCAAAAACGTGGTTTCTCATTCTCAACTCATTTTCAACACTTCTTTGACTACAACGGCCGTAATTTTAAAGATAACAACATTTTGTTCGACGGATGTTTAAGTTACATGGTTTTACACAAATTTACCAAATTTCATGACAATCGGTCAATAAATGTGAATGGCGCCGAAACGATCGAACTTTGGTCCAGAACGGCCGTAATTTTCAACTTATTCAATTTTAGTTGCAATCGACCTCGAAGCATCTATTTGTCAACACACTTACCAATTTTCAGTGTTATAGATTGAAAAGTGTACCGTCGGCGCTTGTCCGACTAACCAAAAACACGATTTTTGAATTATTTTGGCGGTTTTTTGGCCGCAATTTTTGACCAATCGAACAATCCTTGAAAATGCCCCTCGGCAGTGATTTTAGACAGGTCCATACCAAATTTCATCAAAATCGGATGAACGGTATAGGTTCTAGAGCAGTGTACGGACGGACGGGCGGACTATCTGACGGACGGACAAACTTTTTCCAGAAACCACTTTTTTTGGACTCAGGGGACCCCTAGGATCATGGGTAACACAACATCTCAATTTCGAAACTTTGCACGAAAACAATACTTTGTCGCCATATATGGCTAGCGAGAAAGTAAAAACGTAAACAAACACGTTCTTAAAGAAAGAAATATATGCACCCGGAAGGGGTCGCCATTTAGGGTAATGATATTTAAGAGGGGCCTTAATACTGAGACCCAAATTTACGGACAATAAGCACGCAAAGTGTAAATAATGACGGCGGAAAAGAAAACTATGGGTGAACTCCCCATAGGGTTGACAGTTCAATATGCGCAGAAAACTACGGAAACAATGCTGCGTGTTATTAAGTTATTCAAAATATCTCGAAAAAGTTAGTTAGTCAAGCCCATATGCAGCAACTAGACCATTTCAAGAATTAACCATCGTGCTCAGCTGGCAGCACTACCAAATACCAGCTCCCAGCTTGTTATAGGTAGCCTAAATGAGGCTACATGAGTATATAAATTGCCCGGCTTTCCAGTAAAATTACGAATTTATCTAAACTATAAAAAATTCTGACAATTATTCACGGAAAAAAAAAAATCAAATTTTCGATAAAAATTGCGAGAAAGTCAAGTGCGACCATTGTCGAACCCTTTATTGGTATGGTAATTTTCTCTAGTATCAGTAAACAACTTTCTATTTTATACGTATTTGCACATACGTACGAACGACAATGATACCTTTTGAATTGGATATGGCCGACAATATGACGAACCCCATATTACCCCCCCCCCCTCCCCCCCCCCCCACAATGACAAATGATGAGTTATAGAACAAAAGTCCTCGTTAGCATGCAAATCAATATGTTGCATGTTTGTTCCAACTGTTCATAGACTCAATAATGAGACACTAAGGGGGGGAGGAGGGGGGGGGGGGGTATTCTGGACCTAGTCAGTTAATGGTATTAAAGTGCTTTATGGACAGGCCAATGGAAATTGGGCCTAAGTACATGCCTATTGACCTAATAACTTAGAGTCCTATTTGATGTTCGCTTTGATTAGATTTAGGTGCGTGAATCAGGTAGATTAAATGCATCTGAATAGTCATTAGGCTGGGGGTGGATAGAATACATGGGATCGATCCCGACCCTACAAAAAAATTTTTTGACCTAGGTTCGGAACCCACCTAAAACTGTAGGTCTTGAAATATTATTGTTTTAGCCTTGAAAAAGTCAAGAAAGAATTTCTTATATCTCATATTTTAAGATACCCGAATTTTTACTCACCGACAAAGACCGGCAAGCTCTCCACTTAGCAGCAGACATTTGCTTACCTGCAAAAAAAAAAATTATGGAAGTTTTATAAATATTGAACAACACAGTTGACCAGCAGAGCCGAGGGGGTAACCTCTCCAGAGATTCCTTGAGATTCCATAAATATTTCCAAAGATTCCCAACGATATTCACAGAAAGATTAAACCTGAAGGGATAACCACTCCAAAAAATTCTAAGATTCCCTGAGTCGGAGATTTCATAAAGATTTCCAATGATTCCCAACAAGATTCCCATCGAGTGGCTACCCTTTTGAGTAGAGCTTTCTACCAGAGGTTTATAATGCGAGGCGGCTAGATAGACGACCTTCTTCAGGCTTAATCTATCAAAAACAGTCAGGCAATATTTCCACACAACTTTCAAACCCTTAAACGGTAGTCATAAATAATATTTTCGGAGACTCCCACACGATAATCAAGAGAACAACGTAAACAACTTACTTATTTTTCACGTCGACTTATGGCCGACCTTTTGGCACCGTGAATAACTAATTAGATAGGTAAAGAATCCGTTTGTGGGCGAATCCAACACGATATTCTGTTTCTCTTAGAAGAAAACAGGTTTGACTTGGGAATATTTCACGCGTTGTAATCAGATGTGACCTATCGCTGGCGCCCTGGGGATCTATAGCGCCATCCATTTCTATCTTCCGAAGGAATTCGATCTCCAGTGAAAGCTAAACATAGTGCCCTATTCGCAGTCGTTTGAATAGCACACTATGTTTAGCTTTGGGAGCAGCCACGGCCATTGGTGGTTCCGTATGGGTACCTACCAACATGTACACTAACGAACCTTGGTACCATAGCGTTTAGGCATCTTCAATCAGTATGGGGTTCAGTATGATGTCTCGATTAGGTATACATTCACAATTGTCGCAATTATCGTTCCATAGGATCGAAAATGTATCGTTTCCATGGTAACCACTCTGTTTCTCTATGTTGTCGTCGCATCTTCAATGGTGCTTGCTTATCGAACGAGTATAAGTGAAATATCACAGGAAACAGTTTTGTCTCTCTATAACGATCATACTCGCTATAAGGAGAGGTCGCTATAGAAGAGGTTTCAACAATACTTCAGACACCTGGCTTTCTTAACACTTAAGGGTTCGCTATACCTGACGGTGCATTTTTTGCCGCCCATAAGATTAACATTGCGAGCGGCGATTCATTTTCAAGGTTTACCCTTGGTTGGAAAGACACAAAATTTTGCCTGTACCTAGCCCTAACAATGTTCTAGTGAGTGTTCGAAGCAGATTTCCCATTTTTTTACTGGTTTTCGAGGTACAGCACTTTTCTTGAGGTATGCGATGCTAGCATTTGCAAAACAGTTGCAATAACAGAAACCAGTGAGAAATTGGGAAATCTGCTTCGAACACTCCCTAGAACATTGTTACGGCTAGGTACAGGCAAAATTTTGTGTCTTTCCAACCAAGGGTAAACCTTGAAAATGAATCGCCGCTCGCAATGTTAATCTTACGGGCGGCAAAAAATGCATCGTCAGGTATAGCGTCCTCTTAAACCGCTTTCCAATACAATAGAGGGATATATTATTAAGCCCGCGCAGGGTGCACTTTACTGACCAAATGAAATAGTATTATCACCAGAAAGTATGTATTACTTATTTATGAGTATAAGTATACCCTTGGCTCGTAGTTACCCTGTAATTATTACGAAGTAGAAAATATCCACACTAAACTGAGAGAGTTCAGAGTTAACTACAGCTACCAACCTACTTATTAGATATACCTACCCACTTACAAACAGCTTAAAGAGGTTTGCTTCTAAGCTTGAGATATCTTTCACATTAGTTTATTCGATCGATAGTCCCATTTTTAGTTTTATCGAGAAGGGTATCTAGAACATTTCAGTTCTCCATGACACCAAAACTTTCGCTGCTACCTGGAATCGAACTCATCTTCATTAGCAGAATTGCTAACATTTCTTGAGTTACCAACATTGACTCGCATTGACGCTGAATAAAACAAAATATCATCCAAAAAATTTTTTCAAATAAATTTTCATTGTCATATTATTTAATCCAAATCCTGGTTTTCTAATTGGACCCTATTAACAGACTTTTAGCTAAGGGCAATGAACGGACCCTTAATGATTTAGAATAGCCATTATGGGCATAGCTACAAGGACATAGAAATGTCCTTGTATATAACTATCCTCCAGTTAGTTCCGCTAACTATCTCGTCTGACTGTTAAGTACTTAGTCGTACAGCTCTCCACCAATTAAAACTTAACTTCCAAAGCTTACTGAAGTTTCGGGGGAAGAAGTCTGTATCTTTCCTGCAAACTTTTAAATTACTCTCATACGACTTCCTATTGAATTATGACTTTCAGTTTCTACTCTAGCTTCAGTTCGATCCTGACCATACCAAATTTTTTTCTGAACGGTATTCACCTCTGATATCAGCATGGGGAATTTATACCGTGGTGGTTCGGGACGAGTATATATAACTGTAGGTCCCCATCGTGTCTTGGATCACCCTTCACCGAAGTGGGTTTCGTTTACGTAGTATACCATGGAAAGTTTTGATGAAACCTGTGGCAAAACAGGTTCGACGATTTATAGCAAGGTATCGTGTGAATGGAATCTGAACTGTGTCACTGATTTAAGACCAAAACAAGTGGTCTCAAGCACTACGTTCACCTAGCCGCGCCGGGCCGCGGTTTTCGATGGCATAGAATAGGGTAGAAAATAACACATTATATTTCAGAATATTTAAATATCCAATAGTATCCTCATAAAGTGTGCAGAAAAAACGTAAACAAATAGCGAATGTATGTTCGGGCGTAAACCATGCTTTGTATAGAACTAAGAACAATAACGACTACAATTCACTTAACTTTCACTTAACTATAATTCACTTAACTTTTACTTAACCAAGCCAAAGCTCCCAAGTCCATGAACTTCAAAAACCAACAAGTTTCTGTCTTAGGAACAGAGTTAATTAACTTAAGACTAGAATTAAGAGAATGCTATCAGGATTAGATAAATATTTATCGAGTACGATTTCAAGAAAGATGGAGAGAGAGATTTTCCGGCAATAAGACTTAACTCCAGTTAAATTTTTAATCCCTTAACGAAATTACATTTACTTCTTGGTATTTACCGTCTCTGTCTGCTACTTTTGTTAATCTCGAAAATAAACCGGATTTTCTTCTCTCTGACTTCAATATTCTCAACTTTTGAGGAATTATCTTGAAGAAATTCTTATGTTCATTGCGGATTTCAATAGGCTTCTTTATTATTATATACCTGAGTGACAACCGCTTCAATAGTCTCGTTCACCAGTTTCTTAACTGCCAGATAGCAATAGTACGTAGCAGAGAACTTTAGCTTGCCGTTCTAAGTTCAGTAGGTATAGCTAACAATTTTATAAAACACTCTGGCTTTTCCTATAAGCTCAAAATGTGTTTGTTTACGTTTTTATCTGCACACTTTATAAGGAAACTATTGGATATTTCAATGTTCTGAAATATAATATGTCCTATTAACGTCATAAATTAAGAGGCTATGTTGCGATTTACGATCGGTTAATTCTGGACAATGTTTATGGTAACAAAAATCACTCGACCGTAAAATCACAACAGAGTCTCTTAATTTCGGCCGTTAAAAATATATATTATACTTCAGAACATATAAATATCCAATAGTTTCCTCAGAAAAAAAGTAAACAAACCTAACTGAAAATCCTCCCTTACATACTGTGGTGGTTCAAAACCCGCCTGAAACGGTACAAGCCCCGAAAAGCCAATTGATAAGGGGGCTAAAAAGGACACAAAAAATCTTCAATAAAAAACCGTTTAGTAGCCATTTTGAATGTGAATCGGACCGTATGATTGACTGATTCAAAAGCTATATGCGAATCTGTAATGACTGACTGATTCAAAATCTGTAGAATCTGCTCATGGGTTAATAATGCAGAGTTCCATATTGTCCACCCACGACTCAACTGAGTATAACAATGCCCTGCAAATTGCCGATTGTCCTTTGAAGTGGGTGATGTGTGTTCGATTACAGGCTGGCCCAAAATTTTATCTCATTGTCACTGAATTTCAAATATGTATTTATTAAGGGTTGAAATACATTCACTTTTAGTTTACGTTTTTTCAGCACGTAATATGAGGTTACAATTGGATATTTATATGGTCTGAAATATAATATGTTTTTTAACGTCTCAAAACGAGGGGTTGACCCGAGGGTTAACCACTCGTTGGGAATCATTGGAAATCTTTATGGAATCTCAGGGAACCTTGGAATTTTTTTTGGAGTGGTTACCTCTTTGGGGTTTAATCTTTCTATGAATATCGTTGGGAATCTTTGGAAATCTTTATGGAATCTCAGGGAATCTCAAGGAAGAGGGTTACCCCCTCGGTCTCAAAGTAACTAACTTAGGGTGCGTCCCACCACGAACTTCGTTTGAAGGCTTAGCTGTCATTCAGAGTCACTGAGCTGGGTATGGTATTATTCACATACGTACGATCTAGGAAATGGTTCACAAAATTCGTTTGAAGGCTTAGCTGTCATTAAGAGTCACTGAGCTGGAACAAGATGTTACAGGTGTGACGTCTGAAGGGTGAAGACCTGCTTCGATCCAGCCGATAAATATAGCTGACTAGTTCAGGTCAGGTAATACATTTCTGCCTCCCGTCACATTAAGGGTGTACCCTACCATACTCGGTGAACTGTTAAACTCGGTTTTTACTGTGCAATAATTGGAGTTTAACGTTAACCGAGTATGTGTTAATCGATAGTGTAGTAAAAAATAATTCACCGGTCGCAAGGTGGTAGAAATGCATCACCAGGTAAAGCAGAGCCTTAAATTTAACATGGTAAACATAGGACAAAATCTCCAGTTTAATTTTAACTGGGTATGGTGGGTATATTGTGATATATACGACCGAGTAATTTTTGTCACAAAAAAAAAAATGTTGTTAATTTCAAAGAAGGGGAAGAAAAATCATTCTACTACCACGATAAAGACATCACTTCAGCTTAATAAATTTATTTACCCCGAAATTTTTCCAAAAAAAAAAAAAAGTCACTATTTTATCGAAACTTTATCAACTGGCTCTCAAACGGTACAAACAAGCTGTATAAAAATAGCCGAAGGAACGCGAAACCGGAAAAGCAAACACACATTGGTAAACAGAGATTACGTAAATACAAGAGTTCGAATCTCCCGCCAAAAAAGCCCTCTCGAAAAAAGGGATATATAATTTGTTTTCGAAAAAAAAGGTAATCTGTGAAGGTTTTCAAAAAAAGGCAGTATCGGGGGTTAATTTTTCGCGCCATAGGCACCGAATAGCTGTCGCACGGAATGATTTTTGAAATTTGTAACGGTTCTTCCCCCTCACGTGCCTGGTCGAGCGTTACATGAACACTGCCCCCTTTTTATCCCCCCCCCCCCCCGATATGCCCCTCCCCCCTTTTTGGGTACCAGGCGGTCCAATTTCGTCTGCTCGCTGAACGGTGACCGACGCGATTGGCCGATGGATAGGCAGGACACATGGGGAAAGTCAAAACCCATTTGTCAAAATACAAAACCAGTCAGCTGGAAAACAGTTCCATGAAATAAAACGATAAACGATACAGTACCTACAGTAACATTTCCCTATCTCTTTAAGGCTGAATATACGAGTACATTCGCTATTTTTTTACGTTCCGATTTCAAACTTTGTGAGAAAACTACTGTATATATAAATATTCTGAAATATAATATGTCTTTTTAACGTCATGAAGCTATGTTGTGATTTCACGATCGGTTAATTTTGGACAATTTTTTTGGTGACAAAAATCACTCGATCGTAAAATCACAACATAGCCTCATGAGTAATGACGTTACAAAGACATATTATATTTCAGAATATTTAAATATCCAATAGTTTTCTTACAAAGTTTGAAATCGGAACGTAAAAAAATAGCGAATGTATGGTGGCCCTTAATTTGTGACGTTTAAGGGTCCGCTATACCTGACGGTGCATTTTTTTCCGCCCATAAGATTAACATTGCGAGCGGCGATTCATTTTCAAGGTTTACCCTTGGTTGGAAAGACAAAAAATTTTGCCTGTACCTAGCCCTAACAATGTTCTAGGTCGTGTTCGAAGCAAATTTCCCATTTCTTTACTGGTTTTCGAGATACAGCACTTTTCTTGAGGTATGCGATGCTAGCATTTGCAAAACAGTTGCAATAAAAGAAACCAGTGAGAAATTGGGAAATCTGCTTCAAACACTCCCTAGAACATTGTTAGGGCTAGGTACAGGCAAAATTTTGTGTCTTTCCAACCAAGGGTAAACCTTGAAAATGAATCGCCGCTCGCAATGTTAATCTTATGGGCGGCAAAAAATGCATCGTCAGGTATAGCGTCCTCTTAAAAGACATAATATATTAGGTATATAATATTTGTTGTAAATTTTCAACTCTCTCTATAGCGAGCAAATTGACGTTGTCCCTCGACAGTCGCTATAGAGAGACATTACTGTGTATTCAAATACAAGTCAACATACACTATAACGTAAAGTCTATAGCAGCGAGACCGGAAACTGCAGCAAGCAAAAGATATTCAGAATATTCTCGAAATAGGTCACCATGATAATCTTTCTACTCGTCTGCTTCTCCATCTACGACTGCTTCAATGATTAAATGTATACTGTATTCCTTCAAAATAGGAATGAGATAAAGACGGGAACGTTTCTTCCACGGTTTCCCAAGAGATGGAAAAATCCGTCAATCCTACCAACAAAAAATTACTGATGCCCAGATTCGAACCCAGGACCTCAGTCTCACGCGTCCAGTATTTTCCCCCTAGACCACGGTGTGGTAAATTTCATAGTGTATGTAAAGAACCTACATAAAAGGCAAACATACCGTTAAAAACCACTTTTATTTCGAATTAATTCCTTAAGACATCCCGTGCCCTTTAAGCCGAAAAAGCATTTCGGTGTTGTAGCCAGCGTTAAGGCCCGTTGAGACGCACATTAAGCACTAGCCTATAATATGCCATTCCTCCCAATTGTCATGCAAATGGCCCTTGGCATGCCTGCTATATGTGGGGTGGGGGATGAGGGGAGGGTGATAACACCAGGGTTATATGCATAGGCCGTCCAATTACGCCCTACCCCCTCTCCTACCCCTCTCCACGACCTATTTGCCCCCAAATTATGCACAAAGGGATGAAAGCTTCTGTGTATGAAACTCCAGAATATTCAGAATTGCTAGATATGTCGGTGGAGAGGCGTCGGAAATCTTAGAAATGGAAGACCTGTTGTAAAATAGGACATCAAACAAGGACACCCAAGATCAATTCCCGATTTGACGAAATTTTTTCTGTTGAATCCTGCCCGTCACTGGCTAGGAGAAACCTACATCTACCTTACCACGGACAAGAAAGTCAGTGAAGACAGACACTTTGAAAAAGAAACAGTGTTCTTGTCTTCTTAATAACAGGGTAAGGGTGCGTCCCACCATGCCCAGTTAGAATTAAACTGGAGATTTTGTCCTATGTTTACCTCGTTAAATTCAACTTTTAAGTTAAATTTAACATGGTAAATCTCCAGTTAAATTTTAACTGGGGCGGGCTCAGCCCCCCAAAAACCTCAAAAAATCATGTTTTTATTTTTTTTCTCAAAATCGGCGACTACGATTTCGTTCATTTTCTCAGAAGTAATAGGGCATATTATGGGTAAAAATACCTCATTAGCGGCATATCTGGGAAAACTCGAATTTGGGACCCCCGAGGGGTCAGTTTTTTCATGTTTACGAAATATGTCATGTGGGTACTCAGAATACTCGGGGAGACTTCTTCTTGTGAGTTATGCGGTAAAAAAAATTCTTAAAGCATTTCCGACCCCCCAGCCCCCACCGGGTTGAGTTTTTGAAGGTTTGCTAAATCTGTCATGTGGGTACTCAAAATACTCGGGGAGACTTCCTCATACTAGTTATCTCGTCTAAAAGTTTCTCCGAGGAACCAGACCTAGCGAAAGTTGGTTTGATCGCCTTTTTTCTAAAGCAATATTCTCTTAAAAATCCTGACCTGTTTTTTCTCCATTTTTTCCTCACAGCCGGGAAAACCCCTGACGTCATCCAACAAGTTGGTTTTAAATGTACAGCTCCTCCCTCCTCCCACCCCAAGCTTTTTGTCTGGGAGCTCCGTCTAACAGTCAATTTCAGTGGGGAAGAAAAGAACGAAACCAAAAAAAAGTGTGATGAAAACAAGTAATCTACCCCGCCTTGGTTCCGTAATACCTTTTTTCAGAAACCGGCAAAATTCTTAATGAGCTGCTCTAACCTTCAAAGGTTTCCCCCTTTTGAAAACCCCTTCCTTTCAGAGTAAGTCAAAGGGGGGGAAAAGGCACCATGTGGGGAAACAATTATACCCCCTCACCTTATGTGTCATTTTCCATGCAAAACCTGACCCCTACAGGGCTTACGACCTTTTTTTTCAATTTCAACTCTTATACAGAAAAGGTCTTTTCAAACTCAGAAAACTGATTTCAAATTGAAATGGTAATATTCCCTCTGCGGTAGGGTTAAGTAATTATTTTTTCAGTCCACCACTCACAATTACAGTTCTTTCCTCTTTATAACGAACACCTCTCTATAGCGAGTGAATTTAAAAGGTCCGTGACGGTCGTTGTAGAGAGACTACCTACTGTATTCGTTTAAGGGTCCACTATACCTGACGGTGCATTTTTTGCCGACCATAAGATTAACATTGCGAGCGGCGAATCATTTTCAAGGTTTACCCTTGGTTGGAAAGACACAAAATGTCGCCTGTACCTAGCCCTAACAATGTTGTAGGTCATCATCGAAGCAGATTTTCCATTTTTACTTTCTCGCCCGTATGTAATACATGGGCTGAGAAAGTTATGTCTTCGTGCAAAATTTCGATTTTGAGATTTTGGGTTTCCCATGATCCTGGAGGTCCCCCGAGTCCAAAAAAGTGGTTTTTAAAAAATGTCCGTCCGACGTACGTACGTACGTACGTACGTACGGACGTACGTACGTCACTCTGTCGCGCAACTGGACGTCACACCGTTCGTCCGATTTCGCTCAAATTCGGTATGTAGGTACCTAATGTAAATATCTGGACCCGTTTTTTGATAAATTTTGATAACTCAAAAATTGCGCCTGCTATGGTCAAAAAAAGGCAAAAAATCGTGTTTTTTGACAGTTAAGAAGGGCTGGAAGCTACGTATATCAAGTTGGAACGTTGAAAATTTGCGAAAGTGTTTTTGAATAGATGCTTTTAGGTCATTTACAATCATATGGAGGTGGGCCAATAACTTGGCCCAGTTTGGCCCAAACGCGTTGGTCGTCACTCCGGTAGCACTATTCGATCAATTTCAATAAAAATTGGTAGGGAGGTGTACTTTAACCTAGTTTCATGTTTTACCGAACGAAATTTATCCAACATAATAATTATGGCCAATATTGGCATTATCATAGAAAAATTTTCCAAAAATGGAAATCACGTTTTTGATTGGTTAAGACGGATTTGCAACAACCCTAATCGACAGATTTCCTTGAAAATTGGTGAAAATGGTCTCAGATAGATGCTTCAAGGTCATTTTCAATAGATTTTCAATTACTTGAAAATTAAGGCCGTGACATGGAAAATAGAAAACACGTACTTTGCGCGTCGAACGACACTTCACCATTTGACGGATATGTTTGAAATCCGGTGAGTAGGTGCCTAAAATTATTGTCCAGTGTATGGCAAAATATTTTTTAGAAAAAGTTAAAATTTTGGTCCCAAAAAAAATAAATTACGTAAAAAAAAATCAAAATTTTCGATACCGCTGGCGTAAAAATTGCGAGAAAGTCAAGTGCGACCATTGTCGGACCCTTTATTTACTTTCTCGCCCGTATGTAATACATGGGCTGAGAAAGTTATGTCTTCGTGCAAAATTTCGATTTTGAGATTTTGGGTTTCCCATGATCCTGGAGGTCCCCCGAGTCCAAAAAAGTGGTTTTTAAAAAATGTCCGTCCGACGTACGTACGTACGTACGTACGTACGTCAGTCTGTCGCGCAACTGGACGTCACACCGTTCGTCCGATTTTGCTCAAATTCGGTGTGTAGGTACCTAATGTAAATATCTGGACATGTTTTTTGATAAATTTTGATAACTCAAAAATTGCGCCTGCTATGGTCAAAAAAAGGCAAAAAATCGTGTTTTTTGACAGTTAAGAAGGGCTGGAAGCTACGTATATCAAGTTGGAACCTTGAAAATTTGCGAAAGTGTTTTTGAATAGATGCTTTTAGGTCTTTTACAATCACTTGGAGGTGGGCCAATAACTTGGCCCAGTTTTGGCCCAAACGCGTTGGTCGTCACTCCGGTAGCACTATTCGATCGATTTCAATAAAAATTGGTAGGGAGGTGTAGTTTAACCTAATTTGATGTTTTACCGAACGAAATTTATCCAACATAATAATTATGGCCAATATTGGCATTATCGTAGGAAAATTTTCCAAAAATGGAAATCACGTTTTTGATTGGTTCAGACGGATTTGCAACAACCCTAATCGACAGATTTCCTTGAAAATTGGTGAAAGTGGTCTCAGATAGATGCTTCAAGGTCATTTTCAATAGATTTTCAATTACTTGAAAATTAAGGCCGTGACATGGAAAATAGAAAACACGTACTTTGCGCGTCGAACGACACTTCACCATTTGACGGATATGTTTGAAATCCGGTGAGTAGGTGCCTAAAATTATTGTCCAGTGTATGGCAAAATATTTTTTAGAAAAAGTTAAAATTTTGGTCCAAAAAAAATAAATTACGTAAAAAAAAATCAAAATTTTCGATACCGCTGGCGTAAAAATTGCGAGAAAGTCTAGTGCGACCATTGTCGAACCCTTTATTTTACTGGTTTTCGAGATACAGCACTTTTCTTGAGGTATGCGATGCTAGCATTTGCAAAACAGTTGCAATAAAAGAAACCAGAGAGAAATTGGGAAATCTGCTTTGAACACTCCCTAGAACATTGTTAGGGCTAGGTACAGGCAAAATTTTGTGTCTTTCCAACCAAGGGTAAACCTTGAAAATGAATCGCCGCTCGCAATGTTAATCTTATGGGCGGCAAAAAATGCACCGTCAGGTATAGCGTCCTCTTAAGGATGGCTTTCGTAAGTCACTTAAGTCAAGTCCACTGTAGGGTTTTCCTTCCGACAAGAAACATCGGTGCCTCGCTATAGTCAACTACTGACAACACCAGATGTCCTATCTAAAATTCAGTTCACTGAATAATATCACTAGAAAATAAACGACGAAACTTTTCTCCGCAAAAGTTATCTCCAAGATACATTTCATACGAGAAGTTGGTATAAGACGTTTAAAGTACCGTTTGACGGAGCACTTTCAGAGAGTAAAGTATCTGCCAAAGCTCAAAAAGTTTTTATCCTAAAAGAAACAAGGATTTCTACTTTGAAGCTTGTGGAATATGACTGAAGAATGCATTTATTTTATAGGGGGGATAGAGATGCAGGGGGGTAAGATATAGCGAGGTTTTTAGGCACCCCAAACCTATAATGATGAAAAGTCTCCGTTGTAGTTTTTTTTTGCAGACGAAGTTATTTAACTTTATTTTTGACGTTGGAAGTTCCTTATTTTACAGATAAAGTAAATTTATCTTCCCCACAACTTTATCTTCCCGCTAACGTTCAGGGAAGGGCGCTATCGTCAGGATGTTGAAATCGAGGAGGATAACGATCTAGTGAACTTTTCTGAACGCTGTAAATTTTTAGGATTTTTTCTTTTCATCTCCAGATTGAATGAAATTAATAGTGTAGTGGAAAAACACTCAGCCGTGAGGCAAGAAGACCAAGGATCAAATCCCGGCTTGCTGAAAATTTTATCTTGTGAACCTTACCCGGCACTAGGCCTAGGTCGGTTTCTGGAGCATTCTGTAACCTAATCACGCAAAAGCGTACAGAGGTTATGAAGGGTGGGACCAGGTTCAGAATGCTGACAGAAGTAACTTAATAATAACTTAATAACTTAACAAATTTAGTTACCTTTTCACGTATCGTGAAACATTCTACGGAAAAGTCGCTTCGCAACTAACCATCAACAGAAAACGAAAGTACATGCTCTATTAAGTATGTACAATCTTCCGTGCATGTGACATGCATTTGTGCATGACTGTCGCCAAAAAGCGAAAGTTCTTTTCTAGCTTAAAAATTTACCATTTCGTGATAGTGGTCGCCAATCAAAGAGACAATTCAAGCAATACATTCGTAAACGAAAACCAAACTATACAATCGAAGATTTTGCTCCAAGTTTTTGCTGTTTTATTTTTTATACTGTAACTCCATTGTGATTTGGGAATATAATAACTACAGGCATGTTGGGAGGGTCGTTGTCTATCGAAAAATTGTAGAGAAGGGGAATACCCTCACTCCAGTCTGTAACAGGTTCGACCGAGGGGGTAACCACTCCAGAGATTCCTTGAGATTCCACTGAGATTCCATTAAGATTTCCAAAGATTCCCAACGATATTCATTGAAAGATGAACCCCGAAGGGATAATCACTCCAAAAAAATCCAAGATTCCCTGAGATTTCATAAAGATTTCCAATGATTCCCAACGAGATTCCCACCGAGTGGTTAACCCCTCGGGTTCAACTCTGATCCTGTCAAATTTTTACTGACCGGCTGATATGTGTCAGCTTGTCAAGTGAAATGTATATCGAGGCTCTAGTGGTTCGAAACCCACCGAATAGGTTCCCTATAGAAAAAGAAACTGCACAACGAAATCTGAACAAATAAAACTGTGTCCCTTCGTTCCCGCAGCAATTTTCCACTAAATTTCACTATTATTATCATTCCCTTCTAACGAGTACTGCTGAAATTGGCCGTGCAATGGTCTCAAAAACGACGTGTCACGTTCCCCATTGGAACCGAAGGAGAAAAAGGTCCCGAGAAAATATGAAAAGAACGGTTAGGCTTTGGGTAATAACGAGATAGGGCTCGGATAGTAATCCTCTACAGATGGGCGGGAGTGCCGTGCCAATTTGCGACAATCGCTTTGTAATGGTCCAAACTCCAAGTTTTATAGTGTGACGTCATTAAATGTTATTGTACCTAGACCTTGTTTTCTGCTTAAACTAACTCGACCAATTTATTTTTGAAAAGGTTTTCATTGGCCCCTTTAAATGCATACGGTTGAGTTTCTCCTCTATTTTTATTTGGCTGAAGGCTAAAAGAAATTGCGGTTGGTAAAACGTAAAACGGCGGTAAAACTTTAAGAACGGTTCTCACTGATTGATATTTTTTTCTGAAATAGAATAGGTACCTAGATTATATTTTTCTGTCCACAAGTGGTGAGATACGCTTTTTCAAAATACTAGTTCACTCTGGCTCAGGAGATCAGTAGCAGGTCTCACTCTGGCTCAGAAGAGCAGTAGCAGGTCTCACTCTGGCTCAGAAGAGCAGTAGCAGGTCTCACTCTGGCTCTGAAGAGAGCAGCAGGTCTCACCTCCCATGCAACCTGGCTCTAGGGGTAGTGAAAGGTCTCACCCTTGGAGAGTGGTGACAGGTTTGTGGAGAAGGGATAAGCGATTAGGTACAGGTTAGGTTCCGAACGTTATAGCAAAAAGTCGTGGTTGAGGTATATAGATTTGAGAGGTTAGCGAATTGTATAATTGGTGAAATGTCGAAGAGTTTTCGAAAACTAGGTAGTGCCGACCCTTAACCGAACGTTACCAAAGAGCTCTCAAAAAGTCAGTGACCCAGAGCAACATTTAGAAAACAAAAAAAATCTCAGTAGGTTCAATCTAAGTATACCTATTTCTGTAAAAAAAAAGGTAAAGTAAGGGTTTGATAATTTCAAAATACGTTCGCTCTCTTGAACAATAACTACATCACCGGAAAACAATGAATGCCCCTCTCATTTTATTTCCAGAAGCATAAAAATAATTAGAAAAAAAAACTCAAAAACAAAAACAATAAAATCCTTTGAAGTCGTAAATTTTCGACCCCAACAAGATGGTTAACTTAAAACGGAGGCAGAAAAAATTGAAGACAAAAATCGCTACCCCTAATTAAGAGAAGTTTGGGGTGGAGACAATTATTACAGCCCCTTATCGTGAAGGAGGCAAAAAAGTTTACACCGTAAATTGGGGGGGTTTAAAAAAAACAAAACAAAAACAATGGGTTCGTTGTTAAATGACTCCCTGCCAACCCTTCCCTGTGCCATTCTCTGAGGGTTCAAACAAAACAAACTTCCCGCTGCTTCTCGAATTAAACGGAGATTAAACCTCGGTTTTTTGGTTCCCCTAGGAGACGATGATACGAAGAATACAACATGATTGGTACAGTCGTGTTTTTTTCCGTTTTTTTTACACATTTTATGAGGAACTGAATATTTAAAACTTCTGAAATATAATAGGCCTATTTAACGTTCGAAATTAAAAAAAAAAATCGTCCAATTTAGGGTGCGTCCCACCATGCCCAGTTAAAATTAAACTGGAGATTTACCATGTTAAATTTAACTTAAAAGTTAAATTTAACATGGTAAACATAGGACAAAATCTCCAGTTTAATTTTAACTGGACATGGTGGGACGCACCCTAAAACGATAGTTAATTTACAACATAGCCCCTTCATTTACGACGTTAAAAGACATAAATTATACTTCAGAACATTTAAACATCCAAGAGTTTCCTCATAAAGTGTGCAGAAAAAACGTAAACAAACACGACTGCGTAGACCCCATTAATGGTATGAGCGTCAGGGGTGGTCAAAGCCAATACATCCATACACGGAAAAAATATTTCGTACAGCGGGATTCGAACCCGGACCTCTTAGGACATAGGACATAAGCCGGACCCCTTGACTCTCGGCAACTGAAAGGCACAGACTGTCCCAAAATTAACTCCCCAAAACCCTGGATACCCCAAGTATTCCGGGGTAAATTCAGCAGTTAGCTTAAATTTCCCAACGGACCCCAAAAGTTGTAAATGACAAACCCCCCTCCCCAAATAAGAAAAGAACGATAGGTGTGACTGAAGCAAGAAAAGAAAAAAAAATCCCCCCTAAAAAAAAATTCTTTCAATGTCTGAGGAGAATTGTGTAGATTCACTTTCTTTGAGTGTGACGTTTTACAAATGAATTTTATCTTGATAACAACTATCATATGCATATCCGGAAACGGAGTTGTGAGCTGAGAAGGGGAGGAAAAAATCCCAAGAGAGGAAAACACGTTTCCGGTTTTTTTTTTGAAACTCATTTCGAAAGGTAGATTTCGAATATAAAAGAAATGATGAGGATTCGTGCGAGATAGTGAAGAAGACCTTAAGGTTTGACATTTTCTCTGAATTCAGAATCTTTCCTCAGTTTGTACCTAGATGTGGATCTAGCGGATCTAGCCACCATATGATAGGGACCTACTGTTTAAGCTTGGTTCCGAACCACCACTGCCCCGGTACATTTAACATATTGTCACTTTTAACTTCAAATATCCTAATTGCCTTTTGTCATTCTTAAAATCTTGATTGTTCTAGTATTCCAGAATTGGACCGTCTATATCTAACTGGAACGCAGCCAACTAAATTCTCCAAAATTACAACCAGTTGGCAAGTTTCACAAACAGTTAAAACTAACTGTTTCACAGAAATGAAGAACAGTTCTCTTATTACACCAATTATCAAAAAATTCGATTGTGCCATTTGTTTGAAAATTTTTGTAACAAAAGATCATGGGTGGGTAAATAATTTTCTTTAATTTTGGTGAAGGTCCCAGGTTCGAGTCCCAGAATATAATGTCCAGATAAAAGAGTGATACCAGTGCTTTTCTCTTTTTCTAAAACCGCTGATGATACATTTCTGCCACCCGTAAGAGAAACATTGCGACCGGCAGTTTATTTTTAATTTTTTCCCTTGTTGAAAAGGTCCCAGTAGTTTTCGAGATATGCCACTTTTCCCTAAACAAAAACTAGATTGGAAAATTCTGATTTCGAAAAAAGTACTGGGAAATTATCAGCAAAAAACACTGACCTACGCCATAAAAATAGGGTAGTTTCCTAGCTCCGGCCCTGACCATCCCCTACAAATCAATACTAGCGTAGAAGGGTGCGTAGCTGAGGGGGGATGGTTTATATCCTCAACATCCAACCCGTGTCCGAACTACCCCTAACTTAGGGGTGGCTGACAGCCTCGATAGCCCAGTGGACTAAATGGTCGACTTTTGAGGAGCAGTGAGAGCCGGGTCACACCGGTTCGATCCCGATCCTTTTTTCTGCTCGGCATTCACCTCCGATATGTTCAGCATGTCAAGTGAAATGTATATCGAGGCTGTGGTGGTTCGGAACCCACCTAAAACTGTAGGTCCCCTGTAGTAACACGATGGCTGGGGAGCTGGTATTTGGTAGTGCTGCCAGCTGAGCACGATGGATAATTCTTGAAACGATCTACTTGCTGGGCTTGTCCCCCCCAACCCTCAGCTATTATTATATTATAGGGGTGGCTGCCTCAATAGCCAAGTGGTTTAGATGACTATCTTCAGGGGAACACAGACAGACGGTTCGATCCCGACACTATCAAAATTTTTCCGATCGGTGTTCACCTCTGATTGACGTCACAGGTCCAGGGTTCGAATCCCGGTATACCAGAATTTTTTTTTTCGTAACACCAAAAAATATTTTATTTCGATTTGGCCAACAATCAATTTGTTTAATTAACATCTGTGCCTTCGGGCCAAGAGTATACACGGGCTGGTAGGGCCAAAAGCTTAAAAAGAAATACTAAGGCCATCGTGTTGTTATTTTCAGGTTTCGTGCATGTAAATTTGGAGACACCATTAAATTTCTAATTTAGAATCGAACTGAATCCTGGTGTCACGAAGCGTGCTATAGTAAAAAACAAAATACACAGAAATCGTAATGTTGTCATTTATATTCAAAAGTTCCCGTTATACGACTAGATATACATATTGGCAATCTTTTCATTGCCACATATTATATACCTTGTTCTGTGACGATGATAGGTATTGGTACCTAATTCGATGTTCACTCTTAAGGGCGTCTACGCAATCGTGTTTGTTTACATTTTTTCTGCACACTTTATGAGGAAACTATTGGATATTTAAATGTTCTGAAATATAATAGAAAGACGAGAAATCTTGTATTTCTTTGACCTACGAAAGATGAGGACCCAGCGTCTATTCCCGATTTACTGAGACTTTTTTCTGGTGACTTAGTACCGACATTAGGACTGGCCTTTACTGGCTGTGGGAAAAATCGACTGTCCGCAAGATATGGGACCCTATATCCAGCTAGTCCCTGGCCCTCCTGTAGCACTAAGTAATTATTTAATTTCTTTATAAGTTCCTATTAACAACGGACAATAACAATATTCTAAAAATAGCTTACGAAGTTTTAAAAAAAATTTCAGCCCTTATGACCTTGAAAACAGTGAGGGGGAGGAAGTGAGAGAAATTAGGGGGAAAACAAAGACAGAAAGTGTAGGAAAGTGGGTCCCTAACCTCTCCCAAGCAGCCCTAGCTAAAGGGCTCCCCGAAAAACCCCGAAAAAAGACCCCAAGCACGTCTAAATTCCAAAGCAAACCCCCTCTTTTAACAGTAGTGCTACCAATAAACCAGCAAAGTCCTACACGACAGTAAGGAACCAGTATCATAATCGGTTATTTTAGAAAGTACCAAAAAGAAAGCTCAATATATTTTAATTTGTACTACTGGAGAAAACACGGCATTCTTCCAAGATCTATACGTTCTATAGGTAACACTGCCAATAAAATAAATAAGTAGAGATCACAGAACGACGTCACGATTCCTCTACCTTTACTTTCAAGAACTCAGGGACTCGGGCTGGGCTCGGCAATTTGACGTCACCATGCGAGCTACTACGAAAATTAATACTCGAGTTGAAGAAAACTTAGAGAATCTATAGATCTTTGAATTGGGCTTATTTTCGGATCATTCCCTGGAGATTTCTTCGCTTTCTTCTCATTTTCTTTTGAAGCAGATTGAAAGGCAGCTAAGCCACTTCGGATGATGGGAAAGTTGAGAAGATTTCTAGTGTCGTGGCTAACTCCTGGATAACGTAAGTATTACCTGGAGTTGTTATCATAAAAGTACCCGATAGTGACGGACAATCGGGACAATCCTCCAAATAGGAACGTTTTATAGTAACTATATTGTAAAGTGAATATAAGGTAGAATTTTGATTTCCCAATAGGTTGCTACAGAACGAACTAAAAATCTTCTAACTCTTCCATCTCTTCGAAAAAAATGCAGTTTGCACTCTCTATAGCGAAGACCTTTCTTTAACGAGCATACACTAGAGTCCTTTGACAACCTCCGGAATGTCCTGAATTTAGCAAGCTATATACTCACGACAATAATCACTACCATGGATATTTTGTGGGTGGCAGAAATGCACCACCAACAGCTGCACTGCCTTAAGAGCGAGATATGATGAAACAAACATTGGGTCTGGAGAGGCTGCCCGAATTTGGTGGGCAACATCCAAAAGGTCTGTTTGTTGTTGGGATGTAGAGCATGCAAGACAGATATGAATAAACTCTTTGTCTCGAGGCTCTAGGCTTTCGTCCTAAACAGGATATCTATCTGCCGAGTTCACATTTACGGATGTATCCTATAAATTCCATAATACAACGCAGGAGGATCTGGGATCTAGCCCCGAATCATCGAGATTCCTTGAGATTCCCAATGATTCCCAACGAGTGGTTAAGAGGACGCTATACCTGACGATACATTTTTTACCGCCCATAAGATCAACATTGCGAGCGGCGATTCATTTTCAAGGTTTACCCTTGGTTGGAAAGACACAAAATTTTGCCTGTACCTAGCCCTAACAATGTTCTAGGGAGTGTTCGAAGCAGATTTCCCATTTTTTTACTGGTTTTCGAGTTACAGCACTTTTCTTGAGGTATGCGATGCTAGCATTTGCAAAACAGTTGCAATAAAAGAAACCAGTGAGAAATTGTGAAATCTGCTTCGAACACTCCCTAGAACATTGTTAGGGCTAGGTACAGGCACAATTTTGTGTCTTTCCAACCAAGGGTAAACCTTGAAAATGAATCGACGCTCGCAATGTTAATCTTATGGGCGGCAAAAAATGCATCGTCAGGTATAGCGTCCTCTTAACCCATCGCCCGGCTCTCATAGTACCTGGCCTGAACCAGCTTGGGGAAAACTCAACTTTCGGCCGTGATTCTGACGAATTCGCCCCCTTGTGTAGTCCCTGGTTCCATACAGGTTATATTGAACAATACTACCACGCTGTGTATTAAGTACGGTAATCGTACCACCATTTCTATATTTCGAAGGAAAATATGTTCCCCAGTGAAAGCTAAACATAGTGTCCTATTCGTAGCCGTTTGTTTTTCGTCCGAATAGCACACTATGTTTAGCTTTTAGAGCAGCCGGTTGAGCAACTACCAGTGTTATCCATTTGTGTATAAAAAACAAAAGCAAATAAATAAATAAAGCACCCTTTAAGAAGGGAGGACACGCAGTGACGCAAAACGACCTTGTTTTGAGCAGATACAGCTGCCTATTTATTTATTATTCGTTAAGGTCATATAACAATCTCCAAAAAAGTCCTCTGGAAAACAATAGAAGGAAGTAGTTAGTTAGAATGTGACACAATTCCAGGCGAAATATCTCGCATGGCTGGAGAATTTCTTGGAAATTGTCGTTAGATTCTGGAAAGATAGATTGAGATGTGATCTTGTCTATAGTTACTTCTATATCCGAATGACTAATTTTTTTAACAAAGACAATATGGTTGTCGTTTTTAGGAACCAGAGAATCCAAAATTATTTTTTTTTTAGAACAAGGAGAAGACTTAAGAAGAAGGGGTCACAATGATCTAAAAGAGTTTAGCAACGACAATTCACATTTGTGTAGTCTGGACCCCTTGGATATCACTGACGTTCCTCCCACCCAGGAGTCAGGGGGACTATTTATATTATTTTATTATGTTGCTGTTTTTAAAATTCATATTATAATTCAGAACATATTTATATCCAACTGAGTCCCGTAGTTGGACCACCACCTTGTCGCAATTATTATCGATCGATAATATCGAAAGTTTACTCTATGTTTTTCATGGTAACCGGTGTGTTTCTCTCTGTATCGTCCCACCTGAAATGGTGTTTGTTTACCGAGGGGTTAACCACTCGTTGCATGGGAATCTCGTTGGGAATTATTGGAAATCTTTTTGAAATTTCAGGGAATTTGGAAATTTTTTGGAGTGGTAACCCCTTAGGGGTTCATCATTCTATGAATATCGTTGGGAATCTTCGGAAATCTTTACGGAATCTCAGTGGAATCTTTGGAGTGGTTACCCCTTCGTTGTTTACCGAAGATGTTGTTTGGGTTTGTTGGTAAAAATTGCCCAGCACGAGGCACCACCTTGCACTTGCGCTACTTCAAGACGAGGGGTTAACCACTCGTTGGGAATCTCGTTGGGAATCATTGGAATCATGGGTTTAATCATAATGAAATCTCAGGGAATCTTGGAATTTTTTGGAGTGGTTACCCCTTTGGGGTTCATCTTTCTATGAATATCGTTGGGAATCTTTGGAAATATTCATTGAATCTCAGTGGAAACTCAAGGAATCTCTGGAGTGGTTACCCCCTCGCTTCAAGATAACCGCTGACACGATCTACAGTTATTTGAAAAATCCGAGGGGTTAACCACTCGTTGGGAATCTCGTTGGGAATCATTGGAAATCTTTATGAAATCTCAGAGAATCTTTCAATTTTTTTTTGGAGTGTTTACCCCTTCGGGGTACATCTTTCTATGAATATCATTGGAATCTTTGGAAATCTTTATGGAATCTCAGGGAATCTCAAGGAATCTCTGGAGTGGTTACCCCCTCGGAAAAATCCTAGATACGACACTGATTATAGAGTGGAATAAAAGGGGACAACAAATTGGTAAGTGAGCCTATCACCTGGTTTGGCACGAAATGGCCCACTTCCGGCCATTGTTACTTCCAGGAACGGGACGGATTTTGGCAAAATAACAACAGCGCCGTTGCCAAATTCCGTGTGGGCTTGCAATTACTTAAATAACGGCCTGTCAGACCAACCGATCCCCGACATCGAACGTTGATGAGGTTAATGTAGAAATCGTGCGCATGAAAATCAACTTTTTGTTGTTTTTAACTGGTTTATACGCTTGCGCTGCCTAAACATTTTACATAGGTTCTTCAACATCTTAACTGGAGGTTAGTATACAGCTGTCTCTCTCTATAACGAAAATTTATCTATAACGAGTGACCTCTCCATATAGCGAGCAAATTTACATGGCACTGCGTTAAAACTCTCTGATTCCCACATTGCCTCTTAATAACTTAGTTATCCCTTGTAAGTACAGACAAATAGCTGAAAAAAACAGAAGTAGGAAAATTTTCATCGGTACTTACCATCGCAGCGAAACTTAGATATTTCAAACTAAGGGAAAAAAGATATTACTAAAAGTAATGGCAGAAATGCATCCTGACCTGAACCATAGCCTGAAATACGTCCAGACAAAGGACATCAATTGGAAAACCTCGCATTTTTTGGCATCAGTCGTACTGGAAATCTCATTCCTTCTTCCCCAAAATTGCTAGACTTCTAAACAAAATTTAGCAGACAATTGAGAGGCATAATGTTTAAATCAGTCTCGAACTATACGAGACAATTTTCGACAGTTTCAAATTCCCATATGGAATCAATTTCGACTCAATTTCAAACTTTTCTACTTCTCCAAAGTTTTCCTGATTTGAGAAAGTTACTTATTTAGCACTTTCTCTTCATAAAACATGGAGAGAAAGTGCACTTTCACTTCATTATACTACCAAATTTCTCAAATAATTTATGTAGAGAGATTACTGGTTTTCTAATTTTCCAATACAGTTGTCGATAACGACATCTACAACGAAAACCTCCCTGTTTCCCGAGGGGGGTAACCACTCCAGAGATTGCTTGAGATTGCATGAAGATTTCCTGAGATTCTCAACGAAATTCGTGTTAAGATGCACCCCGAAGGATTAACTATTCTAGAAATTTCCATGATTCCCTGAGATTTCATAAAGATTTCCAATGACTGCCTGAGATTCCCAACCAGATTCCTGGAGTGGTTAACCCCTCGCTGTTCCCTATAAGAAATCTCTATATAGCGAGCAAAATTATACGGTCCCTCAACGGCCGTTATAGAGAGAGATTGTTGTCATTAGAGGAACAGTGATAGCCCGAGTCACACCGGTTCGATCCCGACCCTAACAAAGTTTTTCTGATCGGCATTCACCTCTGATATGTTCAGCATGTCAAATGAAATGTATATCGAGGCTGTGGTGGTTCGGAACCCACCTAAAACTGTAGGTCCCCGTCGTGTAGTAACACGATAGGTGGGGAGCTGGTATTTGGTAGTGCTGCCAGCTGAGCACGATGGATAATTTTTCAAATGTTGTTGGGCTTGTCCTCCTTCCTCGCTTTTCCAGTAAAAGCAGAGAAAGTTTTCCGAGGGGTATGGAGCTCAAACCGGGAAATGGTGGGCGAGGTAAGGGTGTTTTTTTTTGGCATCTGCGCACGAGTCAGTAACCTTGGAAACAGTGGAGGCCTGGGACAGCTGATGGTTCTACCACAGCCACAGTATATCCTTATAGCTAGAAAATTTTTGAGAGGATCGGGATCGAACCGGTCTGTGTCCCTCGAAAGGCCACCATCGAGACCACTAGAGTTGGACCTAAGTTAGACGAAATCATCTGCTTTGAGTGATATCTTCATAAGACAAACAAAGGGTTTATTCAGACTTCGTGTTGTGCGGTCGAAAATGTAAACACATTCCGACGTATCCGTGCCAGAAGGAAGTGTTCTTTGGTTTTACACAGTAACCTCGATTGTGTTAAACGTGTTTATGTTTATGTTTATATGTTTATGTTAATTCATTATGGGCAGAGCACTAGGCTTTGACCTACTGATTTAACCAAATTCTTAGCACATTTTTAAATAACAATTTTAGACCCAATTTCGTAGAAAGGGACTATTATGATGGCAAGACGAAAAGTTGGGAGGAAATGTTTTGCTCAGTAACTCCCTTGTTATGGAAGTTACCGTTACTAAAATCGGTAGCCCGCCAAATTGTAGGAGCCAGCATGTTTATATAAAATTTCAGCGATGTGGGGGCAATCAGCTCCGAGATAATTATACTTCCTTAGAAAAGAAAATTTCGAAAATAGGTTTCAAGACCGGGTCAGCCTACCCTGCAGGTGCATGCTGGGGACATTTAAATACGAGATAGCTTGAAGATTTCCAAAGATTTCCTGAGATGTCATAAAGATTTCCAATGATTGCCTGAGAATCCCGAAGAGATTCCTGAAGTTTAAATAGGTTCAGGAGTGATTCTGACGAAATTACCCCCTAGCTCTCAGAGGAAGAGGAAAAACCAGCATGGAAAATATTTCTTACGCCGGGATTCGAACCGAGACCTCTCAGGACGCAAGGCGGACCTCTTGACCACTCGGCCACTAAGCACTGGAATCTCACACCATAAAATTCAAGTAGATGAGCCCGGAGGGAATCATAACTAACTACTTTCTCATCCCAGAGCCAGATTATGATTTAATGTGGTCTTATATATCAGATTAATTAACTTAAATCGATCCAGTTTTTTAAAATCAATAATTTAGTAACCTGAACTGTCAGGCAACCTGATTTTCCCACAGTTGAAGGCCAAAGTCCTCAACACGTTGCTCCTTTTTAAAAACATATTATTGTGATTTTAAAACCTGATTTGGCGCCTCTAGTGATGAACGAAAATTTTTTGTCTTGCTTTTGTTCTTGCATTTCTTCCATGCAAGAACAAGAACAAGAGTTGATTTCAGCTGCAAGAACAAGAACAAGAAGTGACTTGCAAGAACAAGAACTCTTGCAAGAGTTCTTGCAAGAGTCTTGCATAAACCCAGGCAGTTTTTTTTTCCAAAGCTTCATTCATGGATGGCAGTCCATATTTTGTGCGAAAAACTCTGCAGACTATGCGACGATAGATTGCACTTGAAATGGCCGCTCGGTAGGCAACAAGCCACATTTTAGCCGCAGAAAATTCCATGTGTATGCAAGAAATTGCAAGAGTCTCGCAGCAAGAACAAGAACAAGAGCATGAAATAATTTCTACTGCAAGAAAGAGAACAAGAACAATATAGGATTTTGACTGCAAGAACAAGAGCAAGAGTCGCTTTGCAAGAACAAGAACAAGAAATGCCGTTTCTTGTTCTTGTTCTTGCATCGTGCATCACTAGGCACCTCTGTGTCCGAGCGGTCAGGGGTCCAACTTGTATCCTGAGAGACCTGTGTTCAAATCCCGGCATCAGCAATATTTTTCACATCAGTATTGTACGAGTACATTTTCTATTTCACAACATTGCCAGTTAATTTCGGACGTTCAGAATATGCCTATCGTGTAAATATCCAACAGTACCTAACCTTTTTCAAAAAATCCAAAAGTAGGGCAACAGGGGAACACGCGACAGCCATCGCAGCGATATATTGATGGCGATGTAATACCTGAATATTTGGGGGCAAACATCCCCAAAACTCCCAAAATAGTTTTCGGGGGTTGTATTTCCCCTCACAGCTGATTTAATATTCTTTTAACCTGTCAAGTTTTAACAGCCCCATTAATTTTAGTTGAAATGACAGAAATCTAAACAGGGGCTCTCTATGACGACATTTTCTGCGCAAGGCGCAGGTGACCCTCATAAGCAAACTATTCTTTGTTCGCTCCTCTCCCAGCAAAGCCCAAATTTATTTATTTTCTCTGTGATTGTGTACAGGATGAGGACCTACAGTTTTAGGTGGGTTTCGAACAAACCACAGCCTCAATATACCTACATACCCCTTGACATTCTAAACATATCGGAGGTGAATACCAACCAGAAAAAAAAATATTCACATCATCGGGATCGAACCGGTGTGACGTTCCTCTAAAAACAACAATTTCAACCACTTGGGTATGCAGTAACAAGGTACCTAGGTATTTAGTTCTGCAATTAATCACACAGTGGACATAAGCAACACAGTACCATTTGATCCATGCCTAATTCACTTATAATTACCATCATCACGGGCTACGGCCAAGGATATTTAGGTACTAACGACATATTTCGTGACAAAAAAGTAGGTAGGAATTTTTTTTTGCTTTTTTTTCGAAACCTTAAACCTAGGACAGGTTCATTAACAAATCAGTGAAAATGTTTCTGGAGATGAAAGAAAAAAATCCTGAAAATTTTAAGTGACTCAACGACAACTTTTTCGAGAAGAGAAATGGGTTGGTATAGGAGGTGAAAATACCGAAAGTGACGTAAGCTTTGGCTACTTCTGCTCAGCTCCGCATCTTCTGCTACCTGTCTCACTATATAAGCTAACAATAGGAACAGGAACCATCAAATCAACATCGATATATCAAAGTCTGACAAGGACACAGCTACTCTACTGTCTCAACTATGAAACCGGAAATCAAAATTTTCAACCCGCTATACCTACGAAGGGAGAAGACCTTGGGAACAAATTTGGGGTTCTACAAAACCGCTTACAAGTCCTTTTTTACGGCAGATATTCAGGTTCTCAAAATTTGGTACCTTGCGAGACATAAACAGGTACTAACCTTGATGTGATATGAGTTGAGCTTATGCCACGGCAGACCGTTGAAAGCTGAGAAGTCAAGACGGCGACAGAAAATGCCGTTGCCTGCTGATCCGTTCCTGAAAAAGATGGAAAAACGTCAAAAATTGTGAAATATTTCCAATATACATTCAAAGATTCCATCGATAGGTGAACGGTCCGAAAAAGGAAAAGCTTTGGCTGACAGGGACCGACGATATCGGAAACCGATCAGCTTGACCGGAATTCAGCGGTCCGCTCGAAAGATTAAAAAAAACTTGGAATATATACAAGAACATGTACTTCCTTATAGGCGGTTCAAACTTTGATATACGGTTGTCATTTTCTATAACGAGTCAACCATACTGTCTCTATCCGGAACACTTCCCTCAAGGGTCCGCTATACCTGACGGTGCATTTTTTGCCGCCCATAAGATTAACATTGCGAGCGGCGATTCATTTTCAAGGTTTACCCTTGGTTGGAAAGACACAAAATTATGCCTGTACCTAGCCCTAACAATGTTCTAGGGAGTGTTCGAAGCAGATTTCCCATTTTTTTACTGGTTTTCGAGATACAGCACTTTTCTTGAGGTATGCGATGCTAGCATTTGCAGAACAGTTGCAATAAAAGAAACCAGTGAGAAATTGGGAAATCTGCTTCGAACACTCCCTAGAACATTGTTAGGGCTAGGTACAGGCAAAATTTTGTGTCATTCCAACCAAGGGTAAACCTTGAAAATGAATCGCCGCTCGCAATGTTAATCTTATGGGCGGTCGTGTTCAAATATACTCGTGGGCAAATTTGCTACCTCCCTTCGTTCGAACAGTCCTCCAATTTTAGGTGTTCGGATATCCATTTGGCTTCGGCCAACAATCAGTTGGTTTATTTAAAATCTGGGCCTTCGGGCCAAGGGTATGGGCTGTATGCACCAGAAGGCCTCAAGGTTGTAGTAGTATTGCATTGGTAAAATGTCACTGAACTGCAGATAAGAGTCTATGCCATTGAAAAAGCCCTTGCTAATTTGCATACGTTATCGTGAATACAATGGCACTATCGTTACTCTCATTTGCACTGCTGCGTTAATTAGCCAGATAACCTATCTACAAGTTCAAGGTTACTCAGTTCTACACGCTATCCATCAGGTGGGTTCCGAACCACCACATAGCTGAGGGTTGGGGGGGACAAGCCCAGCAACTAGACCGTTTTCAAGAACTATCCATTGTGCTCAGCTGGCAGCACTACCAAATACCAGCTCCCCAGCCATCGAGTAAACGATGGGGACCTACAGTTTTAGGTGGGTTCCGAACCACCACAGCCTCGATATACATTTCACTTGGCATGCTGAACATATCAGAGGTGAATGCCGAGCAGAAAAACTTTTTGGTAGGATCGGGATCGAACCGGTGTGACCCGGCTCTCACTGCTCCTCAAAAGTCGACCATTTAATCTACTCGGCTATCGAGGCCGTTCCGAACCACCACAACCTCGCTATAAATTTTATTTCACATGCTAAACACATCAGAAAAACTTTCTACACAACCGGGATCGAGCCATGTCCCCTAGGCAACAAACTCGGGGCTGTTATCAGCACGGATACTTTCGCTTGCGGTACTAAATAGGTTATGTAATGGTGCAAGTTCAAGGCCACTCACGTTGGTATACAATGAAGCACCCAGCGGAAACTCATGAGGTGTGTTTATCTCTCTACACAAACAAACAATGTTTGCTGAACTCAAACACACTGTTGCACTTCTCGAGCTTTTTTGGGGTTCCTATTTTTTTTTCAGAACTTGGTCTATTTTAAAATTTCCTTTAGGTGGTCATGTTTATTTACTTTTTTTCTGCGCACACTTTATGAGGAAACTGTTGCATATTTAAATATTCTGGAATATAACATGTATTTTTAATGGTTGAAATTAAGAGGCTATGTTGTGACTTTACGGTTAGTTCCTTTCAGACCATTTTTTTGTTGAAAAACTCAACTATAATGCCCCCTAAAAGTTTACTTTAGCGGTATCCTCCGGCTAAGAAAAGTTGGTGCCTTTGACCACCCTGCCGATAGCTCGCTAATCATAACGTTAGTTGGTGGAAGATAAATTTCTAACTTTATCTGGTGAAAGCGATTTGTAGGTGGGTATTCTAGCCATCTGTTATTCCAAATTTATCTTTAAACTATAGCTAAGTTAAGCGTGATTCACCTGACAGTTGAGTTTAATTAAAAGGTGTTCTCGTCCCAGAACAAAATGTTATTTAGGCCGGATGGACGACAGCCTATTGTCTTTAAATCGTTACGTTTGAGTTAACATAACCTAAATAGGTACCCGGAGGCATTTTTATCTAGGCTATACAGAGTGTGCCTACCTATATAAACATTAAAAAACAACAAAAAATTCGAGCCCAAATTGCACGACTCTGCATGCAGCCAAGTTAAAAACCACACAGACTCCGGGTTACACAGATAACGCAGCTATAACAGGATTATCCAAACTGTACCTTACTTCCCTAAAATTGCTAATTAACTTCCATAAATTTTATTTTCCGGTTAAGTATCCTACAGACAAATTTGACAAGGGGAATTGTAATACATTACTTAGATTCTCTCTAATCGGCCGTCAAAGGACGACGTAAATCTGCTGAATATACAATACCTCGTAGGTTCAAACTTTTTGGGCACCCTGTATAACCTAACCTGGTTGTGGTAGCAAGGCTTTTCACTGAAGCTTGGCTTCGTAATTTCCATATATTCAAATGTGCGGCCACAGCAATTATTCCTCTGTAATTTGGAGGTGAGTGAAACTCATTATGCTCGTTCCGCCGAGTTACGTTCAAGGTACAGGTACACCTACCTATGGTTACCTACTCTCGGCCACAATGGCCACCGGGTGGTTACCGCCACCACCTTTGGAGGAGCTCGGGGTGGCTCTGGTTTTTGCCATTGGCTACAATGCACTGTCAGGGCTTTTCTCAGAATGCCTCCCTTCAAATTGTATAACGAAATCTTCTCTATAACGAACGAAAAGTATATTTAGAGAAAAATTTGACCTACAAGCAGCCAATAGAAAAACTCGCACGCGTACCTGCATAGATCAGTGTTGTGGCCACCTACGAAATACAAGGTCCATTATTCCGAAACTTGTCGTAATCTTTTGGTAATATTTTAGTTTACGTTCTGACATTGCAAGGCTAGCGACTGGCCCTCGCAACTATACTTGGCGCATCCTGCTAATACCAGTAAGTGAATTACCATTTAAATAAAATACAGACGTGATTTAGAGGCACTTAGATAGCCAAGAACATGGCAATCAGATAGTCAAAACCTTGTCATATTTTTCAAACGTCTTACTAAATAACTAAATATGGTTTTCAGGTTTTTGATTGCTATCTATAACGTGACTTTCTAGTGGGCGCAATTACTTTACTATTAAGGCTGAATATACATTCGCACGTTCGGACTTCAAACTTTGTGAGAAAACTATTGGATATTTAAATATCCTGAAAAATAATATGTCTTTTTAACGTCATTACTCATGAGGCTATGTTGTGATTTTACGATCGAGTGATTTTTGTCACCAAAAAAATTGTCCAAAATTAACCGATCGTGATTTCACAACATAGCCTCATGAGTAATGACGTTAAAAAGACATATTATATTTCAGAATATTTAAATATCCAGTAGTTTTCATACAAAGTTCAATTGTGAATGTATATTCATCCTCAAGAGTTAACACACGATTGTTCCACACGTGGCATTCCTCCGGAGAGTCGAGTCTTCCCCCAACCGGTGAAGGCCTAAATTCACCAGGAAAAATTGATTCAAGTCGGGAACCGATCTTGGGTCCTCTTCCTTCATATAGCCCAGTGCCAAAACCAACGTGGATATTCTCGACGTTAACATACATTTCTATACTACATATAGCATTCACACATGCTTCAAATAAAACCGTAATGCAAATTTAAAGGAAACCGAGAACTCATCAACTTTTAGGGCTGTACGAGGCTCGACTAGAGAAATTCCCCCCCCCCCCCCCCCACCCACAACTTCTACTGCAGTGCATGCACCATATACAGAGGCGTACCACAGGGGGAGGGCACGCTAAAAAGAAGAAAAAAACTCAGTAGAAAATATCAAATTTTCCGGAATTTCTAATTATACCGAGCTACCCTTCTAAGAGTCTACAGGGCACTCTGCTAAACGAAGAATGAGGCCCAACAATCTAGTTCACCATACTCGGGATCTACCTGACGATGCATTTTTTGCCGCCCATAAGATTAACATTGCGAGCGGCGATTCATTTTCAATTCTCACTGGTTTCTTTTAATGCAACTGTTTTGCAAATTCTAGCATCGCATACCTCAAGAAAAGTGCTGTATCTCGAAAACCAGTAAAAAAATGGGAAATCTGCTTCGAACACGACCTAGAACATTGTTAGGGCTAGGTACAGGCAAAATTTTGTGTCTTTCCAACCAAGGGTAAACCTTGAGAATGAATCGCCGCTCGCAATATTAATCTTATGGGCGGCAAAAAATGCATCGTCAGGTATAGCGGACCTTTAATGTTAAACTCCAGTAAAATTCAAATTGTTGCACGGTAAAAACCGAATTTAACTGGATTTTAACAGTTAACCGAGTATGGTGGGACACACCTGTCGAAAAAATTATTTCTCGAAAATTTATGCTATGTCACTTCCCCCTTCAGTCAGTTTTTGGTTGCGCCTATGGCACGGAACCTTCCCAAGAAACCTTTCGGAATATCCAAACCCATCGTAAACAAGACGTCCGTAACCTTAGGGGGTGCGAATGTTATTGTGAAATCGTGATACGAGTGTTACAATCGGAAATGATTTTTTCATCACTAGGGTTCGAGGTTTTCAATGCTGAAGGAGGCAGAGAAAATCTGTGAAATTTTCTTCTGGTAGGTACATATCACAAAATGGAGATTTAAATATTCTGAAATATAATTTGTCTTTTTAACGCCCGAATTTAATTGGCCTAATTTTGGTTTTACAATCAAGTAATTAAGGAAAAAAAAATGAAACCACAACATAGCCTGTTAATTTCTGACGTTAAAAATCATTTTATATTTCAGAACATTTTTCATTGTGGGGATACAGGTTGAACGCTACAAAAATCAAGGAAACACCTTTGAGGCAAAGGAGTCAAAGGAAAATTAAAGGAATTTATTCCGGCAGCGATTGCCAGGACCTTGGCGTAAACAATGTACTTTTCGCACCATCACCTTCTTCTCGCTCCTAAGCTAAGCATGGTTTTTTTCCACAACCATTTAGATACTAGACTGACAACCATGCAGGGCCAAGCGGGCATTGACTTGATTGCGTAACTACGTAATCACTTATTTTCCTATGTCATTATCTCGGCTGTTCGAACTGACCTACATTGGTGTTTTGTTTTTGTTTGGGTGCAAATATTTCGTTGCAACAACCAACTAAACAGTTTGGTAGGAAGTCTTCGGGCTACATACGCAGTCGTGTTCGTTTACATTTTTTTCTGCATGTATTATGAGTTATGAGGATACTACTGGATATTTAAATGTTCTGAAATATAATAGGTACCTAATATGTCTTTTAAACGGCCGAAGTTAACAGGCTGTATTATTAGTGTTATGATTTTACGATTGGTTAAATTAATTTCGGCCGTGAAAAAGACATATTATATTTTAGAACATTGAAATATCCAATAATTTTCTCATAAAGTGTGCAGAAAAAACGGAAACAGCACTACCAAATAACTGCCGCCTAGCCATCCTGTTATAGAACACGAAGGGGACCTACAGTTTTAGGTGGGCGTACCACTCAGCAGGAGAGCCTTATGGGTCCGCTATACCTGACGGTGCATTTTTTGCCGCCCATAAGATTAACATTGCGAGCGGCGATTCATTTTCAAGGTTTACCCTTGGTTGGAAAGACACAAAATTTTGCCTGTACCTAGCCCTAACAATGTTCTAGGCTAGGACGTGTTCGAAGCAGACTTCCCATTTTTATACTGGTTTTCGAGATACAGCACTTTTCTTGAGGTATGCGATGGTAGCATTTGCAAAACACTTGCAATAAAAGAAACCAGTGAGAAATTGGGAAATCTGCTTCGAACACGACCTAGAACATTGTTAGGGCTAGGTGCAGGCAAAATTTTGTGCCTTTCCAACCAAGGGTAAACCTTGAAAATGAATCGCCGCTCGCAATGTTAATCTTATGGGCGGCAAAAAATGCATCGTCAGGTATAGCGTCCTCTTCAGTGAGTAGGTATATCATTATCATTAAGTAGGGACGTTACTCAAGCGTGAAGGTGAGTGTAAATTTTTTTTTCGCAAAATTAAGTTGGCAACTTTGTAGCCATTTTCACGGTGGTTGAGTTTAGATAAACATCAAAACTGGGCAGTAGCACGTTCCCTGCCTAAATAGGTTGGGACTTCTAATTAGGTACAGCTTGCAGGTGTGTATTTACTGAATTTTGCGCTGCAAATGAGCTCCACGTAGAACAGGTACTGTAGCAGGTATTTAAGGCCGAACATACATTCTCTATTTGTTTACGTTTTTTCTTCACACTTTATGAGGAAGCTATTGGATATTTAAATGTTCTAAAAAACAATATATGTCTATTTTACTGCCGGAATTAACAGCCTGTGTGGAGATTTTACGATTGAGTGATTTTTGTCACCCGAAATTTACCGATCGTTAATTTTGGTCGTTAAAAAGACACATTATATTTCAGAACATTTATATATCCAACAGTGTCCTCACAAAGTGTGCAGAAAAATAGAAAAATGTTCGGTCTTAACTGTCGGCTACTCTAGAAAATTCGAAGCAACACAATTTATGAGGAAACTATTGGATATTTAAATGTTCTGAAATATAATATGTCTTTTTTACGGGCAAAGTTAACAGGCTGTGTTGTGATTTTACGACAGTGATTTTCTTCAACAAAAAATTTGTCCGAAATTATATTTCAGAACATTTCAATATGCAATAGTGTCCTCATAAAGTGTGCAGAAAAATCGTAAACAAATAGCGAATGTGTGTTCGGTCATTATCTACTCTAGAAAATTCGAAGCAATGGAGTGAAGCGACCCAAAGTCCCAGTTAAAAACAAAACAATCCACCAGTTAAAAATAACTGAACAGTAATCAGTAAACACTGAAAAATACACGGCTTGTTGATTTCGTCCAACTACAAAATAAAGGTTAATTAATCGTCTACATCTCAATTTAAGATGTACGCAGTGTTTATGTTATTTGTGCAGAATGCTAGCGTCTTCTTAATGTTCCCAGAACTCTCCTCAGAAATTTCTAAAAATGTCCAAATGGTGATTAGCATACAAAGAGTGATCGCTGTCTATCAAGGACATTTTCATTGTTGTTGAGCCAATCTATATCTATGTATTGTATATTTTTCTCGCAATACCCCATTGCTGCAATATACCTATAGGTACCTACCTGCTTAACATTGAGTTCACAATTCTATTTGTAGACGTTTGGTACTGACACTTCCCAGAGGAAACTACTTATTGGATATTTAAATGTTCTGAAATATAATATGTCTTTTTAACGTCATAAACGCTAAAAGACATATTATATTGCAGAATATTTAAATATCCAATTTTTTCCTCATAAAAAGTGCGGAAAAAAGTAAACAAACACGATTGGATTCTGAAATGTAATATACATGAAAAATTCAAATGAGAAATTCATCTTTTTACCTACTTCATACAGGAAGATAAAAATACCCTATTGTCAAAGTCACGATGATCCTATAGAACCCTCAACACGGTGCCATCGGTATCTACCAAGGTAGCTGGATTCTATAGGTGCACCTTCACTGAGAAGAACCACGACGAGTTAACCAAAACCAGCTGTTCCCCTCTAAGCAACCATACCCTCTGATTGTTCAACGAATTTAATTTTTGAACTTTCTCCAAAAGAGGCAACCTCTGGAGTAAATGAACCTTGGCTCATATAAAAAGTCACAAATCGTCACACAGAGGCTGACTTTCTCGAGGTACAGGCTCAGCGCGACGTCCCATTGTACTTCAGGCCTAAAAGTGGCTTCGCCTAAATAGGCAACCTGGCCATAGGTACTGTACCTGTACCTACAGCTGTGGGCCGTGGGCAAGTATACCTCAAAACCTCGGGGTCATTCTGGGGAAGGCGAGGGGGTGACCACTCCAGAGATTGCATGAAGATTTCCAAAGATTTCCAAAGATTTCCTGAGATTCTTAACAAGATTCGTTGAAAGATGCACCCCAAAGGGTTAACTACTCCAAAAATTTCCAAGATTCCCTGAGATTTCATAAAAATTTCGAGTGATTGCCTGTGATTCCCACAGAGATTCTCAACGAGATTCTTGGAGTGAATAACCCTTCGGGGGAAGGGGATAAAAATTTATTTCTATGAATTTTAAACTTAATGATATTTCTAGACTTTTCTCTAGTACAATTTTCCATGAGGGGCAGTGTCGGATATTTAAATGTTCTGAAATATAATATGTCTTTTTAACGTCAGATATTAACTGGCTATATGATGATTTTGCGATAGAGTAATTTTGGAAGAAAACAAATAGTCGATTGTAAAATCTCCATAAAGTTAGTTGATTTGAGTCTACAAAAATACATGTTATATTTAAATTTCCAACAATGTCCCCCAAAAAAACGTAAACAAATAGCAATTCACTCATAAAATGAGAGCCATATATTCCGCCTGGAATGGCTCGTACCTGAGCCTATATTCTCCACGGAATCGCCCGTACCTATGAGCAACGAAAGTGGCCTAACCAGTTCTGGAGCTGAGCTGACGATTTCGGGCGTTGTACTGTTCCAAAGATTTATTATAGCCCTTTGTTTCGGTCTTCATTTTTTTCTCATCTTGTATACGTGGACCCCTCTATCGTACCTGGGCCAAGGCACACACCTAGTCTTTTTCGGGGTTAACTATCCTCTTAACTGTCCTCTTCAGCATTTGTTATCAGTCGACCTACTAACGAATGTCAGACTCTATGTGTGGGTGTATTTTTACTTATTTCCTACGATTAAGGGTCCGCTATACCTGACGATGCATTTTTTGCCGCCCATAAGATTAACATTGCGAGCGGCGATTCATTTTCAAGGTTTACCCTTGGTTCAAAAGACACACAATTTGGCCTGTACCTAGCCCTAACAATGTTCTAGGGAGTGTTTGAAGCAGATTTCCCAATTTCTCACTGGTTTCTTTTATTGCAACTGTTTTGCAAATCGCATACCTCAAGAAAAGTGCTGTATCTCGAAAACCAGTAAAAAAAATGGGAAATCTGCCTCCCTAGAACATTGTTAGGGCTAGGTACAGGCAACATTTTGTGTCTTTCCAGCCAAGGGTAAACATTGAAAATGAATCGCCGCTCGCAATGTTAATCTTATGGGCGGCAATAAATGCACCGTCAGGTATAGCGGACCCTTAATGTGTGTGTGCTGTTTTACTTATTAACTATACGATCAAACCAACTTTAGCGTTATCCTAAGTAGACAAATACGAGAAAAAAACAGTATTCTTGCCTTCTTAAACAACAGGCTAAGAAGTGGGTGCTAGTGTATAAGAGAAGCGTCTGATAGGGTCACCTTACGACAAAAAAGACTGTTAACTTTGTAAGATGGCCCAGTAACAGCTGTATGCTTATACACTCCATCAGCCTTCTTACCCCGTTATTTAAGAAGACAAGAACGCTGTTTCTTTCGCAAACAAAGTGTCTGTCTTCTTAGGGTAATAGAGACGGATAGACAAGTCTGAGCTTAAGGTAGTTTGGGAATAGTAGGCAACAGAGAGCTCGGTAAAATTCGGAAGAAAAAATCTCGACACCTCCTGAATAGATCCCGGCTCCTCAGGTTTTAAATATAACGTTAAATCGGTGTTGAAAAATAAATAAGTATCATAAGGTGAAAATTGGGGGTCTTAACATGAGTAAAAGACACTCAAGGGACGCATAACGATCGAAATTTATAGCTATTTTGATTATGTTACACAACACGTTGGAGGCTCAAAATACCTTAACTTATCACTGTTTTATCGCCGTTCGACTTTTATTTTTCTCTAAACGGATACCAACTGGTTCAAACATGGTTCTTTTCTATTTCAGTTCTTGGAAAAAAATTCAAAATTAAGGGTCCGCTATACCTGACGGTGCATTTTTTGCCGCCCATAAGATTAACATTGCGAGCGGCGATTCATTTTCAAGGTTTACCCTTGGTTGGAAAGACACGAAATTTTGCCTGTACCTAGCCCTGACAATGTTCTAGGGAGTGTTCGAAGCAGATTTCCCATTTTTTTTTACTGGTTTTCGAGATACAGCACTTTTCTTGAGGTATGCGATGCTAGCATTTGCAAAACAGTTGCAATAAAAGAAACCAGTGAGAAATTGGGAAATCTGCTTCAAACACTCCCTAGAACATTGTTAGGGCTAGGTACAGGCAAAATTTTGTGTCTTTCCAACCAAGGATAAACCTTGAAAATGAATCGCCGCTCGCAATGTTAATCTTATGGGCGGCAAAAAATGCATCGTCAGGTATAGCGGCCTCTTAACATAGGTACAAAGCAACCAGCTCAACAAAATCTAAATGGAACTAAGAATGAATCTAGTTCGCTATTTGTTTACGTTTTTTCTGCTCACTTTTTGAGGAAACTATTGGATATTTAAATGTTCTGAAATATAATATGTAAATTTTAGGTCACAGATTAACTGGCTATGTACAATTTTAAGATCGGGTCATTTTGGCCAAAACTATGTTGAGAAAAATCACTCGATAGTAAAATCACCACACAGCCTGTTAATTTTGGACGTTTGAACGACACTGTATTTCAGAACAGCAAAATCAAATCAAACTTCTAATCAAATTTTCGACAAAGTCAACATAATAAATTACTAGTGGAAACGGGAGAAATATACAACTAGCGGCAAAAAATTCCACTTGGTCTGAGAAAAAGCGCTGATGTGGAAAGTTTTAAGTCTTTCTCGGGAGTCATAACTTAATAAAATAAATGACATAACTTAAATGAAGTAATCCTTGGCGTTTTCTAGTAACGTGACTTATTCTGTGGTAGCGAAACAGTCTTCTGAATGCAAATTATCAGTTTAAAACTTTTTCAAGTGGACTTTAAGTCATTTTTAAAACTTGGAGATTTATTTAGACCACGTAAGAAGTATGTATGTAAAAGGTGGAGTTCACAAGTTAGGCTAATGTCCACTTTAGAGCACCTAATAAAGATGACTATGACGTGGCACCATTATATTTGACCTACAATCTGTTTTTCACAAATACTAGACGTCTTTCCGCACTGACTTATTAAGGCCCAGCATACTGAACCATTCTGAAATATAATAAGTCTTTTTAACGTCATTACTCATGAGGCTATGTTGTGATTTTACGATCGAGTGATTTTTGTCACCAAAAAAACTGTCCAAATCTATCCTATCGTAAAATCGCAACATAGCCTCATGAGTAATGAAGTTAAAAAGACATATTATATTTCAGAATATTTAAATACCCAATAGTTTTCTCACAAAGTTTTGAAGTCCAAACGTAAAAAAATAGCGAATGTATATTCAGTCTTAAGAACTCGACCCCGCTAATTGAAAGTGTCAAATCACATATTACGTTACTGCCTATACCTATATTTACTTTGAGAAGGGTGGGTATTGGGCCTCCGTTTACCCATGTGGGGTGTACCTAGGTAGGGTTAGGACCTGAAAAGGTGGCCCTTACGTAAATAAAGTAATCGGATCTTTTAGGATACCGAAGTAAAGGCAGTGATGTTCAGTCCTCCGAATTTTGGTTTTCCTCTATTTGTATAACGCTCTCCAAAATGAAATCAAATTTGAAGGTATAGATTAAAGGTGTCTGATTTTTACCTGACACTTCATGAGGAAACTATTGGACATCTAAATGTTCTGAAATATAATATGTCTTTTAAACGGAAGAAATTAACAGGCTGCCTTGTGATATTACGGACAAATTGTTTGTTGACAAAAATCAGTCAACCATAAAATCACCAAAAATTCTGTTAATTTCAGCCGTTAAAAATATTATAGAATATATATTATAGAATATGTAAACAAATATGAAGAATGTCTATACAATTGTGTTTGTTTCTGGACTCTTCATGAGGGAACTGTTGGATTTATAAATATTATGAAATACTTATATCGGTCACATTTTTGGTTGACAAAAATCACTCGATCGTAAAATCACAACACAGCCCATTAATTTTGGCCGTTAAAAATACATATTATATTTCAGAACATTTCAATATCCAATAGTTTCCTCATAAAGCGTGGAGAAAATACGTAAACAAATAGCGAATGTATATGTTCAGCAAACCAAATTTCTGAGGTCGGCACTGAAAGAAGAAGTTTCAGATTTCCATACAAATAGATCTGTGAGTGCAACCCCATCTTTCAAAACAACATGGTTCACCAGCCAAATTAACCACTGAATTTTAATGTGCAAATTATTTTTGTTATTTTCGGGACGACCGGGGGAGGTTTTCAAATTGTATTCCTCCCCCCTCAACGTGCCTGGAAAATTTTACCCCCTCACAATTTTCGAAATAAGGATGTTTACTTAAGGGTGACCAACCAATCTTGTTTTTTTTTTCAGGTATAGGAGACTTACTTTTGTACAGTGTCCTCTCGTTATTGGGAGGTACTCGTTATAGAGTGGGTGATTATAGAGAGTAACAACAGTATGTCCAAAATTTCTGGCTATATGTTGTGATTTTACAATCGAGAAATTTTGGACATTTTTTTTTTTTTTTTACAGAAATTACTCGATCGATAAATCACAACATGGCCAGCTAATTTCTGACGTTAAAAAGACGCCTTATATCTCAGAACATTCAAATATCCAACAGCGTCCTCTATAATAATGAATAAAACATTTCTACAATTCTTATGTTAATGCATACTGAGAAAAATGCGCTACTCAAGGCAGGAATGTCCTTCTACCGAAAAATATTTTAGATCGATTAAATCTACGCCCTAGATCTCGAAACAAACGCCGGAAAACAAACGAAAATTAATTATTAAGAACAACCGGACGGGCGGTGATATTTTGATTTCCTCTTAAAGTTTCGGGGTCCTTGTTAAAAATCCTAGCGGAAGTCATGAATCAAACGCGACAGCGAATAAACCGCGTCAACTCTGTCATTAAATTTGGATACACCCAGCTGAAAAAGATTTCAGACTTTCTGTACCTATTGGGAAGGGAATAAGGCTGTGGCATGGTACCAAATTTGGAGAATCTATCAGCTGCGATAAAGGACTTCTAAGCGGTGCTGTAGAACCCTAAATTTGTTGCTGTTTGTTGTTGTTCGTAGATATAGCAGGTTGAAAATTTTGATTTCCGGTTTCATAGTTGAGACAGTAGAGTAGCTGTGTCCTTGTCAGGCTTTGATATATCGATATCATTAGTTTATGGTTCCATTAGTTAGCTCACAGTGAGATAGGTAGCAGAAGATGCCGAGCTTAGCTGAAGCAGCCAAAGCTTACGTCACCAACGACAGTATAGAAACTATATGCTGAGGGACGTACAGACGGACGTTGAGCGAAAGAAAAAATGCGCTAAGGGATCGAACTCAATTTTCCTCCAACGAAAACAACCTAGACTCTATTCTTGACGCAGAACAATAGCCTACAAGTACGGCCAGTGTCCGACGGTCCTAAAAAATCTTGGACACGGTGGCGGTGTACCTAAATAGGTATGTAGGTACAGATGATAAGGTACTCAAGGTTATCTTCAATGTTCCAGGCGCTCCAGCATCACTTTCCACGTCGACTTCGTGCCGATTCACGTCTACCGGCGATAGTGAACTTATCTCAAACGTGACCTTGCCGTTTTTACGATGCAACCCGTCTGGGCTTTGCAGCTATTGTTTACCGTGGATGTAATTTTAATAAAACAAAAATGATTTAGGTTCATGTTGGACAATTCACGCTTGAAGTGAGGTACAAAAAATGATCGACCGCAGGATTATCAAACGTAGGAACCAGAATTAAGACCGACGAGGTAACCACTTCAGAGATTCCTTGAGATTCCATAAAGATTTCCAAAGATTCCCAACGATATTCATAGAAAGATGAACCCCGAAGTGGTAACCAACCACTCCAAAAAATTCCAAGATTCCCTGAGATTTCATAAAAGTTTCCAATGATTCCCAACGAGATTCCCAACGAGTGGTTAACCCCTCGATTAAGACTGAACGTACATTCGGTATTTGTTTACGTTTTTTCGGCACACTTTAAGGGGAAACTAATTGGATATTTAAATAAATGATCTGAAACATAATATGTCTTTTTATCAGCCGCAATCAACAGGCTGTGTTGTGATTTTACGATCGAGTGATTTTTGTCAACGAAAAATTAACTGATCGTAAAATTACAACAAACCCTGTTAATTTACCACTTTAAAAAGACATATTATATTTCAGAACATTTAGATATCCAGCAGTTTCCTCAAAAAAATGGGAAGAAGAAACGTAAACAAACAGGATTATGCGGACGCAGCCTTAATGGAAAACTTTGATGTTCCGTATGTATTATCAGCTATACGTTGTTGCCTTTCGGTCTCAATGTTGACTGACTAGTGTTTTGACGGCTGTCCTTGACATTGAAATACTTATTTTTGTTTACGCTACAGAGCGTAGTATATGATGTAACTCAACTGTCAATAGATAACTGGTCGTATTATATAGCTGTTATTACACACGAGTATATAACCTACTCAAGGTATAGACTAGTAACAAAGTAGATAATATCTAGTACCTAATACCGTCGATCTGTCGAGAAACACAGAGCAGGGTCACACAGGTTCGATTCCGAGCCTATCAAAAGTTTTTCCAATCGGCATTCACCTTTGATATGTTCAGCATGTCCAGAGAAATGTGTATCGAGGCTGTGGTGGTTCAGTAAAAACCTAAAACTGTAGGTCCCCATAGTGTACAAGCTGGTATTTGGTAAGGTTGTCATGGATAATGTAGAAAAATCAGGATCTCAGGAAAGTGGCCGGATTTTAAGTTGGTACAGAGGCAAAAATGACGTCACCGTTTGCTAACCTCCGCGTCTTCTGCTACCTATCACACTGTAAGCTAACTACAGAAACCATAAACTAAAGATATCGATATATCAAAGTCTGACAAGGACACAGCTACTCTACTGTCTCAACTATGAAACCTGGTATCAAAATTTTCTACCCGCTATATCTATGAAGACATTTGGAACAAATTTAGGGTTCTACAAAACTGCTTAGATATAGATTCTCAAAATTCGATACTATGCAACGAACTCATTCTCGAAATGGTGATGGGCATATGCCCCCACCCCAATAAGCTCAGCCCAGCTTTTGATCCGTTGGGTAACCCAAAAACCCTCCCCCGCCCCGGGCCCAAAATACCCCTGGTTCTCTCTCTTGCCCCTCAACAACCTCACCCCCAAAGTAAACATGACTGTGTCAACCTCAAGGACAGAGATAGTAATTTGTAAAACATACTACTATACAGGGTGGGGGTTGTAGAACGAATTCGCTTTGGGCAAAACAAACCAATAAACGGTTCCGATGAGGGATGCTGGAACCAAAATTGCCTTTCGTCCCCCAAAATCGTCCCGATCGGGTTTTATTATTACTTTTGACTTATTCGCAGTTTCATTTGTAATTAGAACGCCCAAAAATAAATAAATAAAAATAATAAATAACTAGTTGCCCATATTTAAAAGTCGATCGAAATTAATGAGTTTTAGGGTCATCATTAAAAAAAATTTATGTATTTTTTTACCGTTCTCTGAAGGAACTCGGAAGGAACTGTTGGATATTTAAATGTTCTGAAATATAATTGTTTTTTTTTAACGTCAGAAAGTGAAAGAGAAAAAAGGGTTTCTCTAGATACTTTCCGTAGAAGAACTGATTTTTTTGTCGAAGCAGTAATAATCAGAAATCAACTATAAGAAATATTATATTTCAGAATATAAAACATTCAACACTATCCAGTAAAAGGTGTCATGGAGTATAGTTCCTCCCGAGGGGTTAACCACTCGTTGGGAATCTTTTGAAAGCATTATGAAATCTCAGGGAATCTTGGAATTTTTTGGAGTGGTTACCACTTCGGGGTTCATCTTTCTATGAATAGCGTTGGGAATCTTTGGAAATCTTTATGGAATCTCAGTGGAATCTCAAGGTATCTGGAGTGGTTACCCCCTTGGTTCCTCCCAGTGTTACTAGTACCACCACAATTAAATTTTTATACACCTTATACACGAGAGGAAGTATCTATAGTATGCAGCCTTTGAGAAAATTAGGTACATACCTACCTACAAAGGTCTTGTCCAAACTCTGAGATAACATTTAATCCGACAGATAACCACGAGTACAGCCCATAAAGCCCAATAAAAACCAGGTTAAATCCATTACCGAGTCATTATAGTTTCTCGTACCTTGAAATTACTCCTCAAACGAGTAGTTCGTGGTTTTACATTAGGCAGTACCCGCCCAAACGTTCGTTCTTTACTCACCTATCACGAGTACCTACAGTATTTAGGCAACCATCCCAGCTCTTTATGACCAGATAATCACGGGGTTTGCTCGTCTTTTTAACGAATTTATGGAGTTTTTGGCACTAGGGAACATGGATTTTTTTTTCCGGCGTGCATGGCACTAGATGGGCCGTTGCGAGTAGCTTTTTACTTTCTCGCTCGCATGTAATACATGGGCTGAGAAAGTTATGTCTTCGTGCAAAATTTCGATTTTGAGATTTTGGGTTTTCCATGATCCTGGAGGTACCCCGAGTCCAAAAAAGTGGTTTTTAAAAAATGTCCGTCCGACCTACGTACGTTACTCTGTCGCCCACCTGTACGTCACACCGTTCATCCGATTTTGCTCAAATTCGGTATGTATCAACGTTGACTTTTCTAGAGTGCCTATTCAGAAATGATTTTTAGCGGAGTTTTACGAATACAAGGGGTTTTTTTTTTAGGTTTAGAACGACTATATAGTTAGGAAAGTTAAAAGAATGTACCTACTGTTTAGAAGTTTAAGTAATCCTACTCTAGCTACACTTTTTGATTCTTCTACCCCGTCACCAAAATTTTGATTAGCTGATGACTTCACAAAACTTGTGAAGTTTAGACCAACATTTACTGAAAAAATCAATAGCTGAAACTATTTCAAATTTGGGAGGCAACCGAAACCGGATATCGCAGAACTGAAAGCGGAAGTGTGAATGGAAAAGGTTTGTTTTGAAGAGCAAGGTCGGGCATTGGCCCGACGGCTGGCGGCGCGCGTAGTAAGGAGAGGGAAAGTCCCAGCCCAACAGCTGACTCAGCGCGCTATCAATGAACTTTCATTTTTGGTGATAGCACTGCTTTTTGCGCGATTTTGATGGGTTGGTAAATACAGACATAAGGGCAGAGCTCTGTAAAAGATAGAAGGGAATTTTGTGTACATTTGGAGGAAAAAAACAGGACGAAAAACGCTTACCTGTTGCGATCAGAGAAGAAGTCAATCTTAGCGGTCCTTTTCTTGTTGGCGATGGCCATGGTGTGGGCGGGAGAGTAGCCGTTGTCATGGTTGACAGGTGGTGAAGTGGAGCCATTGCTGCTGCTGCTGCAGCTGAAGCTTCCAATTCGAATCCTGTTGGCGTCGCTATTGACGAAGCGCAGACCGCGGTTCTTGTTTCTGTTTTTCTTCTTTTTAATTTCAGCAGGATCTTCAACTTTTTGCTGACCGATCACTGATGGCACCCAGTCGAGGTCCTTCTTCAGGTGCCCGCGCCCGCATTTGCAGCCGCACGCCCGAAAGGCGAGATCGTAGCCTTTCTTGGTCCAGAGATTCTGGTAGCGCTGCCGTTCAGACCAAGAGCGAGCCCTTCCGCAGGATTTGAGATATGTGAGAACTGTCTGCTCCCAGTTTTCGAAGCACTCCCGGTGCATGAACTGGCCGACGTTACAGCTGTCGTTGTTGCAGATGACACGCACAACATCTCGGGGGTCGTCAAGGCGGATGTCTGCACCCAGAGACAAACCGTTCATCACGTTCTCCCGAAGACACTCGATCGGACACGAACATTTGTAAATGTCAGCGACTGGGGGTGCGACGTCAACACCGCCCAAATTATACCCGAGATCAAAATTCGCAAAGTTGCCAAAAAGGAGCCCGTTTTGGCCGTTGTGATGGTGATTGTTGCCGCCTCGCCGCGGAGCCATCATGGAGGGATGTCCAAACCCCGCGAAAAGTCTACATTTTTTAGTGGTTCACGGAAAACGAAAAGTGGGGGAAAAGATTTTGTACTACACTTATTTTGCACTATGTGAGAGTTTGTACTATTTTTAATTGAGAACTGAGAACAAAAGTGCGTAGTTTTAGTGAGGTTGCAACGATGTAACCCCTTGTCGCACCAGTGAACGACTGAGCCGGCGAGTTGCAAGGCCAGGAACCACGTTGCCGGCGTCCATCCCCACCGCGCAAACTCTCCCGCAACTCTAAAAAGGCTTACAAAATCACGGACCTCACCAAAACCGTTCCCGCTCATCTTAGAACAGTCTCTTCCTCTGTTTCTGTAAGATAGCGAGCCTGACAGCAGAAAACATACCACAGCGCCATGTTTTCTTAGTTCGTCGAGGAGGACTGTATTCGTCAATAGAACATGAGACCGTAAACAAAATAAATATGAGATGGGAATGCACAAAAGCATCCTTATCTATTTTTAAGCGTTCGCTCAATGCGTTAAAGTTTTACAAATTCTTACGCTGAATGTGACGTTATCGCCTCACAAAGATAGGACGAGTACCTACAGCTACAGGAGATAGCTACCTACCTTTAGCAAAGAGACGAAGAACTATTCTTGCATGGTACGACCTACTTTCTTACTTTCCAAGTAGGTAGCTTAGGGAGACTTACCCAACCCCGACCTCCCCCCTTGGTTGTGATTTGAAAATCTGCCTTGTTGGGTATTAAAACACTTCCTTATCCGCTATACCTGACGGTGCATTTTCTGCCGCCCATAAGATTAACATTGCGAGCGGCGATTCATTTTCAAGGTTTACCCTTGGTTGGAAAGACACAAAATTTTGCCTGTACCTAGCCCTAACAATGTTCTAGGGAGTGTTCGAAGCAGATTTCCCATTTGTTTACTGGTTTTCGAGATACAACACTTTTCTTGAGGTATGCGATGCATTTGCAAAACAGTTGCAAGAAAAGAAACCAGTGAGAAATTGGGAAATCTGCTTCGAACACTCCCTGGAACATTGTTAGGGCTAGGTCCAGGCAAAATTTTGTGTCTTTCCAACCAAGGGTAAACCTTGAAAATGAATCGCCGCTCGCAATGTTAATCTTATGGGCGGCAAAAAATGCATCGTCAGGTATAGCGTCCTCTTAACGAATGAAAATCACAAAAACTAAAAGGTTCTTATTTCATTTGTTGGTCGGGTAAATATAAAACGCAAATAAAATCAGGTTATAAACTAAAAAAAAAATAATCTTCACGCTTTGTTATAAATAAATTCAAGGTTGTAGTACAAACTGCGTGCACTCATCTAAAATCAAAACATTAAAAACAGGTTCTGTGAGCTTAATTCTTAAAAACTGTCCATTGATATTGGATGTCGTCCAAGCCAAACCTGTACTGCAGCTGCTATTCCAAACAAGGTACGTATATTATACAGGTTACCGTGTACTAACGAGGTGGAGGATCTCATGGTGACGTATAATGTTCTTGACCAATCAGACTGGACGGTCGCGGTCATGAATTGGTCAAATACTTATAGTTTTCTTGGGACCCTGTTTTTATAGCAATCATAAGAGAAAACCTATGAAATTCATAGATCTTGGTAC